>CM070615.1:18053149-18653149 GCA_036346395.1 Hsuehochloa calcarea | reverse complement strand
TACAAGGCAACCATCAAGGAACTTCTCAAACTACCGGTCAATCGGAGGCGCCTGTCGGTGGTCGAGGCCGTGTCAACCACGTCACTCTGGAAGGAGCTCAGGAAGCACCCCACGTTGTACTGGGTAAGTTCTTGGTAAATTCGATTACTGCATCGATTACATTTGATTACGGAGCTTCGCATTCGTTTGTTTCTGGAGTTTTTGCAACCAAGAATAATTTGAAAGTTATGCATCTTAAACATACTCTGTTAGTCCAGTCGCCTGGGGCAGAGCTAAGTTCTAAAGTTGGATGTTTAGGAGCTAGGTTACTCATAGCTGGAGTTGAGTTTCTAGCCAACCTAATAGTTCTAGACACTCAGACCATAGATGTAATCCTTGGTATGGATTGGTTATCGAAACATAAAGCAGTGCTAGATTGTGGTCGGAGAGCCGTAACAATAGAGGATACCACTGGAAAGAAAGTGAAATTTCTAGCCACCTCAGTACGTGATGGGCATTTGGTAGTCAATAATCTGAAGACAGTTTCTTTGGAAGATGTACCTGTAGTCAGGGATTACCCAGATGTATTTACGGAAGAATTACCAGGAATACCACCAGACCGTGACATTGAGTTTGTTATCGATCTAGTGCCGAGAACAGCACCAATTTCCAAGAGACCCTATCGGATGCCAGTCGATTAACTTGTGGAAATGAAGAAGCGAGATAGAATAACTCTTTGGAGAAAGGTTTTGTAAGACCTAGTTAAATCGCCATGGGGAGCACCAGTTTTGTTTGTCAAGAAGAAAGATGGAAGCATGAGAATGTGCATTGATTATCGTTCTCTCAATGAAGTCACCATCAAGAACAAATACCCTTTGCCCAGAATTGATGATTTGTTCGACCAGATGAAAGGAGCCGGAGTATTCTCCAAGATCGACCTGCGATCAGGTTACCATCAGTTGAAGATTTGTCCTAAGGATGTATCAAAGACCGCTTTCTCAACCTGGTCTGACTAATGCCCCTGCTTATTTCATGAACATGATGAACAAGGTATTCATGGAATACTTGGATAAGTTTGTGGTAGTATTCATTGACGATATTTTGGTATACTCCAAGTCAGAAGAAGAGCATGCTGAACACCTAAGACTAATCCTAGAGAAACTCAGAGAGCATCAGTTGTATGCCAAGTTCAGCAAGTGTGACTTTTGGAAGAAGAAAGTTGATTTACTCGGTCATGTGATGACAGCTGAAGGAGTAGCAGTTGACACCGGAAAGGTTAAAGCTGTAATGAATTCGGAGCAGCCCAAGACGGTTACTCAAATTCGTAGTTTCTTGGGAATGGCAGGATACTATCGTCGTTTCATTAAAGGATTCTCAACGATTGCTAAGCCTCTTACGCAATTATTGAAGAAAGAGAAGAAGTTCATTTGGACCCCAGCTTGTGAAGAAAGTTTTTAAGAATTGAAGAAACGTTTGACTTCAGCCCCGGTGCTAGTTTTGCCGGATATCAGCAAGGATTTTGATATCTACTGTGATGCTTCACGTCAAGGATTAGGATGTGTTCTTATGCAAGAAGGAAGAGCTGTCGCTTATGCGTCAAGGCAATTAAGACCTCACGAAGAGAATTACCCCACTCATGATTTGGAATTAGCTGCCGTCGTGCATGCTTTGAAAATTTGACGTCATTATCTCATCGGTAATCGCTGTGAAGTCTACACCGATCATAAGAGCCTGAAGTACATATTCACTTAGTCCGACCTGAATATGAGATAGAGAAGATGGTTGGAATTAATAAAGGATTATAATCTTGGAATCCATTACCATCCTGGTAAGGCCAATGTAGTTGGAATCCATTACGCTCTGGAAGTAAAAGGGTTGTGTTCAGAACTTCAAAAGGAATTCCAGAAGCTAAAGCTAGAACTTGTTTCTGAAGGATGTGTGGCCAGTCTAGATGTGCAGTCTACTCTGGAGAAATAGATTCGTGAAGCTCAACCCAAGGATTCTGAGTTTGCCGACCTCAAGAAGATGGCAGAAGGAAAATTTAAAGACTTCACCATGGATGATCAGGATATATTGTGGATCAATGGGCGTATCATGTACGGATATTGATGGATTGAGACGGTGATTACGAAGAAGCCCATGACTCAAAGTATTCGATTCACCTGGAAGCACTAAGATGTATCAGGATGTTAAGAATAAGTTTTGGTGGCCAAACTTAAGCGAGGCGTCGCGAGTTCGTTGCCTTATGCGGCGTGTGTCGAAAGTACAGCAGAGCATCGAGACCAGCGGGTTTGCTACAACCGTGAAGATACGAGAATGGAAGTGGGAAGAGATCGGTATGGACTTTATTGCGGTTTACCCAAGACTCAATCGAGGATATGATTCGATTTGGGTAATAGTGGATCGTTTGACTAAGGTTGCCCATTTCTTGCGGTCAAAACCACTTACTCAGAGACCGCTTGGCGAGTTGTATATGTCAAAAATCGTCGAGTCTGCATGGTGTGCCTAAGAGGATAGTGTCAGATCGAGGATCTCAGTCTACCTCTCGTTTCTGGCAAAGTCTACATGAAGCCACAGGAACTCATCGAATTTGATCGCTTATCATCCACAGACAGATGGGATGATGAAAGAGTCAACGGATATTGGAAGATATGTTGAGAGCCCGTGCCTTAGCAAATGCTACCGATTGGGATAAGAGTTTGCCGTATGCGAAATTCTCGTACAACAATGATTACCAAGCGGTTTGCGAGATGTCACCATTTGAAGCTTTGTATGGTTGTGACTGCAGAACCCCATTAAATTGGTCAGAGAGACAGCTGAACGTGTAGTGTTCGGGCCAGATATTATTCAGGAAGCCGAAGAACAAGTTGCTATGATCAGAGAAAGACTAAAGATAGCCCAGTCCAGGCAAAAGAGTTATGTTGATAACCGTCGTCGTGACCTCAGCTGTGAACCAGAGGATTTTGTGTATCTTGAGTTACTCCGCTCGGAGGTGTTAAGAGATTCCACACAAAGGAAGCTTGCTCCAAGGTATGTGGGTCCATTCAAGATTTTGGAGCGCGAGGAGAAGTTGCGTACAGTTGGAGCTACCACGATCGTTAGCGAGTGCATGATGTCTTTCATGTCTCTCATTTGAAGAAGTGTCTTCGTGTGCGGAAGAAGCGAGATCCCATTGGAGTCAATTGAGGCGAAGGAAGATCTCACGTACAAAGAACGACTGTCAGATTTTGGATGTCATGAGCGCCACACGAAGCAAGATCGTTCGTTTACGCAAAGTCGATGGAGTAACCACTCAGAAGGAGAAGCAACGTGGGAACGTGAAGAAGAGTTGAAAGCCGAGTTTCCCAGACTTTTCTCTAGCTAGCCTGAATCTCGGGGTCGAGATTCGTTTAAGGGGGGGGGGGGGGAGGTTTGTAACACCCCAATTTTCAGAGCTTTAAAAATCTTTTAAATAGTTGTAGGGAGAAAATTCACCATTTGGATTTATTTGAATATTAAATTAAAAAGCTTAATATGGATTTTAAGGACATACTGATTTAATATGATTAATCCCAACATCAACAATTGTCAAAACTATTTTATTTAGATTCTATATGCTTGGATATATTTTATAGAATTTTTCCAAGATTATTTGCTATTTTCTAATTGCTATTTGCTATTTTCTGGATTTATTAAAAAGAAAAATCTATTTAAATCCCTCGGAGCGATCTTTGGTGAAGCCCAACACTATTCGGCGGCCAATGACCCATCTCGCCTCGCCGCGCCCTCTCCGTTGGATGCTTGGCGCTTACCCTTCGCTTCCGATCGGACGCACGCGCTCAACCCCGCCTTCCTCCGTTGGATGTTCGCCGCGTGGCTTCGCCCGCTGATCTCGCTCGCTCGCTCGCCCACACCTCGCTGCTGCTGCCAGGTGGGACCATCACCGAGTCGTCGTCTCTGCGGATCCTTCTTCTTCCTCGCGCCCGCGCTTCGCCGCCATTGCTGGAGCTTCGAGCTCCGTCTGACAAAACCGATTCGGTTGCTGATTTTTCGCGCCGACCCCACCAAATCGCACCTCGGTTGATTTCTTATCCGTTCCAAACCGAATCAAACCCCGGATCCCTCTCAATCTCCGAAAATCAAGGATTTCAAAATCCGGCCGTTTCGGACTCGAATTGGGGGTTTCCAAATCTCGGCGTCCCCGGGCCTATAAATACCCCCTTAGCATCGCCCAGACCTCCGCAACCTAGAGCCGCCCCCCTCGTCGCCCCGATCGCTCTAGCGCCGCCGCATTTCAAGTTTTAGAGTTTTCGGCCGAGCTTCTTCTCCGGTGAATTGCGCCGCCGTCGTTGTCGCCCTTGCTCCACCGATTGCACCACCGTGATCAGCAAGTCCCAGGCTACCTCGGGCGCACCTCCTCGTCGCCGGAGCATCGCCGGAACACCCTCCCGACAAAACCCGAGCCTTCACCGCCGCTTCTTCCTCACCGCCGGCCGCCACCGTCGTTGCCAGCTACGGTAAGGGCACCCCGAGTCGCGCAATAGCACGGGAACAATCGTTACCCTCCCTTTGCCGTGAAGTCGCGCCGATTCGCCGGTGACAATCGGGTCCCGAGTGCCACCGCCGCCGTTGTCGTTCAGCTCAGCGCCAGCGTCAGCTTCGGTGCTGGTGTGGCAGCCGCGTGGCGCCAGATCAGCGCCAGCACATGCGTGCGTGGCTCGGTCCACCGCGCCAGATCTCCCTCGGTTCGGTGCACTCGGTCCACCGTGAACCCCGAGAGTGACATGTGGGGCCCACAGGTCAGATTTCTTTTTAAATCTATTTATTTTTCTGAAAATTCTCGGCTGACGCAAGCATTGTGCAATAATCCGATTTTCCTTTATAAAAATAATTCGGGAAATTCAATAAAATCTAAATTAGGGTTTTATTTGATTTTCAAACTTCCAAAGTCCATATCTTTTGCATCCGAACTCCGATTGAGCCCATTCAAATTTGTAAATTCATATAAAATTAAGATCTATTTAATGGTGAATTTTATTTGATATTTGGAGTTTGTTTTGCCTCTATATTTATTTGTTTTTGGTTTCTTTTGTCTCGTTTGCGAGTAGACGTCAATACTTCGGGGAATTTTGCAGAAGAAGGAGCACCTCAAGACCAAGACCAATATCTAGACCTATTCCAAGGCAAGTTATACCTTTGATCATCTTGAACCCAGTTTTCAAAATACTTTGTTTCAATGTATTGCATTCTATTTCAAGTATTTATTTAAATGCTTTTGGGATAGTTATTAATCCAATTTATTATACCACCTTGTCTATTGTATGCCATGATCTTTTATCACCCTAGGTTGGTTCATTATTTGTTGATATTATCGTAGTACCAACGTGGGTTGGTTAGATACGATTAGACTGCTTAGCCATGCCACGAGTCATCATTTCATGTGAGTTACAATTATAAGCTTGACTAAGTGATTATAGAACTGTGTGATGAATTTGTGTGTGATGTGTGCTATTACTCGTTGATGGCATGTGTTGCACTTAATCAAAAGGGTGGGAAAAGATTTAGACTGAGGCAAGTGGTGGATCTGTGTGAATGGTGGAACTGTGTGATATAAACTTTGTGATTTGGGTAAAACTGGAAGTCTTGCCTTGGTCGATTAAGGACTTAACTTTGTGCGCCAGGAATTAACTTTGTGCGCCATTGAACTGGGCCTTACTGTACGACCACATGCCTAGTTTGGGCTGGGCCTAACTTAGTAAGTTATGGAGTCTTGACATTGACAACTCAGGTTGTATTTAAACTGTGTGATGGGCTGGAGGTGTGATATGTCCAACGGTGTGTGTCGTTCCAAGGGCTGTGTGTACAAATTGGACGGCAGGAAAGCACATCGGGAGTGTCATTGGTTGAGATAAAATCTCTGAAAGGTTTTGTTATGGTCAGTGCTGGCCCCACTGATTGTATCGTGTGGGTAAAGTGTACAACCTCTGCAGAGTGTAAACCAATCTATTCGAATAGCCGCGTCCTCGGATATGGACATGCTCGGGAATTTCACACGAGGGGTAGATTTTCATAAAACAAATGGGAAGGGTCAGCTGTGTGAGGTAACTTGTGCAGCTGTGTGAATAACTTGATTAGACTGTGTGTCCTTTGTGAAATAAATTGTTAACTTATTATTGTCTATTTGTTTTGAATTGTACTTTCAATCTATTATTTGTATTCGATTGCAAATGTTACATTTCCGCAAAATAACCACAAAAGCCATTCTTTTGGAATAAGCCATCATCTATAAATTGCATTCTGTGGTATGACTTGCGAGTACGGTGTGTACTCACTCTTGCTAAAAAAATCAACAGAAGTGGAGGAGTCGTCGCCTGCTTTTGAAGAAGAGTTCTCGAAGGTTGATCGTTAGGGTCTTGATCGATCGGTTGCTGTGGTAAATTGATGGGAGCCACCGAGTTTATTTCGTTTCATTGCGAGTTTATTCTTATTTGTCAGCCTTGCATGGCTTAATAAATGTAAAACTTGACCGTAAGGTCCCAATAGTTATTTGTTATTCAAAGTACTCGTTTATTCTTATATTTGTTGTATGGATGTGATATTTCATCTATGTTGACACTGTGTGCACTAGCGTGATTCTGGACTAGTGCAGAATACACAGAGGGTCCAGATTTGCATATTTGGGTCCCGACATAGGGCGTGTCTCAGAGCTACGAAAAGAATAAATGCAGAAGCTCCAGGGGCTTTTATAGCCAGAGGCGACAGAGCGTGCGAGGAGAGGCCGGCGAAGGTGAGCTCGATGCACACGGCTCATGGAGTGACGTTGAGGCAATAGCGAAGGGACCAGGGGCATGGGTGAGCATGGAGGATGCGGCAAACCCATGGGCACACGGTTGAAAACAGGGGGCAGGCCTTGTCGGGGTCCAAATATACAAATCTGGACCCTTTGTGTATTCTGCACTAGTCCAGGATCACGCTAGTGCACACAGTATCAACATTGATGAATTATCAACTCCATACAACGAAATATTAAATAAACGAGTAATTTGAATAACAAATAACTGTTGTGACCTTAAGGTCGAGTTTTACAATTATTAAGCCATGCAAGGCTGATAATATTGAAATAAACTGCAGTGGAAACAAGGTAAACTCCAGCGGGCTCCCATCAATTTACCACAGGCAACTGACTGGGATAAAGACCCTATGATGCGGACATCCTTAGCTATGTTGTTTCATATAATATTTTCAATTCATTAAATACCTCAGAACAACATGAGCTTGCTAAGAGAGTTGAAAAACAAGAGAAGCTTATCCAACGGTGAATCATTCTTTGAATTTCCTTTTAAATTAGTTGAGAATTTCATACTACCTAAAACTAGTATTTTGCTTATGCTCAGTTGGAAGATTCAATAATGAGCGGAGATGAAGGATATGAGGTCATTCTTGAAGAAAGGCCGTCACAATGGAGGAGAAGCTCGTGGGAGACAAGCAAGGGGAGAGAAGCCCAAGAATCCAAGTCAAATTCGAAACTTCCACAAGCCCAACCAAATTCAAATTCGGAATCAACTCAGAATTCAATTCGGATTCGGAATCAGCCTCAAATTCGGATTCGGAATCAGCAGGACAGTCCGGAGTAAAAAGGCCATAACTTTCTCATACGAAGTCGGATTTGAGTGTTTTTGGGCTTGTTGGAAAGCTAACTTCAAGACCGATCCAACGGATCCTCCCTCACTCCGAAATTCGTCCTGTATCAAAAGATATGACCGAAACAATATGACGGTTGTAAAATCAGAGTTTCCTTTTCTGTTTTGGAATGTATCGGAATTGGAGTAGGACTCCAAATCCGAATTAGAATAGGAGTAGGGCCTCTTGGCCAGCCATGAGGAGGAGTAGGAGCACTATATATAAAGGGTAGACCCCCATTGTAACCTCAGACCACGTTTAATATATTTTCAAAGCTTTTGCTTGATTCTCTGTTGTGCTTATAGCCAAAGCAGAGGAATTGGGCATTGAGAACAAGGGGTCGTTCTTGCTTTTCATTTGGGAATTGAGGTTCGACGATCTTCGCTTATGGTCGCGAGGATCCAATCAAGTGTGTGTTTGGTAATTTCCATAGAGTTGCAAGTCCGTGCATTGGCGCGGGGATCGGTGGGGTTCGTCGGGATACACAAGTTATCGAGAGGTTCTCGTCGAGAAGATCGGGCACCCCGCATCAGGTGGTATCAGAGCTCCGTTGACTCGGTAGGATCTTTATCCAGTTATCTTTTTCTCCCATACACGAAAAAGCCATACAAAAAAAAATTCAGTTGTAGTATTTAATTTGTTTTTCTAGTGAGTTTTGTTAAGTTTTTGTCCATTAGAATCAAGTTTAGTTTGCTGATCTTGAATTCTTTTGCGTTGCTTTTTATTTGAGCCTAGTTTGATTTTTTTAGTCGTGTCTATAAAAAAACAAAAAGAAGTGAGACATCAATTTATCCTTTGTGAACCTTTCAATCTTTTGCGAATACTTTGAACCTATTTAAGACTAGCTAAATCGTTGCTTAGGGCTGCATATTAATATTTGTGTTCTTGCAATTGTTGAAAGATCAAAAGGTGGGAAAGAACTTTTGCTCATTTTTGGTAGAACAAGAATTTTGGCAATAGTTCAAAAAAAGAAGGAAAAAGAGAAAAAAAGAAGAGAAAAAAAGGAAGAGAAAAAGAAAAGAGAAAAGAGAAAAGGAAAAAGAAAACGCATAGCCGAACCATAAACTTGAGCGAAAACCCCCACTCATTCTTGATTCAATTGTTAGAATATCAATATTTTGTGCAATCTTGTGCCCTACTTTCATTATTTACAACTAGCTAGTGTCTTTCTATAACTTATGCAATCTGAGCTATTTTGTTCTTCACTTATATCTTACATAGCTCATTCCTTGATTGCACTAAGTTCCAATATCTTTGCGTGTGAGTTGTTTTGATTTTCACTTATATCTTTGTGATCGGCAACTAGGCATTGAATTCTAGTTTGGATATTTACTTAGCCTTACAATACCTAGAATTTTCAAATTAAGTAGGTATCCATACCAAGCTCCACAAAACACCCGTTGTCGTGCTTTGACTTGCTCTTGAAATTCGCTCACACATCACCTTGTGGTTCCTGCTGTCCTGAAGTGTAAGTATTGTTGATCTTAATTCCTTTCGGAACGGTAAAGAAACTTCACCTTGTTAGGATTGTGAGTTGAGTGACCTCTACATATACACATACACCTACATACATATTCTTTGCTTTCTTTGCTAACAATGACAGATCGCGAGTATACGTATCTTCCCTTCTATGGTAGTAATGATCCAGAGGAGTATCTTGAGTGGGTACAAGACATGGAGTTCGAGCTTGAATCCCATAAGTTCGAATCAGAAGCCAAGGAAGTGAGAGTGGCCACTTTGTTTTTTACGGACTATGCCTCTAGTTGGTGGCAACAACTAGGTGGAAAACGATTCATTACATCTTGGTCTTGTTTAAAAGCGTCATGAGAAGAGAATTTGTTCCATCCTATTATGAGCGGGAACTACTACGACATGTGGAGAGCATTACACAAGGATGCAAAGTTGTCCAAGATTACTATATTGAGTTGAATAATGCAATGCACCGTGCCAATATCACTAGTCCATATCAAGAAAAGACATACTTCAAAGCAGGCTTGAATTATCAGATTGTTGCCGCACTTCAAGATGAATATTTTAGTAGTCTGCAAGATCTTGTGAAATATGCTATGAAGGCGAAAAGAGACTTAAACACATGCAAGCACATCAATTAAATCTGCTGTGGCTCTTTAGTTCTAATTCATCCTTTGGTGTGTCACTTGAGAAGAAGATCGAGCATGTGAATTTTTCTTCGACCGAGGTGATGAGTAGTCTTTGCCCGTCACAACCCGCAACACGTGAGGAGGTCGTGGTTGGTGGTAGTTGTGTCATTGTTGGCCACAGTCTTACAAGGATGAGATGTATCAAAACCCATGTGAGAATGAGAGCCACATAGCCAAATTGAGTGAGAGTGATAAAAGAGTGAGTGTGTGATTCCACCATACGCGAGATTGAGAGCATCCCAATTGAGAGTGTGAGAGATACACCAAAAGAAAGAGAGAGATAGATGATAGGACAAGTAAGATTATTTTTGAACCTAACAACTTACCCTCTATTTCTAGTGTTGTATCCCACATTCTGCAGGTGGACCAAGCAAATAAGGACTTGGAGATTCAAGAGCCCTCACCATTGGAAGAGAAAGATAAAGAGCTAACCATAGATGGAGAGGAATACCGAAGATCAAGGTAACACTATTTGTCTTGAATTGGTCGTTTATGAAAACAAGGTGCGAAAAGCGAGAACTCCATTATTCATTTGATGATTCCACGTTCTAAATTTGATATGCTTAATTTGCATAATGTGAAATTGATTACTCAAAACGAAGTTCTTAGTAGAATACACATTAATAATTCTTTGTGTTATATCATATTCGATAGTCCTAAACATGTATCTAGTGTGATTAAGAAGGTTCTTGAAATTTCACACTTAAGATCACTAGTAAATAGCTACATACACACATATAAATTCAATTTGATTGGTGATGTTGGTGTAGACAACATGTTTCAAGTTTATCAAATATACATTACCTATGATAATCTTGTTGATTTACAATCACATGTTTTGCGCAAACCATCTATTAAGCAATGTCATGATATCTTTAAGATGGGTTTAAATACAAGTGTCTATTGTTTAGAATGCAACATGATGCCAACTTGTTTATCTCTTGAATGTATAACTAATCATAGTAGCTTGATTGAATTATGGAATGGTATCAATTGGTTTTCACCCACTTTAATTGACTTTGGTATTGGGAAGGTGAAATTTTATCATATGAGTCGGTTGTGCAATTTGAAATGTGATTAGAGCTATCGATTGTACAAAATAACGCGAATAACACAACAATTGATTCATACATATATCACGTATATCGTTGTTCTCTTTGTTTAATACATGTTGGCAAATCATCATGCGCTACACGGAACTTGTTTGGATGATAAATACATATACCATGCATATACATTGTTTTCTTCGTCTAGCACATTTTCAGGCTATCAAAAGCGAGGGCGGCTTTTTTGAAGAAAGGGAGGATGATGCGGACATCCTTAGCTATGTTGTTTCATATAATATTTTCAATTCATTAAATACCTCGAACAACATGAGCTTGCTAAGAGAGTTGAAAAACAAGAGAAGCTTATCCAACGGTGAATCATTCACTGAATTTCCTTTTAAATTAGTTGAGAATTTCATACTACCTAAAACTAGTATTTTGCTTATGCTCAGATTGGAAGATTCAATAATGAACGGAGATGAAGGATATGAGGCTGTTCTTGAAGAAAGGCCGTCACAATGGAGGAGAAGCTCGTGGGAGACAAGCAAGGGGAGAGAAGCCCAAGAATCCAAGTCAAATTCGAAACTTCCACAAGCCCAACCAAATTCAAATTCGGAATCAACTCAGAATTCAATTCGGATTCGGAATCAGCCTCAAATTCGGATTCGGAATCAGCAGGACAGTCCGGAGTAAAAAGGCCATAACTTTCTCATACGAAGTCGGATTTGAGTGTTTTTGGGCTTGTTGGAAAGCTAACTTCAAGACCGATCCAACGGATCCTCCTCACTCGAAATTCGTCCTGTATCAAAAGATATGACCGAAACAATATGACGGTTGTAAAATCAGAGTTTCCTTTTCTGTTTTGGAATGTATCGGAATTGGAGTAGGACTCCAAATCCGAATTAGAATAGGAGTAGGGCCTCTTGGCCAGCCATGAGGAGGAGTAGGAGCACTATATATAGAGGGGTAGACCCCCATTGTAACCTCAGACCACGTTTAATATATTTTCAAAGCTTTTGCTTGATTCTCCTGTTGTGCTTATAGCCAAAGCAGAGGAATTGGGCATTGAGAACAAGGGTCGTTCTTGCTTTTCATTTGGGAATTGAGGGTTCGACGATCTTCACTTATGGTCGCGAGGATCCAATCAAGTGTGTGTTTGGCGAATTTCCATAGAGTTGCAAGTCCGTGCATTGGCGCGGGGATCGGTGGGGTTCGTCGGGATACACAAGTTATCGAGAGGTTCTCGTCGAGAAGATCGGGCACCCGCATCGGGTGGTATCGAGCTCCGTTGACTCGGTAGGATCTTTATCCGATTATCTTTTTTCTCCCATACGAAAAAGCCATACAAAAAAAAATTCAGTAGTAGTATTTAATTTGTTTTTCTAGTGAGTTTTGTTAAGTTTTTGTCCATTAGAATCAAGTTTAGTTTGTTGATCTTGAATTCTTTTGCGTTGCTTTTATTTGAGCCTAGTTTGATTTTTTTAGTCGTGTCTATAAAAAAAACCAAAAGAAGTGAGACATCAATTTATCCTTTGTGAACCTTTCAATCTTTTGCGAATACTTTGAACCTATTTAAGACTAGCTAAATCGTTGCTTAGGGCTGCATATTAATATTTGTGTTCTTGCAATTGTTGAAAGATCAAAAGGTGGGAAAGAACTTTTGCTCATTTTTGGTAGAACAAGAATTTTGGCAATAGTTCAAAAAAAAGAAGGAAAAAGAGAAAAAAAAAGAGAAGAAAAAAAGGAAGAGAAAAAGAAAAGAGAAAAGAGAAAAGGAAAAAGAAAACGCATAGCCGAACCATAAACTTGAGCGAAAACCCCCACTCATTCTTGATTCAATTGTTAGAATATCAATATTTTGTGCAATCTTGTGCCCTACTTTCATTATTTACAACTAGCTAGTGTCTTTCTATAACTTATGCAATACGAGCTATTTTGTTCTTCACTTATATCTTACATAGCTCATTCCTTGATTGCACTAAGTTCCAATATCTTTGCGTGTGAGTTGTTTTGATTTTCACTTATATCTTTGTGATCGGCAACTAGGCATTGAATTCTAGTTTGGATATTTACTTAGCCTTACAATACCTAGAATTTTCAAATTAAGTAGGTATCCATACCAAGCTCCACAAAACACCCGTTGTCGTGCTTTGACTTGCTCTTGAAATTCGCTCACACATCACCTTGTGGTTCCTGCTGCCCTGAAGTGTAAGTATTGTTGATCTTAATTCCTTTCGGAACGGTAAAGAAACTTCACCTTGTTAGGATTGTGAGTTGAGTGACCTCTACATATACACATACACCTACATACATATTCTTTGCTTTGCTGCTAACAATGACAGATCGCGAGTATACGTATCTTCCCTTCTATGGTAGTAATGATCCAGAGGAGTATCTTGAGTGGGTACAAGACATGGAGTTCGAGCTTGAATCCCATAAGTTCGAATCAGAAGCCAAGGAAGTGAGTGGCCACTTTGTTTTTACGGACTATGCCTCTAGTTGGTGGCAACAACTAGGTGGAAAACGATTCATTACATCTTGGTACTGTTTAAAAAGCGTCATGAGAAGAGAATTTGTTCCATCCTATTATGAGCGGGAACTACTACGACATGTGGAGAGCATTACACAAGGATGCAAAGTTGTCCAAGATTACTATATTGAGTTGAATAATGCAATGCACCGTGCCAATATCACTAGTCCATATCAAGAAAAGACATACTTCAAAGCAGGCTTGAATTATCAGATTGTTGCCGCACTTCAAGATGAATATTTTCGTAGTCTGCAAGATCTTGTGAAATATGCTATGAAGGCAGAAAAGAGACTTAAACACATGCAAGCACATCAATTAAATCTGCGCCGGCTCTTTAGTTCTAATTCATCCACTGGTGTGTCACTTGAGAAGAAGATCGAGCATGTGAATTTTTCTTCGACCGAGGTGATGAGTAGTGCTGCCCCGTCACAACCCGCAACACGTGAGGAGGTCGTGGTTGGTGGTAGTTGTGTCATTGTTGGCCCACAGTCTTACAAGGATGAGATGTATCAAAACCCATGTGAGAATGAGAGCCACATAGCCAAATTGAGTGAGAGTGATAAAAAGAGTGAGCTGTGTGATTCCACCATACGCGAGATTGAGAGCATCCCAATTGAGAGTGTGAGAGATACACCAAAAGAAAAAGAGAGATAGATGATAGGACAAGTAAGATTATTTTTGAACCTAACAACTTACCCTCTATTTCTAGTGTTGTATCCCACATTCTGCAGGTGGACCAAGCAAATAAGGACTTGGAGATTCAAGAGCCCTCACCATTGGAAGAGAAAGATAAAGAGCTAACCATAGATGGAGAGGAATACGAAGATCAAGGTAACACTATTTGTCTTGAATTGGTCGTTTATGAAAACAAGGTGCGTAAAACTGAGAACTCCATTATTCATTTGATGATTCCACGTTCTAAATTTGATATGCTTAATTTGCATAATGTGAAATTGATTACTCAAAACGAAGTTCTTAGTAGAATACACATTAATAATTCTTTGTGTTATATCATATTCGATAGTCCTAAACATGTATCTAGTGTGATTAAGAAGGTTCTTGAAATTTCACACTTAAGATCACTAGTAAATAGCTACATACACACATATAAATTCAATTTGATTGGTGATGTTGGTGTAGACAACATGTTTCAAGTTTATCAAATATACATTACCTATGATAATCTTGTTGATTTACAATCACATGTTTTATAAACCATCTATTAAGCAATGTCATGATATCTTTAAGATGGGTTTAAATACAAGTGTCTATTGTTTAGAATGCAACATGATGCCAACTTGTTTATCTCTTGAATGTATAACTAATCATAGTAGCTTGATTGAATTATGGAATGGTATCAATTGGTTTTCACCCACTTTAATTGACTTTGGTATTGGGAAGGTGAAATTTTATCATATGAGTCAGTTGTGCAATTTGAAATGTGATTCCGAGCTATCGATTGTACAAAATAACGCGAATAACACAACAATTGATTCATACATATATCACGTATATACGTTGTTCTCTTTGTTTAATACATGTTCGGCAAATCATCATGCGCTACACGGAACTTGTTTGGATGATAAATACATATACCATGCATATACATTGTTTTCTTCGTCTAGCACATTTTCAGGCTATCAAAAGCCGAGGACGGCTTTTTTTGAAGAAAGGGAGGATGATGCGGACATCCTTAGCTATGTTGTTTCATATAATATTTTCAATTCATTAAATACCTCAGAACAACATGAGCTTGCTAAGAGAGTTGAAAAACAAGAGAAGCTTATCCAACAGTGAATCATTCACTTTGAATTTCCTTTTAAATTAGTTGAGAATTTCATACTACCTAAAACTAGTATTTTGCTTATGCTCAGATTGGAAGATTCAATAATGAACGGAGATGAAGGATATGAGGCTGTTCTTGAAGAAAGGCCGTCACAATGGAGGAGAAGCTCGTGGGAGACAAGCAAGGGGAGAGAAGCCCAAGAATCCAAGTCAAATTCGAAACTTCCACAAGCCCAACCAAATTCAAATTCGGAATCAACTCAGAATTCAATTCGGATTCGAATCAGCCTCAAATTCGGATTCGGAATCAGCAGGACAGTCCGAGTAAAAGGCCATAACTTTCTCATACGAAGTCGGATTTGAGTGTTTTGGGCTTGTTGGAAAGCTAACTTCAAGACCGATCCAACGGATCCTCCCTCACTCGAAATTCGTCTGTATCAAAAGATATGACCGAAACAATATGACGGTTGTAAAACCGAGTTTCCTTTTCATTTTGGAATGTATCGAATTGGAGTAGGACTCCAAATCCGAATTAGAATAGGAGTAGGGCCTCTTGGCCAGCCATGAGGAGGAGTAGGAGCACTATATATAGAGGGGTAGACCCCCATTGTAACCTCAGACCACGTTTAATATATTTTCAAAGCTTTTGCTTGATTCTCCTGTTGTGCTTATAGCCAAAACAGAGGGAATTGGGCATTAAGAACAAGGGGTCGTTCTTGCTTTTCCGCTGGGAATTGAGGGTTCGACGATCTTCGCTTATGGTCAGCGAGGATCCAATCAAGTGTGTGTTTGGGCGAATTTCCATAGAGTTGCAAGTCCGTGCATTGGCGCGGGGGATCAGCTGGGGGTTCGTCAGGATACACAAGTTATCGAGAGGTTCTACGTCGAGAAGATCGGGCACCCCGCATCACCCTAACGATCAACCTTCGTAGAATTCCTCTTCAAAAGCTGGCGATGACTCCTCCACTTCTGTTGATTTGTTTAGCAATAGTGAGTACACACCGTACTCGCAAGTCATACCACAGAATGCAATTATACACGATGGCTTATTCCAAAGGAATGGCTTATGTGGTTATTTTGCAGAAATACAACATTTGCAATTGAATACAGATAATAGACTGAAACGAAATTTAAAACAAATAAAGACTATTAATTTAACATTTGATTTCACAAAGGACACACAGTCTAATCAAGTTATTCACACAGCTGCACAAGTTACCTCACACAACTAACCCTTCCTAATTGTTTTATGAAAATCTACCCCTCGTGTGAAATTCCCGAGCATGTCCATGACCGAGGACGCGGATATTCAAATAGATTGGTTTAACACTCTGCAAAGGTTGTACGCTTTACCCACATGATGAAATCGACCGAATCAGAGTTGATCACAACAAAACCTTTCAGAGACTTCATCTCAAGCAATGACACTCCCGATGTGCTTTCATGCCGGCCAGCCGATACACACAGCGTTTGGTTACGACACACATCGTTGGATAGGGATGCAGCGAACCGTCCCGCGATGTGATATATCACACCTCCAGCCCATCACACAGTTTAAAAACAACCTGAGTTGTCAATGTCAAGACTCCATAACTTTTAGTCAGGCCCAGCCCATACTAGGCATGTGGTTGTACAGTAAAGCCTAGTTCAATGGCGCACAAAGTTAAGTCCTTAATTGACCAAGGCAAGACTTTCAGTTTTACCCAAATCACAAAGTTTAATAAGCACACAGCTCCACCATTCACACAGATCCACCACTTGCCTCAGTCTAAATTCATAATTGCGACTCACATGAAATGATGACTCGTGGCATGGCTAAGTAGTCTACTCGTATCTAACCAACCCACGTTGGTGCTACGATAATACCAACTAATAATGAACCAACCTAGGGTGACAAAAGATCATGACATACAATAGACAAGGTGGATATAACAAATTAGATTAATAACTATCCCAAAAGTATTTAAATAAATACTTGAAATAGAATGCAATACATTGAAACAAAGTATTTTGAAAACTTGGTGTAAGATGATCAAAGGTATAACTTGCCTTCGAATAGGTCTAGGTACTGGTCTTGATCTTGAGGTGCTCCTTCTTCTCCAAAATTTCCCGAAGTATCGACGTCTACTCGCAAACGAGACAAAAGAAACAACAAAATAACAGAGGCAAAACAAACTCCAAAAATCAAATAAAATTCACCATTAAATAGATCTTGATTTTATATGAATTTACAAATTTGAATGGGCTCCATCGGAGGTTGGAAAATAATTAAAACCCTAATTTGGATTTTAATGAATTTCCTGAATTATTTTTATAAAGCAAAATCAGATTATTGCGCAATGCTTGCGTCAGCCGAGAATTTCCAGAAAAAGAATTAGATTTAAAAGAAATCTGACATGTGGGCCCTACATATCAGTGACTGGGCTCACGGTGAACTGGGTTCACCGAGCCAAGTCAGATCTAGCGCGATGGATGGGCCCACGCTGCGTGTCTTTGGGCTGATTTGGCACCACGCTGGCCGCCACACCAAAGAGGACCGATCTTGGCCGAGCGGAGACGACGACGGCGGCGGCGGCGGCGCTCGAGACCCGATGGTCACCGGCGTTTGGCGGCGAGTCATCGGTGGTGGAGGGTACAAGATTTGTAACATCCCAAATGTGGATTTGTGTTTCAAATGTATAAAAATGAGGAGAAATTTAAACTTTTCTCACACCTGGATGTTTTTGATCAGTTCCATGATTCTTGTACAGGGATTGTGGAAAAATCAAAATCAAAATACTCAATTGACTCCAATCAAAAACCTCCTTGGAAAAAATCTTGTGCCAAACCTCTGTGATTATTTTTCCCGAGTTCTAGGGAGGTGTAACACCCCAGCCCAACATGAGCTTGGAATGTTACTAAAATAACAAGTTAAACATAATTAACTAAAACTCTTTACCAAATTCCGGCAGAACATCCTTTGTATAGTTACTATACTTGAGGTTTCTACAAGCAAATATAACAAGAGGTAGTCTAGTAAAAAAATGATCCAAACATAACCCACATAGGCTATTCATCTTTATCAAATAGACATCTGAAAGTAGATAATAAGTATCCAATTTTTAAACTCCTTTATTACAGTCTAATCCAATCAAGTAATGATCGTAAGCAGAATTTTAGGTAATTCATCCATCTACTGAATTAATTTTCCTTTTATTCTAATGGGTGTATATTGTGCGAGCGTGCAACTACCCTAGCCCTTCCTTTCTCCCATGCATGCCAATCTCATACGGTACCTAAAACACAACAAACAACAAGGGGTGAGTCCAAAGACTCAACAAGCATAATAATTGGTAACAACAGTATAAGAAAGAAACCCATCAATTATACATCACAAATCTATTCACCGAATAAACCACATACACATGACATGCAATCTGCTCATTTGCTTTGTATGCTCTTTGTCTTTATCTTTGTCCTTTTGCATTTTACCGGTAATGCAAAGTGCGCATCCGTCGATGCACACCCATGCCTGTGCCATCTGGCACAGGGACCTTTGCCCATACTTTGCAAGTATGAGGACCCTTGCCCATACTCTTCAAGCATGGGGACCTATTGCCCGTCACCAACATGACGGGGACCCAACTCTGGCTTGATCAACCCATGACCAAGACTTCAATAAACTACATGATGCATATGTATGAATTCTCCATTTGACAACAATATACATCCATAACAACATTGCATATGAATATCTTACTCATACTACAAAACTCACAAACATAATCCTTCCAACTTTCAATGCAACCATGATAAACACGTAACTCGTAACAATAGAGTCCATGCTCATTACCAGACATATGACCAAATCAATTATGAACAATATAAATAACCATAGAATGTATCGGTCAAGTCATTCGATAATATCTAATATAACCATAATCACACTTGCCTTAACCGCGAGAGAACGTGGGACGTGCGAAAGCGCGCCCGAGGACCGATCCACCACTGAATAAATAGTTAACGCACACTAAGGCGACAGTAGTGGGCCAAAGCAAAAAAATATATATAACAACCTACTCGAACTCGCGAAAGGGTCTAACTCGATTCCAACCCCAAATCCTAAACGTCGATCTGTCCCCTCAGTGGACAGTCAATTTATAAAATTCATAACTTTCACTACCGGGATCCAAATTACGTGTTATTAGACATTATGGAAAGATAACTAAATTACCTAAATAAACTTAGTTGGGGAGCCCTTCTGATTCTGCCATAAACTATCCCTACCAAGCCAATCTACAGAATATCAATTTTTTACGTCGGATTCTCTGGACAGAGCACCAAAACTACGATAACTTTTGCTACGCAACTCGGAACAGGGTGATCTTGGGCTCTATGGAATCATGACAAAACCAGCCACAATAGTCTAGTTGGGCAAGTCCCCTGATTCGGTCTCCTACTAGTCCTGATGTTCAGGTGAAGATATCTATCCTAACAATCTGACAAACAGAAAACAGCGATGGTAAAACTTGCATAAATTTTGATTGGAAACTCTAAAAAAATTCTCTTTATCAACTTGGAAAGCTTAAAGAATTATATACAACATTAATTTTGGGAGGAATTTCTGATTCGGCTTCTAAAAAATTCAAATTGGCCAGAGAAGACAATCTGCCAATTCACGTTAACACTCCTGGCAGTCACGGTAAAACTACCATAACTCCTAAACCATACGTCCAAATCAGATGATCTTGGTGCCAAACGAAAGATAAAGACGAGACCTACAAGTTTCTAACAGGTGATCAGGTCCGAAAATGAACGCAATGTACCCAAATCTGACGAGCAACGGCGCACAGCAGAGAGAGGTGGGGAGAGGCGGCAGCCACTAGGGGGAAAAAGGCGGAGGGGTGGGGCATTAGGGTTTTGGGGGGGGGGGTGGGAACCCCCCCTTGGCCGGCCACAGGAGGGGCCTCTCCTAGGCCGCGGCCCGCTGCCCAGGTTGTCGAACAAATGCGGAAAACTCCCTCTTCTGTCCAGGTTTTGCTATTCCTTTTAAGCCCTCTTTCTCCTCCCGACTAGTTCTTCAATTTACCGAACCGAAACCGTGATATTACAGGATGCTTGGTAACACCTCTGAATTATTTCATGATTTTTTAGAAATTATTTGATAATTTTGGGGGCAAGTCAAAGCTTGTTCAAACCCTAACTCCAATCTTCTGGGATTTCTGGAGAAGAATGCATTGCATAAAAATCTCTGAAAATTTTATATAAGGTTAATCCTTAAGTCAGCAACCTCTAGTTAAAATTTCATAATTTTTGGAACTGGTTTGCTACCTTAAGCAAATCCTTCAAAAATCAGCTGTTTAAATTAAACCCTAGCTGGTTTTGACTGTTCCTTGGGCGCGAGTCAGATTTGGGCTCGAGCCACTTGACTTGGTTCAATCAACTAACTGCACCGCCACGATCGATCGAGCGCGAGCGTTGTGGGTCGTTGGATCGGCATCGAACGGCCCACGATCGCGTGAACGTTCGGACCATCCGAGCGCGTCGATCCATGTGTACCGTAGGATTCTAGATCGATGGCTCAGATTCGCGTCAACGTTTGGACCGTCCGAACGCCTCGTGCAGGGTGAGCCATAGGATCCAGATGAACGGCCTGGATCGAGTGAACGTTCAAACCATTTCAATCGTCCCTTCTCATTTGAACCGTTCGATTTAGATCCAACGGTGGCCGCGTCGTCTCCTTCCTCGAGTCTGAGCAAGCGTGCGGTGAGTCAAAGCCATGGCGTGCGCAGAGTTGGAGCAGCGTTGGGTCACCTCAATGACCACCTTTAAACGTCTCTCTCTGCTAGCATTGATTGCCCGTCGTGCACCGCCCTCAAATGTCCATAGCTCAACTGCTCCCGTCACTCTCAAGGGCTCCCATGGTAGGTTTGACCCGAGAGGGTTTATTGCCGTTGCTGTCTGCCTTCTTAGCTATTTAAGCTCCATTGCTTCCCCTTTAGCTTCCTTTAGCATTTTCGCAACTCTAGCTAGCACTTCAGTGCTTGTTTGAGCTTGATTCACCCGAAACCGTTTTGGCCGCCATTATCGAGCTTCAAGCTTACGGTGAAGGCGGTACCACCGTGGCTCTCTCTTTCCATTTCTTACTCCCTCTTTAATCACTTGAGCTTAACCCTCGCTCAATTTCACTTATCTTCCTCGGGGCTTGGCTGAATTGGAGATTCCCCATTTTCGGCCGAAAGCACCATTTTTCGTCACCGGAGCAGCTCCAACCTCTTCTGTGCCTCTCCTATGCTAAGGTAGCTCCACATTAGTCCCTAGATGCTTCGCACACGCTTACTTGGACCGCAGCGGAGCTTCTTTGCATTTTTTTTGTTTTTCGGCCATTTTGTCACCTCTGTAAACTCCGACTTGTTGGCGTTCTAGACCGCCGCAGCCGCAATGAATGGTCCCTTTGTGTGCGCAAAGCTATTGCAGACCCATTTTGGACCTTAGCTCGCGCCGCCGTGACCAGAGTCGCCGGCGGTGAGCCTCCTTTCGACGTCGTTTCGTCGGACAAAACTGGGCGCGAGTTTTTGAACGTGGTTCGCTGTGGACCGTCGATCTTTAGATCTACGACCCAAGATTACGCGAACGTTCGGATCGCTCGAACTCTTTGATCCGTGGACCGTTGGATCCAAGATCAACGGTCCCGATTCGAGTAGACATTCGGACCGTCCGAACGGTTCGATCCGTGTGGATCGTTGCATCAAAGATCAACGGTTCTAGTTCGCTTGAACGTTCGGACCTCCCGAACGCTTCGATCCACGTGAACCGTTGGATCCAAATCCAACGGTCAACGTAGGAGCCGCGTGAGCCGCGCGCGCCCGCGTTGTCCTGTGGACTTGGCCCTATGGATCCAAGATCAACGATCCAAGTTCGTCCACGTCGATTTAATCTCAGATTTTCCCGAGATGATTATTTGTCAACTGAAAAATGAAATTAACTTGTAAAATGCTTAACTATTTTATTTTAATTCCTTTTCGGTTGATTCAAATTTTGTTAGTCATGTTTTTAACTAAACTTTAATCTAAAAATGATTCTAACCTCATTTTAGCTCCAAAAATTTCTGCGAAGATTTTAGTTGCAATGAATAGTAGCATTTGGGATTTATAAGACTGAGCAGATTTGTTTTGCTCATATCTTTTGCATTAAGAATCCAAATCAATTGATTCTTGTTGCTAAATTCCTTATAAATTATGCTCTTGCTGCTGTAAACTTTTCAATGCTTTTGGAGAAAGTTTGCTATTGAGTCTTTGTGTTTTCTACGTTCTTATCGGTTCTTTTTCGCTTTCTCGTTAGGTTCCGAAGAGCACATTGATAACCTAAGTGATCCTCAGTAACATATTGAACAGCAGCAACCAGGCAAGCAGTTTGATCATGTTAATCCCAGTATTTTTTAAGTCTAATATATTGATTTCAACTTGTATGTATGCGTTGCTATTTTGTTGTTAAATTATGGTTAGTATCCAATAGTTGCATAATCTGTAGGAATTGATTATCCTCTACTACCATGAGCCTAGGTTATTTGCTATGATTTGAGTATGATGGATGAGCTCTTGTCACTTAGTAGATTGCGTCTTGAGATTGCTTAGAAATGCTTAGTTTCGGTAGTAATGGGCGATCATCGATTTAGTCGATGCTCTTGATCACACATCTAATGATTATTCCTTTATGTCCAGCACTTGTGCTTTGTCATTTTGTAAAGTCAAAATCTAAAAATGAAAAATTGATTTGGACTTGGGTAAGTGGTTGGATGGTGGGTTATTGGGTTTGTGGATGTCTTGCCTAAGTCAACAAGGACCGAACATCTTGTGTCACACTCTCCAAGCAATTTTACGTGCTAACCACGCGAGAGGGATATGGGACCTCTCTTGACTGAGTACTTTGGCGTGTATTATCTCTGAGTCGCAGGAGGTGGGTTGTGTGTGTTGTGTGAAAAAGGATCTGTGTTATTATGTTGGGTGTGCGGTGGTGGAGTTCCGGGTAGGTTCTCCACCTCGAGGGGCATCGTAGTTGTCCAAGGCTTTACCTGCGATTGGTAGTTGACCGAGGCTTTACGGTGACTCCGACACAACGTATGTGTTTCTATCCATACGGGCGACTCGTAGTTAATGCATAATATTGGAAATGTCTCGTAGGACGTAGTCGTGCCTACAGACCTAAGGAAGTGTGCTTAATAGCTTGGCAAAAAGGCCGTCTGGTGTGTGGGTACATTGGTACACCCCTGCAGGGATAAAACTATTCGAATAGTCTCGTCCTAGGTTATGAACACGCTTGGTTAGGTTTTGCAAGAGTTAGACTACAACCTTTTAAATTAAAATTTGACATGGTTGGTATGAATGGGTAATTCATACTATTGTTGTGGTGACTATGGGTTTAGTCACTTCCAGGATTGTTATTGTCCTTTATCTATTGTTATTATTGTTGTCGTTTACTGTTATTTGAACATTAAAAACCGATTTGTCAACTTGCTTTTAAATGTACTACATTATTGCAAATAAAGATTGCTTTGTGCCGAAAATGAAACATACAGCCTGTACTTAAATAAGCTTGCATGTAGCCTATGTATAGATCTGTTATTCTACACGTAAGTCTTACGAAGTACAATTTTTGTACTCATTTGCTTCGCTTAACTATTTGTTGCAGAAGAGGAAGGTGGGCCCCAAGGGCCTCACTTTTGTGAGATGTGTTGCGGGTTTGACGACTAGCTTGGCGGTCCGGTCGGTTGCCTTGTGGGTTAAAGGCACACTGATTGGCTTTTTTGTTTATGACCATCTTATGGCACTTTTGCTTCCGCTGTTTATTTTTGTATTTGTTTGTATTTGGCCGGTCGGCCTCTCTTTTCTAATAACTATCCTTTATTTAGCTTATCTTCTGGTTTATTGCTGTGCTTCGGTTCTATGTGAATGAATGGAATTGATGCATGACTTTTTGTAAAGAGGTGTGTATACTGCATTTCTGGAAAGTATACGTGTCTCGAGTCTCGATTTATTTGATTTGTGATGTTAGGACCGAATGGAGGGTTAAGCATTACAAGACTGATAAACCGGGGTCTTACAAGAGTTGGTATCAGAGCCATACTGACCGTAGTAACCCAAGCTTGGTCGTCTTTAGGATATTTTGGAAAACCTTAATTTCAAAGTATCAAATGATTTATGAAAGCTTAAGTAATTCTCATATTTTACTCCTTACATATCTTAGCTTTCTCCTCTCATCTTACTCTAATTTGAGTTTTAAAAATTGTTTACCTTTTCTTTCTTCAAAGATAGTTGTTATCGTTTAATTGAGTTTTGGGAACTAATAAGTTTGGCAAATTGAAGTGTTGGCTGCACTCTACAAGGTTTTGAAGTTTCTAGAATGGATAATTTCGACTAGGAGCTTGGATGCAAAACCTGGACAGCGATCTTTTAATTTCCGGACAGCAAGCTCAAAGGTTCTAAATGGGGTCGAAAATGAGAGGTTAATGAACTAAAACTTGTGGGAATAGAAGGGTAAGATGTGATACTAGTTAGCTATGTATCTAACACTAATTTCGCTGATTTAACCTTGCTCTTTAGTGGTATTAGATCTTACGTTATATTCTGATTTTCAACTTCTCAATCAATTACTCGTTCATTCAATACGGGTTAGTTGCATTGGGAAGTTGAGCTTTGGCTTGGTGATTCTTTGCTGTTTTTGGAGTCTTTTTATCAGCCTTTTTAAAGTTTATATACTTGTTGTTTTCGGCTTTCGATTAGGGTGATATTCCATTCCCCTAGTCGTTAGTTTTTGCTTTCTTTCGGCTTTCTTTTTTGGGTCTAGTTGTTAACCAAAGTTCATTATAACAGGATGGCCGGACGCACTCGTAGCGGCCAAGGCCAGTCAGCTGGTCCGGATGAGGAGCTTCCTCTTCCCCTGACCATGGCCGAGGTCCTTCTTCAGATCAAGCGCAACCGTGCAGAAGACAGGAGGGTTCTTCTGGATGTCATCGCGCGCAACACCTCCGCCCTTACCGGTGCTTCAGGATCCAGGCAAGGGACTTGACATCCGCCTCGTGGGGGACTTGCAGAGTTTCTTCACACCTGTGTCCGAGGACCCGCAGTGCGAGCGATTGGCCGTCCGGTTGGCGAAAGCCGCATAGCGCGATGCGGGAGCACGAAAAGGCCTTTGCTTGCATCACACCGGTGGAGGTGCGGCTTTGTCTTGGTGGGAGAGCTTTCGCCATGCGACATGACGGCCACACCGTCACTTGGGAGGAGTTCCATGCGCCTTCCGTCAAGTCATATTCCTGCTGGCTTGATGTCCTGAAGAAGAAGGAGTACTTGTCGCTCAAGCAAGGGCGCTTCTCGATCCGGAGTACTGCGAGTTCAACCATTTGGCTCGTTATGCTCCGGAGGAGGTGGCCACCGATGAGGCCAAGCAAGAGAAGTTCAAGGATGGTTTGTCAGGAGGCTGCAGAACAAGCTATCCATCGTCGACTTTCCTGACTTCCAGACCTTGGTGGACAAGGCCATCGTCGCCGAGCACTCAGGGAGAGCACTTGTGGATTCCCGCAAGCGTAAGTGGGAGGCCCACAAGTCATCTAGGGCCAACTATTCTCGCTTGATCGGTCTCGGGGTCACATCATCGCTTGGACTTCGAGGTCGCCAAGCTTTGCCCTCGTCCTTCGCAGGCCGTGGCCCAATCACGTGCACCTGCGAGTCAGCAGGGTGGCCCCCACAACCCGGTTGCCGGAGTCACTTGCTTCGCCTGCAACCAGATGGGGCATTATGCGAATCATTGCCCTAAGAAGACAGGAGCAGCCCCTCGTCCTAATGGAGGACGCGGGCAAGGAGGTGGTTCTTCACAGGACCAGAAGATCATTCTGGCTACCCAAGGCATGGGTAGTGGTCGCGTCAACCTGATCTCCGCAGAAGAGGCACAGGAGGCACCACACGTCGTGCTGGGTACACTTCCTGTTAACTCTCATTCTGCTACTATTTTGTGTGATTCAGGAGCATCTCATTCTTTTGTTTCTGAGTCTTTTGCTTCTATTAGTGAGCTCCTTTTTACTCCATTGTCGGTCCCATTGCTCATTCGCTCTCCGGGTTCGGAGTTGAGAGCCGAATCTAAGTGTAGAGATGTTCCAATTGAGATCGAGGGAGTGAGATTCTTCGCGAATCTTATCCTTCTCCATTCAGCAAGTTTAGATGTGATTCTTGCCATGGATTGGTTGTCTCAGCACAAGGGATAAATCAATTACTCCAAGAAGTGTGTCTCTCTATCTAGTCTTTCCGGCGAGCAGGTTCGCTTTTCGCCGAAGCTGCAAGGTCCGCATCTCTTCGCGCTGGAAGCAAAGCCCGCTCTAGATATTAGTGAAGTCCCAACAGTTCATGTCTTCATTGATATCTTTTCTGAAGATCTTCCAGGGATGCCACCAGTTCGAGATCTCGAGTTTGTCATTGAGTTGGTTCCCGGTACCGCCCCGATTTCAAAGATGCCTTATCGGATGCCACCGAACGAGTTGGTGGAGTTGAAGAAGCAACTTAGTGAGCTGCAAGAAAAAGGTTTCATCCGTCCTAGCTCATCTCCATGGGGTTGTCCTGCAATCTGCGTAAATAAGAAGGACCATACTTTGCGTATGTGCGTTGATTACCGTCCGCTTAATGAAGTAACGCTAAAGAACAAGTATCCATTGCCCCGCATCGACGATCTCTTTGATCAATTAAATGGAGCTCAAGTTTTCTCCAAGATTGATTTGAGAGTGGGATATCATCAAGTTCGGATTTGGCCAGAGGATATTCTAAAGACGGCTTTCTCTACTCGCTACGGTTTGTATGAGTACATCGTCATGTCGTTCGGCTTAACCAATGCTCCTGCCATGTTCATGAACCTCATGAATTCGGTATTCATGGAGTATTTGGATAAGTTTGTCGTGGTCTTCATCGATGATATTCTTATCTACTCCAAAAATGATGAGGAACACGATGAGCATCTGAGGCCTGTATTAGGCAAGCTTCGTGAGCACCAGCTGTATGCGAAGTTCAGCAAGTGCACATTCTAGTTGAAGGAAGTGGCTTTCATGGGCCATGTTCTTTCAGCAGGAGGCGTGGCCGTTGATCCTAACAAGGTCGACGATGTTCTTTCCTGGAGTCAGCCTACTTTGATAACCGAAGTGCGAAGTTTTCTTGGTTTAGCGGGATAGTATCGTCGCTTTATCGAGAACTTCTCCAAGATTGCGAAGCCGATGACGGAGTTGCTCAAAAAGGACAAGAAGTTCTTATGGTCCTATGCGTGTAAGGAAAGTTTCCAAGTACTCAAGAAGCGTTTGACCTCCGCTCCTGTTCTCGTTCTTCCCGATATCCATCGGAGCTTCGATATCTTTTGCTATGCTTCTCGTCGAGGACTCGGTTGTGTCCTTATGCAAGAAGGCAAGTTAGTGGCCTATGCATCAAGGCAATTGAGACCTCATTAACTCAACTATCCTACCCATGACTTGGGGTTAGCTGATGTGATTCATGTACTTAAGATTTGGCGATATTACCTAATCGGTAATCGTTGTGAAGTGTATTCGGATCACAAAAGCTTAAAGTATTTGTTCACCCAACCTGACCTGAACCTCAGGCAAAGGAGATAGTTGGAGTTGATCAAATACTATGATATGGGTATTCACTACCATCCGGGCAAGGCTAATGTCGTTGCCGATGCGCTCAGCCGCAAAGCGCATTGCAATGCCTTGTGGCTCAAGGAGATTCAACCCACCCTTCTGGAGGAATTCCAGCGTCTCAACTTGGGTTTGGTTGAGCATGGTTCCCTCGCTGCCTTGATTGTGCTACCAACCTTGGTGGATCAGATTAAGATCGCTCAGCAATCGGATGTTGGAGTGAACCGCATCAAGAAAAATGTCAAGAACGGAACAGCCAAGTGCTTCTCTGAGGATGAGCATGGTGTTGTGAGGTTCGGATAACGCCTTGTGGTTCTAAAGGACATGGAATTGCAGAATTTGATCCTCTGCGAAGCCCATGATTCGCCTTTGTCTATTCATCCCGGGGCCACCAAGATGTATCAAGATCTCCGTCAGAGATTTTGGTGGACCCGAATGAAGAGGGAAATTACGAAGTTCGTTGCCGAATGCGACGTGTGTCATCGTGTGAAAGCCGAGCATCAGTGTCCAGCAGGACTGCTTCAGCCTTTGCCTATTCCCGAGTGGAAGTGGGATTCGATAGGGATGGATTTTATCACCGGTCTGCCTCGAACGTCCAAGGGCAAGGATTCCATCTGGGTTGTCATCGATCGATTGACGAAGGTAGCCCATTTTCTGCCAGTACAGACAAACCTCATCGTGAGTCTACTGGCGGACCTATATATTTCCCGCATCGTCTTCTTGCATGGGGTGCCGAAGACGATCGTTTCAGATCGCGGTGCGCTTTTCACCGCCAGGTTTTGAAAGTGTTTGCAAGAGGCTATGGGGACCCGTCTTACCTTTAGCACAGGATACCACCCCCAAACTGATGGTCAGACCAAGAGGGTCAACCAAGTGTTGGAGGACATGCTCCGTGCTTGTGTTCTTTCCTATGGAAAGAATTAGGAGAAGTGATTGCCATTTGCCGAGTTCTCCTACAAAAACAGCTTTCAGGTCAGTCTCGGTATGGCACCTTTCGAGGCCTTATACGGAAGAAAGTGTAAAACCCCGTTGAACTGGTCTGAGACCGGTGAAAGACTTTTCTTTGGACCAGACTCGATCAATGAGGCCGAGAGCCAAGTCCCGCTTATTCGTGATCGCTTATGCACAGCTCAATCCAGGCAAAAGAGCTATGCGGATCGCCATGCTCTTGCTACTAAATTCCTTATAAATCATGCTCTTGCTGCTGTAAAGTTTTCAAAGCTTTCGAAGAAAGTTTGCTGTTGAGTCTTTGTGTTTTCTTCGTTCTTATCGGTTCTTTTTCGCTTTCTCGTTAGGTTCCAAAGAGCACATTGATAACCTAAGTGATCCTCAGCAACATATTGAACAGCAGCAACCAGACAAGCAGTTTGATCATGTTAATCCTAGTATTTTTCAAGTCCAATATATTGATTTCAACTTGTATGTATGCATTGCTATTTTGTCGTTAAATTATGGTTAGTATCCTATAGTTCCATAATCTGTAGGAATTGATTATCCTCTACTACCATGTGCCTAGGTTATTTGCTGTGATTTGAGTTCGATAGATGAGCTCTTGTCACTTAGTAGATTGCGTTTTGAGATTGCTTAGAAATACTTAGTTTCGGTAGTAATAGGCGATCATCGATTTAGTCGATGCTCTAGATCACACATCTAATGATTATTTCTTTATGTCCAGCACTTGTGCTTTGTCATTTTGTAAAGTCAAAATCTAAAAATAAAAAATTGATTTGGACTTGGGCAAGTGGTTGGATGGTGGGTTATTGGGTTTGTGGATGTCTTGCCTAAGTCAACAAGGACCGAACATCTTGTGTCACACACTCCAAGCAATTTTGCGTGCTAACCACGCGAGAGGGATATGGGACCTCTCTTGACTGAGTACTTTGGCGTGTGTTATCTCCGAGTCGCAAGAGGTGGGTTGTGTGTGTTGTGTGAAAAAGGATCTGTGTTATTGTGTTGGGTGTGCGGTGGTGGAGTTCCGGGCAGGTTCTCCACCTCGAGGGGCATCATAGTTGTCCAAGGCTTTACCCGCGATGGGTAGTTGACCGAGGCTTTACGGTAACTTCGACACAACGTATGGGTTTCTATCCATACGGGCGACTCGTAGTTAATGCATAATATTGGAAATGTCTCGTAGGACTTAGCCGTGCCGGCATACCTAAGGAAGTGTGCTTAATAGCTTGGTAAAAAGGCGGTATGGCGTGTGGGTACATTGGTACACCCCTGCAGGGATAAAACTATTCGAATAGCCTCGTCCTAGGTTATGGACACGCTTGGTTAGGTTTTTCAAGATTTAGACTGCAACCTTTTAAATTAAAATTTGACATGGTTGGTATGAATGGGTAATTCATGCTATTGTTGTGGTGACTATGGGTTTAGTCACTTCTTGGATTGTTGTTGTCATCTATCTATTGTTATTATTGTTGTCGTTTACTGTTATTTGAACATTAAAAACCGATTTGTCAACTTGCTTTTAAATGTACTACATTATTGCAAATAAAGATTGCTTTGTGCCGAAAATAAAACATACAGCCTCCACTTAAATAAACTTGCATGTAGCATATGTATAGGTCTGTTATTCTACATGTAAGTCTTGCGGAGTACAATTTTTGTACTCATTTGCTTTGCTTAACTATTTGTTGCAGAAGAGGAAGGTGAGCCCCCAAGGGCCTCACTTTTGTGAGATGTGTTGCGGGTTTGACGACTAGCTTGGCGGTCCGGTCAGTTGCCTTATGGGTTAAAGGCACACTGATTGGCTCTTTTATTTATGGCCATCTTATGGCACTTTTGCTTCCGCTGTTTATTTTTGTATTTGTATGTATTTGGCCGGTCGGCCTCTCTTTTGTAATAACTATCCTTTATTTAGCTTATCTTTGGTTTATTCTTTGTGCTTGGTTCTATGTGAATGAATGGAATTGATGCATGATTTTTTGTAAAGAGGTGTGTATACTGCATTTCTGGGAAGTATACATGTCTCGAGTCCCGGTTTATTTGATTTGTGATGCTATGACTGAATGGAGGGTTAAGCATTACAAGACTGCTAAACCGGGGTCTCACAAGATTGTTCCGTGCTATTGCGACTCGGGGTGCCCTTACCGATGGTGGCAACAAGCGTATGGCGGCGGTGGCGAGGAAGAAGCGGCGGTGGAGCTTCGGGCTTTGCCGGAAGTGTTCTCCAGCGATGCTCTGACGACGAGGAGGGGCGCACGAGGTAGCTGGGACCTTGCTGATCACGGTGGTGCAGTCGACGGGGCAAGGGCGACAACGACGGTGACGCAATTCACTGGAGAAGAAGCTCGGCCGAAAACCCTAAAACTTGAAATGTGGCAGCGCTAGAACGATCGGGGAGACAAGGGTGGTGGCTCTGGGTTGCGGCGGATTGTGCGATCCTAAGGGTGGTATTTATAGGCCCGGTGGACGTCGGAATTGGAAACCCCCAATTCGAGTCCGAAACGGCCGGGATTTTGAAATCCTTGATTCTCAGGGATATCTACCGAATTCGGGTTTGATTCCAACAGAAATAGGTACGGGATAACTCGGTATTTGATTTGGTAAAGTCGGCGCAAAGAATCCGCAACGGATACGCGTTTGTCAGACGAAGCTCGAAGCTTCGGCAATGGCGGGTGAAGGCGCGGGCGCGAGGAGGAAGAAGGTTCGCGGAGACGACGACCCGGTGGTGGTCCCACCTGTCAGCGGCAGCGAGGCGCGGGCGAGCGAGTGAGATCAGTGAGCGAGGCCACGCGGTGGCTATCCAAAGGAGGATGGCGCGGTTGGGAGCGGGCGTCCGATCAAAATGAGGGGCACGCGTCGCACATCCAACAGACGAGGGAGCGAGGAGCAGGAGATGGGCTGGCGCGCGGGAATAGTGTTGGGCTTCGGCCCAGCACTGTTTCGAGGGATTTAAATAGATTTTTCTTTTTAATAAATCCAGAAAATGCAAATAGCAAATGACCTTGGAAAAATTCCAGAAAATTCTAGAAAATATAACCAAGCATATAGAATCCAAATAAAATAAGTTTGGCCATTGTTGATGTTGGGATTAAGCACATTAAATCATTTTTCATGAAAGTCCATATTAAGATTTTAATATAAATTCAAATAAAATGCAGATGATGATATTTTCAACTAGCAAATAAGTAAAAGATTTTCAAATACTCAAAAGTTGGGATATTACAGGCCTTGACCGTTGGTGCTGACGCACGGAGCGGCCATGGCGACGAGGCGAGCTAGCGAGGACGCGCCATCCGTGTGGAGAAGAAACGATGTCGTTGGGGCCGGCAGGTGGACGGTTGGATCGGGTTGAGCGGAGATCGAATGATCCAGACGTTCGCTAGCGGGTTGGGTTTGAGTCAGGCGTGGGCTGTTGGGTCGGTTGGTTAGGTGAATTTATTGAGTCGAGATGGCTCGGTCGGACCAGAGGTCTGGTCGATCGGAGGAACAGTAAATCCAGATTTTGATAAATAGGCTGAGATGGTTTGGGAATTTTTTGAGGTAGAAGTTTAACTCCAAAAATTCTGACATCGTTATGGAAGGTTACTGGATCTAAGATAAACCTCTTGTAATATTTATAGAGTTTTTCATGAGCTGAATTTCTCTCTAGAAAAATAACAAGTTGCTGCCCTTAGGGTTTGACCAAGGGTCTAACTGGTTTGACTAGCCCCTAGAAAATACAAATAAAATCTTAAAATTATGAAATTTTTCAGGGAAGTCACTAAGATGATCTAGAAGCTAGGAAAAATAATTCTAGATAATGTTCACAAGATTCGATTAAAAAGTTTCAAGGGACATGCTTCTAGTCAATTAAATCATTAAGCTTTTGAAATCAACAAAACCTTAGAAATAAAATCCAGGAATTTAAATAACACATGAAGCATCAAAAGTTTTAAATTATCCTCATTTTCATACATTTGAAACACAAACCAAGATTTGAGATGTTACATGGAATGTCAAATGTACCAGGTTAGAGAAAGAGCATGACATGACAAAGCTGGGGTGGCTTGTCCGCCCGTGGCGCACCCAAGGTTCATCAGCTAACCTACAGCAAGTAAAATGATGCCAGTGTTGGTCTCAGAGAAGACCCACGGTCAGTCTTCCACCGTGGTCGATTGTCCTCGTAGTCGATCGTCTCCTCCGGCAACCAATCGAGTTCCTCACCAAGGTCGTGGATCATCCTTTAGCGCAACAACAACTGTAGTAGCGCCTCTATGGTATGCACACGTCCAGGGAAGGAACAACCGTGCACCAGTGTGCTAGCACCAACTCGTATGGAAGCGCTCTCAAGAAGATAGCGGCTAGGGTTTGGTGGAATAACTCCTGTATTCTCTCACTATTCCCTTAGCCTCCAGCATCCCCTTATATAGTGCCCATGATGGATCCTATCCAAATACGTTTGATGAATTGTATCCGTACTGGTTTGTTCCAACCCGTTAAGTGTGTGACCCTCTAGGTTCATGTGTAGTTCGATTGTGACTCAGAAACCTTTTCCGACCATGAGTCGTTAGTGGTACCTAGCAGGACATAATGATTCCCGAATACACACAAATCATATCAGATGAACTTTCATGCAATATGATCTATGACCAGTTCATAACTTCTTACGACCAAGTTTCGACCAGTCTACGACCAGCTCATATTTGGTCTCGACCAATTCGTTGCTCCTTACGACCAGGTTTCGACCAGTTACTGATCATGTTCGACTAGCCGATGACCAACTCGTAACTCCATACGACAAGTCTGTATTTGGTTGAACTGAACGACCAGCTCGAGTATTCTCCCATTGCCTCACCATATCTGGTTGAAATCCAGTTGAGATATTATGTCATGCATGGAATGTTCAATACTTTCTCGATCGAGTGTTAGATAACTTCATGCGATCGAACTCTTTGACCACCAGTGGCATAGTCATGCACTATTTTTATCCAACCACATCGAGTGGCCCAGAGACATCTCTCCTGTTATGTTAGGAGGGGTAAATCCCATATCCGAACAATCGCATTCCACCGCATGTTTCATAGCACACTTAAAAGCTACCTTTATGACTACCCAATTACAGAGTAGTCTTTGGCAACCCTAAAGTGTACTTTTACACATGTAGAAAACCATGTTGATCTCAGGTCTAAGGACTATAGATCATCATTGCTTGAGACCAACCGATAACACATGAAATCATAACAATCTCAGCGGTGTCTCAATGTGGGTCAATCCAACACCATGTTCTCTAACATGTGTTCACATTATTGATTCGATATTCTTATATCCATGACCGATGAAACATGGTCATCAATCAATAAATATGTTGGTCGATAGGATCACTGGTGTTCCGATCAGTGACATCCGACCAGGGATACGTTTAGAACGGCATCATATAAGTTAAAAGAGCTTCACCAATAAGTCACATACTGTAATACTCTGAAAATAATAATAATAATAATAATAATAATAACGTCTTAAGGGTCTGTGCGTAATTAAATAAATTAGGTACGTAAAAATAGAATATTTTAAAGTCTTACGGAGGGACTAGACTGCGTAAGGTATAAAAGGATCGTGGGGAGCGTTGGTTCTAGAAACCCTAGCAGTCTTTTTTTACGCTGCTTGCGCTTTGTTTTCCACTGTTCCGTCGCCAAATTGCTTGGCCGTGCAGCCATGGCGCCGCTTTGATCGCATGCGCCTTCTTTGGCCTTCGCCATCGCTGTCCGCCGTGTGTAGCGCATCTGCACGCGCGTGGAAGCCGGCCGACTCGAGCGTCAGCGCGTGTGATCTTCGGCTTTTGGCCAGCGCGGGGACGTCGTGAGCATCAGCCGGGGCTAGCACAGGAGGATCAATACAACTGCCTGCAGCCTCGTTTTCCAACCCAGGTGCATGTGAGTGTACGCCCATGCTCCTAATCACCTAGCGTGTTGATCCTGCATGCATGCAGACAACTAGCACTAAGTTAATTAGCTTGGCAAATTTGTTTTGTATGCATGCTAGTAGAATTGAACAGTAAGGAAGGAAGAGAAAAAAAATAGAAGAAAAGAAGCCAAGATCTGGATTTTCGTCGTGTGGGTAACGACCAAGCTTTCCTCTCTGTTGTTTATTTTATTTATAGTTTTAGAATCGAGATTAGAATTAAGAATTGGCATGTTTCTAGTCGAGGGCTGATTTTTATTAGATCTGTTTAGCCTGCTGTTCTGTTGAACGATTTATTCGGGTACCTTAATGGCGAATTTTGGAAATGTCATCTACTAGTTAATTGTATATAATTTCAATATCTTTCTATAGAATATTTAAACATGTCAATCGGACAAGTATAATTCGAGTTATGAATTTTGGAAGACTGCTGTCTTTGTGGTTGTCATCTTTCGGCGCTGTTTTGGTTGACTGCAGATTAAAAATAGTAATTGGACTAGTTAGAGTTTTTGATCTACATGAAAGATGTAGATAATTGTCCAAGGGTTCTGTAGAATTTAAGAACTCGAATTTTTGTTGGGTAAAACAAAAGTTATGAATTTAGTAAGACCGCTGTTCCGAAGCGGACAGATCGGTTTTCTGGGCTAAAAACGGAGGGTTAGATTATTTAATTAGGAGTCTTGGTAATCTAAGAAAATGAGGAGAATTTTGTGTAGAATCCAGAACTGGGTGGTTTGTCGTGATCGGACTTTTGAGTCAAAAGTTACGTTCGTTTTAGTACTAAGACAGCAATGGGTAACTTTTCGGTACCGGAGAAGCGTGGTAGATTTGAGGACGGGTAGGAGCGATGTATATTGATTGCTATTCTTGATGCTGTAGCTTGTATTGAAATTTGTGTATATAATGTAGGAGGCGCGCGTGCTTGTTGCCATCTTCTAGCCAAACCGTGCGTCGCAACTAGTAAAGGCAAGTGCATGGTAGACATCGATCAATGATTGATCACTGTTTTCTTTATCTTCCATTACCATTATTGTTGTGCTTTTATTTTATTTAATTGCAAGCAATGGAATGGTATGGATTTATATTGCTAATGGACATGATGAAAAATTGGATATGGTGAGTATTATGAAATTATGTATGTTTGCATTCATAAGCATCTTTGCATATGAGCAGGTGATCATGAATGATCACAACTCCACGGGAGTGGAGGAGGTCCCCGATCCTTGTGGAGAAACGGGCTTGAGAGTGAATGTTGTCGCGAGTATTCACTCATGCTATACCGGTATACGCAAAATAAGTGCATGTGGACATGTAGATTAGAGTTGCATTGATATATGAGATGAATGGGTATGAAACAAAGAGAAATTAACAGCATGAGAATATTAATAGAAGTGCATGTGATGATAATGAAGCTACTGAATGCTGTTGATTTATTATTGTTCGTTGTATATTGATGTGTTTGCTGAGTCGTGGACTCACCCTTGCTCTTTTGTTGTCTTTAGGTGATCTTCGAGAACGCCGTGACTGAGAGCGAGTAGAGCACATGGATTAGATCCATACTTCAATCACATGATCATTTGCCATAAGAATTTTTTTATTCAATGTTGGATTACTCTTGGACATGTTAGAGGCTAAATAAAGTTTAGGTCACATTTTGGACTAGATTATTTATTTCAATGATTTGGATTCAGTAGTTGGTGCTATCCTGGATTGTTTACTTGATTACATTTCCCCTTGCTTATTTATTATCGCTTGATCCATAATTATGCATGTTCTTTTGTGGTCCATGGATATGTTTATTGATGTTTTTCCTTGCTGTAATTTTATAGTGTGTCGATAATTATTAGTTTAGAGAGTAGTTTAGTGGCATTCCAGGCTCAGTGTTGGGCTGGGGTGTTACAGTTGGTATCAGAGCGGGCTTTAGGTCCGTGGTGAATAGATTAACAACATAGGCAAACTAAAATTGTTAAATTTTGTTTTAGTTTTAGTAAATCAACTAAAATTTGCTAATGGTTAACTAACCTAAAAATTTGACACACTAGTGCACAGTAGGTTAGAGAGAGGTCCGAATATAGTTTTTACGCTTCTGTTATGTTGTTTATTGATGCACGATTTTATTTTGACCCTTGAACTCATTGTGTATTGTTGATTGTGGTTGATAGCTATGCCGAGGGGTAGAGGGCGTGGTCGTGGTGGTGTGATCGTGGAGGTCGGGGCGCGGGCGAGGGTCCGTGGAGCCACCTCCCTGTGAGATGAGTCGATGGCGAGGGGTTCTTTGTTGACCCGCCTCGGTTGGGGTCGAGATGAGACCCCGCTTTCTTTGAGAGTTGGTGGAGAGATCCGTGCTCTTCGTCAACAGCGCCAGTAGCCCCCCTATTCTTTGCAAACATCTGTTGTTGCTCTGTCGCACCTCCACCGGTTCTGAGGCGGATGACACTTCGAGAGTGGATGGGGTTGAGGTTGGATCCGTTTGTGCCTGGGCACACCGGTCGAGCAAATGGACCTGGTTGCGCTACATGGAGAGACAGATTTGGAGCTTTGGAGATGTCTTCACATCGAGGGTCCGCTTTGTAGCCTTTCGGTGACGGGCAGCGAGATATTTGGTGGGAGGGCGTGTTGTCTTGAGGACCGCTACTCAAGGGCGATCACTTGGGAGGACTTTGTTGATCAGTTCAAGGGAAAGTTCTACCCCTACTCTTTTGTTGAGAAGATGGAGGTTGCCTTGACGACCTTTGCTCGGGGAAGAGGTCTATTCTTGAGTATGAGGTGAGTTCAACAACTTGGTTCGCTTTGTCCCTTGAAGAGCTTAACGATGATCTTCGAAAGCCAAGAGGTTCCGTCGGGTCTTAATTCGAGTACGCAGGCATGTGTTGGGAGCTACTCCACTCCGTGACTACTGACTCTGTTGTGGAGCAAGCTAGGGGCATGGAGTTGGAGATGACTTACAAAGGCAGCAAGCCTCTGGTGGATGGTTGCTTCGGTGGTGACCGGAAGAGGAGCTCTAGTGAGGGGAAGTCTGTGCATTGACCCGCTTTCAAGAAATTCAAGGAGGACCGCATCCTCCAAGTCTAACTTGCCGAGGTCGTTCCTTCTTGGCGCCTCGTCCTTTTGCAGTACTCGGCTCTTCGTCTGCCCCAGGCGGTGGTATGCTTTGCTTTAAGTGCGGTGATGGACACGCGGCCGCTGAGTGCTCTTGGACGGAGATTGCCGTCGGTGTGGCCGGCCGGGTCACAAGGAGCGGGTGTGTCGTCGAACCCGCTAGCGTGATCAAGTGGGAGCTGTGCCATCTTCTTCTTGATGGGTCTGCTCGAGGATCTTTCCGGATGATGGTCGCCCCTCCAGCCACGCCACTTCCTTGACTTGGGCGCCTCGGTAGGGTACTCTTGGCGCCGCCACCACCGCACCGCCAGGTGCACGACCGGCCTTACCTGCACCGCCACAGCAGATTGTCGGGGCTCTCGCCGCCCCGCCATCGTCTTCTTTCGCCATGGCGCCACCTGGAGTGTACGCCATGCCCACAGCGGAGTCCGCGGGTCGTCCTGACGTGGTGACAGGTACTTTGATTGTGGATTCGTTTGATGCTTTAGCCCTTTTTGATTCAAGGGCTACCTTTTCGTTTGTCTCGGCGTTTGCTAGGAGAGCGAACTTGAGTATGCAGTGGATTTCTCAGTCAGTGTTAGTTAGCTCTCCTGGGGGAATTATTGCGAGCTCTACTGTTTGTCCTGGGTGTTCTATTGTCATTAATGGAGAGAAGTTCACGGCGAATCTAATAGTTATTCAAATGGAGCCGTTCGACGTTATCTTGGGTATGGATTGGTTGCACTCTTATCGAGCCGTGATATCATGTTTACAGAGAGCGATTATGCATGCGGACCTCGTGCGGGAGACTTTGATCTTTCAGGGGAGTGCGCCTCCGCGCTCTCTTTCGATATTGGTCGGATGTTACCCGGTCACAGTTGATGGCGGGCTTCTCTTAGCTCTTGCTGAGAAACCAAGCGTGGCTTCGCAGATTGAGGAGATTCCAGTGGTTAGTGGTTACCCAGATGTGTTTCTGGCTGAGCTTCCGGGCTTGCCACCTGCGCGAGACGTGGAGTTTCGCATTGATCTTGTTCCAGGTACTCGGCCCATCTCGATGTCTCCATATCGACCGCACGTCCTTTCGTGACGAGTTGAAGAAGCAGTTGGACGATTTGTTGGCTAAAGGTTTGATCAGGCGTAGTGTATCGCCATGGGGAGCTCCTGTTCTGTTCACAGAGAAGAAGGATGGGAGTTGGCGCATGTGTGTTGATTACCGCGCACTTAATGCAGTCACAATCAAGAACAAATATCCATTGCCCCGCATTGAGGACTTGTTTGATCGGTTGAATGGAGCTCAAGTATTCTCCAAGATCGATCTCGATCGAGGTATAATCAAATCCGTGTGCGTGAGCAGGATGTAGAGAAGACAGCTTTCTCTACCAGGTATGGGCATTATGAATTTAAAGTTATATCTTTTGGATTGACTAATGCACCTGCCATTTTTATGGAGACCATGAACAACATGTTACACGAGTATCTAGATGACTTCGTGGTGGTGTTCATTGATGACATTCTTATCTATTCTAAGACCAATGAGGATCATGAGCGTCATTTGAGGCTGGTTTTAGATACTTTGAGAGACCACAAGTTCTATGCTAAGTTGAAGAAGTGTGATATGCTAAGTTTTAGATACTTTGAGAGACCCATGCCTTTTGTGTGCACTTGGTTATGTTCGACTAGTCTACGACCAGCTCGTATCTCTATATGATTAGTCTGGATCTGGTCATATCACTATATGACTAGCTCTGGATCTGGCCATATCACTATACGACTAGTCCTGGATCTGGCCGTATCACTATACGACCAGTCCGTACCTGGTCGAACTTGCACCAGAGTCAATCATATAGGTATCTTATATCCATTGCTCCTGTGCGCACCTCATGCTTAGGTTGTAGGAGAGACTTTGTCAACAGATCAGCAATATTCAAATCCGGGTGCACTTTGCATATCTTCACATCACCTCTCCCAACGATCTCACGAATAATGTGATATCGCCGAAGTGTGTGCTTGAACTTTTGATGCGATCTAGGCTCCTTAACTTATGCAATGGCTCCACTATTATCACAATACAGATCCATTGGACTGGAAGAACTTGAAAGAACACCGAGTTCATTAATGAACTTCTAATCCATACGACTTCCTTTGCAGCTTCTGAAGCCGCAATGTACTCGGTCTCTGTTGTAGAATCAGCAACCGTTCCTTGCTTGGAACTCCTCCAGCTCACTGCTCCTCCATTAAGACAAAACATAAACCCTGATTGCGATCTGAAATCATCCTGGTCTGTTTGGAAGCTAGCATCGGTGTAACCATTTACGACCAGCTCTTCCTCACCACCATACACAAGGAATGCATCCTTTGTCCTTCATGTACTTAAGGATATTCCTGACTACTATCCAGTGACCTTCACCTAGATTGGACTGATATCTGCTCATAACACTTAGAGCATACAACACATCTGGTCGTGTACATAGCATAACATACATGATAAATCCAATAGCCGAAGCATATGGAATTCTACTCATTTTGTCTCGCTCATCAGTAGACGTAGGATACTGATTCTTGCTAAGATTAATGCCATGTGCCATGGGCAAGAAACCTCTCTTAGAATATTGCATGCTGAACCATTTCAACACCTTATTTATGTACATACCCTGGCTTAATCTAATTAGCATTTTAGATCTATCTCTATAGATCCTTATACCAAGAATATATACTGCATCTCTTAAATCTTTCATTGAGAAACTATTTCTTAATGAAGTTTTAATAGATTCAAGCATTTGAATATCATTTTCGACCAGTAGTATGTCATCCACATACAAGATCAGAAACATAAGCTTGCACCCACTAACCTTCTTGTAAACACAAGGTTCTTCTTCATTCTTGATGAAGTCAAACCCTTTGATCACTTCATCAAAACAAATGTTCCAACTCTGAAATACTTGCTTGAATCCATAAATGGATTTCTTAAGCTTGCATACCTTTTTAGCTTCCTTTGGAGCGACAAATCCCTCAGGCTATATCATGTACACATCCTCACTTAGGTTTCCATTTAGGAAAGTCGTTTTGACGTCCATTTGCTATATCTCATAATCAAAATATGCAGTAATAGCTAGAATGATCCGGATAGACTTAAGCATCGCGACAGTTGAGAAGGTTTCATCATAATCAACACCTTCCATTTGTTTAAAACCCTTCGCAACCAGTCGTGCCTTATGAATTTGAACATTTCCATCTATATCCATCTTCTTATTAAAAATCCACTTGCACTCTATGGTCGTGATACCATCAGGTGGATCAACCAGTTCCAAACTTGATTGTCATACATGGATTTTATCTCGGATCTCATGGCTTCAAGTCATAACTCAGAGTCTGGGCCCATCATTGCTTCCATATAAGTTTTAGGCTCATCATTATTTAATAATAAAACATCATGTCCATATCTTATAGGCAATTGACGTGATATTTTTTATCTACGTGGGGCTTGTCTCATCTACATGTTCAATAACATCTTGTTCAGCCTCTAGAGATTCAGTAGGACTTGAAACATTTTCAGATGGTTCTCAAATTTCTTCGAGTTGCATCTTGCTCTCACTGACTCCTTTGGAAAGAAGCACTTTCTATAAGAAGACACCATTACGGGCAACAAACACTTTGTTATCGACCTGGTTATAAAAAAATATCATTTAGTTTCTTAGGATACCCTCCAAAGAAGCATTTGTCAGACTTGGGTGTGAGTTTATCTGTTGGGCCGAAATGGCGACTAGAGGGAGGGTGAATAGGAGCACGATCTCTTTTTCACAAAGATTGAATTCAATACGATTTTTACTCCAATAGCTATGAGAGCTATGAAGATCAATATACAAGAATAGCAGAAGTCTTGTATCGAATCCAATCTAAACCCTAGAGCAAAACAACCAAAACTTATTTTTCAAGTAATGGGTGGTCTGACCTCTATGTTAATGGCGGTCAGACTGGTCGCCTTAGGCGGTCTGACCTCCAGCCTGATGAACAGTTAAATCAGCCCAAAAACCGAAGTTGCAAATAGATGTAACTTTTGATCTACAACTCCAAACTCGATGAAACTTGGAACACACCTTCTCTAGGATATCAGGAAACTATTCCAATCAAAGATCGTCAAGATCTTTGGCAAAGTTCTGATCTTTTCCCGTTTGAGTGAAGGATGGTTCAAAATCGAGTCAAAACGAAACTAGATCTAAAACCTTGCTCGTGGGTTAGAGATGATCCTAGATGATATCCCACCTATCACAGCAAGCAAGATTAGGGGCAGAAACCGAATGAAAACTTGAGAATCAAAGACGGCCCAAAAATCACAAAATAGAGAGCAAGAACGAAAAGAGACTCATCTCAAGAAAACTTGTATAGATTGGTTTGTGATTGTTGCTGGTTTACAGCCACTCCAACATGGAGGACAAAACTCAATACATAAGTACACAATCAATCTCCTCTTCAAGAATCCTAACCTCTCCACTCCCTAATCTCAAAAACAAAACTAGGGTTTCCAAATAAGCAAAAGGATTAAGGGAGGTGCACAGCACCCTCTCATATTTATAGTGGAGGCTAACCTTCTAGGATAGTTCCTATTGGGCACCCGTTAAGCCCACACACAAAAGGGTTTAATTCACGCACGTATTTTAAAGCACCGTCTTCATCTTCTCTTGACCTAAACCGGTTCTCCTTGCGTCGTCTTGCACAGCGGTTTAACCAAAAGCAAACAAGGCGGTATTTTAGTGATATTACCAAAATACCGCTTCTCGATCCTTCTCCGAAGACTGAGTCCAATCATCGTGAAGCAATTACATGCTTCGCCACGTGTAGGTTGATCAACGGCTCTCATCATGTCGGCAAGTCTCTCCCATCCGGCTACCACCGATACCACCATGGCACTTGCACCGACCCCCGCGCCACATGATGCAACCCGTCGCACTGAACTTTCCGTTCCGTCATCCTTGTCCATTTTGCGCCACGCTCAAATCCAATGACTTCATCCGGCATCGTCGGTCATTCTGAACCTCAGCTCTCCAAGCCTAGTCCCGATCATCCTCACCGTTGACCGTCATTGACCTCCAAGCAACCTGCACAACAATAGACCAATAAATTGATTATGCGAACAAGTTCTTCTCAACTTGACCCACGTTAGTCAAACCATGCATCATGCAACACATATGCACTGAAACCCATGAACTTAACTCAACAAATAGAGATCGCCACTACAAGGGCCGATGATACAAGTGGAAAACGGTCAGACCGCCATTCAATGGCCAGTCTAACCGCCGCCCTGGCCGGTCTAACCGCCTATTAGGTACTTAGCCAAATTTCAGCACCTGAAAACCGAAAACTCTCTGAAAATTTCAAACGAATAGAACTTTTGACTAGAGACTCCAAAAATTATGAGACCAAGTGCAATAGAATCCCCTCTCTTGCCTACAACCTCTATTTTTGGCCCAGCTCAAAAATCAACTTTGTGTATTGGCCGGTCCGACCGCCGCCCATGGCCGGTCCGACCGCCGCCCATGGCCGGTCGGACCGCCACTGGCCGGTCCGACCGCCAGAGGTGACCGGTCGGACCACCCTACAGTGGTCTCGATCGCCGCCTTGGCCGGTCAGACCGCCAAGGCCTGACAGAACTGAATTGATGCCAAAAATGCATGATTCGACAAACCTTCAACGACATTGCCAATTGTAACATCATCATAAGATCATGAGCATAACCCCATGATATTCACATTATCAAACATCAAATGTTTGACATATACCCCATAGCCCCATACCCTAAGAAAAGACAATCCATGACTTTTCTCATTCCATATCTCATATAGTGTCTTCTCTACAATTTTTGAGGGAACCCTATTTAATGTGAAAGCAGTTGTGTCTAGAGCGTATCCCAGAATTGCAATGGAAAGTTAGATTGGCTCATCATTAACCGAACCATGTCTAACAATGCTCGATTATGTCGTTCCGGTACCCCATTCTATTAAGGCGTCCCTAGCGGAGTAAGTTGTGGTACAATTCCCCATTTCTTTAGATGATCACCAAATTCATGGCTCAAATATTCACATCCATGATCAGATAGTAGAAATTTGATTGTCTTGCCAAGTTCAATTTGCACTTCATTCAGAAATTCTTTGAACTTTTCAAAGGATTCCGACTTATACCTCATCAAATAGACATAGCCAAATCTAATGAAATCATTAGTAAAAGTTATGAAGTACTAAAAACCACCTCTGCCCGAAGTGGTCATTGGTCCACATACATCTGTATGTACAAGGGCCAATAAGTCACTTGCCCTCTCACCTCTAGTCGTGAAAGGTGTCTTCGTCATCTTGCCAAGTAAACAAGATTCACATATTTCAAATAATTCAAAATTAAATGAGTTTAGAAGACCATCTTTATGGAGTTTCATCATGCGCTTCGCATTTATATGACCTAGACGACAATGCCAAATAAAAGTGGGATTCAAATCATTCGGTTGAAGTCTCTAAACATTAACATTATAGATGGACTCATCTTCAAGATTCAAAACAAACAATCCATTCACTAATGGAGCATGGCCATAAAGCATATCTTCAAAATAAATTGAACAATAATTGTTCCTTATTCTGGACTCATAACCTTCTATTCCTAAACATGAAACATAAATATTTTTTTTTTGCTTAAGGTAAGAACATAATAATAATTATTTAGTTTCATAACTAATCACGACGGTAAAGCTAATGGTAAAGTGCCAATAGCTAATGCAGCAACTCTTGCTCTATTACCCACGCGAAGATCAACATCTCCTCTGATGTGGCGGCGGCCTGATCTTCCGAAAGGTACTAATAAGTCGATTGTGGAGAACACGACATTGATGATCCAAAGGCTCCGACCAAACCAGATCGATCCCCTCGCAATCACTACACCACTTCTCCGATGGTTATCAACCGTGTCGAACGCGGTTAACCTCGCTAAGAAGGCTATCTCCTGCAGGTGAATCGAGAACACAAGCAAGAGAGTAGGATATGCAATCTGAAATTGTATTGCGAATAAAGATTAAGTTCACAAGTTGGAGTTCCTCAACCGAACGTGCGGTGAGACTGCTAAGCAGAATAATCTCTTAAGAAAAACCTGAGGAAAACTAAAGGGGTGCGGCCTCCTTAAATAGGAGAGGGGAAGTCCACTGTGAATAGTGCAGCCCAAGGAGGGGGATGCGGCTAGGAAGATGGGCCCAACGATTACAAGGCCCAAATCGGCCCAAATTGGTAATATAGCATCTTCTTTTGACAATTTAGAATTATATAGAAGGAATTTGGAGGTAAGACTGGATCCATTGGAAAGGTCTCGGAATAAGCTTTCCAACAAGCCCAAGAACACCCGAATCGGACTCTGTTTTCAAAAGTTATGCTCGTTTAAAATTGGTGCTGTCTCCGGAGGCCGAATTGGATTCCAAAATGTATATAGCTTGAACTCTTGCTTGGCACGTGGTGTAGCACCATGGTATGTAGACGTAACAGCATGGCATGTAGATATAGCACCATGGCATATAGACGTAACACCATGGCATGTAGAAGTAGTTCGGTCCAACTGGATAATACGACATTGCAGTAGCCAAAAGTTCTATTAGAGAAGATGTGGTTGATGTAGAAGATGCAGTGCAGCGGGCTGAGGCAGTATTTGCATCCTTAGGTTTGATGTCCTCATCATCCTCTTTCCATGCTTCTACTCCGTATCAGTCCCTGCATCGAATTACAAATATGAGCAACTGATCTGGTATCAAATACCCAAGAACTGGTCGAAGAAGAGGCAAGATTAATTTCTATAACATTTATACCAAAAAGCTGGCACATCCCTTTACAACGGTGGCACACAACGCCCATCGTATAGCCCGTGGAAGCAACCGATGAAGAGCTCTATACTGGTGCCTGCACACTAGTAGATTTACTCGTCTCGGGTGCACGTGACGGTGGTGGCGGTGCTGCTAAATGCGCCCTACTCACAGAGGGGCAGCAGATCGAAAAACATTAGGTGGGGCTGTCTTGCCTTGCCCCGACGTCGATCTCGATGTAGACATACTTCCAAAGTTGCTCCTAGTCCTTTGTTGCCTACCCTGTAATTCCTTTTCTGCCAAACAAGCAAGCTAGAACAACCTATTGATATCGTTATACTCTTTGTAATCAACTATGTCCTGAATTTCACACCTTAAGCCCCCATAAAAATGAGTCATCTTATCCTCCTCATCCTCTACAATATTACAATGCAGCATGCCTATTTGTAGTTCTTGATAATATTCCTCGATAGATCTATTACCTTGGTCTAAGGGCTGCAATTTCTTATGCATATCACGTTTAAAAGCAGGAGGAACAAATCTAGCACGCATAGCTACCTTCAATCTATCCCATGTATTAGGTTTTAAACCAGAATTAACTACTTGATTCCACCAAATGATAGCAAAATAATTAAATTCACTAGTAGCTTTTCTAACTCTATGCACTTCAGGAACTAGATGGGCATTAAATTTCTAACTCTATGCACTTCAGGAACTATCATCTCCCAATCTAGATAAATTTCAGCATCATAAATACCCACAAAAGATGGTATGGTAAATTTAACATTAGCAAATGGGTCATCATTAGCCCGAACATTGTGGTGCTGAAAATTATTACCTCCCATACCGTGACAGTTGTGATGTAGGCGATGTCGTTGACGTGCGTCTTGGGCAGCAAGAGAAGCGCCGGCGTCACGGTTTTGTCTCTCATTATCATCTCCCTCCTCAAGATCTTGGCCTGCATCGTGACCATACTCGCGTCCATTTGGTGGCCGATTCACCATTCTTTCAAGGCGTGTAGTGAGTGCTGCAATACTATCATTGATGGAGCGCTGCAATGTAACCGTCGTAGCTTGAAGCTTCCTATTGATGTCCTCATTAATGGTAGTACGTTGTTCATCCAAGAGCGTCATGAGCTCTCCCTTTACAACACACTCCTTCTCATCAGACGTCTCACCTGACATGGTTAGTAGAAAATAAAAGACAACATAAAGGTATTATCACTATCAACTACTAGGTGGTAGAAGGTGGAATCACATACTCTCAAGCATCTTACCACGCTCTTACAAGTGTTCTTACCAATGCAGCAAGTGGTACAGCCGGTGGCTGGTTCGTGATACCATGTCGAGCGTGGGTTCGATTGCAAGAGGGGACCTGTTCTAATCAAGAGTAGGTGGAGCTTGGAAGGCTTCAATATGGTAGCAAGGATCAGCAATAATCATATCAGTTAATGCAAGTTGAAAAATTGTTCAAAGTACTAGTCAAAGTTGCTGACCCTAGCCTAGAAAGAGCTAACTAATCAAAGCCTACCAAGAGAAGTGTATGAACGCACACGCAAAGATCAATGTGACTTGATGTAAGCAAATGAAATTCTCACACCAAGTGCTAGGAGAGACCCTAGCCAACTACTCTAACTTCTTTGTGGGGGCACAAGATTGTTCACACGATGTAGAGCACAAAACCAGAACAACGTGCAATGTAAACAGCCCTCTAGTTGAAGCAGCAAACAAAAGCTAGTCTCAAAAGATCAAAGATCGAAGTTTTATTTGGTTTATATATACTCGTTTGAAAGGTTTCGACGAGATCTACAACTTTGCAGCTGAAGCGAAGCCCAAATTCCGAAGGGAAGACTGAAAGAAATGGCAAAAATAGAAACCAAAAACTTGCGACGCAAATTTGGGCTAAAAATGGCAGATTTTGGGGGTCCCTGGAGGGTGACTAAGGTCTTAGGTTGAAAAGATGCGCCTCGTCGTTATCTTTTCAATGAGTACAAGAACGTCCAAAACGGACACCGTATACAAAAGTTATGCCCATTTTACTGAAGGTGTCTCGGAAACGGAATCTTACTTGGACTCGAAACCAACTCGGTTTCAACCATGAAACTTCTATAACTTTTGATCCTGTGGGCCAAACTTGCTCAATTTTTTGGTGGAGGCTTTTGGATGTATGAAGGACGGCTCCCCCCAGTTTTCACTATTTTTGGCGAAGGTTTGATGCACTTTCCAAATTTCAGAAAAGATGGACTCTTTCTTTTGCTTTCTTTCCTTTTTTCTTCTGTTTTTTTTTTCTCTTTTTTTCTGAACAACCGAAACCAATTCTTTCTTTTCCTTCTTCTGGACAAACCAAAACAAACTCTCTCCTTCTCTTGCAAATCGAAACTAACAGAGGCAGCGGCCGAGGTACACAGCGGCGGTAGGGGATGGTAGCGGATGGGGTTGACATGGCAGAAGTTTTGACACAATGATAAAGCTACGTAAAGGAACACGAAGATCAAACTAGACAATGACGAACTAGACTCTAACTAAAACTAGAAATCAGCAACTAAACACGACGATGCAATCAAAAATTCAACAAGCAAAACTGAAAAGAAAAATTGCAACAGCTCAAAAGGGTGATGGGATAACAGAAGAACACCACGAACAATTATTTTTGTGGGGCTAATTTTCTAGGGTTTTTAGGACGATGGAAATAAACTAATCTAAAAGGGGAAATTGTGATTACCTAACGGGCAACCACTGCTCTGATACCAACTGATGTGACGACGGCCCGATCTTCCGAAAGGTACTGATAAGTCGATTGTGGAGAACACGACGTTGATGATCCAAAGGCTTCGACCAAAACAGATCGATCTCCTCACAATCACTACACCACTGCTCTGATGGTTATCAACCGTACCGAACGCGGTTGACCTCGCCAAGAAGGCTATCTCCTGCAAGCGAATCGAGAACACAAGCAAGAGAGTAGAATATGCAATCTGAAATTGTATTACGAATAAAAATTAAGTTCACAAGTTGGGGTTCCTCAACCGAAGTGCGGTGAGACTGCTAAGCAGAATAATCTCTTAAGAAAAACCCGAGTAAAACTAAAGGGGTCCGGCCTCCTTAAATAGGAGAGGGGAAGCCTCACATAACAAACAACTAAGGGGGTGGTACTATTCACATGGTACTATTCATGTGAACAGTACCATCATAAATAGTGCAGCCCAAGGAGGGGGAGGCGGCTATGAAGATGGGCCCAACGATTATAAGGGCCAAATTGGTGATATAGCACCTTCTTTTGATAATTTGGAATTCTACATAAGGAATTTGGAGGTGAGGATAGATCCGTTGGAAAGGTCTCAGAATAAGCTTTCCAACAATCCCAAGAACACCCGAATCGGACTCCGTTTACAAAAGTTATGTGCGTTTAAAGTTGGTGTTGTATCCGAAGGCCGAATTGGATTTCAAAACGTATCTAGTTTGAACTCTTGCTTGGCACGTGTGTAGCACCATGGTATGTAGACGTAACAGCATGGCATGTAGATGTAGCACCATGGTGATACGGTCATATCTACAACCAAAGCATTGCAAAAGGTAAAACAAAATATTGTGAAGGCCGATAGGGTGGATGGGGATGCTGGCCAACGAGAGGGGACGTTCTCTCGGGATAAAACCCTAGCGCGTGCGTGCAGTCAAGAAAGACATGTGGTGGGATGGCAGCAAGGGTTGCATTGGCGTCAGAAGAAGCATCAAGTGCATGGAACAAGTTATGATTTAGATAATAAAAAATCAGAAAAGCCGTTTTGGCGCATATCGTGTGTTCTTGAGTCGTGATATGAGTTAGAGAGATTGAGGGAGAAAGATTGAGAGCAAGATCAAGATATCTATCTCTTGTTTCAGAGTACTATTCACCGAACGCTACTACTTGCAATTCAATCTATTAGATTGGTTTGTGAGTATATTGATTTTCATACAATTCAATTCACCGAATTGGTTTGTGAGATTGCTACTGATCTTCAAGTGTACCGTGAAAGATTGGGCTAACAATCAGGCTTCATCTAATCAACTAGGTGGATCTGTATCAGGTGGTATCAGAGCTTCAGTTGTTCACGGTACTTCGTTGCTACGAAGATCAAGTATCGACATGGCCGATACGAAGGATATGAAGTTGGTCATGCAATTCAGCTACACTATAGATCAATGTGAGGAGGATCCACTCCACGATCCGAGCTACATATTCTTCAATCGGTGTCGAGTGGGGAACACAAATTGTGCTATGATGATCGATACGGGAAGCTTGACAAACGCTGCAAGCCAAACACTTGTGGACAGATTGGGGTTGATCACAAAGCCACATCCGGAGCCATATCTATTGCTTTGGAGGTTCAAGCACATTTCGATCACAAAACAAGTGGAGGTAAAATTTTCTTTGGATGGGTATACTGCTGTTGTTACTTGTGACGTGATTCCTATGCATATGAGAGCATGTTTGTTGGTGATTGGTGCATATTGGTTGAAAGAACAGCACATACATCGAGTTGCATCACGCCCCGTCATGCGGTACTCCTTTCCATGGAGAGGAACACGAAAGGACATTACATCTTGGTCCTCGTCAAGGTACTTTGAAGATAGACAGCGACGAGACAAGTCCCAAGGAGACATTAAAGAGCAGCAGCAAAGGCTAAAGGCCAAGAAACGTGAAGAAGAACGGTTGGCCGGGGAAGAACAGAAGAAATTAGAATTGGCGACCCTTCTTTCTACCCAAAAACAGCAAGAGGTGTCGTTCCATGATGACAAAACTACTAGTGAGGCACCACAAGATGGTCTTTGTATCTTGACCAAGGCGGTTCGAGTTGACAACACTTCCATTCTCACAACAGGCGTGAACCAACATTTTCAAATCTGAGTGCAAAATCAATGGCAAAGTTTACAAGCTTATCGTTGATGGTGGAAGCTACAACAATATCATTAGCAACGATTTGGTGCAAGCTTTGGGGTTGACAACCTGGCGACATCCAGAACCGTATTATGCACAATGGTTACATAATGTCGATGGCGAAAATTACTCATCGTGTCAAAGTTTGTTTTTCAAGAGGAGACTATCACGACAAAGTGGAGTGTGACGTCGTGCCTATGCATGCATGTCACTTGTTGTTGGGCGTCCGTGGCGATATGATCGCAATGCTATGCACCACGGAGGTCCAACAAGTACTCTTTGGTGCATCGAGGAAGATCATATACCCTGTGTCCTATGCCGAGAATTCTATTAATCTTGAGAGATCATAGCTAAAAAGACGATCGTGAAGACTACCCCGACGGAGATTCCTGAGGTTACACAAAAGACGAGGACGTCTTTTCTTGAAGAAAGGGAGGATGATACGGCCATATCTACAACCAAAGCATTGCAAAAGGTAAAACAAAATATTGTGAAGGCCGATAGGGTGGATGGGGATGCTGGCCAACAAGAGGGGACGTTCTCTCGGGATAAAACCCTAGCGCGTGCGTGCAGTCAAGAAAGACATGTGGTGGGATGGCAGCAAGGGTTGCATTGGCGTCAGAAGAAGCATCAAGTGCATGGAACAAGTTATGATTTAGATAATAAAAATCAGAAAAGCCGTTTTGGCGCATATCGTGTGTTCTTGAGTCGTGATATGAGTTAGAGAGATTGAGGGAGAAAGATTGAGAGCAAGATCAAGATATCTATCTCTTGTTTCGGAGTACTATTCACCGAACGCTACTACTTGCAATTCAATCTATTAGATTGGTTTGTGAGTATATTGATTTTCTTACAATTCAATTCACCGAATTGGTTTGTGAGATTGCTACTGATCTTCGAGTGTACCGTGAAAGATTGGGCCAACAATCAAGATTCATGTAATCAACTAGGTGGATCCGTATCACATGGCATGTAGACGTAGCACCATGGCATGTAGAAGTCGTTCGATCCAACTGGATAATACGACATTGCAGTAGCCAAAAGTCTTATTAGAGAAGATGTGGTTGAAGTAGAAGATGCAGTGCAGTGGGTTGAAGCAGTATTTGCATCCTTAGGGTTTGATGTCCTCATCATCCTCTTTCCAAGCTTCTACTCCGTATCAGTCCCTGCATCGAATTACAAATATGAGCAACCGATCTGGTATCAAATACCCAAGAACTGGTCGAAGAAGTGGTAAGATTAATTTCTATAACATTTATACCTAAAATGGAAGTCTTACTTCCCTTGTTCTTTTTATCCCTGCTAAGTACTTCTTGCAATTTATCTTCCAATGCCCAGTCTCATGACAATGGTACCATTCTGATTCAGGCTTAGGACCCAGCTTGAGCTTCCCAAGCTTAGCCTTGAGACTCTTGATATCATCTCAAGTTTTTCCTTTGCCTTTTTCCTTTCCCTTTGACTCACCATTCTTCTTGAAGCTAGTAGTCTTTTGAACCATCATTACATGATTAGAAGTTTTCTTGATGCTCTCCTCAGCACCCTTAAGCATGCTATGCAACCCGGTCATTGACTTCTCCATGCCATTCATATAAAAATTCAATATGACAGGCTCAAAACTCGCAAGGAGCGATTGAAGAATCACATTAATAGCGAACTTTTGGCAAACGGGAAAACCAAGCTTTTCCAAGCTCTCAATGTAACCAACTCAATGTAACCAATTGTTTTGATCACATGAGAACTGACCGGGTTACCTTCTGACAGTCTACAAGAAAGCAATGTCTTAGAGGTGTTAAACCTCTTTACCTTTGCTTGATTCTGAAACATACCCTTCAGACCTACAATCATATTGTAAGCGTCTGTGGTCTCATATTTCTTATGAAGTTCAGAGTTCATGGTCGCAAGGATTATGCGGTGCATATCGACTGCGTCATTGCCATGCTTCTTGTAAGATTTCTGATCAGCACGAGGAGCATCGGCACTCGGTTACTCAGGATAGGGACCCTTTAGAATATATTCCTTCTTTTCATGTTTGAGAATAATTCTCAAATTACGAAACCAGTCAATAAAGTCTGTACCATTCAATTTTTCTTTCTTAAGAATAGATTGCAAGTTAAAGGTAGGTGCAGAAGAAGTAGTAGGTGCAGAAGAAGTAGTAGGTGCTGTGATATACAACAGAAATATATGCAAAGATTCAGCATTATATTTATGTATGATCTTCTATTAGACAATCATGTTGGTGGTCGTATTCGACCAGTCTACGACCAGCTCGTATGTCCATACGACTAGTCTGGACCTGGTCGTATTACAATACGACTTGACTGGACCTGGTCGTATTACTATACGACTAGTCCATACCTGGTCGAACTTGATCATCAACAATCAATAAAAGATATTTCTACTATATGTTCTAAACCATGTTTCCCTCAAACATCATATAGTGAGTTCAAGATCCAAAAATAATTAAGTCCTAGTGATCTATGGCATCACTACTAGAAATCTAGTGATTTTAGGTAGGCAACTTCTTGCCAATCATGTCACATATGACTATTATCTATTGGGCGATATCTCTATGCCCCAGCAACCAACAGTACCAAGCTCTAAGGCCCAAAACTATTTTAATAGCCTTGTTAAGTTAAACCAATACTATGCATATGGGTATCCGATACCCACTATATCTTATTAAGATAGTTAATAGCACCCTACTATGGTAGACCCACCAATTAACGATCAAAATCGTGATGGTCGCTGTAATTAGAAAGACATCAAATTAACTTAATTTTTCTAGAGAGATATTATTCTACCATGCTAAAACATCTAATGATAAAACATGATCATACAACAAGACATGAATAAACATTTACAGATAATTATATTAAACTATGAAATAGTATGACCCTTATCATGACAACCTTCATCACAATGCTTCCTGTCCTTCGACCATTATGCTTGAAGTCTCCGACCACATTCATCGACTAAGCAATTGCTCCTAAAAGCTAGTAATGAATTACATATGAGAATATCAAGCATCACATGTCGGTACGCAGACTGTTATACAATAATATATAGCTCGATGACTATCTGACAGCATGACACGCAGACCATGAAAAATTCATACATGTATCACATACACAATGGGCCATACAATTCACATCAATCCCTGCAAAAACGAGTTTTACATAGAATCCAATTCTATCGGGCGACATGACATATAATATAATAACATATAACACAGCTACGACCACGGCAGTCCCGCTAGCCGGTTAGCGGGTGGGGTTCGAAGGGGCAACGCTCTCATAAACCTTTTCTGGGACATGAATCTTATTCACATAACCGAGCCTCGGAAATCATCAGATTAATCATATTAACCCTATTTTGAACTAATCTGATCACTGCCTTGATACAACCACGCAATGTGACATTTCGATGGTGGAATTCCGACCAGTAGGAGTATCATCCAAGGCAGTCGAAAACAAGTCGAGTAAATCATTTGGTCATTTTAGCTCATACCTTCTCGTAAACTTATCTACTATCGCCGAACACTGATCGATCTCATCGACCAGTATCTAGACCATTCCATCCACATGAATCGATATAGGTTACTAAATCCGACCAGTAATAGATCCAATCTACTACTGCCATATATCTAGTATATGCGACCAATCTAGATTAAAAAAAACTATGTAGGATGGCTCTGATACGTTGAGATATGGGTAGGCTACACTAGCTGGCAAAAAAAATTATACGATGTAAACTAGGATTCATGTAAGAAAGAGACACAAATCATTACCAATGAAAAGCGCATCAAAGTAGTGGTCGTAGTCAGTTTTCCACCGTGGTCCATCGTCCTCGTAGTCGATCGTCTCCTCCAGAAACCAATCGAGTTTCTCGCCAAGGTCGCGGATCATCCTTTAGTGCAACATCAACCGCAGTAGTGTCTCTATGGTATCCACACGTCCAGGGAAGGAACAACCGTACGCCGGTGTGCTAGCACAAACTCGTGCGGTAGGGCTCTCAAGAAGATGGCGGCTAGGGTTTGGTGGAATAACTCATGTATTCTCTCACTATTCCCTTAGCCTCCAGCATCTCCTTATATAGTGCTTGTGACGGATCTCGTATCTGTACTGGTTTGTTCCAACCCATTAAGTGTGTGACCCTGTAGGTTCATGTGTAGTTCGGTTGTGACTCGAACACCTTTTTCAACCACGAGTCGTTAGTGGTACCTAGCAGGACATAACGATTCCCGAATACACATAAATTATATCAAACGAACCTTAATGCAATATGATCCATGACCAAGTTCTATTTGGTCTCGACCAATTCGTAACTCCTTACGACCAGTCTACGACCAGTTCATATTTGGTCTCGACCACTTCCGAACTTCTTACGACCAATCTACGACCAACTCATACTTGGTCTCGACCAGTTCGTAACTCCTTACAACTAGGTTTTGACCAGTTACTAATCATGTTCGACCATCCTACGACCAGCTCGTATCTCCATACGACAAGTCCGTATATGATCGAACTGAATGACTAGCTCGTGTATTCTCCCTTTACCTCACGATATCTGTTTGAACTCTAGTTGAGATATTATGTCATCCATGGAATGTTCAATACTTTCTCGATCGAGTGTCAGATAATTTCATGTGGTCGAACTCTTCAACCACCAGTGGTATGGCCATGCACTTTTTTATCCGACCACATCGAGAGGCCTAGAGACATCTCTCCTGTTATGTTAGGAGGGGCAAATCTCATATCCGACCAATCACATTCCCCCGCATGTTTCATAGCATAGTCGAAAGCTACCTTTATAACTATCCAGTTACGGAGTAACTTTTGGCAACCCCAAAGTGTACTCTTATAGATATAGGAAACCATGTTGATCTTAGTTCTAAGAAATATAGATCATTTTTCTTGAGACCAACTGATGACACATGAAATCATAACAATCTCAGTAGTGTCTCAAGATGGGTCAATCCAACACCATGTTCTCTAACATGTGTTCACATTATTGATTTGATATCCCTATATCCATGACCGATAAAACATGATCATCAATCAATACATATGCTGGTCGATAGAATCACTGGTGTTCCGACCAGTGACATCCGAACAATGATACATTTAGAAGGATATCATATAAGTTAAAAGAGCTTCACCAACATGTCACATACTTGTTAATATCTATAACTGATGATTTATTTAAGGAACATAATAACGCTTATTCAATAACACATAAACATAGACGTGATACAGTCATCTCCATGATTATCTCTAGAGCATATCACCAACATTAGTAACATTTTGTATTTGAGCTATAGTGCTGCACACATCCAAGGGCTCAAATGAATTACTCCAGGGCTCCAGACACAACCAAATCTTGATCAGAGACGCAGACCATTGCACATTCTACAAGTATCAACGTATCTTTATCAAAAGATTATTGAAATTAAGCATTTATACTAAACTAATTCTAATATGTGGGTTTAAACAACTCAACTCCTTAAGATCTAACTACCATTGCATGAAAATTTTTGATCGCACACATACCACAGTGACTTCTAAAGTTATAACGTGAAATGGAGGGAGTAATAATATGTGGTTTTAAACATTTCAACAGTCCAACCACTACAAAATAAACAGCTACTGCTATATCTCTCATCAGATATACGAGGGCACTCATCGAAAAAAATAACTTACTCTAGAAAGTATAAATATAGAATGGCCTATTATATTTTGTTCCTAGTTTGCTGTAGTGAGCCCATTAAGGTTCGTCAACCAATAAATTTCAGAACAATATTACAAAACAATCCACCAGAATCGCTCCTACACGAGGACTGCATGTCTGCACCTGCAGGCAAGATCATCGGCTACAAAGTATGCATACTTGGATCAACCTCTGATGAGACATCGGTGTTAAAGCTCACTGACCTTTCTTGATCTAGAGTTGAGATCACTCATACAGCAGTCTGATCCAAAGTGCACTAATTGCTGGTTTACCATTCAAACTGCATACCATAGCAGAGATTATCGTTGATTTGGTTAAACAAAATGTTTCTATGCTGCAGGCGAGTGATTGTGCAGTTTAGGGGTACCGTTCGCAAATTGGGATGAGGTGATCTCGTTTAGGTGAAATGTTGCAGGCGAGTGATTGTGCAATTTAGGGGTACCATTCGCAAATTGGGATGAGGTGATCTCGTTTAGGTGAATTGTTAAGAATTTAATCTTATGCACCATTGAACTGAGTCATATTGTATAAACACATGTACAGTATGGTATGGATCTGGCTAACTAATTTGCAATCTCTCAATTTCAGTTTTGTTGTGGTGGTGTGGGCTCTGGGATAGATGTATACTCACATGTACTACTACGAAAAGGCTAATAATGAACGCCTCATCACAGACGGTTTTTCCAAACCGTTAGTGTAAATGGCAATCACAGACGGTTTTACCAGCACGACCGTCTCTATTACTAGATACACTAAGAACCGTCTGTAATGAGCTAATATCACAGACGGTTCTGTGAAGTATCTCATTACAGACGATTTGTATTAAAAACCATCTGTGATAAGTATCTCATCACAGACGGTTTGTATTAAAATTTCAAGCCATAGTAAAATCGCAGAGTAAGAAAAATTCCAAGCTATGGTAAAATCAAAGAGTAAGAAAAATTCCAAGTCACGGTAAAATTATAGAGTAAGGAAAATTCTAAGTCATAGACGGTTTTTAATACAAACCGTCTGTGATGATATACTTATCACAGACGGTTCGTATTAAGAACTATCTGTGATACTTTACAGACAGTTCTTAATACGAGCCGTCGTGATATTAGCTCATCACAGACGGCTTTTGTATGAAACCATCGGTGATTCGTAGCGCAGGAGGGCAAAAAATTTTGAACGCGCGCAGGAGAAGCTGAAAAATTGGCGTTGTCCTTATATATTATAGCCCCAGTCTTGTCTTCCATGAGTCTCTCCCTCTCCCCTCCCCATGCCAAGCTTCGGTGACTAACCTCGATTCCCCGTCGCGGTTCGGCGAGGAGACACAGCCGACGACGAGAAGGGATGCAGAGAAGCCCCTTGTCTACCGCAAGAGAAGACTGCCGGAAGGTACGTGTACATCCCCAAAACTTAAACAATTTGTTAGTTATTTGTTGTAAAAAAATGATCTTAATTTTGTGTTACCTAAGGTTGGAGCGCTGCTGGAGGTTTTCGGTCGTCTCTCCTTCCTTACCGACAAGGTTGAATTGAACTTGGACAACATGCAAGAACAACTTGTGATATGCTGGTGAGGTACGGAGAGGAGCTCACAAGACCAATCCAAGAAACCGATGAGTTCTTCAGGAGATTGGAGGCATGGATGGTTTCTAGCTAGTTTAACTTTGTAATTTTATTTTTCCCCATTCGGATGGGACGTTGTGAAACTTTTTTGTTTCTCTTTCCTATAATATGTTTGCCATCATAATTTTAATTGGATTTTAGTTGTCTTGCTAGAGGTTGCATATGGAAACTATTGTCCAGCAATTGATTAGTTTGGCTCAAAATCTGATTTATTTTTTTTTGTAATACAAAAAACTATCACAGACGGTTCTGAAAAAGAACCGTCTATAAAAATAAATTATCATAGACGATTCTTGTTTAGAACAGTCTGTAAAAATAGACTATCACAGATGGTTCTGAACAAGGTTCAAAAATCGTCTGTGATGGCCGCTTGTTATCACAGACACATAAATCCAGACAGTTCAGAAACCATATGTGGTGACAGTTTAGAACTGTCTATGATAACATTTTCTGTAGTAGTGATGGTGCAAGAGGGGGGCTGTCTGATTGCGATGATATTCAGTGTTGAAGTCTTAGCGGGCATGATTGGGTTGAGATGGAGCATTATAAAGGCCATGGTATGATTGCTCAATCGCATACTTTCGTATGACGAGTCATGACTGTAATACCCCGGAATTTAATCAGGTAATTAGGAATTTAGCCAGGAGAAGAAAAGGCAATAAAAGAAGAGAAAAATACCTGAAAATAAAGGGGGATTTCTGCTTTTATTCGACAACTTGGGCTGGGCGCGGCCAGAGGGGCCCAAGTGTGGCCGGCCTTAAAGGGGGGGTTCCCACCCCCCCAAAACCCTAATCCCCTCCTCCTCTCCCCATTCCTCCCACTTGAGCCGCCGCCTCTCCCGACCTCTTCCCTGCGCCACTATTAATCGTCAGTTTTCGGTAAGTTCCGTACGTTTTATGATCTTCTCACCTCTTAGAAAGTTGTAGCCCTTGGTCTTAGCTTTCTTTTGGCACCGAGATCATCTGATTTTGAGTTACGGTTTAGGAGATATGGTAGTTTTACCGCGACTGTCCAGGAGAGCTGACGTGATTTGGCAGATTTTCTTCTCGGGCCATTATCATTTACTTAGAGGCCGAATCTGTTATTTTAGTCTTCTAAAGTTTTGTTCCTGATGTCGTTATATTTCCTTTGGCACCGAGATCACTAGATTCCGCCTTACGGTTTAGGAGATATGAATTTTTAATCGCGCGCTGTCCTGTCTGCCTGAGAATTTGGAACTGTTGGTTTGCCCCTCGGTTTTGATCTAGTTAGAGTCCGATTCAGAACTTCCACCCAACTAGGTTTTTGTAGCCCTTGAAATTATCTTTCATAGTTGATAAAGATCATCTCAATTGGATCTGTAGAGTGAAAGTTATGCCATGTTATTTACTGCTGTGCTGTATTCTGGACAGATGTCTGTCAATGGTTTTCAACGGTTGTTTAGACCACTAGTTTAGCCGAATCAAAGAACCGCACCAACTAGCGTTTCGTAGCCTGTTACATTAAGAGTATTTGAGCACTAGTTTTAAGTCATTCGAGTTACAGATATTTAATTACAATTTTTCTCGTCTTGCTGTTCGAAGGGTGATATTGGTGATTAGTTAATTCGTCATTTTGAGTTTTTGGTTTTGTTGATTAGATAGAGGTTATGGTAAAACACTTGTAGCCACGTCTGTCTTGTTATTCTTATTTGAATGAATATTTGTGTAGGCGGTGGGGCGGGAGTGGAGAAATTCGTCGTTGCCTCCTAACTCGTCACGGTAGCGGAAGGCAAGTACATGGTAGAGTGGTGAACAATGGGTTGTTCACCATGATCATTGTTGTTACTTATCATGCTATTTATTATGCTTTCGTTCAGCTTATTCTTATACATGATATTGATGACCTTGAGTGAATGAGATTATGATATTGAGATAATGAGGAGGAGATATTGAGTTAATGAGATGGACTATGTTGATGAATAAATAAAGATGTTGCATCATTTACATTCATCATGACAGGAGTTGCACGAGCCAGGTCGGTGAGAAAGTCATGTAACTATTCCGGTGAGGTCGGTGAGAAAGATACATGACTAATCCGGAGTGCTCAGAATGAAATCCTACTTCGGTAGGGACTTCACGGGAGTGACGGATAGAGTGTGTCATCGACGGGTGAACACTCCGCTATACCGGTATCAGCTGATGAGATGCATATGAGCATGAGCATGTTAGTGCATTCGCATATCTAAGTAATTTGTTAAATTGTGCAACTTTACCTATATGGAATATGGCTTGGTTGTTTGAGAATGACAATGGCATTAACTAAATGGATGATGATGATAACTTTGATTATGGATAATAAACTATTGTTTATGGTTTTATTATGTATTTGCTGAGTCTTGGACTCATTCTTGCTCTATTGTTGTTTTTAGGGGACCATTGGTGACGTTTTACTCGGAAAGGGCTAGCGCACTTGGAATCATGCACTTCACCCAATTATTTGATTCATTGGACATGAGAAACTTTTAGAATAACATGAATATTTATATCTAGGACATGATGGTATTGAATAACCATAGATGCTTGGTTTATGTTAATCTTGGTTTATTATTTTGCTATGCTCCTAGGTCTAATTTATCTATGATTGTCATAGTGTTATGCTTGTGTTAATGCGACCCGTGGATGGGTTTTAATGTTGTTATGCTTGCTAAAATTTTATAGTAAGTTGATGTAAATTAGATGGTTATAGTAGTTTAGTGGCATTCTAAGCTCAATGTTGGGCTGGGGTGTTACAGTTGGTATCAGAGCACGGCTTTAGGTCCGTGGTGAATAGGTTAGCAACTTAGGTAACTTGATTTGTAAAAAAAAATATGTTAATGGTTAATTAACTTAAAACTTGACACACTGGTGCACAGTAGGATGGGAATGGGCAAAGCATTGCATTTACGTTTCCGCTATGTAGCATTGATTATTGCTGATATGAATTGATTATGAATGCTTATGATTTGGTTACGTGATTGTTATATGTGATGATAGTAGATGCTGAGAGGTTGAGATTGTGGTTATGGCCATAGGTATGGTCAGGTTGTACTGCCGTTGGTGGTAGGGGAAAAGGGAAGTGTTTACTCTGAGAAACTTGGTTATGAAAGTTGGGGATGGGTCTCCTTGGGAAGCTTGTTGTTTTCTTGAGTTTCCATTGGGATATTCTGATTAGCCATTGTTGGTTGATGAATTCTCATGGATTAGTGGGTACAAAGCGACGTGTTGAAAAGTTCTATTTGGTCCTTGAGAAGTTCATTGTGGTTGATGGTTGCTTCGAGAAAGATTAATGTGTTTCCGTTGGTTTAACTTGTCTCTTAAAGCAATTATTATTTTCCCAATTGTTGAGTTATTCTTGCTACTAGTGAGCTTGGTTAACTGTCAAGGTTGACCTTTGAATTGGAGTTTTGTCTTTCTTATTGGTAAACATGACCCATGTATTTCGCTTGATGATTTGGATAATGAAGGTTTTTTTTGCGAGTCTTTTAGTATGTGGAAGGTTTGACTCAATGTAACTCTTTTGGGTATTCTGAGCGTTGAAATTGAATGGTTCTCTTTTATGAAAGGAAATGTTAAATCCTTTTAGCGATGTATTCTCATGGTTAAGTGAGAGGTTACTATCAAAGAAATTAATGGGTATGATATGGGTTATCAGCCTGGGTTTGCGGTCACGGTGCATAATAAATTTTAACGAGTACCCTCGAAGTGAAATTCGGTAAGTCGATATTGTTCTCTAGTAGTTCTTGATGAGCTGTGAATATGAGGGTGACTATACTTTGTTGGAATCAATAGAGTTATTAAAAGTGTGGAACATTGATGAAATGGTTGATTATTAGAATTGTGTAGTTTGCTAAACTTGTTGGATTATTTGGTCTTGATAGGCTAATCTAACAGTGTAGAATGAGAGACATAAGGATTTGTTCATTGTTGTCTCGATAGATAATGATATGTAACTTTCTTTGATTGGTTACTTGATGATCTTGTGTATGCAGAGGAATACAAATAGAGAAAGAACCATAGATTCGTCCATGATTGGATAACCATCAATGGTTTATGATAACATCAGTTGGAATTAGTGTGTACTAGATTAGTGTGAGCATTGTTAAGAGGTAAAGGGTTGAAATTTAAAAGTAATTTATTCATGTGTGTTTTATGAGGTTGGCTGTTTGCATGGCCTTGTTAAAAGAGGTTTGCTTTGATAGTGTGGTTTGTGTATCGGATAATCTCTAGAACAAGTGACATTTGGAATCTTATTGAGATAATGAAGTATTATGGAATAATCTATTGTTTTCTTTCGGAAGGGTTTATGATAGGATTTAATAGGTGATCTATGTTTGCGTGATGGTGATATTATTTGATAGTATTATGCCTTTGATGATAGAGATTTGGTGTAACCTCTTAAAGTGTGTAGTAGGTTCCTTCTACATTAAAGAGGTTGTTGGAGTGAGGGTGTAAGAATTTGGTACACACTCAATTGAGCATGAGATGATACAAGTAATATGGAACTGTTGGTGGCGCTTGGGGCTTTGTAATGAAGGAGATGATGATAATGATTCTTGTAAAAAGGGTATTATTCTTGATGTTAGTAAGATGGTCTGCAAGAGATTCTGACTCGTTGGAGTGGTAATGATTCCTCTAGAGAGAAAGTAAGTTAATGGTCTTTCGTATTATCGACTAAATGAAATGTTTGTAGTTTGGCATTCATGGTCTGTTGGGAGTTCATGATCTATGTAGTAGATGAAATTAATTTGAGCAATATGACGTATTAGGAGGTTCTATTTGGTTCTTAAGTGATTAATATGATTTGATTTTAAATGCACCTCTTGTTTGGGTTATAAGTAATGATGGAACCAAAGAAAATTGCTTTATTTGCTAACAGAAACAAGTATCTTGCGTAATTGGGGTTGGAGTTAAGAATTGTGTCTGCAACTTTTCTATCATTCTGACTTAAGATTTTCTTGGATTTTCATAGCAATATTTTATTATGATTTATGGAGCTTCGAGAATCTAGTGGAACTTTTTCACTCAACTGTGGACACATATTTTGTTTTTGAGATCATTACTATTTGACTGTTTCTCTTGGTCTCGTGCTCCCTCCAAGGAGCAACGTTTTCTTGTGTGTTGAAATTTGTGTATGTTTGTCTCTTTCCTTTTGAGCAAGGGTTTAACTAACTCGTCTTGCCAAGTCTTATAAAGTGCCATATGAGACTGGTTGGTGGTGGACAAGTATATGGTAGTGGTGAAGTTTTATGAACCAATTTAGGTAAGGAAGCGGTAGAGGTGGATTGGTTTTGACCTATAACTTTTGGAGAGAATCCATGGAATATTTGTCGTTGGAATACAATTGATAGTGTTGCAACTAGTGGAACTCATAGCGAATTAAAAATCCAGGAACCCTCATTCATGCTGGAATGTTGGAATTATCGAAAGTATGGGAATCTTGATCAATTTAGTAGAGTATCACAAATAGATAATGAACTTACAAGGTTGTGTAGGTGGTTTATGATGGTGTGGTTTAATGAGAGGAATTAGCGAGTAATCTAATCATTCTGGCGATTAAAGAAATAACGAGAATTGTGGAGTCATTGTTAAGTATGACATAGTTTGATGAGTAATACTCGGAAGTTAGAATCTTTCTAGAGTTGATTGGGCGATAATATGTTTACTGGTAGGTGCTAATGATTGAGTATGTTGGATTGTGTGAGTTTTGATCGTGAGATTGGACGGTTTCATATACATTAGATTGTGTGAGTTTTGATCGATGGATTGGACAGCCAGTATCTGTTACAACGAATCATAATTGTAGGAGCCTTCGGGGTGGAATTTTGGTTTGGTGATCTATACTAGACCCTTAGTTGCTCGATGACTATGTGTAGCAGTAGAAAAAAAGTGGATTCCAATAGGGTGAAGATCTTTGATAGAACCCTTTTGATGTAATAAATGAGATTGTGCGCTGAGAAGTTCCAGTTGATTATCCGTAGCAGAATGAGGTGTTGTGGCGCGGGTGAGCAGTCTTTATTGAGTTGTGGAAACCACTTGTCACAATAATTCCATTCAGATAGGTGGAGGCTAGAGAAACCTTATGTGGATTAGTATAGTCCCTCTAAATGAGTATGGTTGTTCCTTCGGTTTGGGGGTCGTTGTGGGATTGTCGATTAAGAGAATGAATTAGTGTGATGATTTGGAAGCCTGTGATTTGGGAAAGGATTTGTTTCTTAAAAGAACCTATGAGGAAAGAATGTTTTCTCGAGGAGAGAGGTGTTTGTTTGATTGAGTTTTTATGATGGGGATCATGTGCAATTTGAGTTGACTTTATGATCGACAAGGTGGTTCTTTCGGTTTAGGGAGTAAATGGAGTGTTTGATATGGGCATTTGAATGAATTCTCTGTTGGCCCATGTGGTGTTTATTTGCAAGCGGTCTAGTTGGAATCGAAAAGGTTCCCTTGATGAATCTTCGATTTTGGATCTTGGTGCTTTAGAGGAAGGGCGGTTAAGGTTGGGTTGCATTGTGAATCCTTATTTTGAGTTGAGTTACGATTATTTAAAGTGTTTAAATAAGTGGTGTCGTGCGTCCCTACTTAATGAAGGTTTGTCGTGTTAGGATGAGCAGATCGGTGAGAGATGGAACAAGGGTTCCATGTGTTTACGTGCAAATTCGTGATTTGGAACCAAAGGAAGCTCACTGAGTGCGTGGGACCGTTCTGATTAAGCGAGAATTGGGAAGCTAGCCCAACACACGGACCTTTACGAGTCTATGTGCGGTGCTACAATGTGTTTCATGTCTTGGTCTTTGAGAAAGTTTTGAGAAACCGGAGCATAAAAAAATTCTTTGGAGCCACGAACTAGTGAGCAAGACCTCCTGATTGAGTCACATCGGTGCACATTCGGAGAGGTCGAGGCGGGTCTTGAGGCACGGGCGTTGGTGTACGTCAAGGTGTTGTGGACACATCGATCGAGAGAGGCGACACGAAATTGGAGTCCGCATGCGCCGACTTTATCTAGAGTTATTCACTTCAGACACGTGATATTACGGTAAAGTGTTAGTAAATTTTAGTGCGGTCGTTACCCATGGTTAGAATTCGGGTCGAATTCTGTTTAAGGGGGGTAGAATGTAATACCCCGGAATTTAATCAGGTAATTAGGAATTTAGCCAGGAGAAGAAAAGGCAATAAAAGAAGAAAAATACCTGAAAATAAAGGGGATTTCTGCTTTTATTCGACAACTTGGGCTGGGCGCGGCCGAGAGGGGCCCAAGTGTGGCCGGCTTAAAGGGGGTTCCACCCACAAAACCCTAATCCCCTCCTCCTCTCCCCATTCCTCCCACTTGAGCCGCCGCCTCTCCCGACCTCTTCCCTGCGCCACTATTAATCGTCCGTTTTCGGTAAGTTCCGTACGTTTTATGATCTTCTCACCTCTTAGAAAGTTGTAGCCCTTGGTCTTAGCTTTCTTTTGGCACTGAGATCATCTGATTTTGAGTTACGGTTTAGGAGATATGGTGGTTTTACCGCGACTGTCCAGGAGAGCTGACGTGATTTGGCAGATTTTCTTCTCGGGCCATTATCATTTACTTAGAGGCCGAATATGTTATTTTAGTCTTCTAAGGTTTTGTTCCTGATGTCGTTATCTTTCCTTTGGCACCGAGATCACTAGATTCCGCCTTACGGTTTAGGAGATATGAATTTTTAATCGCGCGCTGTCCTGTCTGCCTGAGAATTTGGAACTGTTGGTTTGCCCCTCGGTTTTGATCTAGTTAGAGTCCGATTCAGAACTTCCACCCAACTAGGTTTTTGTAGCTCTTGAAATTATCTTTCATAGTTGATAAAGATCATCTCAATTGGATCTGTAGAGTGAAAGTTATGCCATGTTATTTACTGCTGTGCTGTATTCTGGACAGATGTCTGTCAATGGTTTTCAACGGTTGTTTAGACCACTAGTTTGGCCGAATCAAAGAACCGCACCAACTAGCGTTTCGTAGCCTGTTACATTAAGAGTATTTGAGCACTAGTTTTAAGTCATTCTGAGTTACAGATATTTAATTACGATTTTTCTCGTACTGCTGTTCAGAAGGGCCGATATTGGCTGATTAGTTAATTCGTCATTTTGAGTTTTTGGTTTTGTTGATTAGATAGAGGGTTATGGTAAAACACTTGTAGCCACGTCCTGTCTTGTTATTCTTATTTCGAATGAATATTTGTGTCGGCGGTGGGGCAGGGAGTGGAGAAATTCCGTCGTTGCCTCCTAACTCGTCACAGCGCGGAAGGCAAGTACATGGTAGAGTGGTGAACAATGGGTTGTTCACCATGATCATTGTTGTTACTTATCATGCTATTTATTATGCTTTCGTTCAGCTTATTCTTATACATGATATTGATGACCTTAAGTGAATGAGATTATGATATTGAGATAATGAGGAGGAGATATTGAGTTAATGAGATGGACTATGTTGATGAATAAATAAAGATGTTGCATCATTTACATTCATCATGGCGGGAGTTACACGAGCAGTCGGTGAGAAAGTCATGTAACTATTCCGGTGAGGTCGGTGAGAAAGATACATGACTAATCCGGAGTGCTCAGAATGAAATCCTACTTCGGTAGGGACTTCACGGGAGTGAAGGATAGAGTGTGTCATCGACGGGTGAACACTCCGCTATACCGGTATCAGCTGATGAGATGCATATGAGCATGAGCATGTTAGTGCATTCGCATATCTAAGTAATTTGTTAAATTGTGCAACTTTACCTATATGGAATATGGCTTGGTTGTTTGAGAATGACAATGGCATTAACTAAATGGATGATGATGATAACTTTGATTACGGATAATAAACTATTATTTATGGTTTTATTATGTATTTGCTGAGTCTTGGACTCATTCTTGCTCTATTGTTGTTTTTAGGGGACCAGTGATGACGTTTTACTCGGGAAGGGCTAGCGCACTTGGAATCATGCACTTCACCCAATTATTTGATTCATTGGACATGAGAAACTTTTAGAATAACATGAATATTTATATCTAGGACATGATGGTATTGAATAACCATAGATGCTTGGTTTATGTTAATCTTGGTTTATTATTTTGCTATGCTCCTAGGTCTAATTTATCTATGATTGTCATAGTGTTATGCTTGTGTTAATGCGACCCGTGGATGGGTTTTAATGTTGTTATGCTTGCTAAAATTTTATAGTAAGTTGATGTAAATTAGATGGTTATAGTAGTTTAGTGGCATTCTAAGCTCAATGTTGGGCTGGGGTGTTACAATGACTGACATGATGAGTTGATTGCATCTTGTGGGTAAAGTTGTACAATCTATGTAGAGTGTAAAACTGTTTAAACAGTTGTGTCCCGCGTTATGGACAATGCCTAGGAATTTCATACGAGGTATAGAGTTGTTATAAAAAATGGTTGGAAGATGAATTAGATGTTCAACTGGTGGATAAGATGTTTACTTAGTGGTTAGGTTGGAAAGTGAATGATAGGCTCACTGGTTGTTTCAAAGCAATTGTTTACTTTATTTATTATATATTTTCAATTATGTTTTACAATCAACATATTGTATTCACCATCAATATATGCTTTTTGCAAAAGAACCATATGGCTATTTCGTTGATCAAGCCTTAAATGAATATTAATTGCATACTGTTCCCTACAGCTTACTAATCATTTTATTTACTCACGACTTTAAACATTATTGCTCAGTTGAAGAAGGATCAGTTACTCAATAGCTCTTCGAGGATGAATACTTTGAAGGCTTTGCAAATTAGGATGTGCCTCCACTTGATTGTATGTGAGCATGTCGTGTGGCCACTACAAGTTATCTTTTTCCGCTACAAGAGTTTCATTTTTTTTGTTAAACCTTGGGTAACAAGTTAAGTAAATGTGACCATAAGATTCAGGGGTTAGTATCTTACTATTATTTCACTAGCTTTTTAGTTAATTCGTTAGATAAAGTATATTTTATTGATGTTATCTGTAGGACCGTAAAGGCGACTAAAGGGGGGTGAATAGGCGCTTTCTCAAATTTCTCGCCTTAATCAAATTCAACACGAACTTTTCTCCTTTAGCTATGAAAGCTAAGAAGATCAGTAAACGCACAGAGGAAGCCTTGTGCTGAACTCGATAACCCCCTTAACCACAAGACCCAAACCGGAGATGCGATCTCAGAAGATCGGTGCAATCTTGGCGGTCGAGCCGGCGGTTGGTGCGGTCGGACCGACGGTTGACTAATGATCGGACCGGCTAGCGGCGGTCGGGCGTTGGGAATCGGTTCGACAAGCCACTACGGGCGATGCAGCGGTGATCGGACCGCCGTTGCTCATCGGTCGACCGATTTAGTCCAGTACCAAAACACAAAGTCCAAATCCAAAACGAAAATTGATCCAACTTTTGATTCAACCAATGAAACTTGACCAAAATTGGAGCACACCTCCCTGAGGAGATTTGTGTTCTATTTCTAGCAACGATTGTTCAGATCCACTTCAAATAAATGACTTCTTTAGGTTTTACCAAAGAAGTGCTCAAACGCTAGAAATATGAAAATCTTGATTCAAGACTTGCTTGTGGGGGTTGATGATCTAGATGATTCTAGGAGTATTCCCACACATCAAAGCAAGATAAAATCGGTCAAGAGACCAAGCATAATCACTTGAATCAAGGAAGCACCACAATCAACAAAAGAGAGAAGAACACAAAGGAGATACTTCACCCTTGAGCAAACATCAATGGATTGATTGATTCAAGATGTTGCTTACAAAGCCACTCCCTCAAGGAGGACAAGAGCTCAACAAAGAGTACACACACAACCTTCCTCTCCTCTCCTCTCTTCTCCAAACCCTAGAAAAAGACTTGGAGAGACAAAATGAATGCTTGGGGGTTTTACATCTCCCCCCTTTCTATTTATAGGAGAGGCCTAGGGTTTCACTTATGGGACCCACACACACATGGGACCCATACACACATCAATCTGTTGAAGCAATCACCTGCTTCACCACGTGTAGGTTGATCAGCGGCTTTCATCACGTCGACAAGTTCCTCCCGTCCGAATCCCATCGGAACCTCCCAGGGACTTGCACCGACTTCCGCACCGCCTGATCCAACCAGCTGCACAGAACTACCCATTCGAACCATCTTGCCCATTCTGCACCATGCTTGAATCACACGACCTCACCCGGCATCCATGATCGTTCTGGACCTCAGCTCTCCAAGCGTAGTCCCGATCCACCTTACCGTTGACGTCGTTGACCTGCAAGCCACCTGCACAGCAATAGACAAACAAATCGTCTCCGGAAACAAGTTCTTCACAACTTGACCCACGTTAGTTCCACAATGCAATATGCAACAATAAAGCATTGAAATCCATACATTAAATACAATCAAAACACAACAATGCCAAAATGGTTAACCTCCAAGTGATCGTGATCGACCGCCTTCACGGCCGGTCCGACCGATTTGGGCGGTCAGGCCGATTCCATAACGGCGGTCGGACATGAAATGACTTAGCGAATTTCATTTTGAAAATCCGAAACCTTCTGGAATTTTCAAATGAATAGAACTTTCGACTGGGAGCTCCAAAAATAATGTGACCACATCCAGGAGACTCCCCTCACTTGCTGATGATGACATCCCTTCTATGAATACAACTCATCCACAGCAAGTGTTGCAAGGACCACTTATTCGAGCTCGTGCTCGTCAACTTAATTACCAGGTGCACTCATTTCTAGCTTCATATGTTACTGAGAATAGACCGCTACCTAATGCAAGTGATTTAATTGTGCTTAGGAACTTGGGAAAGGATGTAGGAAAGGGACATGGAGTCATGGACATGCACGGAAGGAATAATGAAGGTCACCACGTCACTTTTGGACCAAGTCAAGCACGAATTCGAGTTGGACACGTTCTGGAATCAGAGTTGGACTGCTGCGATGGTACCAAGTTCAAATGGGCGTAACTTCCTCATACGGACTCCGTTTGGGACGTTCTTGTACTTCATGGAAAGCTTATGAAGTCTACTTTCCAACGGATCTAACCTCATCTTCAAATTCCATCTGAGCCGGCCGAAATCTTCAAAAGAGTCCACGTTAGTTTCTGAGTCCGAGTCAAAAGGGTCTTTGCGCCACCCCACTTGAGCCCATGGGCCTTGTAACCCTAGGGCGTGCATTGGACGCCACCCCTGGTCGTTCTCCCTATAAAGGAGCTGCCACCTCCGTTGCTAGGACTTGAATTTCGTTGAGTTTAGGTTTAGCCATTGTGCAAACTTTGTTCTTCTGTTGTGTCGAACGACCACCTGTCAAGACATCTTCGGGATCCCATCTTTGCTATTCGCAATACAATTTATGCTTCCTTCATATTCGCAATATCAGATTGCCTATGTCTTATTCTTGCTAGTTCTTGATTGCTCGCGAGGATTGAACCGTGTTGAGTTGATCACGCCTCCGGTGAGTCAATAACACTTGAGTTGGTTCAGCGATTGCTAAGGCGCAAGCGTCGTCGTACGGTTGTAGTCGGATCGTGAGAGTCACCGCCACCAAAATCGATAGTTATCAATCTCATCGAAAGATCGGACACCTCGTTTCCATCACTTGCCTACACATCCTATTTTTGGATCAGCTCCAAAATCCACTTTGAAACATATCCGGTCGGACCGGCCACCACGGCCGTCGGCCGCCCACCGGTCGGGCCGCTTTGTGGTGCAGCGGACAAAACAAAACCGAAAATGCGATATTTTGCAAACCAACAAAACCATTGCCAATTGACTCATCATCCTAAGATAATGCACATATCCTCATAATATCCACAATCTCCCCCTTGATGAACACATTGGCAATTTCCCAGAAAATGTAGTTTCAAGGTTTGAAAAGTAAAAAAATCGCCGTTTTCGCAAAAAGGCACAACTTGGTCCATAAGCAAGAAAAAGCCTAGGAAACGACCAAGCTGACTTCAGAATAGTATAAGCAAGTGAGATAAGGCAATGAAAGCACAAAAGGATTCAATCTCCAGAAAGTAGCCAAAAATCTCACTTAGGTCCATATGAAAGACAAATGTTCTATTTGACCTTTGATCATTGTGAGTCTACTTCAAATGCAACTATAATCATAAAAAGGCAATAAAACCAAGAGACTCAACTCAGTATGATCACAAATTTTTAAAAGGTTCATTTTTTATATGTGAGTTCTTTTATATGAAACCTTATGTATGAAACCAAAAGCTCTAAAACAACATTTTTCTTCACAATCCTTCTCCCCATTTGACAATGAATTCATCAAGATGCATGGGAAAAGATAGAGTAAGATGAAATGACTTTATTTTTGAAATTTAATAAAAAGGAGCCATGACCATTATCCATGTAGACAGTACAAGTATTATACCAAGCCATATAAAGAGAAGAAGCTATATTCAATCATGGCAAAACATGTCTTAAAGCTAAAACCAAAATAGCGATGTCTGAGATTAAAAGAAATAATACCATGAAAGGTTGCTCAATATCATAGTTTCACTAAAAGCAACCAACAATGAGTCTAGCCATGTCTATAAGTAAAAAGAGACCCAAAACTGGAACTGAGGCATTTTGAGCATTAAGAGTTCAAATATAAAGCAATATATTCAAGCACTTAGCTTTTTGAGCATTTTTCTAAAAATGATTTTTTTTCATTGTGCTAGATCTCAAGCCTTGCCGCGACCATCTCAAGCAAGAAGCTTAAAAGAGTGGTCTAGGTCATCCAAAACTCCCCCTGAATTCATGCCTAGTGCAATGGCAAGCTGTAACAGCCCCAATTTTAATAAACAGTAATTATATGCATTTTATATTATATTTGTTATTTCTTAAGCATTTGCATAAATTTTTGCATTTGTAAATATCCTAATCAAAGTCTAATATGTAACTCCAATCACAACTCCAAAGAGAGACAACAATTAATACTTAAGAAATTCTCTGGGAAATAATTTAATTAAGAACCTTACAATGTTTATCGTAAATAACAATCTTCTCAATACAAGTAACTCAAGAATTTATTTACATCAGATCAGATTATATTTTACAACTTTGAGTAATTTACAAAATGTTAAAATAAAACTTGCATTGCATGTCGCCTAAAGCCTTCCTTGAAATCTTGCCAGTCCATCGTTGTCCAGCCAAACCATCTTCTTCGACCCAATCCGAAACACCATTTGCAGCTCCATAGTTCGCCAACCAATCAAAAGACCATTAGTTGTTCAAAAAGCAGTATAATAGAGTTAGAACAAAATAAAGTGCCGTCAGTATACCATAGGAATCATTGCGGTTCCCTGATCTACCTAGATTAGTCGGCACCTTGAGTCCGCGACTACCACACCAACTTTGGGTTAACCGGCATCTTGGCTTTTCAAGTCACCTAGGCTAACCCAGATTAGTCGGCACCAGGATACCCAAGATACCTAGACTAATCTAAGTAAATCAACACCGTCTTATTTCCGTAGGTTTTCATCATTCGGCATTTAGGGAAATCCAAAACCTCATTATCTTGAATTGCCTCAATTGTCATAAATCCATTGCATAATGAATTGCTAACCATTGGACCAAAATGCCCGACCAAAAATATACGGAGCCATCGGATAAGCACTAATGCATGAGCATCATTAGCAATTTGCCATGGCAGCTCATTCATTTCACCAAGCCAAGCACCAGTCAAAGGAAATGGCAGAACCGAGCCCAGCAAAGCACAACCGAGGGACAGACCTGACCCCTTCGAGATTTCCCAACCCTTTGCAAAACCGGCGAAGCAACACAATTCCTTCTCAGCAGCCAATTCCCTCAGCCACACCCCATTTCTTTCTCTTCTCAGAAGCAAGAACCGAAGGCAAAACCAGTAGCCGACACACAAGCCCAACATCATTGATTGCACCACGAAGGCAATCAAAGTAGGACAACCAAAATCAAGGCGAGGAGCAAATCATCGAGTCAAGCCAAGCCAAGCAAGCATCACTATCATCAATCGATCTTGCAACCACCGAAGGTAAGCCGGCGCAGCGACGAGAGCAAGAGGAGGAAGGAAGCCGGGCCGGGAACCGGGAGGAACACGGCGAAGGGCGCGAGAGGAGAGCACCGGCACAAAGCCAAGCCTTGCCACCCTCTTCTTCGACCCTAAAATCATCGAGGTAACCCGGTACCCATCGGCAAGCATATCACTTGCACATCATCAATCACGGATCTTATTAGAATCAATCCCGGATCTCGGTAGCATCAAATAGCTCTCGGTTCATTTTCATCATCACAGAGCGGTGAGGGGTAGGGTAGAGAGGAGATCGGTAGAGTCTTACCTCGGTGGCAACCGAACCCAACACCCACCTCCACCATCGATAGCATTCACCACCTCGGATGGACCTCCATGAACATGCATTCATAAATAATCAATAAGCATTAATCCACGAAATCAAGCTGGTTTTGCTAAAAATCAACATATCAAATCAATTAGAGCGAAGCGAGTCGATGCGAGCCAAGCCGAGAACGAGGCCGAGTAGCCGAGGCCGTTACGGAGGAGCCAAAGCGGCCGTGGCCGGGAGGCGGCGGCCCAGCCACACAAGATCGAGTAGGCGCGCCGTGGTGGCGTCGGACCAAACGGGTAGGGGACCCAATCCTCGAGGAAAACCAGTCCGGGCGGCCAGGGGCGCGAGGAGAACTCGGCGGCGCGCAAGCGCCAAGCCGACCAAGGGAGGAGTAGCGAGAGGATCGAGGCGGTGTATAGCCTCGGCCGCGAGGAGGAGGAGGAGGCGTATGGGACCGGCGCGAGAGGCGGCGAGGGGAGAGCAGCCGAGCCGGGGTGAGGCCGGGGGCGGCGGCTGGCGGCATCGGCGCCCAGCGGCGGCGGCAGCAGCGAGCGCAGGAGCCAGTGGCGCCGAGAGAGAAGCGAGAGAGACCAAGAGAGTCGGGGAAGCCGAGAGTGAAGGGAGAAGAGAGTCGGCCGAGAGAGATAAGGGAGAGAGGGAGGTTTCGTAGAGAGAATCAGGAAAAGAGAGAGAGAGAGAGAGATATGTGATTAGGGTTAAAAATAGACATTAAGGATTAAGTGATGAATAAAATTGGAATTAAAGGATTAGTGTAAATAAATTTCAATATATAGTAATGGCTATAGTTTTAGCTGTTTAAATTGATGTTAATTAGTAAGGACTATTAATACCATATCAATATTGCAATCGATCTAAGTTTTAGTAAATCGCAATTAAATATCGATAAATCGACTCTTAGAAAATAAATTCAAGCGTAGTGTAAATAAATTAATCTGAGTTTTTAGGGATGAATTGACCGCCATTAGTATTCACCCGATTAAATACAACGACCTGTTGTGTTATAGATTATTCGAAATAGATTAATCAAGCCCTGCGACTGCAGATAATAGATGTGCACACAATCACTATCAAAGTCTGCCGAAAGAAGAGAGCATATTAGATGATTGATTTTGAGTGTAGGATCACCGTGGATCTATACCTAGAATGCACTGGAGAGAGTGTTTGTGAGTGCTAGGTGTCTGTTAAGGAAAGCAACATCACCTAAACTCTAGGTATTATCGGTTATTATAATTACATCAGAAATTGAATTAACTTTAACCGGTCCATAAGAAATTGAATTTTTATTAAACTACAATCTATACTTAAATGCATCTAGAATCATAACCTCATTAAAATGTATTTATCATGCATTTTCGAGCATTTTGGATTTCTATATGTTATCGGTGTTTATTCGCTATTGTATTGTCTTTTAGATTACGAATTGCGCGCGTAAGCGATAATGCCTACAATAGTGAACAAGTGGACTTCTACCAAGGCAAGCTTCCTCTACGCACCATGTTGATCCCAATTTTGAGCTGTAGATTTACAAAACACGGTGATCTTTGTTGCATGCTAATTTTCTTAAAAATTAATTGTGATACATCAATAGGTAGTTATAACTTGATAATTGTGGCTTACCTTGAATTGATCATACACTCAACCTAAGGTAGTTTGTGGAGATATAATACTTAATTTCAATTTTGCTTAGCCATGCGATCCATAGAACGGTAGTGTTTGGCGAGCTTATCTTGTCAAACACAGGGAACAACAAATACATTTTATTTTTGTTGATTCTTTGTTGATCTATTTAAATCTGAAATGAATCTAAATCTTGTTGTTAAACTTAATTCAAATCGGACAAGTGGATGCTAGTGATGGTGCCTAGTGCGAGAATGGGAGCTGTGGATGTCTTATGCAGGTTGATTAAGGAGTGAACTCTGACGGCCCAATTCAAGCTCAGTACTTCTTCCACACGCGATGTATGGTATTGTTTGGTTAAGTAAAGGGTTAATATTATTGAGTTGGATACTGAGAGTAAGGACATGTGTATTGATTTCATATGGCATAGATGCTTAAGTCTTGGGCCGTGTCGTATGCCATGTGGAGCTTATATCGATATCGGATGTTCTTAGAAGGGTAGGCGTAGATGTGTTACATCGCATGTACGTACCTTGAGGCCCGGCTAGCGGTGTAATATGTGTGGCTAACACGAGTTTGCATTTAATTGGTAGGTCGGCATTCCTGTACAACATGTGAGCCTCGGTTGAATATATGCTATCGATCGTTGTTTAAGCGGGATCGAGTCTCACATGGGTTATCCACTCAATAGTGTCAACTTGTTGAAAAATACCAAATCTTAGTTTACCGTAGGCATACCAAAGGCGGTGTGCTATTATTAGGAGGCTTACGGGCTAACTAAGTCGTGTGGGTAAAGATGTACACCTGCGAGGATTAAAACTATTCGAATAGCCGTGTCACGATTTACGGACAACGCTTGGATTGATGTCACTGTATAGAATTTGCTCTAATTTTGGGTTTTGGGAATTATTAATTTCGGCATGATAGTGAGTCATGCAATTTATTGTTAGTGGTTGTAGCCACTTGATTTGTTTCGACATGATAGTGAGTCATGCAATTTATTGTTAGTGGTTGTAGCCACTTGATTTTGATACTAATTATGATCATACTTTTATTTAATTCTGTTTTAATCCAAATTGATTTATTAAATTGCTTTACTAAAACCTAGCAAGTGTAGGTTAGGATGTATTGCTTTACGCAAAATTTAACCATTATAACCTTCTGTTGTTAACCTTATGCATCTATAAATTCTAATCCTTTGTATAGGACCTCTCGGACACTTTATTTTAAATAGTTTGTGTAAGTCTTCTTTGAGTACCTTCCGTACTCGGTGGAATTTTCCACTTGTTGCGGTAAAGAACGCCTAGAAATATTTCAAATTGAAGCGATTACGGAAACTTGGCTTTAATCGATCAAGTTGCCCTTGGGTTGTGGCGCTCCTTTGGAGATTTTATTTTATTATACATTTTCATTTACGGTTTACTTAATGTTTCCATTGTAAATTTTTATTAATGTATTCCAATCGTATATGCTTGTGATATAATGTTGTAAGGATATGTCTATGTTAGCGACTCATCACAGGAGCTAACATGAGAGGCATATCAGGAACTGAATATTGGAATTGTACCTTGTTAATGATTATACTTCTAGTATTATTTTTAATTGAGACTTGATTGTTCTTGATTAAAAATTTTACTTTTGGTATGATTATTAATTTGGTATAAACCTCCAATATTCCGGGGTCCTCACACAAGCCGTCTCATGAGAAAGGATTGGTGAGATCAGTTTTTTCGCACACAAAATCTCATTCTTCATTTGCTTGACTTAAGAAGTTCAAAAGCTCATTTTCATCTCAAAATAAGTTCAACACTCAATTTAACCTATATGACATGGCATGAATCATAAGACGATCACTAGAGCAAAAATAGTCACAAGATCCAACAAGACATGATTTGATTCAATTTGCTCACATATATAAAGCTAGCAAGGTGAAGGCTAAGCTAAAACACGAAGAGCCATAAAAGAAGTCTAGCTGACTATCACTTGACATGACAAGGTATAGAGTATGAAATCAAGCCATACAAGGATAATACTCAAAGCTCCACAAGTTTTATTATAGAATGCAAGACATTTGAAATGAAAAATGCATTATGATACAATGAATGCAGAAAGAGCAAATTCCCCCTCAAAAGCAGCCCAATAGGACTAATAACCCTAACTCTCCCATAAGCGACAAAGCGAGAAGAATCAAGAGCTTTAGTGAAAATATCCGCATAGTTGTTGTTCGACTCTACAAAGTGAAGCACAACATCACCCTTCTCAACATGGTCTCTAAGAAAATGAAATCGAATATCAATGTGTTTAGTCACGGAATGTTGCTTTGGGTTTTGGCAATATTAATTGCGAAGTGTTGTCACGAGAAAGAGGAACACTTCTCAAGGATAACCCATAGTCCCATGGCGTGGATAAAATCCAGAGAACACGAGAGCAACCATTGGTTGTGACTACATACTCGGCCTCGGTGTGGGTGTGCAAGAAATTATTTTCTAGAAGACCAAGAAACAAGAGATGTGCTCAAGAAATAACAAGTTCCAGAAGTACTCTTCCTATCCACTCTACACCCATAAAATTAGCATCAGAAAATGCTCGAATTGGGAGAGCAGAAGAAGAAGAATACCAGAGTCCAAAGTCAAGAGTATCTTGAAGGTACCTGAAGATGCGACGTACTGCTTGACGATGAGAAGCATGAGTGGAAGCCTGAAAGCGAGCGCATAGACATATGGCAAATTGTATGTCGGTCTCGTATTTGTGAGATAGAGGAGGAGCCAATCATCTGCGGTACTCTTACGGTCCACGGACTCTCCATCCTCATCAGGGTCCAGCACGGTGGTTGTAGTAATGGGAGTAGACATTGGCCTACTGCATCCCATATTGAAGCGCCGAAGAAGGTCCTTTGTATACTTACTCTGGTGAACGAAGGTGCCTTCTTTCAGTTGCTTGATTTGAAGACCAAGAAAGAATGTCAACTCTCCCATCATGCTCATCTCGAACTCACTGCTCATAGAATCTGAAAATCTAGACACCAAAGCATGAGAAGAACCACCGAATATAATATCATCCACATAAATCTGAACCAGCAAAAAATCACTGCCATGCCTGAGAGTGAACAAGGTTTTATCAACCATTCCCATTTTGAAATTATTTTAAAGCAAGAAACTCTTAAGCCTATCATACCAAGCTCTAGGAGCTTGCTTCAATCCATACATGGCTTTAGAGAGTTTAAAAACATGGTTTGGAAATTTATGATTTTTAAAACCAGGAGGTTGCTTGACAAAGACCTCTTCTTCTATGAAACCATTCAAGAAAGCACTTTTAACATCCATTTGAAAAAGCTTGAAACCCTTGGATGTTGCAAATGCTAAAAGAATGCGAATGGATTCCAATCTTGCTACTGGAGCAAAGGTCTCTTCAAAGTCTAAGCCTTCTACCTGGGAATAACCTTGAGCTACGAGTCTAGCCTTATTGCGAACAACTAACCCATCCTCTCTTTGCTTATTTTTAAAAATCCATTTTGTTCCAATAACATGAGAATCAGAAGGACGCTCAACTAAGGACCAGACTTTGTTTCTTTCGAAATTTTCAAGCTCTTCATGCATGGCATTGACCCAAGAGGCATCAGATAAAGCATGGGTGATATCTCGGGGTTCAAAGAAGCGACAAAAGCGAGAATGTGCATGAGAATCGGAGAAATAAACACAGGCGAGTGACTCGCTCTTGAAGATCCCCAATCATCTGCTCGGTGGATGTTGTATTTGAATGTGAAGAGGTGCTCACAGTGCGAGTGGCCTCTACCCCATGAGTTATGGAGGTAGGAGCAGGCCACTCGGATCGTCGGTGAGGATTGAAGGAGGTTGCTCGGTGAAGTGGAGTAGTAGTAGTGAGCTCTCCACCCCTCTCGAAATGGCGAAGGATGGATCGGGTCCTCATCCTCGAGTCATCATCGCGAAGATGCTTCCTTGAATTTGAAAAACACGTGTACACAGCATCGGGTCTAGTACGGGACTAGCCTCATCAAAAGTGACTTCGCAAGTCTCAACAGTTTTGTTAGTGTCAACATTAAAAACACGATAGCCACGAGAATGGGCAGGATATCCAAGAAATATGCCATCGAAACATCTAGACTCAAATTTATCAAGGTTGCCATATTTAAGAATGAAGCACTTGCAACCAAAAATCTTGAAATGAGAGACTTTGGGAGAATGACCAAATCTAAGCTCATAAGAGGTCTTCCCAACCACAGATCTCAAGAAAACCCTATTGGAATTATAACAAGCAGTAGAGATCGCCTCAGCCCAAAATCTCATAGGAGTAGAATGCTCATCTAACATGCTCCGAGCCATCTCTACCAGGGTCCTGTTCTTCCTTTCTACAACACCGTTCCGCTGGGGAACTCTAGGAGAAGAAAACTGATGCTCAATTCCCTTATCAGTGCAGAAGGTAGAAAAAGAAGAATTCTTGAACTCTGTCCCATTGTCACTCCTAATGGCTCTCAAGGCTCCAAGAATATCAACAGCAAGTCTAAGGACAAATTCTCTAAAGAAGCCAAAAGCCTCGTCCTTAGAAACCAGAAAATAAACCCATGAATACCTGGAAAAATCATCCACAACCACCAGAACATACCATTTCCCACCAGCTGACTGAACTCTAGAAAGACCAACTGTGTCTAAGTGAAGAAGCTGTCCTAGTCAATCAGTCATCACCAAGGTAAGAGGTGGGTGGGAAGCAGACACCATCTTACCATGTCTACAGGGCGAGCACACAAGATCTCTAACAGTCTTCAGCCTAGGCAAACCTCTAATCAAGTCCTTGCAACTGACTCTAGACAAATGATCAAAACCTATATGCCCAAGTCTACGATGCCACAAAACAAGATCATGAGAATCAGAGGCTACAAGACATCTAGGACTGGAAGCTGAAGAAATACAGAAATTAGCACAAAAGATCTCCTCAAATCTAGAGATCTTAAAAACAAACTCCCCCGAGGAATCTAGAACTCTACACTCACCACTTTTAAACCTCACTTCTAGACGCTTATCAAGCAACTGAGAAACAGATAGAAGATTATACCTCAGCTTACTTACCAAAGCGACGTCTTTAAGCATGAACTTGTTGTTGACGTGCACAGTGCCCTTTGCAGTCACGGTCCCGGTAGAAGCATCCCCGAAAGTAATCAATTCATTACCGGATGCACGTGTGAGGGAGGAGAACCATCTAGAATCTCCGGTCATATGTCGAGAACACCCAGAGTCAACAAGCCACATGTCCTCCTTCCTCGCACGACGGACCTAAAAAGCACAATCAGAAAACATCCGTGCCTCAGTACTGGGGTTAGTGATAAATGATCTAGGAATCCAGTACTGAGAAGCACGATGCTTGGGAACAGCAGTAGAAACAGCAGAAAAATGATCAGGAACAAAATCATAAGGATGCACATGAGAACCACCTAGACCTCTCCGAAACGATCTACCAAAAGATCGATACTCCCCCTGTCTAGGTGCTACCCATGGTCTCTCCTCACGATATCCTAAACCAAAATGCTGCATAGACCCACCAAAAGAGTCTACATAGTTCTCTACAACCTAGGCCTATATGTGGTACGATAAACAAGCTGCCTAGCTCTAGAGACTACAGCTGGAGAAGGGACTCCTCTACTGGATCTCAAGGCGTTCATCCTCTCTTTTCTCTCAAGTTTTGCACTCCGGAAGCAGAACCCAACAGTGTGGCCTTCTTTCTTGCAGAAGGTGCAATGGTACTTGACCTTTTGAGGGGTCTGTACTGAAGGAGTAAAAGCACCTTTCTTGCCAGAGAGAGTTTGAGCAAAACATGCGGATTTGAAAATAACCTTGGATGGCTTAGGAGGTTCTAGCTCAAACAGACTATTTTTCACAACTCTAGCAATCTCAGGTGGGTGTTTCTTGGAATGTTCTAGGGGATTGAAACCTAGGCTACTATTTTTCACACTCACCTTGGATTGATCAAGAATCATGTTGAGTTTCTTTTTCCCACCAGAAAACTTCTCAAGAGTCACTTTGAGGTAATCATTCTCTTTAGTTAGACCCTCACATCTAGTGCACTTTCTAGACTTGATTACCTCATCACGTTTACTCTTAAGAAGAGTCACTTCCACTTTGAAGGCCTCACAAGACACACAATAAGATTCCTTAATCCTATTCAACTGCTCCTTAAATTTAACTCTAAATGCCTCTTGAATCTGACCAATCATGGTTTCAACTTCAGCATTCAAAACACAAGAGTTAGAATAAATGACTTTCTTAGAAGTAGTAAGAGACATGAATTTTTCAATTTTAGCTTTTTCTTCAAGAGTCTTGTTTAACGCTTCGATCTCAATTGTAAGCTTCGGACAATTTTCACAAGAGGCAGCTCTAGAGTAAACTACCTTTTCAGTCATCTCTTGCATTTTAATCCTATTATTCTTACAATGAGAGCAAGTGTGACTAGCATCAAATTTTTGCAATTCTTTCAAGGAGCTATCCAATTTTAATTCAAGCAAAGCACAGTTAGAGCAAGTTAAAGGAATAGCTTCCAAGGCAGTCACATCAAGACAAATGGCATCCATGCAAACATAACTAGACTTGAGAGATTCTAGTTCATCAAGAGCATCTTTTAATTGATTAACAACAGAGGAATGAGCAGATTTCAAGCTTGTCAGTTCTTTAAGCAAGCTAGTGCAGGAATCATAAATATCATCAGTATTAATAAATTTGAGCCTAACAACTTCTAGGTTCAAATTATCAATCATAATGTCCTCTTTCTTAATCATTTTTACTTGCTTATGCAATTTCTGTTCAGCAAGCACCAAAGCCCTTTTCATATCAGCAATTGAAGGGCATACCTCATCAGGATCACTAAAAGGATCCTCATCGTTGGAGGAGTCGCTGTCGTGGCTGTTCTTGGCCATGAAACACATGCTCGTGAAGTCATGAGCCTTCTTCCTGCCACGGGAGTCACTCTCGTCATCCTCCGTTTCCGAGTCCACATCGCTCATGTTCACATTCTCTAGAGAGGCAAGGACCCGGCTGACAAACTTGCGATAGTTTGTCTTCTTGGGTTTTGCATCCCTCTCTTGGGGATGTCTTCGTGTCTCCTTCTCCTCCTTTCCCTTTAGCTTGGGGCACCTGGAACGAATGTAGTTTGGCTCACCACATTCGAAGCATGTGATAGGTCCACTTCTCCTCCTATTCCTCACCTTGTTGTAAGCTCTCGTGAATTTGGTGGATAGGAGGGCTAAATCATCCTCGGGCAGTTTCTCAAGTTGCTCATCGCTCAAGGAATGCAAAGCAGATAATGAAAAACCGGATGAGCTACAATCGAAAGAATCAGAAGAACAACCCTTGGATTTGTCGACCACCAATGCCATCGACTCTGTCTTGGGGAGACGCGAGATAAAATCAATCTCATGTGTCTTCAACCTCGAGTATAGTTTATCCATGGTAAGCTCACTCATGACAGTGTTGTCATTGATGAAAGTGATCTTCATTCCCCAGATCTTCACATCAAGGGCACCCAAAAGCTGGCGTGCATTTTCAGACTCAGAAAAAACCAGGTCAACAGCGCGGAGATCATGAAGAATCTTAGAAAATCTTCCCCACAGCTCGTCCAAAGACTCACCAGGCCTTTGCTCGATCTTAGAGTATACTTTCTTCAGCTGGTTCTGTCTCACTTCCTTGATCACGGTGGACCCCTCGTGATAATCACACAGAGTCCGCCAGATCTCATGAGCAGACCGCAAATGAGCAACACGCCCAAACTCAGATCGACTAAGGCCTTGGATCAAAAAATTTCGAGCCTTGCTGTTGGCCTCCACATCTGGAGTGATCATATCGTCATCGGCTGGCACGACATAAGGGTTTTTTTACCTTAAGCCAAATAGCGTGCCCTTGAGCCTCGATATAAGCTTGCATTCGAGCCTTCCAGTATGCAAAATCAACTCCATCAAAGATATGTGGCTTGGTTGAGTACTTGTCAGTCGCCATGGCTCCAAAGACCGGTTAAGATCTATGAGAAGAGCTAACTGGCTCTGATACCACTTGTAGGACCGTAAAGGCGACTAGAGGGTGGTGAATAGACGCTTTCTCAAATTTCTCGCCTTAATCAAATTCAACACGAACTTTTCTCCTTTAGCTATGAAAGCTAAGAAGATCAGTAAACGCACAGAGGAAGCCTTGTGCTGAACTCGATAACCCCCTTAACCACAAGACCCAAACCGGAGATGTGATCTCAGAATATCGGTGCGAAATCTTGGCGATCGGATCGGCGATTGATCGCGGTCGGACGAGCGGTTGACTAGCGGTCGGACCGGCTAATCGAGCGATCGGACCGTTGGGAATCGGTTCGGCCAAGCGCTCACGGCGATCTGAAAAGCGGGCGGTCGGACCGCCGTTGCTAATCGGTCAGACCGATTTAGTCCAGTACCAAAACACAAAGTCCAAATCCAAAACGAAAATTGGTCCAACTTTTGATTAAACCAATGAAACTTGACCAAAATTGGAGCACACCTCCCTGAGGAGATTTGTGTCCTATTTCTAGCAACGATTGTTCAGATCCACTTCAAATAAATAATTTCTTTAGGTTTTACCAAAGAAGTGCTCAAACCCTAGAAATATGAAAATCTTGATTCAAAACTTGCTTATGGGGGTTGATGATCTAGATGATTCTAGGAGTATTCCCACACATCAAAGTAAGATAAAATCGGTCAAGAGACCAAGCATAATCACTTGAATCAAGAAAGCACCACAGTCAACAAAAGAGAGAAGAACACAAAGGAGAGACTTCACCCTTGAGCAAACATCAATGGATTGATTGATTCAAGATGTTGCTTACAAAGCCACTCCCTCAAGGAGGACAATAGCTCAACAAAGAGCACACACACAACCTTCCTCTCCTCTCCTCTCTTCTCCAAACCCTAGAAAAAGACTTGGAGAGACAAAATGAATACTTGGGGGTTTGACATCTCCCCCTTTCTATTTATAGGAGAGGCCTAGGGTTTCACTTATGGGACCCACACACACATGGGACCCATACACACATCAATCTGTTGAAGCAATCACCTGCTTCGCCACGTGTAGGTTGATCAGCGGCTTTCATCACGTCGACAAGTTCCTCCCGTCCGAATCCCATCGGAACCTCCCAGGGACTTGCACCGACTTCCGCACCGCCTGATCCAACCAGCTGCACCGAACTACCCGTTCGATCCATCTTGCCCATTCTGCACCATGCTTGAGTCACACGACCTCACCCGACATCCATGATCGTTCTGGACCTCAGCTCTCCAAGCGTAGTCGCGATCCACCTTATCGTTGACGTCGTTGACCTGCAAGCCACTTGCACAGCAATAGACAAACAAATCGTCTCCGGGAACAAGTTCTTCACAACTTGACCCACGTTAGTTCCACAATACAATATGCAAAAATAAAGTATTGAAATCCATACATTAAATACAATCAAAACACAACAATGCCAAAATGGTTAACCTCCAAGTGATCGGCGGTCTGACCGCCCCACACGGCCGGTCCGACCGATTTCAGGCGGGTCGGACCGATTCCATAACGGCGGTCGGACCGCCCGAAATGACTTAGCCAGAATTTCATTTTGAAAATCCGAAACCTTCTGAAATTTTCAAATGAATATAACTTTCGGCTGGGAGCTCCAAAAATAATGTGACCACATCCAGGAGACTCCACTCACTTGCCTACACATCCTATTTTTGGATCAGCTCCAAAATCCACTTTGAAACATATCCGGTCGGACCGGCCACCACGGCCGGTCGGACCTCTCCACGGGCGGTCAGGATGATGAGTCAATTGGCAATGGTTTTGTTGGTTTGCAAAATCTCGTATTTTCGGTTTTGCAGTCAGCCGGACCACGAGTGATCCGACCGTCCCGCCACCGGTCGGACCGCGCGTGGTGCAGCGGACACAAGTAAAATCGAAAACGCGAGATTTTGCAAATCAACAAAACCATTGCCAATTGACCCATCATCCTAAGATCATACACATATCCTCACGATATCCATATTATCACTATATAAACTATGTACTGATTATAATCAGTTTAGAATACATCGCAGATTTCGGATACATTAACCCGAGTCTCGGATCATTTGTATCCATGCAAAACAGTTGGGAAGCCCATCTGATCCGTGTAACACCTCCAATTGCCTGCACTAGGCAAACACGCTAGACACGTCGCCGATTCACCAAAGGCCGTAGAGGAGAGAAGTCCACGGCAAAACGAAAAGGAAAGGAACCAGCTACAGATAATAAAAGCGAGGGTTGTGAGATAAATAAATGAATCAATCTCTAGAAGCTACTCATGCTGGTCGATTGACTGACTCCATATATTTTTAATTAATTTTTTTTATTACTAGTATTTATATATAAGACTATAAAAATGTAAAATTTTTATAATAGTTGATCCAATTTGAGACAACGCCACTGCTCACGCTACATGCACAAATAGTCGCCGGCCGAATCAACGGCTGAAAGCTAGAGCGGCGCACCGGTTCCCAATCCCAAGGCACAACAAAACCCTTGTAAACCCACACGCTATATATAATAAGCTGTCGCGCCGCACGCAGTCCAACCCGACCCAAGCCTTCTGGCCCTTCTCCACCACCGCGCCGCTGCAGCACCGCACCCCGCGGCGGCATTCCATCGAGCACCTGCCGCGCATGGCAGTGCCCCCGCACCGCCTCTCCCAGCCACCTATGAGCGCCGCTTTGTACTCCCACCCCACCACCGCCCCACTCCCCAGGCAGCGCCACTCCTATTCCCCTCTCCGCCTCCCGCTCCTCCGCACCGCCGCCCGCCCCATCGGCCTCTCCGTCGCCGCCGCCGTATCTGTCACCGCCGTCGCCGAGATGGACGCCGTGACAGAGTGGGGGCTGACCTCGCTCAAGGAGGCCGACCCGGAGGTGTACGACCTCATCGAGCGCGAGAAGCGGCGGCAGCGCGCGGGCATCGAGCTCATCGCTTCGGAGAACTTCACCTCGCTCGCCGTCATGGAGGCGCTGGGGTCGCCGCTCACCAACAAGTACTCCGAGGGCATGCCAGGGGCTCGCTACTACGGCGGCAACGAGGTCGAGGAGCTCTGCCGCGCGCGCGCGCGCGCTCGCCGCATTCCACCTAGAGCCCGCCTCCTGGGGCGTCAACGTGCAGCCCTACTCCGGCTCGCCCGCCAACTTCGCCGCCTACACTGGGCTGCTCCAGCCCCACGAGCCGATCATGGGGCTCGATTTGCCGTCGGGAGGGCACCTCACGCACGGCTACTACACGGCGGGGGGCAACAAGATCTCCGCCACGTCCATCTACTTCGAGAGCCTGCCGTACAAGGTCAACTCCGACACCGGGTACGTCGACTACGACAGGCTGGAGGAGAAGGCCATGGATTTCCGCCCGAAGCTCATCATCTGCGGCGGGAGTGCGTACCCGCGAGAATGGGATTACGCCAGGCTCAGGGCAATCGCGGATAAGTGTGGCGCCATGTTGCTGTGCGACATGGCTCATATCAGCGGTCTCGTTGCTGCGCAGGTATGGACTTTCTTTGTGTTCCTGCGCCTTTAGATAATTAGATTATGGATTGCATTTGCTGCGCAGGTTGGGTTCATATTTTGACGACTAAAAGACATATTTTTATTGTGATTACCTGGGCAATTCATACAAAGTTTGCATCTTTTCTGAATATGGTACACATCACTGCGCTGGTTTCCGTCCAGACGTATGAATGGTGGCTTGGTTCTGCGTGTTTAGTTGCCATTTTCATTGAAATGTTGCGTTACTTGTGTAAAGATCTCATTTTGTTGCGTCTTCCTAGATAGTTGATGCAATGTGTGATCTTTTCTTTTTAGTCGTTGCTGCTCTGTATTTAGGTCAGTATTGCATTTTGTTCTAAAATCATGCTACATATGTGATGTGTCTGGGAGTATTAAAATCTCTTTCCTATTACAAAGAAGAGGTTGGTTGGTGCCTGGGTATTAATCATTTATCCCAAAGAAGGGAAATGTTTTACTTGAATATATCTCTTAAATTTTAAGTAGGAATGACTACATAGGAATCGCTTTCCTTTTAATATATGCTCTCCTTATCTGTACATTCTTGTACCTTGGTATGCATTTTAGTTATACATGATAGCGAGTTAGCGACACTATTTGAAGATGCATGTCTTTTATTTGTTGAGTGATGAGTGTCATTGATAATTTCATTGGCCTTCCCTGAATTGCTTGTACTAAATTACGTATGAAGTATTGAAATACAGTAATTTACCGAGTCTATTGTGTTATTAATTAACCATTAACCTATTAACATGCAATTAGAGTGGAGAATCATTGCATTCCCAGCAAGAGATGTTATTGATGCTGTTATTCCCTTAGCGCTTTATTGGAATGCAGGAATTTCACAGGAGTTTCGCTGGAATTCAACAGAAACTCTGTAATTCTCACGGGATTCCTATGGAACTCTCGTATTCCTAATCGGGCCTTAATATTTTTAGACCTCTTTGTGATATTATTTCCTTTTCTCTTTTGTAGGAGACCGCGAATCCTTTCGAGTATTCTGATGTGGTTACCACCACCACCCACAAGAGTCTTCGAGGGCCAAGGTCCGGTATGATCTTCTACAGGAAGGGCCCGAAGCCTCCCAAAAAAGGCCAGCCTGAGGGTGCTCTTTATGACTACGAGGACAAGATCAACTTTGCAGTGTTTCCACACTCCAGGGGGGCCCTCACAACCACCAGATTGCTGCTCTGGCAGTTGCCCTGAAGCAAGCCATGTCACCTAGATTCAAGGCCTATATTCAGCAGGTCAAGGCCAATGCTGTTGCCCTTGGAAATCATCTGATGAGTAAGGGCTACAGGTTAGTTACTGATGGAACAGAGAACCACCTTGTTCTCTGGGATCTACGCCCTCTTGGCTTGACTGGTATGCAGAGCAGGTGTAATTGGCATCTTCTATTTTGGTTGCAGTCCATGGAAACATGCTTTAAAGTTGGTTTACTGAAATTGTAGGTAACAAAGTTGAGAAGGTGTGAGACCCCGGTTTATCCGGCTTGTAATGCTTAACCATCCATTCGGTCCTAGCATCACAAAGCAGATAATCCGAGACTCGAGACATGTATACTTCCCAGAGTGCAGTATACACACCTCATCACAAAATTTTGTGTATCAATTCCATTCATCCACATAGAACCGAAACACAGAACAGAACAGGAGTATTAATAATATTAAATCGAGTCATTACAAAAGAGAGGCCAACCGGCCAACAATAAAAGAGACAACAATAATTAAACAGCGGAAGCAAAAGTGCCATAAGATGGCTACAACAAAAGAGCCAATCAGTGTGCCTTTAACCCACAAGGCAACCGACCGGACCGCCAAGCTAGTCGCCAAACCCGAAGCACATCTCACAAAAGTGAGGCCCTTGGGGCTCACCTTCTTCCCCACAACAAGCAAAGGTAAGCAAAAGCCGGTGAGTACTGAATGTACTCGCAAGACTTACATGTGGAATAACAAACCTGTACATATACTACATGCAAGCTTAAACAACAATAGGCTGTATGTTTCATTTTAGCATAAAGCGAGTTTTCATTTGCAATAATATAATAGATTGAAAGCAATTTAACAAATCTGTTTTTAATGTTTAAATAACCGAAAGCACAATAATATAACAGGAGGTAAAGAACAACAACAATCCTGGAAGTGACTAAACCATTAGTCACCACAACAATAGTATGAATTACCCATTCATACCAACCATATCAAATTTTAATTTAAAAGGTTGAAGTCTAACTCTTGCAAAACCTAACCAAGCGTGTCCATAACCTAGGGCGAGGCTATTCGAATAGTTTTATCCTGCGCAGGTGTACCATTTTACCCACACGCGGACCGCCTTTTGCCAAGCTATTAAGCACACTTCCTTAGGTATGCCAAGACGGCTAAGTCCTCTGAGACGTTTCCAATATTGTGAATTATTCATGAGCCGCCCGTATGGATAGAAACCCATACGTTGTGTCGGGTCGTGGCCCGACCTCGGACAACTACCCCTCACGGGTAAAGCCTCGGACAATCGACGCCCCTCGAGGTGGAGAGTCCATCCGGAAACTCCACCACCGCACACCCAACACAAGAACACAATTCCTTTTTCACACAACACACACAACGCTCCTCCTGCGACTCGGAGATAACCCACGCCAAAGTACTAAGTCAAGAGAGGTCCCATATCCCTCTCGCGTGGTTAGTACGCAAAAATGCTGGAGAGTGTGACACAAGATGTTCGGTCCTTGTTGACTTAGGCAAGACAACCACAAACCCAATAACCCACCATCCAACCACTTGCCCAAGTCCAAATCAATTTTTCCATTTTCGAATTTTGACTTTACAAAATTAACAAAGCACAAAGTCTTTGGACATAATGGAAGAATAATAATTTTTGTGTGATCAAGACCATCGACTAAGTCGATGATCGCCCAAAGCTACCGAACTAGGCATGGCTAAGCACAAAGATTCGTATTCTACTAAGTGACAAGAGTTCATCCATCGAACTCTAATCGCAAACAAATAACCTAGGCTCAAGTAGTAGAGAATAACCAACATCCTACAGATTATGCAACTATAGGATCAACTAACCATATTTTAACACAAAGTAGCAATGCATACATACAGTTGAATTCAAAATATTAAACTTGTAAAATAATAGGATTAACATGATCAAAGCGCTTGCTCGCTTGTTGTGGGTCAAGATGTTCTTTGAGGATCACTCTCGGTATCAATCGCTCTTGGATCCTATCGAAAGAACCAAAAGAACCAATAAGGCAAAAGAAACCGAAAGGATCCAACATCAACTTCAACAAAAAGCTCTCAAATTTTTACAGTAGAAAGAGCATGATTTTTATGAACTAATGCAACAAGAACCAATTGATTTGGATTCTTAATGCAAAAGATATGGCCAAAACCATTTTGCTCACTTTTATAAATCAAAATGCTACTATTCATTAGCGAAATTTTACGGAGCTATACTGAGTTTGAAAACATTTCTAAATTAAAGTCTAGTTAAAAACATAATCAACAAAATTTGAATCAACCGAAAAGGATTTGAAATGAATTAGTTATGCATTTTACAAGTTATCATATTTTTAGGTTGACAAATAAATCCTTTCGAAATCAGAATTAAAGCAGCGTGGCGAGCGAGGCGTCGATCAAAGATCCGACGGCCCGCGTTCGGTGCTAAGCAGCGCGCGGATTCACACTTCCTAAGCGCTCACCGTTGGATCCGGATCCAACGGTTCCGTGGACCGGGGCGTTGGGCGGTCCGAACGTTCCACACGCATAGAGCCGTTGATCTTGGATCCAACGGTCCACGCGGATCGAACCTTCGGACGGTCGAGCGTTCATTCAGATCCGGACCGTTGATCTTGGATCCAACGGTCCACCGATTAGGCGTGATTAATTCAAATCTAAGCGCAATCTTGGGCCGTAGATCCAAAGATCGACGGTCGCAGCGACTCAAGTTCAACTTCAAGCGATTTCGTCCGACAAAATTTGGCGGGAAGATTGGCTCGCCGGCGCGACTCGCATGGCGGTGCGAGCAAAAGCCTAAAATGAGTTCCTAACAACCTTGCGCACCCAAAGGTACCAACAATTTTGGTGCGGCGGTCTAGAAACAGCAAACAAGCCGGAGATGACCGAGAAGACTCAAAATGACCGAAAGCAGAAAACGCAAATGAGCTCATTTGCGGTCCAAGGGAGCGGTGCCAAACAACTAGGGACTAATAAGGGGTACCGAGCCCAAAGAAGGCAGAGGAGAATCGAGTGGCTCGGGTGAAGAAGAATAGCGATTCGGCCGACTTGGGAAATCGAAATTGATCTGCTCTCTTACGCCAAAAGCAAAATTGTGAGGGTTAAAACTCGGTGAGAGGCTAAGAAGTGAGGAATCAAGGGTTTTGAAAGAGAATGCGGAACACCACTTTCAGAAGGACAGAAGCTCCAACAATGGCGGCGAGAGCAAATTTGAAATGGAGCTCGAGCAGCGACTAACTAAAGTGGTCTTTGGAGCTCAAGAGTGTTCAAAGGATGCTAAGGAAGCCACTGGGGGAGTTTTATAGCCGAAGGAGCAAGGAAGAAGCAACGGGAAGAAAAATGGTGGGGCTCGTGTTGAGGCCGATCGAGGCGGCAGGAGCAAGTGACAACGAGGCGGCGGCGACTATGGAGGCGGCGGGACGGAAGCATTAAATGCGGAAGAGCCGTTGGCGAAAGGAGAAGTGACCCGACGCCACGCTCTGAAATTTCACCCCTCTGTTGACCATGGCGAGCTTGACGGACGGAGGTAGACGATAGCCGCCACCGTTGGATTGAAATCGAGCGGTGAAAAAGAACGGTCGATAATAACGATTCAAGCGCTCACTCAATCTGGACCGTTGATTTGGATCCTACGGTCCGCGTTGCGCAAGGCGTTGGACGGTCCGAACGTTGACGCGATCGTGAACCCTCGATTTAGAATCCAACGGTTCAAATGGATCGGCGTTCGGATGGTCCGAACGTTCACGCGATCGTGAGCCGTTCGATCTCGATCCAACGACTCACAACACTCGCGCCAACGTCCGAGCGGTGCGGTTAGTTGGTTGGACCAAATCAAGTGGCTCGAGCCGAGTCGATCGAACCCGAGGAGCAGTGAAAACCGGTTAGGGTTTGAATTTGAATAGCTGATTTTTGGAGGAATTATTTGGGGTAGCAAACAAACCCCAAAAATTATGAAATTTTAAATGGAGATTGCTAACAGGATGATGAACCTTATATAAAATTTTCAGAGACTTTTATGCACTGCATTTTTCTCTAAAAATTCAGAAGGCTAATTTAGGAGTTTGACTAATGTTTGACTTGCCTCAAAAAATTATCAAATAATTTCTGAAAATTATGAAATAATTCTGAGGTGTTAAACATCACTCCTAGGTTCAATGAAAATTATTTCAAAGGTTGGGCACAAGATTTTCATGAAGGAGACTTGTGTTGGTGTCCAAATGGCAATTTGATTTTTGATTCCACATAATTCCTTTACAAAAATTATGGAACTGATTACAAAAATCAAGATCAGAGAAAAGTTTTAATTTCTCCTCATTTTTATTACATTTGAAACACAAACCAATTTTGGGATGTTACAAAACCTCCCCCTTACAAAAATCTCGTCCAGAGATTTGGCTCGCTCGATAAAGAAAGATGGATAGTTCGCACGAGGCGATCTTCCCTTTCCCAAGTAGCCTCATCCTCGGAGTGGTTCGACCACTGAACTTTAAGGAATTTGATGGCTTTATTCCTTGTTCTTCGTTGACCTCTTCAAGGATGCGAGCAGGTGCTCCTTGTAGGTCAAATCTTCACGAACATCAAGAGTTTCCAGCGAGCTTCCTCGGTTGGAACACGGAGACACTTCTTTAGTTGGGACACATGGAAAACATCATGTACCCCTTCAAGTGCGGTGGCAATTCCAACTTATAGGCAATAGCTCCTTTCTTCTCGATAACACGGTAAGGCCAGGCATATCGAGGAGCTAACTTGCCCTTGGCCGCGAATCGATGGCCCTTCAAAGGAGAGACTTTGAGATAAACAAATTCATTGGGCTCAAAGCTCAACTCGCGACGACGGCGATCCGCATAGCTCTTTTGCTGGATTGAGTGTGCGCAAAGCGATCACGAATAAATTTGGACTTGACTCTCGGCCTCATTGATCGAGTCGGGCCAAAGAAAAGTCTTTCACCCGTCTCCCACCAGTTTAACGGGGTTCGCACTTTCTCCGTATAAGGCCTCGAAGGTGACATGCCGAGGCGGCACAGCTGTTGTTGTAGGAAAACTTCGGCAAATGGCAAGCATTTCTCCCAATTCTTTCCATAGGAGAGGGCGCAAGCACGAAGCATGTCTTCCAACACTTGGTTGACCCTTTCGGTCGACCATCGTTTGGGGGTGATATGCGGTGCTAAATGTGAACAGGTTCCCATAGCCTCTTGCAAACACTTCCAAAACACAGCGGTGAAAAGCGCCGCGATCCAAAGCGATCGTCTTGGTACACCATGCAAGCGAGACGACACGGAAATATAGAGGTCCGCGAGTAGACTCACACTAAGGTTTGTCGAATGGCGCGAAAATGGGCTACCTTCGTCAATCGATCGATGACAACCCGGATGGAATCCTTGCCCTTGGATGTTGAGGCGGGCCGGTGATAAAATCCATCCGATCGAATCCACTTCCATTCGAGGAATAGGCAAAGGTCAAGCGATCCTGCTGGGCGGCGATGCTCGGCCTTGACACGGCGACACACGTCGCGCTCGACAACGAACCGCAATCTCCTCTTCATTCGGGTCCACCAAAATCTCGGCGGAGATCTTGATACATCTTTGTGGCCCGGGATGAATAGACAAAAGCGAATCATGGGCCTCGCGGAGAATCAAATCCGCGATTCCATGTCCTTTGGAACCACAAGGCGTTGTTCGAACCTTACAACACCATGCTCATCCTCGGAGAAGCACTTGGTTGTTCCGTTCTTGACATTTTCCTTGATCGACTTATTCCGACATCCGATTCTTTGGCGACCTTAATCCGATCTACCAAGGTTGGTTGCACAACCAAGGCGTGAGGAACCACGCTCAACCAAACCTAAGTTGAGGCGTGAAATTCCTCCGAAGGGTGGGTTGACATCCACGGAGCAACAAGGCATTGCAATGCGCTGCGGTGAGCGCATCGGCAGCGACATTAGCCTTGCACGGATGGTAGTGAATACCCATGTCATAATCTTTGACCAACTCCAACCATCTCTTTTGCCCGAGGTTCGGATCTGGTTGGGTGAACAAATACTTTAGGCTTTTGTGATCCGAATACACTTCACGACGACACCGATTAGGTAATGTCGCCAAATCTTAAGTGCATGAATCACAGCACCAATTCCAAGTCATGGGTAGGATAGTTGAGTTCATGAGTCCTTAATTGCCTTGATGCATAGGCCACTACCTTGCCTTCTTGCATAAGGACACAACCGAGTCCTCGCCGAGAAGCATCGCAAAAGATATCGAAGCCTCGATGGATATCGGAAGGGCGAGGACGGGAGCGGTGGTCAAGCGCTTCTTAAGTACTTGAAACTTTCCTCACAAGCATCGGACCACAAGAACTTCTTGTCCTTCTTGAGCAACTCCGTCATCGGCCGCGATCTTGGAGAAATTCTCGATAAAGCGGCGATAATATCCCGCTAAGCGAGAAAACTCCGCGCCGGTTCACAAGTAGGTGAACCATGAAAGAACATCGCGACCTTGCTAGGGTCAGCGGCTCGCCTCTATTGAAAGAATATGACCCAAGAAGGCCACTTCCTTCAACCGAGCGCGCACTCTTTGAACTTTGCATACGGTGATGCTCACGAAGCTTGCCTAATACAAGCCTCAGATGCTCATCGTGTTCCTCATCGTCCTTGGAATAGATGAGAATATCATCGATGAAGACCACGACAAACTTATCCAAATACTCCATGAATACCGAATTCATGAGGTTCATGAACAAGGCGGGAGCATTGGTTAAGCCAAATGACATGACGGTATACTCATACAAGCCGTAACGAGTAGAGAAAGCCGTCTTTGGAATATCCTCAGGTCGTATCCGAACTTGATGATATCCCATTCTCAAATCAATCTTGGAGAATACTCGAGCTCCAGTTAATTGATCAAAGAGATCATCAATGCGGGGCAATGGATACTTGTTCTTTACCGTTACCTCATTAAGCGGACGGTAATCAACGCACATGCGCAAAGTATTGTCCTTCTTCTTTACGAAGATTGCAGACAACCCCACGGAGATGAGCTAGGGCGGATGAAACCTTTTTCTTGCAGCTCACTCAGTTGCTTCTTCAATTCCACCAACTCGTTCGGTGGCATCCGATAGTGCCTCTTTGAAATCGGGGCGGTACCGGGAACCAACTCAATGACAAACTCGAGGTCTCGAACTGGTGGCATCCCTGGAAGTTCTTCAGGAAAGACATCGACGAAATCACGAACTGTCGGGACTTCACCAATATCCAGCGGGCTTCGCTGGCGAAAAGATGCGGACCTAGCGGCTTGCTAAAAAGCGAACACTCGCTCGCCGAAAGAACTAGATAGAGAGACGCACTTCGGGGCTGTCGATGTGTCCCTTATGCTGAGACAACCAATCCATGCCAAGAATTACATCTAGACTTGCTGAATGGAGGAGGATAAGATTCGCGAAGAATCTCACTCCCTCGATCTCAATTGGAACATCCCTACACTCAGATTCAGCTCTTAACTCCGAACCAGGAGAGCGAATGAGCAACGGGACCAACAATGGAGTAAAGAGGAGCTCACTAAAAGCAGCAAAAGACTCAGAAACAAAAGAATGAGATGCTCCTGAATCAAACAAAGCGAGAGCAGGACAAGAGTTAATGAAGGGTACCCGGCCACGGCGTCGGGCGCCTCTGTGCCTCCTCTGCTGAGATGAGGTTGACGCGACCACTACCCACGCCTTGGGTAGTAGGGACTATCTTCCGGTCTGCAAAGAACCACCTCCTTGCCCGCGTTCTCCATTAGGACGAGGGGCTGCTCCTGTCTTCTTGGGGCAATTATTTGCATAATGCCCCTTGTCGTGGCAGAAGAAGCAGGTGACATCCGCAGCGGTGCGGAGGCCTCCTGGCTGACTCGCAGGTGCACGTGATTGGGGCACGACTGCGAAGGACGAGGCAGTCTTGGCGACCTCGAAGTCTGCCAAGGTGAAGGCGGGACCGGAGGCGCCCAACACGAGCGGAAAGAGCCGCTGCTGCGCCGACTTGTGGGCCTCCCACTTGCGCTTGCGGGAATCCACAAGTGCTCTCCGCGTGCTCAGCAACGATGGCCTTGTCCACCAAGGCCTGGAACCGGAAAGTCAAGGATGGATAGCTTGTCCTGCAGCTCCTCAGACAAACCATCCTTGAACTTCTCTTGCTTGGCCTCATCAGTGGCCACCTCCTCCGGAGCATAACGAGCCAAATGGTTAAACTCGTACAGGTACTCCGTGGTGAATGCGCCCTTGCACGAGCGATAAGAATTCCTTCTTCTTGACTTCATCAAGCGGAAGGAATGTGACTCCGCGGAAAGCGGTCGAAACTCCTCCCAAGTGACGGTGTGACCGTCCGGTGCATGGCGAAAGCTCTCCCACCAAGACAAAGCCGCACCCTCCGGTGGTGCGATCACGAATAGCGCCTTCTCGTGCTCACAGCGCTGCGCTATCGCGGCTTGCGCTCAACGAGACGAAGCCAATCGCTGCGTCAAGCGGTCCTCGGACACGAGAGAGCGTGGGGTGAGTGCGAAGAAACTCCGCTAGTCCCCACGCGGCCGATGACCACTCCCTTGCGGATCGATGCACCGGTAAGGGCGGAAGTGTTCTTGCGCGATGGCGCCCGAAGAACCCTCCATCCTCCGCGCAGTTGCGCTCGATCGAAGAAGGACCTCGGCCATGGTCGGAGGAGGAGGAAGATCCTCGTCCGGACGGTGGTGGCCTTGGCCGCTCTGAGTGCGCCTACCATCTGCTACACGAAATTTTGGTTAAAACTAGACTCAAAGATTAAAAGCGAAAGAAAGCGAAAAGCTAGCGACTAGGGAATGGAATATCACCCTAACAGAAAGCCAAAAACAGCAAATATATAAACTTTAAAAAGGCTTATGAAAAGACTCCAAAACAAACAAGGAATCATAAAACCAAAGCTCAACTCCCCAATTCAACTAGCCGTATTGAATGAGCGAGTAATTGATTGAGAAGATAAAACCGGAAGATTAAGGTAAGATCTAATACCACTTAAGATCAAGGCTAAATCAGTGAAAATAGTGTTAGATACATAGCTAACTAGTATCACATCTTACCCTTCTTTAACCCCACAAGTTTTAGTTGATTAAACTCTCATTTTCTACCCCATTAGAAACCATCGAGCTTGCTGTCAGGAAATTGAGGTTCTTTGTAGCGATTTCAGCATCAAGCTTCCACCAAGTCTTCCATTCTAGAAACTTCAAAATCGGCACACTTCAATTTGCCAAGCTCAGCGGTCCCATCGAAACCATTGAGCTCATTGTCTGAAATTGAAGCGTGTGGTCCAGATTCGCATCCAAGCCTCTAGCGAAACCTTCATCCGAAACTTCAAAACCCTAAGCACTTCAATTTGCCAAACTCGGTGGTTCCCAAAACCCATTTAATCGATAACATTATCTTTGAAAAGGAGATGAGAGGAAAACAACTCTTAAAACTCAAATTAGAGTAAGATGAGAGGAGAAAGCTAAGATAGGTAAGGAATAAAATCGATAATTCCTTAAGCTTTCACAAATCATTTGATACTTTTGAAAATAAGATTTTCCAAAATATCCTAAAGGCGACCAACTTGGGTTACTACGGTCAAGATGGCTCGATACCAAACCTTTGTGAGACCCGGTTTATCCGCTTGTAATCTTAACCATCCATTCGGTCCTAGCATCACAAAGCGAGATAATCAGAGACTCGAGACATGTATACTTCAGTGCAAGATACACACCTCATCACAAAATTTGTGTATCAATTCCATTCATCCACATAGAACCAAACACGAGTAATGTAGCAGGAGTATTAATAATATTAAATCGAGTCATTACAAAGAGAGGCCAGGCAGGCCAACAATAAAAGAGACAACAATAATTAAACAGCGGAAGCAAAAGTGCCATAAGTGGCTACAACAAAAGAGCCAATCAGTGTGCCTTTAACCCACAAGGCAACCGACCGGACCGCCAAGCTAGTCGCCAAACCCGAAGCACATCTCACAAAAGTGAGGCCCTTGGGGCTCACCTTCTTCCCCTGCAAACAAAAGCAGCCGGCAAAAGCCGGTGAGTACTTTGAATGTACTCGCAAGACTTACATGTGGAATAACAAACCTGTACATATACTACATGCAAGCTTAAACAACAATAGGCTGTATGTTTCATTTTAGCATAAAGCGAGTTTTCATTTGCAATAATATAATAGATTGAAAGCAATTTAACAAATCTGTTTTTAATGTTTAAATAACCGAAAGCACAATAATATAACAGGAGGTAAAGAACAACAACAATCCTGGAAGTGACTAAACCATTAGTCACCACAACAATAGTATGAATTACCCATTCATACCAACCATGTCAAATTTTAATTTAAAAGGTTGAAGTCTAACTCTTGCAAAACCTAACCAAGCGTGTCCATAACCTAGGACGAGGCTATTCGAATAGTTTTATCCTGCGCAGGTGTACCATTTTACCCACACGCTGATCGCCTTTTGCCAAGCTATTAAGCACACTTCCTTAGGTATCTAAGACGGCTAAGTCCTCTGAGACGTTTCCAATATTGTGAATTATTCGCGAGCCGCCCGTATGGATAGAAACCCATACGTTGTGTCGGGGTCGTGGCCCAGCCTCGGACAACTACCCCTCGCGGGTAAAGCCTCGGACAACCTGCGCCGCCCCTCGAGGTGGAGAGTCCATCCGGAAACTCCACCACCGCACACCCAACACAAGAACACAATTCCTTTTTCACACAACACACACAACGCTCCTCCTGCGACTCGGAGATAACCCACGCCAAAGTACTAAGTCAAGAGAGGTCCCATATCCCTCTCGCGTGGTTAGTACGCAAAAATGCTTGGAGAGTGTGACACAAGATGTTCGGTCCTTGTTGACTTAGGCAAGACAACCACAAACCCAATAACCCACCATCCAACCACTTGCCCAAGTCCAAATCAATTTTCCATTTTGAATTTTGACTTTACAAAATTAACAAAGCACAAAGTCTTTGGACATAATGGAAGAATAATAATTTTTGTGTGATCAAGACCATCGACTAAGTCGATGATCGCCAAAGCTACCGAACTAGGCATGGCTAAGCACAAAGATTAGTATTCTACTAAGTGACAAGAGTTCATCCATCGAACTCTAATCGCAAACAAATAACCTAGGCTCAAGTAGTAGAGAATAACCAACATCCTCTGATTATGCAACTATAGGATCAACTAACCATATTTTAACACAAAGTAGCAATGCATACATACAGTTGAATTCAAAATATTAAACTTGTAAAATAATAGGATTAACATGATCAAACCGCTTGCGCTTGTTGTGGGTCAAGATGTTCTTTGGGATCACTCTCGGTATCAATGCGCTCTTGGATCCTATCGAAAGAACCAAAAAGAACCAATAAGGCAAAAGAAACCGAAAGGATCCAACAGTCAACTTCAACAAAAAGCTCTCAAATTTTTACAGTAGAAAGAGCATGATTTTTATGAACTAATGCAACAAGAACCAATTGATTTGGATTCTTAATGCAAAAGATATGGCCAAAACCATTTTGCTCGACTTTTATAAATCAAAATGCTACTATTCATTAGCGAAATTTTCTGGAGCTATACTGAGTTTGAAAACATTTCTAAATTAAAGTCTAGTTAAAAACATAATCAACAAAATTTGAATCAACCGAAAAGGATTTGAAATGAATTAGTTATGCATTTTACAAGTTATCATATTTTTGGTTGACAAATAAATCCTTTCGGAAATCAGAATTAAAGCGACGTGGCGAGCGAGGCGTCGATCAAAGATCCGACGGCCCGCGTTCGGTGCTAACAGCGCGCGCGGATTCACACTTCCTAAGCGCTCACCGTTGGATCCGGATCCAGCGGTTCCACGTGACCGGGGCGTTGGGCGGTCCGAGCGTTCACGCGCATAGAGCCGTTGATCTTGGATCCAACGGTCCACGCGGATCGAACCTTTCGGACGGTCGAGCGTTCATTCAGATCCGGACCGTTGATCTTGGATCCAACGGTCCACCGATTAGGCGTGATTAATTCAAATCTAAAGCGCAATCTTGGGCGTAGATCCAAAGATCGACGGTCGCAACGACTCAAGTTCAACTTCAACGATTTCGTCCGACAAAATTTGGCGGGAAGATTGGCTCGCCGCCGGCGACTCTGGCCATGGGCGGTGCGAGCAAAAGCCTAAAATGAGTTCCTAACAACCTTGCGCACTAAAGGTACCAACAATTTTGGTCTGGCGGTCTAGAACGCAAACAATAGCGGAGATGACCGAGAAGACTCAAAATGACCGAAAGAAAAACGCAAATGAGCTCATTTGCGGTCCAAGGAGCGGGTGCCAAACAACTAGGGACTAATAAGGGGTACTGAGCCCAAAGAAGGCACCGAGGAGAATCGAGTGGCTCAGGTGAAGAAGAATAGCGATTTCGGCCGACTTGGGAAATCCAAATTGATCTGCTCTCTTCGCCAAAAGCAAAATTGACAGAGGTTAAAACTCGGTGAGAGGCTAAGAATTTGAGGAATCAAGGGTTTTGAAAGAGAATGCGGAACACCACTTTCACAGAAGGAGAAGCTCCAACAATGGCGGCCGAGAGCAAATTTGAATGGAGCTCGCAGCAACACTAACGGTGGTCTTTGGAGCTCAAGAGTGTTCAAAGGATGCTAAGGAAGCCACCGGGGAGTTTATAGCCGAAGGAGCAAGGAAGAAGCAGCGGAAGAAAAATGGTGGGGCTCGTGTTGAGGTAGGCCGAGGCGACAGAGCAAGTGACAACAGGCGACGGCGACTATGGAGGCGGCGGGACGGAAGCATTAAATGCGGAAGAGCCGTTGGCGAAGGAGAAGTGACCCGACGCTGCCACGCTCTGAAATTTCACCACTCTCATTGACCATGGCGGCCTTGGCGAGCGATGAGGTAGAGCGATAGCGCCGGTAGTTGGATTGAAATCGAGCTATTTGAAAAAGAACAGTCGATAATAACGATTCAAGCGCTCACTCAATCTGGACCGTTGATTTGGATCCTACGGTCGCGTTGCGCAAGGCGTTCGGACGGTCCGAACGTTGACGCGATCGTGAACCCTCGATTTAGAATCCAGCGGTTCAAATGGATCGGCGTTCGGATGGTCCGAACGTTCACGCGATCGTGAGCCGTTCGATCTTGATCAACGACTCACAACACTCGCCCGAACGTCCGAGGCGGTGCGATTAGTTGGTTGGACCAAATCAAGTGGCTCGAGCCCGAGTCCGATCCGAACAGAGAGCAGTGAAAACCGGTTAGGGTTTGAATTTGAATAGCTGATTTTGGAGGAATTATTTGGGGTAGCAAACAAACCCCAAAAATTATGAAATTTTAAATGGAGATTGCTAACAGGATGATGAACCTTATATAAAATTTTCAGAGACTTTTATGCACTGCATTTTTCTCTAAAAATTCCAGAAGGCTAATTTAGGAGTTTGACTAATGTTTGACTTGCCTCAAAAAATTATCAAATAATTTCTGAAAATTATGAAATAATTCTGAGGTGTTAAACATCACTCCTAGGTTCAATGAAAATTATTTCCAAAGGTTGGGCACAAGATTTTCATGAAGGAGACTTGTGTTGGTGTCCAAATGGCAATTTGATTTTTGATTCCACATAATTCCTTTACAAAAATTATGGAACTGATTACAAAAATCAAGATCAGAGAAAAAGTTTTAATTTCTCCTCATTTTTATTACATTTGAAACACAAACCAATTTTGGGATGTTACAGAAGGTCTGTGATCTGTGCAGCATTACACTAAACAAAAATGCTGTCTTTGGCGACAGCAGTGCAATGTCACCTGGTGGTGTCTGCATTGGTCAGTATCTCCTCCCAGCCTCAACAAATTGACAGTTTGACATTGTTTACTATGTGATGCAACAAATCGACAGTTTGACACTGTTTATTATGTGATGCACAATTGGGCTTGAACAAATAAGGTTCTGTTGCTTTTTTGCCCACATGCTTTAGAGGTTGTTAATGGTCACTGGCAAGGAAAGAGGTCACTCAAATTGACCCTCTGTTGTTTGTCATTCACAGCGGTCCCTGAGAGTATGTAAGGTGTGAGATGGGCCAACGCATTAGTGTGTTGTAGAATTGTCATGGAAAATTTTCTTGTGGAATATTACTTCTGCTCCCATATATGACAATCCCTATTTCATCGAAGAAAGGGCCTTCCTTAAGCCTAAATTGAATCACATTATCGTTATTAGTCCATACAGAACAAGTGTTATTTCCCCCAGCCTGATGAACCATTACTAATCCACCACTTATATCAGATTATCTCATTTAACAGCTGTAAATATCCAGTTCACTAGCACAATACTGTCATGTCATTCTTCAAAATTTCAACATGAAAATTGTTTCTAAATTTGAATAAACTGGAACCTGTTACAACTAAAATTACCCTAGTTTTTGCTCCATACAATTATGAAGGGCAACAAAGTACGGTACTAGTAGTGTTGAGAAACTTAACTTTGCATTTGGAATGTCCATTTCATCGTTCTCTAGTATTTCCTCTGAAAAGGGCTTGTGAAATTAGTTTGTGGCTTCACAAAAAAAAATAGCAACATGTTATTGTTAGGAGTAACTATGTATTACAAAAGAACATATTAAGCATTTTTCAATTCCTGAGAGCATCTAACTAATACTTTTCCATGTTCCGATAGCTCACCGACTAATTCATTATTATTTCTGAACGCTGGTTCCAGGAACACCTGCAATGACCTCGAGGGGTTTGGTTGAGAAGGACTTTGTGCAGATTGCCGAGTACCTTCACCAGGCTGTGACCATCTGCTTGGACGTCCAGAAGGAGCATGCCAAGATTCTCAAGTTCTTCACCGAGGGGCTTGGAGAACAACAAGGACATCGAGGACCTCAGGGCGGAGGTGGAGAAGTTTGCCACTTCATTCGAGATGCCTGGCTTCAGGGTGTCTGACATGAAGTACAAGGATTAGGCGGCGACACCGTGCATAGTCGTTTTTTGATGTACAACCTGATTGCTGTGGCGTGAATCGTGATGTATGGGTTTTGAGTAACTGGAGGTAGTCCGTAACCGCTTTGCTCTCTTGGTTTTGGGTGTGCTATTCAATCGCGCCATTTTGTTGATTTAAGAATAATCATTGGGAGCATGACATAACGTGGGAGGCGGTGATTCTGCTCACCCTTGGGCTTTATAAGCGTTTGGTGCAGCCTGGTCCATAGTTTGTGGTATGATAAGAAAAGGATTGTTCTCAATGCATCGCCTTTCTAATGCCGGGTAGAGCAAATACTGTTGTCAAAATACCGTAAAAACATATTTTTAGAGTTAGATTCTCTGAGCTCAGATTAATCTTCCGATGTCTTGGCAGCTATGGTTATTTCTTGCCGGCTGGCTCAGTTCCGCAGAGTGCCCAGCTAATCTTCAACCAAAGCTAAACGACGAGGAAACCAACCGTAGCCTGCACTCCTAATACTGCTAAGCCAGTTGAATGAGTACGGGTCACTAGAGTCTAAAATTAAGATCAAGTTAGCATTCATGTGGTCTTTTTGTTTATTGAGATGCATATTTCAACTATGCATAAGACAAGCTTCAACAAAATATGTTTGAATCATGCAACTTCAGGCAACATGCCCACAGCAGCCAGACAACTTTTTTGAGAGAATAATATTAAAAATAGCTGGAAGCCTAAAGTAACAAGATTCCCTATTATTAGAACTTTTTGGAGTAAATGCCAGTTTGCACAGCTCGTTTAGACGCCCATTTGAACAAGTACCATGTACAAGGCTTAAAAAACTAAAAACCTTGTACACGGCATAAAAGTGGTTTAGATAATACTGACACATTAAATCCGTTCAGTTTTAAATGCCCATGAAAGTACAAGATTAAAAATGCTGCCTGCTTGTTGACAACTGGAAACTGACTGACAGCGGTAAAAAATTGTGAGAATGCTTGTGTTTCTAACAATGTCTACCAAAAGAGTTAAATTTGCAAATTTGAAGCAAGCATCCAACACAATATGTTCATCATAAATATGTTTAGTGTCTTGCATTACTCTGTTGCTAGATGATGATAAGATCTTTGCAGCTCCTTAGGCCAATCTATTTATTTTGGGATCCTTTGACATATGAATTAGCAATTGGAGTGGTTGGCAAAGATAGAGAAGTTCACCAGATAGCACACTCCACATATGGAATATTGGGAACTATGCTGGACTTCGCTATTTATCTGGGAAAACAAGGGTATTTACCCATTTTTGCTATCACATAACTCACTTTACTTATGTTAGATAATCGAATACTTGGACCAGAATCAAGTGCTGCAACCCAAAGAATGTTTTCTGGAATTGCATTTGACATCAGAATCTTCATTCTCTGAGCGATCAACATAAATCAATCAATCTTGCTGCTTTCAGGCTTTAGCCTTTATGCTTTAGCTGTTTGTAGGGTCTGAATTGCCCAAAGAGCAAATAAGTCGATGAAGCACAGAAGCAATCAAAGCCAAGGTTCATTTTCCACACTGTAGGTATACATTCCTGAAAACAACTTGTACTTTTGTAAGGAACAACAAGAAAATATTTAAATTCAACAATAACAAAGGTTGTTTTTTGTTGCAGTTGTGATGCATCATACCTGATTCATCGTATAAAGTGGTAACTGCCATCCAATTTGACCATGCTTCTTTCATATCACTCTGTAAAGGGGCAGCGACAAATCATCAGCACGAAAAAGGAATCATCGTCTGGTCTTTCCAGAAATGAGTGTGGAATTTGTGACAACCACACAAAACACAACAATGAGAAACAGTTGCATCTTGGATAAAGGTGACTATAGGTAGGATATGAAACTGCTGCGGTGCTGCCTGCTGGACCGACATATCCTCACATCAATAGTTCACTAGGACTACAGTCCCAGCAAATAAAATAACCAACCTGTCATCAACCAATAACTTTTGCACCAGGAGTCAAATAAATAGTGTTTCTCGGAAGAGTGTCTGCTTTAAAATCAGATCCTTTGCATGATACATTCTCAACGGTTCAGCATTAGTAAAAAATGTCGCTTTTAAAAGCACATGCTTTGTGTGAGGACCCCGAAATATTGGAGGTTTATACCAAATTAATAATCATACCAAAAGCAAAATTTTTAATCAAGAACAATCAAGTCTCAATTAAAAATTATACTAGAAGCACAATTATTAACGAGGTACAAATCCAATATTTAGGTTCTCGGATATGCCTCTCATGTTAGCTCCCAGGATGAGCTGCTAACATAGACATATCCTTCTAACATTATATCACAAGCATACACGATTGGAATACATTAATAAAAATTTACAGCGGAAACATTAAGAATAAACCAAAAATGGAAGCTAAAATAATAAAACAAACTTCCCAGTGGAGCGCCACAACCCAAGGGCAACTTGACTGGGATTAAAGCCGAAGCATCAACATAACCGCATCAACTTGAAATATTAACTAAGACGTTCTTTACCTGCAACAAGTGGACAATTCCACTGAGTACGGAAGGTACTCAGCAAGACTTACACAAACTATTTAAAAGAAAGTGTTTGAGAGGTCCTATACAAAGGATTAGAATTGATACATGCATAAGGTTAACAACAGGAAGGCATAATGGTTCAATTTTGCGTAAAGCAATACATCTTAACCTACAATTGCTAAGTTTTGATAAAGCAATTTAATAAATCAATTTGGACTAAAATATCAAGTAAATGAAGAATAATCATAAACAATAATGAAGTGGTTGTACACCACCAACACAACAGTACACACTTAACCATTTAACCGAAATCCCTTTCACCAACAAAATTGGAATGTCAAATCTATACAAAGCGCTAATCAGATCCAAGCGTTGTCTGTAACCGAGGACACGGCTATTGAATAGTTTTAACCTGCGCAGGGTGTACATCTTTACCCACACGACTTAGTTAGCCCGTAGCCCCTAGGATAATAGCACACTGCCTTTGGTATGCCGGCCGGGTAAACTAAGATTTGGTATTTTTCAACAAGTTGACACTATTGAGCTGGAATACCCATGTGTGATTGATCCCGCTCAGTACAAGTTACTAGTAGAACCTGCCAACCGGGGCCCACATGTTGTGCCGGGAATGCCGATCCGAAAAACAGAAATTAAATGACAGAAAGTAGAGCTGTGCTAGCTGCACATATTAATTCGCAATCGGAGCCCTTAAGGTACAAACATGTGATGGAATACATGTATGGCCTCACCCTCCTAAGAACACCTGATATTGATATAAACTCCACATGGCATACGACACAGCCCGAAGACTTAAGCATCTATGCCATATGAAATCAATACACATATCCTTACTCTCCTGTTTTCCAACTCGATAGCATTAACCTTTTACTTAACCAAACAGCGCCCATACACTGCGTGTGGAAGTACGTTGGGGCTTGAATCATCCAGCCGATGTTCAGTCCTTAATCAATCCAGACAAGACAACCACATTTCCCAATCTCGTGCACTAAGGCACCCTCACTAGCATCCACTTGTCCAGATTTAAAATCAGTGTGAATAAACAAAATTTTACTTTCATTTCAGATTTAAATAGACTGAACAAAGAATCAAAATAAATGAAATTCATTTAATGTTTCCAAGTTTGGTAAAATAAAATTGACACACTACAGACTGCATGGCTAAACAATCCCAGGCATAAGTAGTTTAATATAGAAACACTACCTTAAGTTTGAGTGTATGATCAGATTAAAGGTGATCCTCAAGTGTTGGGTAGTAGCTAACTATTGACAGATCACAAATAAATTTTTAGGAAATTAGCATGCAACAGTATCACTGTGTTCTGCAAATCTACTGTTCAAAAATTGGGATCAACATGGTGCAAAGGGGATGCTTGCCTTGGTAGAAGTCCACTTGTTCACTCTTGTAAGCGTTATTGTTCACGTCGCGCAATTCGGGATCTAAAGAGAAAATACAATAGCGAATAAACACCGATAAAATCTAGAAATCCAAAATGCTCAAAAATGCATGATAGTTACACATTAATGAGGTTATGATTCTAGATGCATTTAGGTATAGATTTTAGTTTAATAAAAATTCAATTTCTTATAGACTGGTTAAAGTTAATTCAATTTCTGGTGGAATCATAATGACTGACGATACTTAGAGTTTAGGTGATATGGTTTTCCTTAACAGGACACCTAGTACTCAAAAACACTCTATACTAATTTTTAATTTTACAAAAATTTTCTACACCAATTCACCTAATCAACTAAATACTTAACTACCAAATATTTTATTCCCTAATTACCTACCCCTAATCACTCTTCCCCCTGATTACCTTATTCCTAATCACCTCCCCTCCTATCTCTACCCGGCCGACACTCCACCTTCCCGCCGATTCTCTTCTCCCTTATCTCCTCTCACCGACGCTCCTCTCCCCTTCCTATCTCTCCGCCTCTCCTCTCGGTTTCTCTCGGCTCTCCCGGCTCTCTCGGTAGCTCCGCCTCTCCATGGCGCCGACTCCTCCGGCGCCTCCGGTGCTGCGCTCGGTTCCCGCCGCGCCATTGCTCTCCCAGCTCACTTTGCCTTGCAGCTGCCGTCCCTGCTCCCCCTCGCTCCGGCTCTGCTCTCTCTCTCTCTCTCTCTCTCTCTCACACACACACAGCGCTTGCCTCCCCTCCGGCCTTGGAGGCTGCAGCCGCTCTCTCTCTCCGGTGCAGATCGCCCAGACACCGCTGCTCTCGACTCCTCTTCCTCGCTTCCTCCTCCGGCTGACGGCGCTTGGCTCGGCCTCCCGCCGCCGGCCGCCTTCGGCCTCCAGATCGCCCTCGCTTGCTCGGCCGCCCTCTCGGCTCGGCTCGCTGCATCGACTTAGTTTCCCCGTTCTAATTTGATTTTAGTTATGTTGATTTTTAGCAAATCCAGTTGATTTCAGTATTAATGCTTGTTGATTATTTATGTATGCATGCTTATAGAGGTTGATCTGAGGTGGTGAATGCTACTGGAGGTGGGGGATGATGGATCGGTTGCTACTGGGTAAGTCCTCATCTGATCTCCCTCTACTCCTCCTAGTGTTCTGTGATGATGACTGAGAGATGATGAACTAAGGGATATTTGTTAGGGTGGAGTGAACAAGGTGCATGGTGTAGAGCATACTGATGTGTTTTGGGGTTACCTCATGGTTATATGTGGGCTGGGAGAAGAGGGTGGCGATCTTGGCCGTCTTTGGTGCTCTCCTCCGTGATGCTCCCTGCAGTGCGCCCTTCGCTGGTGTTCCTCCTCCTCCTGGTTCCTTGGCTTCCTTCCTCCTCCTGCTCCTGGTCGCTATATCGGGCTTGGCTTGCCTTGGTGGTTGCGACATGATTGATGATGGTGATGCTGGCTTGGCTTGGCATGGTGATTTGCTCCTGGCCTTTGCTTTGGTTGTCTTGCTCTTGATTTCCTTCGGTGGTGCACTGAATGATGATGGGCTTGTGTGTGCTGGCTTGGCTGGTTTTGCCTTCGGTTCTTGCTTCTGAGAAGAGATGGAAATGGGGTGCGGCTCAAGGGAATTGGCTGCTGGGGAGGAAATGTGTTGCTTGCTTCTGCTGGGGAAGAATTGGGGAATGGGGTGAGGCTCTGGGTGCTTGGTCGGCCAGGGGAATGAAACGGCGAGAGAAGACTCTGGAAGGGGCTGTGCTGTCCCTCGGTTGCTGCGGTGTGCTCTGCTCTTGTTTGCCTTTGGTGGTTCCCTGGCTGGTGCTTGCGGTGGTACTTGGTTGGTGAGGTGTGTGTGCTGTCATTGCTATCTGCTAATGACGCTCATGCCTTTGTGTTTATCCGAATGGCTCCTTAAGATATTCTTGGGCTGGGGCATTTTTGGTCCATTGGTTAGCAAATCATTATGCAAAGTACGTAGGTTTTGGATTTCCCTAAACGCTGAATGATGAAAACCTACGGAAATAAGACAGTGCCGATTTACTTAGGTTAGTCTAGGTATCATGGGTATCCCGGTGCCGACTAATCTGGGTTAGCCTAGGTGCTTGAAAAACCAAGATGCCGGTTAACCCAGGTTGGTGCGGGTAATCTCGATACTCAAGGTGCCGACTAATCTAGGTAGATCAGGGAACCGTGATGATTCTTATGGTACACTGACGGTAATTTATTTTATTCTAACTCTATTATACTGCTTTATGAACAACTAATTGTCTTTTGACTGATTGGCGGACTATGGAGCTGCGAATGGTGTTTCGGATTGGGTCGAGGAAGACGGTTTGACTAGACAACGATGGACCGGCAAGATTTCAAGTAAGGCTTTTGGCGACAAGGAAAGCAAGTTTTATTTTAACAGTTTGTAAAATACTCAAAGTTGTAAAACATAATCTAATCTGATGTAAATAAATTCTTGTTTTACTTGTATTGAGAAGATTTTTATTCACGATAAACATTGTAAGGTTTAATTAAATTATTTTCTAGAGAATTTTATAAATATATATTGTTGTCTCTCTTTGGAACTGTGATTGGAGTTACATGTTAGACTTTGATTAGGATATTTACAAATGCAAAAATTTATGCAAATGCTTCAGAAATAACAAATATAATGTAAAATGCATATAATTACTATTTATTAAAATTGGGGCTGTTACACTTTGCGCATTACACTATATATACCAATGCTAATAATGTGAGTATGTGACTAGGTAAAAAAGTGCATATTTTTGGAAGTCGTTCAATGCGAACAAGCTTTAGTGCTTTACACATCTATCACCTAGGCAAGTTTGAAAATGAAATTGATCAAGAGAGCTGAATAAGAGGAACAAAATGCCTAGGTTAGAATCGATGAGCTCTAATAGTTAACATCCATGAGGCAAAAGGTCATATATGCAATTGCTGTATAGAACAAAGAACAAAAATTCTAAAAGAATAAATAAATCCCAAAAACCAATGGCTGTTTAATACATAAATAAAGGAAAAATATTCTAAGGATAAGTTCAACATGAATTTACCAGAATTCTGCATTGCAATGAATAGAGCTTAAAAACCATGCATCACTGCATAAAATCCAGAACAACTATCATTCATCCTCAATGCTTATAACTGCCATTTCCTTCCTCAATCTCTCCACCATCTCATAGTCCTCAGCCTTCTCATAGGAACGCACAAACGCATGGTACACCTTGCTGCCAGCCTTGAACCCCTTCCCAGCCATCTCAGCCTGGAGTCTCATTGCCACCTCCACTTCCCCTTCCTCACAAAACTCCCTTATCAACACCTCGTAACTTCCCCGACTCGGCACAAATTCTTCCCTCTTCATCTCCTCCCTCAAAACACCCAATCCCTCCTCAGCTCTCCTTTTCTGACACAATCCATCCACCACCTCCTCGACAACCTCCACTGCCAGACCAAAACCCCTCCTTCTCATGTCTGCTCGCACAAGTATCGCTGCATCGACATCCCCTGCTTTACAATGCCCTCTAACCAACCACTGAATGTCGTAACACTCGGCTCAATCCCACAAATCTCCATGTCCTTAAACATCTCTTCTGCCATCCCCACCTCCCCAGCATCACAATACCCACCAATCATCGTGTTGTACGCGGTAACATCCGGCTGGATACCTCCTGAACCATCTCATCCCAAAGTTCTCGTGCCCTCTCCACCTTCCTGCCATCACAGCACGCAGCCATCCGAATGTTGTAAGTACACACATTGTGCTTGCAGGAGTACCCGTCCATTTCCTGCAGCACAACATTGAAATCGTCGAACTTTCCTTCGCGGTACAAGGCGAGGAGGAGGGAGTTGAAGGTGTGAACAGTCGGCAGGAGCAGGCGGTTTGTTCTTGGACTTGGATGAGTGTAGATTTGGTGGTACATGTCGAGGGCGGCGTCGGCGGAAGGGAGGGAGCGGAAGAGGGCGGCGGCGGTGGAGGGAGGGGCTGGCGCCGGAAATGAGGATGCGGCGGGCGATAAAGGCCGCGGCGAGGGCGTCGCGGCGGGAGCGGAGGTAGGCGAGGAGGAGGAGGTCGAAGACGAAGGGGCGGAGGCGAAGCGGCGGTAGGTGGCGGCGAGGGCGTTGAAGATATGGGCAGGGGAGTAGTGTAGGGAGGCGGAGGAGAGGACGGAGAGGGCGGCGCGGCGGAGGCGGGAGGCGGCCGCGACGTGGGCGGCGGAGGCGGAGAGGATGAGTGGGGGAGGGGAGCGGGAGGGGAGGAGGCGGCGGAGGGCGAAGAGGTGGAAACTGAGGGCAACGTGGGGGCGGCGGCGGAGGAGGAGGAGAACGGCAGCGGCGGCGGAGGCGGGGAGGGGGTCGGGGAGAGGGAGGGAGGAGAGGTGTGACCACTTGGACCTGGAGCGGTGGGAGATGAGCGCGGACGCAGCGGCGGCGGCGTACGGGTGGGCGTGGTCGATGAAGTACGGGGAGGAGGGGTCGGTGGTGCGATCGCCGCCGGAGGAGGCGGCGGCGGCGCAGTCGTCGGCGTGCATGGAGAAGGATGGATGGGTACCCTTTCCCTGGGTAGTGATGTGATGTACTGGAGTGCCGAGTAGGGTGGAAACGGATGGAACACGAATCGAATAGTACAATTTATATCTTTAAAACAAATTCAAATACAAATTTGAACGTTCTCAAATACAAATCAAATATTATAATGAATACGAATCGAATATATACTCAATTCGGTCAAATACGAATATCCTATAACTTTTACGACAAATCTTGGTAGAACAAATTTACATGAGGTGTGTACTCTAACAGTACTAGCACTCTAGGACTAGCAGTACACTAGCATCTCTACTGCATGAGCAATTGAGCATGACTAAGGTGCAGGAAGGCGAAGCTCGATTCGGCCGATGGCACTCGTCGGTCAAGGCGGTGCCACTGTGCTACCCAGCGACCACTCGAGACTAAGCCGGCGCCAGATCGCCAACGCCCAGTGTGCGATCGAAGATTCATTCTAAACAAGTGAACATGTATCCATCAATAGTTCAATACAGAGTATACATATACCAATACAACATATATGATATATCAACACTGATCTGATCCATTCTGAACATGCATCCATGATCCATCAATAGTTCAATACAGCATGCATATATCAATAAAGCATATATCAACACAGCATGCATCCATCAATTTGCAGCCCTACTACTACTAGTACTCTGTTCCAAGTTTAAACACCATTCCAGTGCACAATGCCATGAAAACATTCCACAGACTGACTGATAGACAACATATATATCCTCCGAGTCCTAAGTCCCAAACAAAATATGATACGATTACATATAATAATAAGATATGATTAACAAGTTAAGTGCCAAGCACTTGCACTTCAGCTCACAAAATCAAACACATTTTGAAGCAGCATGACGACTGACGAGCTCTAATTTCCTTCCACAGCCACCATGATATTGCAATCCCCTGTAGCACTGCAGGCACCTGCAACATAATAAGTTAATAACCAATTGTTGAGATACATAATTAAATCTGAGCATCTAACAGCACAAACACTTCTATTTGTACATATATTGCTATATACCTTCATCTTATTCAATTTTGTCATTTATTTCTAAAACAGCTAAATCTTCTAGAATTGAAACTACATCGCTTTGATATGAAATAAATGGACAAAAGTAAATTAGTATTGGTTCAACCAAACACATAATACATAATGTAATGTAGAATAGTGGAAGTACATCCTTTGTATATTTTTATTTGTTTACCTTTCCTAGATGCTCTTATCCAATCCTTTATGCAAATAAGGGTCTCAACAACTTCAGGGTCCAAACGACTACGATATTTGTCAATAACTCTTCCTCCAGCACTAAAGGCAGATTTTGATGCAACTGTTGATGCAGGAATAGCCAAAACATCTCTTGCAAGATGAGCAAGGACATGATACTTCACACCACAGGTCTTCCACCATTAAAAATATCAAAGTATTCATCTTGAGCCATCTCAACAATGGCTCATTGCAATATTTATCCAAGTCAGGTTACTCTTGGCCAACTTCATAGATATCATTTAAAAAGCATCTAGTTTTCTCCTTTTGGTTCATCCTCACGATCCACATGGTGGCGAGTTCTAAATGGAGGATGCATAGTGCTAATTGCATGATCAGTGTAAATGGATGCATAAGAATAAAATAGCTCCTTAACAACCTTCCTAAACTCATCAATCTCCTTAATTCCAGAGTTGTCAGACATCGATTTATAGTAAAATTCGATCACCTTCATCTTGTAACGAGGATCTAAGAAGCATGCAATCGCTAGAGCAACATTGCTCATCTTCCAAGACTTATTGAATTTATCATGCATAGCTTTTGCCATGGGAACAATAAATCCATCATTTCCTTTAGTCCACTCAATAAGCTGTATGTTAATTTCACTAAATTCAACAAAGAACAAGTTTGCAGTTGAGTAGTAAGAGCCTGAGAGAAGCTTAGTAACATTAAGAAAGATCTTCAAGCACATGCACAATACACTTGCCTTTTCCCAATCTTCTCTAGAAGGAGAATTCCACCTAGTAGAAACATCTAGAGCAAGACCCTTTTTTGAGTATAATCCCATATCATCTGCTTGCTTCAGAAATATCTCCCATTGCATAGTAGAGCTCTTGGCAACTAGAACTGATGAGCGAATGTTATCTATAACACTCGAAATTGTGTTCACACCATCCCTCACAATGAGATTAATAATATGAACATCACAGCGCACATGAAAGAACTTGCTATGGCAAAGTAAAGACTAATGATTTTCAAGGGTAGATATGATAGTCTTCACATAAACATCATTTGAAGATGCATTATCCAAGGTCAAAGCAAATAACTTATGCTTAATGTTCCATCCAGCCATTTTTTTCCATAAATGTAGTACTCAAATTTGCCCCCGAATGTTTTCCTTCAAGATTCATGAAGTTTATAATTCATTTCTGGGTTTTCCAATCATCATCAATCCAATGACAAGTGACACATAGGTACCCCTTAGTTTGATTTGAAGACCACATATCCATTGTGCAGCTAAATTGGCAGGCAAGAGAGGAAAATTGATCAAAAAGTTTTTTCTTCTCTTTTTCAAAAATCTCCATTATCCTTGTCCTAGTAGTCTTGCGGTATTTTATAGGAAATGTAGGGCACAATGATTTGATGAAGTCATTTGTGTATTCATGCTCAGAGAAGTTGAATGGATATTCATGCATGATAATAGCAAGATGATATTTGTAGATACTAAGTTCCTCATCATACTTCCAAGCATCTAAACTGACATTCCCTGCTAATTTTCTCAAATTAAGTTGTACTTAGTAATTCCCTTTAGCATGTTTTGCAGTGTAATGACTCCATAGACGTGTCGTACCTTGGTTACTATCAGCAGAAAGAACAATCTTGCAGTAGTTGCATTCTGCCATCTTTCTCTTGACAACCTTGTCCTCCTCCTTCACATCAACAAAACTCCGTGTGAAATGTTTCCAAACTTTTAATGTCAACTTCTTTTCCTTTGGTTCCTTAATTTTCATAGCAACAGCTCCTGCACCAGCACCACTCTCTCGTACAACATTCTCACAACAATACTTTGAACCTTCCCATCCACGGTAGCACTGCCACTTCCACTTGCAATCGCATTGGCACTACAACTTGGTTTGCTTCCGGTTGCAGATGCCATTGATCTAATCTACAAGAAAAAAACAAGAATATCCAACTCAACAGGAACGTACTTTCAGATACCATCATTCATTTTAACATGATTCCATGTAAATGTACTAAAGTCAATTTCTGGACATAGATATATAACTTGTATCATTCATTCATTCATGTAATGTATCTTACATTCTTACCTGTTTATTCTTGTCTTTGCTTGAAACCATAGCAGCAGATCTGCTTTACTTCACCTGCTGAGAGGTCAGAGAGGAAAATGTAATCTGGCTCGTCTCGATCTCGCCGAGTCGCCAGACTCGCAAGTCGCCACCGCCCAAGGCCCTAGCAATGAAAAATTTGGGCATAGCAATATGGCATAAGAGTTAAGACGAAGAGCACCGCTGACTCAGAGAAATTACTCATGGGCAGGTAGGGCAGGGCAACTAACCTTTGCGTGAGGACACCGCCATGAACGCCGGGTCGCTGGCTCGCTGCTCAACACAGTGGACGCCGGGTCCCTTCTTTGCAGCACCGTGGCCCGTGGGGAATTGGGGATGCGATCTGCTGAGTGATGCGCACCTGCAGCTGCCTGGCTTGTGCCTCTGCCCGTGGGGATGCCGGATGCAAATGGCCGAATGGGGATCTGCTTTGTAGCGCGATAGCGCCGGGTCACTGGCTCACTGCTCACCACCGTATACGCCTCAGTGGACGCCGAGTCGCTGCTCTGCAGCGCCGTGGCCCTTGGGGATGCGAATGGGAATAGGGATGCCTGGAGTGGTGGCTGGCTGCCTCGCTGTGACTGCTGGAGCCTGGAGTAAGGACTTGGGGTGATTAGGGCAAGCAAAGGCCAATGGGCAAAGAGGGCAGGCGGCTGGCTGCGGGCTGCCCCCAGTTGGAGCATGGGCCATTGGGCCACTTGACCGCTTGGGCTGCAGGCGTCTGTTGTCTTTGTGATCTGAACAGACATACTGATGGTCTCACCGCCAAGAAAAACAATAGACTACATAGAGTGATAGATACTATGACCCAAATACGGATACTATCCGTATCCGCATCCGTATTCGGTGGAATTTCTCATACCACAACCGGATTCGTATCCGGTAAAAAAACGGATAGTATCCGTATTCGTATTCATTTTGTATTCGGATGCGGATTTTACTTACCGTATTTACATTTTTTCGGATACGAACATCGGATAAAACGGATTATCCTTTACCATTTTCCACCCCTAGTGCCGAGCGTGTGCTGCACAACCATACGTGAGCGATTGGACGATCAGTAGGCACTAGGCAGCAGCACCATAGGCCTGACGATTTTTTAAAAATAATATTAATTTAAAAGATTATTACCAAAAAATAGCCGATTTTTTATCCTATCACTTTTCCAATTGGCGACAGTATCCCTGTCGTCACTTGGAACAGTGTGGAGAGGATCTTATCGCCAATTAAATAGGCGATAGGACAATTTTGCCTGTTCAACTCCTCTTGCGTGTTGGCCCACTTAATTGCCACTACAACTCAGCCATCCCCTGCGTGGGCGTGTGCAACTCTTTCATCGGCAAGCTCGACGTCCTCCCTCTGTTAGATACCACTTTGTTCGAGTGTAGCAGTGACATCAGCGGTTACATTGTAACGTCATAATTTTCTGAGTTTCAAAATCTTTTTAAGTAGTTTAGTTCTATGGAAAATTTCACCAAATTTTTATTTGAATTTAATAAAGCTTAAGTGAGACTTTTAAAGACAAAATAATTTAATGTGACTAATATGAATATCAATTAAATTCAAAACCATTTTATTTGAGTTCTTTGTGATTGGAAAGATTTTTCAGATGTTTCTGAAATTTTTTTGAGTTCATTTACTATTTTTAATATGTCATTTGGATTTTCTGGTATTTCTAAAATATAAAAGCTATTTAAAATCTTAGGAAATTCTTTGAGCTGAATTCTTTCCTTTGAGCTAAATTATTTCTCCCGACCTAGTTCCACGCGTCCGCAGCCCAGCCCAACTCCAGTCGTGTCGCACGCGCGTGCGCTACGCGACCCACGCCAAGCTGCAATCGCTCGCGGGTGGGCCCTACCTGTCAGGATCGTCTTCACCATCCCCGACTTAGACCCACCACACCGCCTCCGTAGCCGACCCAGATTACGCCTCCCAAGGCTATTTAAAGCTCTAAGGATCTTAGTTTTCCGCACCCCGAGTTGCACCGCATCTTTTGCCCTAGCCGCCCTCGCCTGAATTGCCGCCGAGCGCCCTCGCCGTCGTCATCTTCTCCTATTCTGGTCAAAGCTCTCCGTCTTCACCGCCACCGTTCCGGTGAGCCTCGTCATCGTTGGTCGTCACCGTCGGGATCGCCTCGACGACCGCATCTCATATCTACCATCGGCTTCGCCAGAGTGCCACCTTAGCCCCATCGCCGACGAACCCAAACCCTAACCTCTGCTTCTACCTCACTGTCGTCCATCTCCGGCCGCCGTAGGTACCTCATTGAACTTGCTGTCACCTTAGCTACATAATGCACACCACCGTTTGCTCCGTTGTGGCTGCTATCATCGGTGACCTTAGGTTCCCGAGCCGCCATTGCCGTGTAGCCTGCGTGTCAGCCAGTGTCGCCACGTGTCCGTCGTGTCAGTGCCACCTCAGCCCTAGCGCTTAAGTGGCAGTCGCGTCAGTGTTTAGTTAACCCACCCTCAAGCCCGCACCAGATCCAGTTCCATGGGGACTTGGTCCACAATGAGCCAAGTCTCTGACGTGTGGACCCACATGTCAGCCTACTGTCCATGAACCCGTGAGCCATAGACCAGTAGACCAAAACCCATAGACCCGGTCCATAGACTGAGGGTCCCAGTTGTCAGTCACTATTTCTATTTTTAGGATTTTCTTCTAATTCATGAAATATCGATGACGTCATGTTGACGCAATAATTTAGAATTTCCTTCAGAAATAAAATTTCAAAATTCCGAAATAGATTTTTCTTTATCTTTTTCTTAGATTTAAATACGAATTCCAATTGAGCCCATTCAAGTTTCTAACTTCCTCTAAATTCAAGCCATACCTTCTTGTGATTTTTTTAATTTAATTTTTGGAGTTTATTTTTTGCTCTGTTTTGTATTTATTTTAGTTTTAGTTTTCGTTTGTGAGTAGAGTGTAATACCTCATAAATCCAGATAGGTCGTATAGTTTGGAATATATTCGAAAACGAGATTTAAATTTCTCCGGAATCGCATTCGGTAAAAGAGGGAAGTCGGAGGGAGAGAAAGAATTAGTTTTTTTTCAGAATTTTCCAGTCCGCAGGGGGGTTATCGGAGTTTTCCGCTAACCTGGGCCAAGGGGGGCCGGCCATATAAGGGGGGGGGCACCACTCCCCCAACCCTAACCGCCACCTCCCCTCCCACCTAGCCGCCACCCCTCCCTCTCCACCTCCATTGCCGCGCCTCCTCCCCTGGTTGGGCGCCGCCTCCTCCCCTGGTCGCCGGCCATTGGTGCTCCCGAGGTTGCTCTCCAAGATCCCCGGGCGCTCCTCCTCCGATCTGTCCTCCGGTGGGCCGTTTCCTCGCCGGGTGCTCGCTGTGGTGTGGCCGGCCAAGGAAGAAGAAGGGAGACCAGCGGGGAGTGGTTCTTCGTCGTGCTACGGGTCTTCAAGGGTAACGAGCACCTCGGTTCATTGTTTGATCGGTTTTTGTTGCGGTAGAGATCATTTGAGTCGCGTCAGATTAGGGTTCCAGAAATTACAGCTTGGATCAGAACGTTGCGCGGCAAGTTACGGTACTTTAGAGGCCGAATCTAGGGTTGTGCCCTTCTAGAGTTTTATTCCTGGGAACGTTAGCTTTCTTTTGGCACCAAGATCAGGAAAATACGATCTGTAGTTTGGGAGATATGAATTTTTGAATGCGATCTGTTCAGTCTGCCTGAAAACTAGGGTCAGTAGGTTTGTCCCTCGGTTTTGTTCAAATTAGGGGCCGAATCAGAACCTTCACCCAACTAAGTTATTGTAGATCTCGAAATTATCTTTCCAAGTTGATAAGGATCATTCTCATTGGATCAGTAGGATAAAAGTTACACCATTTTATTTATTACTGATCTGTATTCTGGACAGACGTAGATGGGTTGTGTTTAGCTGTTAATTAGCCCTCTGTTTTGGCCGAATCAGGGGATTCCGCCAACTAATGTTTTGTAGCCTGATATGTTAAGATTCAGTGAGCATTGGTTTCAGGTCTTTTAGAGTTACATATAATTAATGGCGAATTTTCTCGTACAACTGCCTGTAGATCGATAATCTGGACTTTTGGCGTAGAGGTCAAAACGAACATTTGGGCGTGTGAGTTGATTAGAGGGTATCGTAGAACTCGTGTAACTGTGTTATACCCTGTTATCCTTATTCCGTGACAATGATTGTATAGGCGGTGAAGCGGTGAGTGGAAGGACACCTTCGTTGCTTCCCAGTACGTCACAGCACGGAAGGCAAGTGCAATGTTTAACTTGTGTGAATTCGATGAATGCATGATAATTTGGTAACTTATGAATATTCCTGTGATTTGAGCATGATGTGGTAGATTTCAATACTTTCTTCTGTGATAAATTGTGATGAAGTTCAAGTTATGCATTTTATTCCATGCACACATATTTCCTTTCTTGTCACGGAGTGGAAACTTGATTAAGTCCCATTAATTCCAATATGGGCATGTAAGACCTACCATTCCAATGTAGGCAGTTTCGGACATTCCGTATGAAACGTTCTTCATACGGACTTGGATCCCCGCTCTTGGTTAAGGGCGGGCTTAAGTGAACACCGACGGGTGTGTCACTAGTTATACCGGTATAAACGTGTGAAAAGTCCATTCTCCTTCAATGCATTCATTCATACCATGCTTTCGCAAATTCATGGAAATAAACGTTGTTACTTGGTATATTGTTCTGATTCAGTATTCTTTGTGATTTATATGCTGTGCTTGCTGAGTTTCGACTCACTCTTGCTTTTATTTGTTTTAGGTGATTTCCGGTGAAACTGTTGCTAGCGGGAGGGTGTAGTCCAGCACGCTCCACACACTTGAATAAATCATTCATTCGTTAAAATTCTATTTACGTTTATTCGGTTTAATTATAATGTAATGGATTGTAATAATTGTCACTTGGAGGTTCATTATCCTCGCTTTGGTTAATTCTTGTTTTAATTTATTGATGAACTGTTATTAAGCTATAGATTGTTACCTTGATTAATCGTTTCTTTAGCATTGAATGCGATGTTAATCTTAGGAATTGAATAGTAGGTTGGCCTGTTAGGTGACATCTTGTCTTCCGAATAGACAGGGTGTTACATAGACGTTGATATTTCGGGAGCTTTTGAGGAAGGAGGAGTTGATCAAGTTCAAGACAAGTACCAAGACTTGTTTCAAGGCAAGTTGTACCTTTGACCATGTTGAACCCAATTTTTCAATACTACTTTGATTCAAATTATTGCATGTTACTTCAATTATTTAATTCTTTAAATATTTTAGGATTAACTATACACCCAGTTGATTATATCCACTTTGCTCATTGTATTACCATAATCTTTTGTCATCCTAGCTTGGTTAATTATTAGTTGGTATTATAATAGCACCAACATGAGTTGGTTGGACATGAATAGTCTAGTTAGCCATGCAACGGGCTATTGATATCATTTTGAGTTGGAAATATAAATTTAACTAAGTGATTATGGAACCACTTTGTGTAAAAACTATGTGTTGTATATTGTTACTTGTTGATGGCATGTGATGCACTTAATCAACATGGCGGGAAAGATTTAGACTGAGGTGAGCGAAAAGAATTTGTGTTATTGTGGAACTTAGTGATTGGGAAATGGAAATGTGGTCACCTAGTTAGAATTTGGTAGTCTCGCCGTGGTCAATTAAGGGCTTAACTTTGTGCGCCATTAAACTGAGCCACAACTGTACGACCACATGCCTGGTATAGGACATGTGTAACTTAGTATGTTACGGAGTCTCGACATTGACTACTCAGGTAGTAGGTTAAGTGCTTTTGTGAAGGGTCGAAGTGTGAGCTACTCTGTAGGGTCACATTTATGGGTTGTTCACCGTCTCCTGGTCCAACGGTGTACGTTGACCCAAAGCACTGCGTAAGGGTTGGTACCGATGGTATGCACATCGGGATGGTTAATTGTCGAGATGAAGCTTCGAAAAAGTTTTTGTTATGATTGTGCTAGCTACACTGGTTATATCTTGTGGGTAAAGTGTATAAATCTCTGCAGAGTGTTAATCAATCTATTCAAATAGCCGCGTTCACGGTCATGGATATGCTCGGTGATTTTACACGAGGGGTAGATTTTCATAAAAACCTGCAGGATCGGATACGACAATTAGAGGGGGGTGAATGATTGTTGTACCTTCTTTTGCAATTTACCGAGAATAATCTACTCCAGATTCAACCAACAATTGAATACTATATACTTGTATGAGTTGATCTCCTCATCGTAGTGGTCGAAATTGATGTGATCAGTTCTGTCAGTCGATGTTGTTGTCGACAACTGGGAGATCAACACAGTACATAATCGAAGAAGATGAAGTCAACTTTGTCGAGAGAGTTACGACCACCTAGTCGAAGGAGTTCAATAATTAGATCTCTTCCACCCTCTGGCTCGGGAGATTCACGCACTACAACGAACAAAAGCAGATCGAAGACGATGGACGAGAACAAGTCGAAGACCTCTCGAAACAGGAATTAGTCGAAGACTGATCAACACGAGAGCTTGTCGAAGACAGAAGAACATATTGAAGATGATGAACTGGAACAAGTCGAACACAATGCCCAGAAGCACAAATCGCCAGCGATGACTGAAATTATTAGGAAATGACCTGATCTATTATTTCTCAATCGTGTTATATGTCTACAAAGTGCTCTCACGGCACCCCTCAAACCCTAGCAAGAAAGCACCAAAAATCTCTCTCTACAAAAAGTTGTCGTCGCCAAAAGCCCCAAGAAGCCTCCCACGAGCGCGTTACTCTTAACCTCTTTGGCCTTTATATGCTAGGACCTTAAACCATGTCCTTATCGACATGGACACATAATCCTATCTATTCCGTGAAACAAGAGAACTGAAACCCCTCAAATCATAGTAATATCTCTAAACCTTCCAGTTATGAAGCACCTTTCATAACTCTTAACGCGTCGAAGTCTCTAGGACGACACCTCCTGTAAATTCGACCACGCATCATGCATTCAATTTTGATCTCCATGTGCCCCAGCGTGAGCATGACCACCTCGTGACATCCACAACCAACTGAACCTTGGATTTCCCCCTCCAAGTTTTGGTCTTCCTCATTATCGACCATAACTGTCTCCACACTCAACCTGCAGATGAAAAGATCAAAGAACGTTTTCTAACAGAAGTTCTCTAACTTGACCAATATCAGTTTACACACGCATACCAAACTCACATATATCAATAAACACGAATTAGATCACCCACGACCAAAAAATTTAACTTTTAGAACACAAATCGAGACAATTTTGTAAAACCGGTCGTACCGCTGTGTACAAACCGGTCATACACAGCATCCGCATTACCGACTACTCAAGGTACTCGAAGAAAACAACTATTGAAGCACTCGAAGCCTATGACCACTTACCAGAATCATACAACCACTTACTAGAGGCATACGACCACTTACTATAAGCGCACGACCACCGAGCACGAAGTCTATGACCATCGACCACGAAGCCCACGACTATCGATCATGACGTCTATGACTACTGACCACGAAGTCTATGACTACAGTCAATCGATCATCGACCAGTCACTGTAGCCTCAACCATCGATCGTGCACTGTAGCTTCCTGACCTTTGACCATGCAACTCCAACTGCTCTTCGTACTCGCTACACACCTCGACTTACAACTGATTACATTACTCAGAGCTCTACCACTCGGTACTCGGATCTACAGCACTCGAAAAACTAACACTCAGTACTCGGAGCTACAGTACTCGTAGATATAGTATTCAGAGCTACAGTACTTTGAACTGGATTACTCGGTACTCGAAGCTACAGTACTCGTAGCTACAATACATTGAGTCCAGTCGAAAAGGATCATCAAATATCACCGATTAGACCACCCGATACAAGATATGATCCGACCATTCACACTGAAAATATAACAACCGAAACTTTCACAACCACAAATGTTAATATAACCCAAAAGTCAATTATTCATCATCATAAAGTCTATGACCAGTCCACATGGTCTTTTACGACTAGTCCATCTAGTCTAACAATCTCCCTCTTGATGAATACATTTACAACACTTCAAATGTTTAAGTTGAATTTCGAAAGAAAAGAAAGAAAGAAAGTTTCAAAGCTGTATAGCAACAAATTTTGACAGAAACACAACAGCAGTCGTAAAACACAACAGTAGTAAAAAAAATCAGCTGTCGAAAATAAGCAGCCGAAATAGTAGTCGTAAAGCACATCAATAGTCGTAAAGCATCACCGCAGAAAAACTCCCCCTCAACACATGCAGATTAATTTCTCTAATTCCCCCCCCCTTGACAACGTAATCATCAAGAACTTCAGAGAAGGAAAAAACCTCAAGAAATGAGCAAGTAGAGTAAAAATCAAGGAGCTTTGTAGATTATCCAAGTCACTACGTATTGATTTAATAGATTGACAAAGCCATCTTTTTAAGTGGAGCTATCTAGATCATATCAAGTCATATACCACATAGCAATATCAGAGCAAATCTTTTAGAATGATTAAGAAATTTAGATTACCGACAGGCATCTCAATAGTGACCAAATCGAGTCTAAATAGCGCAATGAGATATCACAAAGAGAAGTCAAAGCCTAAAAAGTGAGGTCAACTTTAAATCTAGATGTGCAAGCAGTCTCATGTAACAACCCATTAATCCAACTCAAGTCTTAAGTATGTGACATGCTTTGAGTATACTTCTTTTCAAAGGTGGTATGCTTGTAGCATACTTCTTTTCAATTGTGGCATGCTTGAAGCATACTTCTTGTCATTGGAGCACATTTGATGCTCTTTTTTGTTGTATACATACATACATATGTGGCATGCTTGAAGCAGACATCTTTTTAATTTTCTCTTTCTCATTTTTTCTTTTTATAACATGCCAAAATGAGTGAACATAAAAGGATTACAATAAGAGACATATGAGCCGCAAAATCAAGATTTAAAATAAGACTTAGAGTCAAGCTAATCCTTGCTAATGAACATCGCAAAGTAATAATTATAATCAATTTAGTCAAAGTATTCCGCCATGTCAGTTTTAGTTCAAATGTGGCAAAGAAATTATAACCAGTCAAAATCAAAGCCACACAACACATTAGTAAATATGATAAAGAGAGCTCTACACCTCAATTGATTTCAATAGCTTGGACTTGATGAATTGTTTGACAAATATAATAAACAAAGCTTCTGACAGTTTAAACAACAAGCTCCCCCTCAAAATAAATCCATAGGATGCAACACACCCAACTCACTTCGCAAAAGAGAAAATCATGCAGAATCAAGTAGTTTTATGAGAATATCAGCACCTTGAGAATCTGTATCAATGAAATGCAAAACAACATCGCCCTTTTCGACATGGTCTCTAAGAAAATGATATCGAATATCAATGTGTTTGGCTCGTGAATGTTGCACAGGATTTTTAGCAACACAAATAGCACTAGTGTTATCACATAAAAGTGATACACTATCCAATTTTAAGCCAAAATCCTTCAAAATAGCTGTCATCCAAAGCAATTGTGAGCAACAAGAAGCAGCAGCTACATATTCAGCCTCAGTAGTAGAAACTGCAAGAGACAACTGTTTCCTAGAAGCCCAAGAAACAAGAGATGTTCCTAAAAAGTGATATGTGCCAGAATTAATCTTTCTATCAATTCTACAACCTCCAAAATCCACATTTGAATGAGCTCTAAGGGTAAGGCATGATGAAGATGAATACCATAGGCCAAATTCTAATATTGACTGAAGATACCTGGAAATTCGCTTAACTGCCTAACGATGTGAAGCACGTGGGGAAACTTGAAAGCGAGCACACAAACATATAACAAAGTGAATGTCTGGTCTTGAAGCAATGAGATGCAGAAGTGCATCAATCATGCTTCTGTATTTTTTTGATCAACAATCTCTGCACCCTCGTTAGGGTCTAACATTGTAGTAGATCCCATTGGTGTGGAGACTGGTTACTTGTCCCCATGTCAAAGTGATGAAGGATATCCTTGGTGTACTTGGTTTGATGAACAAAGATACCAAGCTTTGATTGCTTGATCTGAAAGCTTAGGAAGAAAGTGAGTTCTCCCATCATGCTCATCTCAATTTTCCTACTCATAGTATCTGAAAACTTAGAAACAAGAGCATGAGAGGAACCACCAAAGATGATATCATCCACATAAATCTGAATAAGTAAAAAAATCATTGCTTTACTTGAGAGTAAATAATATTTTATCTACCTTGCCCATTTGAAAGTCATTTTTAAGTAAATATGATTTAAGCCTATCTGTGGATATCATGGGGATATGTTCCAGATCTTAGGATGATGCGACAATTGGCAATGGCTTTTATGGTTTGTCGTTTCACAGGGTTTTCGACAAAGTTCAGGCATTCTGGACAGGGGCGGTCCGACCGGCCATAGCATGGCGGTCCGACCGGTCCCAAATCGGTCGGACCGGCCATGTGCGGCGGTCGGACCGGCTGTGACCAAAAAAGGTTCAGAACTGGCAGGGCCAAAAATAGGTGTTGTAGGCAAGTGAGGGGATCCCAATGCACTTGGTCTCATAATTTTTGGAGTTCCCAAGCAAAAGTTCTATTCGTTTTAAGTTTCGAAGGTTTGAATTTCGTGGCTTGAATTTGGCTAAGTCTCAGTGGCGGTCCGACCGGCTCACAGGGAGCGGTCCGACCGGCCAGAGGGCGGTCCGATCGGCTCACAGGGAGTGGTCGGACCGGTTTCCACTTTGAACGTCAGCCAACTTCGTGGTGATGTTGTTTTGTTAGGTCAAGTTCATTGGTATCATGGCATATGTATTGCATGATGCATGTTTTGACTAACATGGGTCAAGTTATGAAGAACTTATTCCCGAATTCGTGTTTGCTTGTCTATGGTTGTGCAGGTTGCTTGGTGGTCAACGACGGTCAACGTCGAGGAGGATCGGGACTAGACTTGAAGAGTTGAGGTCCAGAACGATCGACGATGTCGGGTGAGGTCAATGGACTCAAGCGTGACACAAGATGGACAAGGGTGACCTATTGGCGAATCCATGGCGCATGGTGGAGCGGTTTAGGTCAAAAGGTTTAAGATGGCGCTTTGCGAAGCGTGCGTGTGTGACCCGTTTGTTAGTGGGCCTTAACGGGAGCCCAATAGAGTCAAACCCTAGAGGTTCTAGGCCTCCACTATAAATAGGAGGAGGTGGTGGCTGCACCACATCTCTCTCGTCTCTTTTATGTTTCAAAACCCTAATTCGCTTAGGGGGAGTTGAGGTGGAGGCTAGAGCTCTTGATGGTTTGAGGTGAATTTCATGATCTTGGATTGACCACTGATCCATGATGGTGTGGGTGTAATCCAACAGCAATCACGTTCTTAATCTATGCAAGGTTTGCTTGAGATAAGTCTCTTTTCGTTCTTGCTTTCAATTTCGTGATTTTAGGGCTTTCTTTGATCCGCGAGTTTGTGATTGATTCTTTCACGTAAATTAGCTTGCTGTGATATATGTGAATCTATCTAGGATCATCTTGATCATCAATCACTCACGAACAAGCATTAGGATCAAGTTTTCGTTCTTGCCCGGTTTTAGACCCTCTGTTACTCAATTGACAACTGTTCAGGATCTATCCAAGAATTATCATTATATTCGATTGGAATAGGTCCTCAATAGCATATAGAAGGTGTGTGCAAAGTTTCGTGAAGTTTGGAGTTGAGAATCAAAAGTTAGACCTAATTGCAACTTCGTCATCGGGCTGTTTTCTTTGTTTGAGATCGGTTTGGAGCTCGCGGTCGACCGATTTGGTACCGGCCGATCGCCAAGATAACAATGCCGACCGCCACCTCTGTTAGTTTTGATTCTTGCTGATTTTTGTCGCATTGCTTAGGTTTTTAATTGGATTCAATACTAGTCTTCCGCTGTACTGGTATATTGATCTTCATAGCTTCATCATAGCTATTGGAGTGAAATTGTGTTGAATTCATATTTTGTGAAAAAGTGAGCGTGCTCCTATTCACCCCCCCTCTAGTCGCCTTTTCGGTCTAACACTATCATACCATGCACTAGGTGCTTGTTTTAAACCATATAAAGCTTTAAATGGTTTGTGGATATGATCAGGAAATTTAATATTTTTAAAACCAGGTGGTTGTCTCACATACACTTATTCCTCAATATAGCAATGAAGAAAAACACTCTTAACGTCCATTTGATACAACCTGAAACACTTAGAGGCAGCAAAAACTAAAAGAATTCTAATGGTTTCTAATCGAGCATCAGGAGCAAAAGTTACACCAAAATCAAGACCTTCTACCTGGGTAAATCTCTGAGCCACAAATCTAGCCTTATTTCGAATAACAACACCATACTCACTTTGTTTATTCTTAAAAATCTATTTTGTTCCAATAACATTATGACCATGAGGAGGTGAAACTAAAGTACAGACTTTATTACACCCAAAATTTTCTAATCCTCATGCATGACATTAATCCAAGACTCAGCAGATAAAGCGTGACTTACATCTTGGGGTTCAAAAGAGAAAACAAAGGTAGCATGAGCATATGAGGCATCGAAGTCATACCTGTTGCGAAGAACTCTCTCATCTAACTCATCAATCATTTGTTCAGGAGGATGACGTCGTTGAATATGCAGAGGAGCCTGAGGTATCACAGGTGACATAGTTATAGTAGTAGTAGCCTCTACCTCATTGGAGGTAGGATCAGAGCCACTAGTTGTAGACTCCATCGGTGTAGATACGTGTGTCGAAGTGTGAATCAGAGTTACCCTTTCATTGTCACCAGAGTCATAGAAGATGTCTTCGGGTGCGTCATTTACCTGTATACTTGTATTGTCAGGTCTAGTGCTAGGATTAGCCACATCAAAAGTGACCTCGCAGGTCTCAGTGATTTTGTTTATTTCTAACTTGAATACACGATAGCCTCTAGTGTGAGCTGCATATCAAAAAAATATCATCTGAGAATCTAGATCCAAATTTAAGAAGATTTCCATGTTTAAGAATAAAACATCGACATCCAAACACCCTCAAGTTAGAAATTTTAGGAGAATGACCAAAATGAAGTTCATAGGAAGTCTTATGCAATTTGGCTCGCAAAAATACTCTATTAGAAATATAGCAAGCAGTAGAAATAACTTCAGCCCAAAACTTCCTAGGAGCAGCATGTTCAAATAACATCGTTCTAGACATCTCAACCAAAGTTCTATTTTTATGTTCTACAACATCATTCTGTTGTGGCACATGCGCTGAAGAGAATTGATGATCTAAACCTTTTTCATAACAAAAAGGCGCAAATGATGTGTTCTTGAATTCAGTTCCATTATCAGTTGTAATTGCTCTTAGTGCTCCTGCGAGTTCAGTGGTAAGTCTAAGGGAAGGCTCTCTAAAGTGACTAAAAATTTCGTCCTTGGATGCCATGAGATAAACCCACGAGTATCTAGAGTAATCATCAACAATAACAAGAACATACCATTTACCTCCAGCCAACTGAACTCTAGCAAGACCTACAGTATCCATGTGCAATAATTGACCAGGTGCATCAGTATAAACAAGTGTGAGAGGAGGATGTGATGCAGATATCATCTTACTGTGACGACAGGGTGAACAAACAAAATCCATTGACATTTCAATTTTAAGATTAGACAATCCTCGGCGACAGCTTCCTGATTTGCTCGCAGCTTTGGCACTACTTTGTCTTCATTCAGTAGTACTAGGTGTTGGAGATATGCCCTAGAGGCAATCATAGAGATAATGATATTTCGTTGTATCCATGATTTAATAAATGTTCCTTGAATATTGCCTTTGTGTTGATTAACAAGTATGTGACTTGTTTGTGAAACTCTTTACTTGTATGGTTATTCTAAAGTTGTCCCTAGTCGGAGTTCATGTGAGGACACACGTGAATGGTGGATTAGCACATGTATCGGTTGATGACTATGTTTCACAGGTCATAGACATGGAGATGTCAAACCAATAATGTGGACACATGTTTAGAACATGGGGTTGGACCGACCCAACATGAGACATAACAATTATACTTATGGTTCTCTCTACACAATGTGTACGCCTTGTCCTTAGACCTAAGATTGTCGCATGTACTTGAGATGTGAATCGGCCTACTTAGGGGCTATCAAACGCTACTCCGTGAATCGGGTAGTTATAAAGGTAGTTTTCGGGTTTGTCATGAAGCATCTTTGCGAGGCATGGTCATCAAGATGGGATTTGCCCTCTCTACCGAGAGATATCTCGGGCCCTCGAGTGATCGGATCCGAAATGCATGGCCATGCTACTTAAGGTTAAGAGTTAACCTAGTAAGGGATTAGGATCACAAGATCGAGAAAGAGTGGTCACTTGGAGCTCGTAGAATATCGTGAGGCAAAGGGATTGTCATGTATATAACGTTGTGTTGGTTCGTCCGATATGATCTTTGTGTACGTTTAGGAGTTGGGACGTCTTGCTAGAGGCCGCTACCAACTATTGACCAAGTATGTATACTCGTGTCATGTCTAAACATACGTGAACCTATAGGGTCACACACTTAAGGGGCTGAAGCTTAATTCGGATTAGATCCGAATTAGACTGGGCATAGAGTCCTAATGGGCCTCTATTAGTAGAAGCCCATTGTAAGGACGTCTATAAAAGGAGGGTAAGGGCGCACAGGATGAATGGGAAGTTTTTCGTGACATCCTCAAACCTTGGCCGCCACCTCTCCCACGCCCTAGTCGCTCGCGCGGATCTAGCAGACCGGCGTGCGTCGCTTCCTCCCGTACGTGTGGATACCTTTGGAGGCGCTGCATCTGTAGCGTTTGGACGAACCGCAAGAGCGGAGTCAGACGTGGGACGCCGCGACGAGGACGAGGAAGTAGTACGACTACTCGCCCGATGTCTTTGCATCAACTTAGTACGACTACTCGCCTCGACGTCTTTGCATCGGTTCAGACCGCACGTCTAGTGGTAAGACCGTGATCTATAACTGCAGTGATCTTGGTTTACAGGTAGAATTTTTATTAATTTGCGCTAGTGTAGCCTACCCATAGCCTTACACTAGGTTGCATGACTCCTTCGTGCACACTGACAAGAGCAGCGCTAGTTCGTCATCTTGAGCATGGACGAGGTTCGCTTCCTCGTCTCGATCACAATGTGGCTTACGACACTTAGAAGCATAGTGCAGTAAACGTTTCAATCGAAATACTTGATTTTTCTCTTGTCACAACTAGTCCCAGTACTCTGGCCCCTGTTGTTCTCCTGGCATGGTGTTCTCCCACTACCACGACCTCCATTCTAGTGGCCACACCCTCTGCCTCGTGCCTTGTTGTGGCCATGACTTTCAGTGCCACTTCTAGTGCTCTTTTTTGGAGTAGATGAGGAATCACCACTTGATTTCTTAACACGAGCTTGCCACTCAGCATGAGTTAAGAGCAAGTGGCCATCATTGTTGTCATGGAATAAACACACACGTTCCTCATGGGCTTTGAGGAACCGAATCACCTCCTCGTGGGACATTTTCTACACATTCGCAAATTGCTCGATCATTAACACAATCGATAGGAATCTCTCTGGCATCACCTAGAGAAACTTCTTGACAACATAAGCCTCCTCCATCTTGTTGCCAAGGGCACTGACCTTGTTGACGGTCACTGTCAGCCTTGACGCGAAATCATCAACTGACTCGGCCTCTTTCGTTCGCAGGACCTGTATAAATTTTTTGTGTGGATTCACTACAGGAGAGCCCCCAGCATTCATTCATAAGATCGATATTAAACCATTGATAGTTGGCACCGTTAGTGGGGAATATTTAGTTTTCTCCTTTCCTGTTCGACAAATTGTCTTCATTTTCAACTTTGATGCTTTCATGGCGGGAGAGTGGAACGAGGAGAATTAGTTCGACGGCAACCACGCAGACTCAACATGGTTGTTGCGCTACGAGGATGAGCAGAGTATTATTTCGTCCGATGGCAATGCCGGTTGTAGGGATCTTTCACCAGACCCATGGAACCGTGCTACAGACAAGGTTGATGAGGGAGCCCTCTCCCCTACAACATTACGCCCATAGGAGGAACCAGAACTCTCAAAGGGCAACGGTCCAACCGACCAAGATCAGGATCGCCCCATGGCAAGTGTTGAACACAGCGAGAGTTCCTCCTCCAAACGTTCAAGCCCGTCTAAGGCCATCCAATTTGGAACAGCAAGTCCTGAAATCCAAAATTTTGGGACTCAATCAACACCTGATAACCATCACCCTTGGGTTACCCCCATGAGGTGCGTCATTGAGCCCGCTTTACCTGCAGGTTTGAGCATGAGCCCATACTGGAATTGATGGGTCTTTAATTTCCACTCCCGTGGAAGGACCATGAACAAATGAATGAATTGAATGAATCATGAATAATGAAAGACATCATCTCCTTCAACATGGATTAACGGATATGAAAGGAACATGAAGCATTGAATGTAATCATGGATCATAGAAATAACAGTATGAATAGAATCACTCATCATTCATCAGCATAAAGAATTTTCAATGTACTTGCCTTCCGCTCTGCAAAGCTTTATGAGGTAAGACGGAAGCTGCTACACTCGAATTTCCCCCTCCTACACCAATTAAATATATTTGAATGAGGAACCACGTGAACAGGACCTCGCACGAATCATCTAATCGCAGCATCCTAACCCAAGGATCACAAAGTCGATCTACTCACATAAACCAATATTCTAACAGGACTACACTCTGGACAGTAAGTACAAAATAACCCATATATTTTACTACGAAACTCGGAACGGAGTGATCTTGGTCTCTCTAGAAACATGACGACATCATCTACGATAAACTAGTTGGCAAGGTTTTCTGATTTGGCCTTCTAATAAACCTAATGATCAGGTGAGATTTCTGCCCCTTCAATCTGTCAGTCAGAACTACAGCGGTAGAAGAAAATTTGTATCTTTTGATTGGCTAATCCAAAAATCAAGTTATCTACCATTTTGGAAATCTTAAAGGATTTTCTACAACTTTCATGTTGCGTTAACTTTCTGATTCGGCATCTAACTAAATAATATTAACCACACAAAGTGACTGTTAATCCTCGTCAGCCCTTCTGAACAGTCGCAAAAAACATCATAACTCCTAAACCGTAACTCCAAATTGAGTGATCTTTATGCCTATAGAAATCTCAGGATGAGAACTATGACTCTCTAAGAGGCGGCGCACAGAAAACGTAGGTAACCTACCCAAACTCGACGACCAACGCCAAGCAGCTAAACCGATCTACTATCGACAAAGATCAAAATGAATCGATTAATCTACCGAGCGATCGGGGATCGAGTTTTGTAGGACCGGAAAGGCGACTAAAGGGGGGGTGTATAGGCGCTTTCCAAAACTTTCTCGCCTAAATCAAAATCAACACGAACTTTACTCCTTTAGCTATGAAAGCTAAGAAGTTCAGTAAGCACACAACGGAAGCCTTGTGTTGGATTTGACAAACCCCTCAAGCACACGACACAAAAGGAGAAAAGAACTCAATGTTCTTCACTGGGCACCGGCGGTCTGACCGGCTACCACGGGCGGTCGGACCGACGGTCAACCAAATGGTCCGACCGCATCTAACCAATGGTCGGACCGGTGGATGACGATTCGACCCAACAAACGGTGATGCGAAAACACGGGCGGTCGAACCGCCGTTGTAAACGGTCGGACGGTAGAGTCCAAGATCAAAAACTCCACCCAAATCCAAAACGAAATTTGATCCAACTTTTGATTCAACCAATAAAACTTGACCAAATTTCTAGCACACCTCCCTAATGATATTAGAGACCTATTTCTAGCGACGATCCGTCAGATCCACTTCGCAGAATCGATCTCTTGAGATTTTATCAAAGCGGTGCTCAAACCCTAGAAATGAGAGAAACTTGATTCAACACTTGCTTGTGGGGTTTGATGATCTAGATGACTCTAGGAGTAATCCCACACATCAAAGCAAGGTAAAGTAGGCCAAGAGACCAAGCATGAACTTTTGAATCAAGGAAGCACCAAAACATCCAAAAGAGAGAAGAACACAAAGGAGCAATTGATCTTTCAATTAAGCATCACAAGATTGTTCACTCACAATAGATGCTTACAAAGCCTCTCCACCAAGGAGGGCAAGAGCTCAACAAGGAGCACACTCCAAACCCTAGTTCTCCTCTCCTCTCCACCAAACCCTAGAAAAAGGAAGAAGGGGGCTAAATGAATGCTTGCTTAGGTTTTCCACCTCACCCTTCCTATTTATACTAGAGAGCTAGGGTTTCCCTTTGGGTCTCTTACACATGGGACCCACACACAAATAACTCTTGAAGCAATCGCCTGCTTCACCACGTGTAGGTTGATCAGCGGTTCTCATCGACGCCAAGCCTCTCTTGTCCGAATCCCATCGGAACCTCCCAGAGACTCGCACCGATATCCACACCGCCTGATCCAACCAAATTGCATCAACCACCTGCTCGATCCATCTTGTCCATTCTGCACCATGCTTGAGTCACACGACCTCACCCGGTATCCCTGATCGTTCTGGACCTCAGCTCTCCAAGCGTAGTCCCGATCCACTCACCGTTGACGCCGTTGACCTGCAAGCCACCTGCACAGCAATAGACAAACAAACCGTTTCCGGGAACAAGTTCTTCACAACTTGACCCACGTCAGTTTCGCAATGCAATATACATCAATAAAGCATTGAAGTCCATAGAAAAACACACTCAATGCAACACTTGGCTCACCTCCAAGTGACTGCCGGTCTGACCGCCCCACAGGGCCGGTCCGACCGATTTCATGCCGGTCGGACCGCTCCCACAACGGCGGTCGGACCGGTCCAAAGGACTTAGCCAAAATTCAAGCGAGAAATTCCGAAACCTTCTGGAAATTTCAATCGAATAGAACTTTTGACTGGGAGCTCCAAAAATGATGGGACCACATCCAGGAGACTCCCCTCACTTGCCTACACAACCTATTTTTGGCCCAGCTCCAAAAACACAACTTTCAAGGGAGCGGTCGGACCGGTCACCATGGCCGGTCGGACTGCTCCACGGGCGGTCTGACCGCCGCAGACAACCGTCCGACCGCCATGGGCCTCGAATTTGGAGCAAACCCGAAACGCGAATTTGCAAACCAATACGCCATTGCCAATTGACTCATCATCCTGAGATCGTGCACATATCCTCACGATATCCACAATCTCCCCCTTGATGAACACATTGGCAATTTTCAAGAAAATGTGGTTTTTCAAAATGAAAAGTAAAACTCGCCGCCAGATAAAGGCACAACTTGGTCCATAAGCAACAAAAGCCTAGGAACCGACCAAGTCGGCTTCGAATAGTGTAAGCAAGTGAGATAAGGCATTGAAGGCACAAAAGGATTCAATTTCGTAAAGTAGCCAAAAATCTCACTTAGGTCCAAATGAAAGACACATTGTTCTATTAGACCTTTGATCATTGTGAGTATTCTTCAATTGCAAATCAGATAAGATAAGACAATGAAACCCATAAACTCAACTCACCATGATCACAGATTTTTCAAAAGGTTAAAATTTTTATTTTATGAAGTTCTTTTCTATTAAACCTTGAGTATGAAACCAAAAGCTCCAACATCAAACATTTTCTATTAAACCTCCAACATCAAACATTTTCTTCACAATCTTTCTCCCCCTTTGACAATGAATTCATCAAGATGCATGAAAAGAAAGAGCATGAAGGAATGACTTTATTTTTAAACTTTAGTGAGAAGGAGCCATGACCATTATACATGAAGACAGTAAGAATTATACCAAGCCATATAAAGAGTAGACGCTATATTCAATCATGGCAAAACGTGTACTGCAAAGCTAAAACCAAGATAGCAAAGAATCGAGATTGATGAATTAAAATCATGAAAGGTTGTTCAAAATCATAGATTCACTCAAAGCAACCAAAAATGAGTCAAGCCATGTCTATAAGTAAAAAGAGACTCAAAACAAGAATTGAGGCATTTTGAGCTTTAAGAAAATTCTTTTGAAGCAAAGCTCAAGCACTTAGCCCTCTTTGGGCAATTTCTCTTTTTCTTTCTCTTTTTTTTTGCTGTGCTAGATCTCAAGCCTTGCCGCGACCATCTCAAGCGATAAGCTTAAAAGAATGATCTAGGTCATCCAAAACTCCCCCTGAGTTCATGCCTAGTGCAATGGCAAGCCGTCTCATGAGAAAGGATTGGTGAGATCAGTTTTTTCGCACAGAAAATCTCATTTTTCATTTGCTTGACTTAATAAGATAAAAAGCTCATTTTTCAACTCAGAATAAGTTCAAGACTCAATTCAACTTGTAAGACATGGCGAGAATCATAAGCGGATCACTAGAGCAAAACTAGTCACAAGATCCAACAAGACATGATTTGATTCAAATTTCTCACAGATATAAAGCTAGCAAGTCAAAAGCTAAGCCACACACGAAGAGCCATAAAAGAGGTCTAGCAGACTATCACTCGATATGACAAGGTATAGAATATGAGAACAAGTCATACAAAGATAATAATCAAAGCTCCACTGATTTTATTACACAATGCAAGACAAATGAAATGAAACATGCATTATGATACAATGAATGCAAAAGAGCAACTTCCCCTCAAAACAGCCCAATAGGACTAATAACCCTAACTCTCCCATAAGCAGCAAAAAACGAGAAGAATCAAGAGCCTTAGTGAAGATATCGCAAGTCGTTGCTCGACTCTACAAAATGAAGCACAACATCACCTTTCTCAACATGATCTCTCGAAAATGAAATCGAATATCAATGTGTTTAGTCCCGAATGTTGCATTGGGTTTTGGCAATATTAATTGCGAAGTGTTATCACGTAAAAGAGGAACACTTCCCAAAGATAACCCATAGTCCCAGCGTGGATAAAATCCAGAGAACTCGAGAGCGACCATCGGCGGCTACATACTCACCTCACGGTATCAGGCAATGTAAGATTTTCTAGAAGACCAAGAAACAAGAGATGTGCCCAAGAAATGACAAGTGCGAAGTACTCTTCCTATCCACTCTACACCCGTGAAATCAAGATCGTAAAATGCTCGAATCGAAAGAGCCAAGAGGAAGAATACCGAGTCCAAAGTCAAGCGTATCTTGAAGGTACCGAATATGCGCGATCGCTTGACGATGAGAAGCACGAGGAAGCTCGAAGCGAGCGCACGCACATACGGCGAATTGTATGTCGGCCTCGATTGTAAGATAGAGGAGGAGCCAATCATATGCGATACTCCTTCCGATCCATCGACTCTCCATCCTCATCGTGGTCCAAAGACGGTGGTTGTTGCAATGGGAGTAGACATTGGCCTATCGCTTCCCATATTGAAGCGCCAAGAAGGTCCTTTGTATACTTACTCGGTGGACGAAGGTGCCTTCTTTCAGCTTGCTTGATTTGAAGACCAAGGAAGAATGTCGACTCTCCCATCATGCTCATCTCGAATTCACCGCTCATAGAATCAAAATCTAGACACCAAAGCATGAGAGGAACCACCAAAATAATATCATCCACATATACTTGAACCAACAAGAAATCACCGCCATGCACGAGAGTGAACAAGGTTTTATCAACCATTCCCATTTTGAAATCATTTTCAAGCAAGAAACTCTTAAGTCTGTCATACCAAGCTCTAGGAGCTTGTTTCAATCCATACAGGCTTTAGAGAGTTTAAAAACATGGTTTGGGAATTTTGATTTTCAAACCCGGAGGTTGCTTGACAAAGACCTCTTCTTCTATGAAGCCATTCAAGAAAGCACTTTTAACATCCATTTGAAAAAGCTTGAAACCCTTGGATGTTGCAAATGCTAAAAGAATGCGAATGGCCTCCAATCTAGCTCTTTGGAGCAAAGGTCTCCTCAAAGTCTAAGCCCTCTACAGGAATAACCTTGAGCAACAAGTCTAGCCTTATTGCGTAACAACCAATCCATCCTCACTTTGCTTATTTTAAAAACCCATTTTGTTCCAATAACATGAGAATCGGAAGGTCGCTCAACTAAAAACCGGACTTTGTTTCTTTCAAAATTTTCAAGCTCTTCATGCATGGCATTGACCCAAGAGGCATCGATAAAGCATGGGTGATATCTCGGGGTTCAAAAGAAGCGACAAAAGCGAGAATGTGCATGGGAATCGGGAGAATAAACATGGAGCGAGTGACTCGCTCTTGAAGATCCCCAATCATCTGCGGGAGGATGTTGTCATTTGAATGCGAAGAGGTGCTCTGGTGCGTATGGCCTCTACCCCATGAGTTGTGGAGGTAGGAACAGAGCCACTCGGATCGTCGGTGGGGATAGGAGGCGGTCGCTCACCGACATCAAGTAGTAGTAGCAGCTCTCCACCCTCTCGAGGTAGCGGGAGGATGGTTTGAGTCTTCATCCTCGTAATCATCATCGACGAAGATGCTTTCTTGAGTCTCGTAAACTGTGTACCAAGCATCGGGTCTAGTACTGTGACTAGCCTCATCAAAAGTGACTTCGCAAGTCTCAACAATTTTGTTAGTATCAACATTAAAAACATGATAGCCACGAGAATGAGCAGATAACCAAGAAATATGCCATCAAAACATCTAGACTCAAATTTATCAAGATTGCCATGTTTAAGAATGAAGCACTTGCAACCAAAAATCTTGAAATGAGAGACTTTGGGAGAATGACCAAATCTAAGCTCATAAGAAGTCTTCCCAACCACAGATCTCAAGAAAACCCTGTTGGAAATATAACAAGCAGTGGAGATCGCCTCAGTCTCAAAATCTCCTAGGAGTAGAATGCTCATCTAGCATGGTCCGAGCCATCTCTACAAGAGTTCTGTTCTTCCTTTCTACAACACCATTCTCACGAGGAACTCTAGGAGAAGAAAACGATGCTCAATTCCCTATCGGCAGAAGGTAGAAAAGAAGAATTCTTGAACTCGTCCCATTATCACTCCTAATGGCTCTCAAGGCTCGGGTATATCAACAAAGAATTCTAAGGACCAAATCTTTAAAGAATCCAAATGCTTCGTCCTTAGAAGCAAGAAAATAAACCCATGAATACCGGAGTAATCATCCACAACCACCAAAGACATACCATTTCCCACCGGTGATCAACTCTAGAAGGACCAATCAGATCTAAGTGAAGAAGTCATCCCAGTCCATCAGTCATTACCAAAGTAAGAGGTGGGTGGGAAGCGGACACCATCTTACCATGTCTACTGTGGTGAGCACACAAGATCTCTCGACACCTTCACTTAGGCAAACCTCTAATCAAGTCCTTGCAACCGACTCTAGACAAATGATCAAAACCTATATGCCCAAGTCTACGATGCCACAAAACAAGGTCATGAGAATCGAGGCTACAAGACACCTAGGACTGGAAATGTAAGAAATCTGAAATTTGCACGTAAAATCTTCTCAAACTGAGATCTCAAAACAAGCTCACCGAGGAATCTAGAACTCTGCACTCACTTCTCTTAAACCTCACTTCTAGACCCTCATCAAGCGGTGAGAAGCAGATAGAAGATTATACCTCACCTTACTCACCAAAGCGACGTCTTTTAGCATGAACTTGTCGTTGACGCCGCAAGGTGCCCTTTGCGATCACGGTCCCGATAGAAGCATCCCCAAATGTAATCAATTCATTGCGGATGCACGTGTGAGGGAGGAGAACCATCTAGAATCTCCGTCATATGTCGAGAACACCCGAGTCTACAAGCCACTTGTCCTCCTTCCTCGCACGACGGACCTAAAAGGCACAATCGAGAAAACATCCGTGCCTCGAAGATGGGGTTAGTGATAAATGAACGAGGAATCCAAGATCTTGAGAAGCACGATGTCCGGGAGCAGCGAGAGTAATAATGAAACATGATCAGAACAAAATCATAAGAATGCACATGAGAACCACCTAGACCTCTCCGAAACGATCTACCAAAAGATCGATACTCCCCCTGTCTAGGTGCTACCAGGTGTCTCTCCTCACGATGTCCTAATCCAACATGCTGCCTAGACCCACCAAAAGAGTCTACAATGTTCTCTACAAATCTAGGCCTATGTGTGGTGCGATAAACAGGCTGCCTAGCTCTAGAGACTACATCCGAGAAGGGACTCCTCTAATGGATCTTAGGACGCTCATCCTCTCTTTTCTCTCAAGTTTTGCTCTCAGGAAGCAGTAACTCAACAAGATGGCCTTCTTTCTTGCGAAGGTGCAATGGTCATCGACCTTTGAGGGGTCTGCATGCATGAGTGAAAGCACCTTTCTTGCCGTAAAGAGTTTGAGCAAAACCACCGGATTTGAAAACAACCCCGGATGGCTTAGGGGTTCTAGCTCAAACAAACCATTCTTCACAACTCTAGCAATCTTAGGTGGGTTTTTCTTGGAATGCTCTAGGGATTGAAACCTAGACCACTATTTTTCACGCCACCTTGGATTGATCAAGAATCATGTTGAGTTTCTTTTTCCCACTTGAAAATTTCTCAAGAGTCACCTTGAGGTAATCATTCTCTTTCATTAACTCCTCACATCTAGTACACTTGCTAGACTTGATTACCTCATTGCGCTTACTCTTAAGAAGGGCCACTTCCACTTTGAAGGCCTCACAAGACACACAATAGGATTCTGAATCCTACTCAAGCGCTCCTTAAACTTGACTCTAAAAGCCTCTTGTATCCGACTAACCATGGTTTCAACTTCAAGATTCAAAACACAAGAGTTAGAATCAATAACCTTTTAGAAGCAAGAAAAGACATGGATCTTTCAATTTTAGCCTTTTCTTCCGTGGTCTTGTTTAAGGCTTCAATCTCAATTGTAAGCTTGGGACAATTTTCACAAGATGCAACTCTAGAGTAAATCAATGTTTCGCTCATCTCTTGCATCTTAATCCTATTATCCTTACAATGAGAGCATGTGTGACTAGCATCAAACTTTTGCAATTCTTTTAAGGAACTATCCAATTTTAATTCTAGCAAAGCACAATTAGAGCAAGTTAAAGGGATAGCTTCCATGGCGGTCACATCAAGAGGAATGACATCTAAACAAGCGGATCTAGACTTGAAAGATTCTAGTTCATCGAGAGCATCTTTTAGTTGATTTGTGACAGAGGAATGAGCAGATTTCAAGCTTGTCAAATCTTTAAGCAAGCTAGTGCAGAATCACAAATATCGCAGGATTGATAGATTTAAGCCTAACAACTTCAAGATTTAAATTATCAATCATAATGTCCACGCTTCCTAATCATTTTTACTTGCTTATGCAATTTCGCTCACAAGCACCAAAGCCCTTTTCATATCGGCAATAGAAGGGCATACCTCATCGGGATCACTAAAAGGATCCTCATCTTTGGAGGAATCATTTGTCGTGGTCGTTCTTGGCCATGAAACACATCTGGGGTGAAGTCATGCGCCTTCTTCTTGCCACGAGAATCACTCTCGTCGTCCTCCGCTTCCGAGTCCACATCGCTCATATTTACATTCTCAAGAGCGGCAGGACCCTGACAAACTTTCGATAGTTTGTCTTCTTGGGTTTTGCATCCTCTCCGGGATGTCTTCTTGTCTCCTTCTCCTCCTTGCCCTTTAGCTTGGGGCACTTGGAGCGAATGTGGTTTGGCTCACCACATTCAAGCACGTGATAGGTCCCTCCTCCTCCTATTTCTCACCTTGTTGTACGCTCTTGTGAATTTGGTGGAAAGGAGGGCTAAGTCATCCTCGGGCAATTTCTCAAGTTGCTCATCACTCAAAGAATGTAAAGCGATAATGAAAAACCGGATGAGCTACAATCAAGAGAATCGGAAGAGCAACCCTTGGATTTGTCGACCACTAAAGCCATCGACTGTCTTGGGGAGACGCGAGATAAAGTCAATCTCATGCGTCTTCAACCTCGAGTAGAGCTTATCCATGGTAAGCTCACTCATGACGATGTTGTCATTGATGGAAGTGATCTTCATACCCTGCACCTTCACATCAAGAGCACCCGAAGTGGCGTGCATTTTGCATTCGTAAAATATCAAGTCACAAATAGCGGAGATCATGAAGAATTTTAGAGAATCTTCCCACGGCTCATCCAAAGACTCACCGTGCCTTTGTTCGATCTTCGAGTAAACCTTTTGAGCCGGTTCTGTCTCACTTCCTTGATCGCAGATGGACCCTTCGTGATAATCACAAAGTGTCCGCCGGATCTCGTGAGCGCACCGCAAGTGAGCAACACGCCAAACTCGATCGACTAAGGCCTTGGATCAAATAATTCGAGCCTTCTTTGTTGGCCTCCACATCCGAGTGATCGTATCGTCATCTACCGCACGACATAAGGGTTTTTCACCTTTAGCCAAATAGCGTGCCCTTGAGCCTCGATATACGCTTGCATACGAGCCTTCCAAAGATGCAAAGTCAACTCCTCAAAAATATGTGGCTTGGTTGAGTACTTGTCATCGCCATGGCTCCAAAGACCGGTTAAGATCTATAGAAAAGAGCTAACCGGCTCGATACCACTTGTAGGACCGGAAAGGCGACTAAAGGGGGTGTATAGGCGCTTTCAAAACTTTTCGCCTAAATCAAAATCAACACGAACTTTACTCCTTTAGCTATGAAAGCTAAGAAGTTGAGAAGCACACAACGGAAGCCTTGTGTTGGATTTGACAAACCCTCAAGCACACGACACAAAAGGAGAAAAGAACTCAATGTTCTTCACTGGGCACCGGCGGTCTGACCGGCTACCACGGGCGGTCGGACCGACGGTCAACCAATGGTCCGACCAAGCATCTAACCGGTGGTCGGACCGGTGGATGACGGTTCGACCCGCAAACCAGCGGTCTGAAAACACGGGCGGTCGAACCGCCGTTGTAAGGCCGGTCGGACCGGTAGAGTCCAGTACTTAAAAACTCCACCCAAATCCAAAACGAAATTTGATCCAACTTTTGATTCAACCAATAAAACTTGACCAAATTTCTAGCACACCTCCCTAATGATATTAGAGACCTATTTCTAGCGACGATCCGTCAGATCCACTTCGCAGAATCGATCTCTTGAGATTTTATCAAAGCGGTGCTCAAACCCTAGAAATGAGAGAAACTTGATTCAACACTTGCTTGTGGGGGTTTGATGATCTAGATGACTCTAGGAGTAATCCCACACATCAAAGCAAGGTAAAGTAGGCCAAGAGACCAAGCATGAACTTTTGAATCAAGGAAGCACCAAAACATCCAAAAGAGAGAAGAACACAAAGGAGCAATTGATCTTTCAATTAAGCATCACAAGATTGTTCACTCACAATAGATGCTTACAAAGCCTCTCCACCAAGGAGGGCAAGAGCTCAACAAGGAGCACACTCCAAACCCTAGTTCTCCTCTCCTCTCCACCAAACCCTAGAAAAAGGAAGAAGGGGGCTAAATGAATGCTTGCTTAGGTTTTCCACCTCACCCCTTCCTATTTATACTAGAGAGCTAGGGTTTCCCTTTTTGGGTCTCTTACACATGGGACCCACACACAAATAACTCTTGAAGCAATCGCCGCTTCACCACGTGTAGGTTGATCACGGTTCTCATCGACGCCAAGCCTCTCTTGTCCGAATCCCATCGGAACCTCCCAGAGACTCGCACCGATATCCACACCGCCTGATCCAACCAGCTGTACCGAACCACCCGTTCGATCCATCTTGTCCATTTCGCACCATGCTTGAGTCACACGACCTCACCCAGTATCCCCGATCGCTCGACCTCGGCTCTCCAAGCGTAGTCCCGATCCACTCACCGCTGACGCCGTTGACACGCAAGCCACCGCACAAACAATAGACAAACAAACCGTTTAGGAACAAGTTCTTCACAACTTGACCCACGCCGATTCGCAATGCAATATACATCAATAAAGCATTGAAGTCCATAGAAAAACACACTCAATGCAACACTTGGCTCACCTCCAAGATCGCCGGTCCGATCAGCCTTCACAGGGCGGTCCGACCGATTCATCTCGGTCGGACCGCTCCCACAACGGCGGTCGGACCGGTCCAAAGGACTTAGCCAAAATTCAAGCGAGAAATTCCGAAACCTTCTGGAAATTTCAATCGAATAGAACTTTTGACTGGGAGCTCCAAAAATGATGGGACCACATCCAGGAGACTCCCCTCACTTGCCTACGCAACCTATTTTTGGCCCAGCTCCAAAAACACAACTTTCAAGGGAGCGGTCGGACCGGTCACCATGGCCGGTCGGACTGCTCCACGGGCGGTCCGACCGCCCTGCACAACCGGTCAGACCGCCAGTGGCCTGACAGCCTTGGAGCAAACCCGAAAACGCGAGAATTTGCAAACCAATGACGCCATTGCCAATTGACTCATCATCCTGAGATCGTGCACATATCCTCACGATATCCACAAGTTTACCCTTGATGAACCACTGGAGAACGGTGCCTCACTGCATGTACGCGCCCTTCTCCTCCCCTTCCCTCCTCCTCTTTCTTCTTCCTCCCCTTCTTCTCCTCTTCTCCTCGCTTCTCCTCTTTGGCCAGCCCTCCAATGGACGTCTCCTCTCGTTCTCCCAAAGGGCAGCAGCAAGAGTTTAGCTGGGGGAGATGAGACACTGCTGGAGGTGTGAAAGGAGCAGGGGGAGGCGGCTGCCAAGGGAGGTGGGAGGACTAGGGGAAGTGGGGGCGACTAGGTTTGGGGAGGCGCCCCCCCTTGGCAGGCGCCCCCATAGGCCGGCTGCCCCTCTTGGGCCTCTTGGGTCGCGGCCCGCGGCCCAGATTGGCGAGAAAAAAAAATAGAAAACCCCCTTTTAATTCAGGAAATTCTAGTTCTTTAATTGTCTTTTCTCTCCCTGGCTTCTTTTCTAATTACCCGATTCGTTTTCGAGGTAGTACACATTACACCCAGAGGCTGTAGTTGATAGGTATTCCTTTTTGGGATTGTGCAGACGATGGTAGTTGATGTCCATGTCTATCGGGACTTGCTCCGGGCGATGGTAACTCACATCTATGTCTAGGCAGGTTATCCACTACAATGGTGGGCTCCGGGTAAATGGTAAATGACATCCATAACTTAGGGTTAAGCTCATCAGATGGGTTCGTGTTAGAGCATGGTGTAAAGGCCTTGTAATAATTGCTTAGTCGCACGTCAAAGGAAGCGTGTCATGGTCAACATTATAAGTTGATTATTACGTGTGGGTCAAACTGTACAACCTCTGCAGAGTGTAAAACTATTCGAATAGTTGTGCCCACTATCAAGGGCAGGCAAGGTGGATTTTCACCACTGCCAGTGTCGCCGCCGTGCAGCTGTGTCCGAGCGGCCACCTCCAACCACATCCATGGGGACCCAGGGTCCCATTTTGGACGTCCACCGGCGCCGCTGCCCCCATAGCTGCTGCTCCCTTCCTCTGCTTCTCCTATGTTTCCCTTCTTTCTTTTCTTGTCTCACTTGTAAGTGGGGCCCAACTGTCAGCTAACGCTTTTAATCTTTTATTTCGGTAATGGAATATTCCATCCTTATCAATTTTTAAGAATTTCCAATTCCAACAAACTTCTGGATACTCGTTCTCCTTCGTACGAACTCCAATTGCATTTATTCTTATTCTTATATTAATCTAAATTTAGTATATCTATATTTGTACTAATTTTATAATTTCTGGATTTTATTTATTTTTTGTTATTTATTTTTTATCGTTTCACACGTATAGAATCCAATGTTGCCGAAGCAAGTTTGGACCAACCGGAACGTGTGACCTCAACCTTCAACGAAGGCAAGTATCCTTTGATCATGTTGTACCCATGTTTTTGAAATCTGTTTTAAATTTTAAAACTATTATGCATTGTTATTTACATAAAATGGTAAGATAAAATCTTAAGAGTATTAGTTAATCCTAATTTGATTATACCTCCAATTGATATTGTTTATCCTTGAATCACTGTCGCCCTTGTACATAAAATCCTCAGTAATGATTACATTATTATCAGATAATGGGAATACAATATTATTGAATTAGATGAATACAGTGAAGAAGGACATCTTTGTTGATTATATAAATTATTGAGAACAAATATAAAGTTAACTTGGTCGAACCAATTATATCATGGAAGTGTCTAAACATGAAGCACTGACTTGATTTTCTGGGATCGAAAGGAGAGATTGGATCTAAACCAAATTATAGTTGAATTAAAGTGACTATAGTAAGTGATTGTTGGAAAATTCGTATTGTGAAATTGATCTAGTAAAGGTGGCGATTAAAAGAAGAAAAGGATGGATTTTTCTAATAATTCATGATGATAATTTTTGGTGAATTGGTTGAATCATGTAGAATGCATAAACTTTGTGGAATTAATTGGATTATAGAAATACATCATTATTGGATTATATAAATTCATCATTGTTGGATCATAGAAATATATCATTGTTGGATTATACAATATATCTTTGTTGGATTATTGGAATACATCATTATCGAATTACATCACTGTGCAATCATAGAAATATATCATTGTTGGATTATAGAATATATCATTCTGGATTATTGTAACACCCTGGCTATTCGGAAGCCAAGATGCTACCTAAACGATCAACATACAATTCATTTGCGAAATTAATGTTCAATATGCTCAAAATCCAAGAGTCAAGACAAAATAACTAGGAGTAATTAACCGTTCATCAACGAAATGTAACCAAGAAATTAAACATGGAAGGTCTGATGTAAACTTGAAGTGATACTTATTACAGTTTATCCCATAATCAAATAACTTAGCAAAAATATCTTAATGAATAAGTGAATTAATGAGATGTGTGAACGTGCTTGGACTACGCCTCCCGCTAGCAACAATATCATCGTGGTTCACCTAAAAAATTAAACACAGGAAAGCAAGGGTGAGTCGAAACTCAGCAAGCACAACATCAATCTCATAGGGTACAATGGAACAGAGCAATAATCAATACAGTAAAACATATTTCTCATGAATTTGTGAAAAGGCATAGTATGAATGTATGCATTGAAGGAGAATGTACCTCTCAACTGCGTATACCGGTATAACGAGTGATACACCCGTCGGTGTTCACTTAAGCCCGCACTTAACAAAGAGCGGGGACCCAAGTACCGTATGAAGAACGTTTCATACGGGTGTCCAAACCGCCCACGTTGGAATGGTGGGACTTACGAGCCCATTTGGAATTGATGGGTTTTAACCAAATTTCCACTCCCGTGGAAGGAAAATAAAGCATACATGACTGGAATGAATCATGCAATCTGGACGTCATCATCTTTTATCACAATAAACATAAATATTGAAATCAATCAACATCATGAACAAAACGCAAGAACATTCATATATTCAACACATCATCATGCATTCATTTGAAAACAACACAATTTAACAAACAGTACTTGTCTTCCGTGCTGCGACGTACTAGGAAGCAATGAAGGTATCCTTCCACCCACCGCCTCACCGCCTACACAAGCATTTACACGGAATAAGGATAACAAGGTATGATGTATCTACACGTACTCTGCCATACCCTCTAACCATCCCACACAACCATGGGTTCAATTTGACAACTTCACCCAAAAGGCCGGATTACTACTCTACTGGCAGTTGTACGAGAAAATTCACAATTAAATATATGTAACTCCTAAAGACCTAAAACCAGTGCTCAGCTAATCCTAACGAACCAGGCTACGAAACTTTAGTTTATGGATCCTCCGATTCGCCAAAACAGAGGACTGAACTACCCAAGAAGACACCGATGTAAACCTGTTGCATTTCGATCGTAAAGAAAAGCCTGTAACATTGAGTCTAATGATCCTATGAAGATGATATTTATCAATATGGAATCATGGAGAAATTATCTTCAAAAACCTATTTGGGTGGCCTCCCTGGATCTGGCTCTAACTAGAACAAAACTGAGGAGCAACCGACAGTCTCCAAAATCTCCGATGCATGAGTAGTGTGCGGTTAAAAATTCATAACTCCTAAACCACAGGGTGGTATCTCGTGATCTCGGTGCCAAAAGAAAGCTAACGAAACCAGGAACATAACTCTAGGATACATCGACCCGACATTCGGCTTCTAAAGGCCATCAATCTGCCGCACAACCCACTGCAGTATTCTGGACAGATCTGAAACCGCAGACTGAACCAACCCAAATGAACAATTATGCGACTAAACTAATACAAACAGCGAATCGGGACTTTCGTTACCCTTGAAGACCCGTAGAACGATGAAGATCAACTTCCTGAAGGTCTCTCCGCTACTCCTTTGGCCGGCCCCAAAACAGCGAGCACCCGATGGAAGTAAACGCCCGGCGAAGGAAGAATCGAAGAAGAACACTTGGGGGTCCTGGAGCGCAACTTCGGGGAAGCACCAAGAGCGCCAACCAGGGGAGGAGGCGGCATCAGATCTGGAAGGGAGGCGCCGGGAGAGGAGGTGGAAAGGGGGAGGGGCGGCGGCTCAAGGGGATGGGGGAGGAGGGAGTGGGGGGAGGCGGCTAGGGTTGGGCGCCCCCTTGGGCCGGCCTCCCTCTTGGCCGCTGGCCGCGTCCATGCCCAAAGTTGCCAATTTTACGGAAATCCCCTCGTTTCACAAGAAATTATATTTCTTTAATTGCCTATTCGTCCCCGGTTTCTTTTAAAATCACCCGATTTGATTCCGGGGTATTACATTTATTGTAATACATCATTAGCGAATTACATTATTGTTGGATTACACACTATATAATTGTTGGATTACTTGAATACATCATTATCGGATTACATCATTGTTGGATCATGGAAATATATCATTGTTGGATTATAAAAATATATCATTGTTGGATTATTGGAATACATCATTATCGGATTACATCATTGTTGGGTAATAGGAATATATTATTGTTAGATTATAGAGATACATTATTGTTGGATTATATAAATACATTATTGATGGATTAATATAACACGTTATAATTGTGTAGACATGCTTTTCAGTCTTGATCAACCTTTTGGGGGCATTATTACCTGTTATGCTATAATTTGGAAAATGTATGACATTAGGTAATGTTAGTATTTGTAAAATAAAATAAAATGGTGGAAATTGTTTAGACTAGGGCAAGTGGCATGAGTTTTGACTGTCTTGCTATGGTCGATTAAGGATGACGCTTGTGTCTATTCAAACTGAGAAATACCGTACAACTATATGTCCTAAATGGGAAGGACCTGGTCAACTAATTTACCATGTTATAGAATTACGCGCGGGTCAGTAATTGATAGGTGTTCCTTTTGGGATTATGCGACGATGGTAGTTGACGCCCATGTGCATCGAGGCTTGCTCCGGCGATGGTAATCGACATCTATGTCCGAAAGCGTGTTGTCCCCACAATGATGGGCTCTGGGTCGATGGTAAATGATGTCCATGACTTGGGGTTAAGCTCATCGGGCGGGATGGTGTTAGAGTATGGTATTGTAAAGGCCTTGTGATAATCACTTAGTCGCACGCCCAAGGAAGGTTGTCATGGCCGGCATTATAAGTTGTTTATCTCGTGTGGGTCAAGCTGTAAAACATCTACAGAGTGTAAAACTATTCGAATAGTCGTACCCATGGTCAAGGGTAGGCAATGTGCATTTTCACATGGTAGATTTTGGTTTTCATTTCAAAAGAGTAAATTTTGGGAACCTGGAAGCATTTGGGACTCCCTGGTAGTTTTTCTGGTAGCTAGAGCCAGTTGAGCAACTGTAACATCCCAAATTTCAGAGCTTTAAAAATCTTTTAAATAGTACTAGTGAGAAAATTCACCATTTGGATTTATTTGAATATTAATTTGAAAAGCTTAATATGGACTTTAAGGACAAATTGATTTAATGTGCTTAATCCCAACATCAACAATTGTCAAAACTATTTTTTTAGATTCTATATGCTTGGATATATTTTATAGAATTTTCTGGAATTTTTCCCAAGTCATTTGCTATTTTCTAATTGCTATTTGCATTTTCTGGATTTATTTAAATGAAAAACCTAATTTAAAATCCTTGAAAAGATCGGGCGAAGCCCAGACTATTCCGCCCGCTCAATCCGGTACGTTGGATCAAGATCGCCGGCCGCTCGCCGCGCGTTTTCGCTTGCCTTGCCGCCGGATCTTCGCCGCGTGTCCTTTCGGTCGCCGATTCGCCGCTTCGCTTCGCCGCTCGCCTGCGCTGTTGGATCGCCATCGACGCTCGCCTCGCCGCGCCTCGCGCCATCGCTGTGGGACCGCCATGTGGTCGTCGTCTCGCGCTATCTTCTTCTCGCGGCCGCGCCGCCCGCCATTCTTTGGACCTCGAGCTTCGTCCGACAATTGCGCGAACGGTTCGATTTTGTGCGCGGACAACGCTCGAAGCCTTATCTCCCGCACCTGTTCGGTTATTTTCAATTTCCAAATCGGTTTCAATCTCCGAGAATCGAGGAATTCAAAATCCGCCCGTTCGGACCCGATTTGGGATTTCCAACCGCGCCCCCGGCCTATAAATACCTCCCTTAGCATCGCCGCCACCTCCGCAATCCAGAGCCGCCGCCTGCCGCCCGACGCCCTAGCGCCGCATTTTCGAGTTTTAGGGTTTCGCCGAGTTTCTTCTCCCAGAATTGCGCCGTCTTCGCCGCGCCCTTGCCTCGCCAATCGCACCATCGTGATCGGCAAGCCTCAGCCACCTCGGCGCACCTCCTCGTCGCCGAGCATTGCCGAGCTTCCGTCCGACAAACCCGAGACTTCGCCGCTTCTTCCTCGCCACGGTCATCTCCGACCACCCTGTACTCAAACCGGTGCCCATAGATGCGCAATAACCCTCTCTACACATTGGTACCACTCACCACGGCGAAGAGCCGCCGTTCGCCGCTGCCATTGGTTCCCGAGCTATCGCCGCCGAGCCGATGTGGCGGCCGCGTCAAGATCCACCTCGGCCAGGCGCGTGCGTGTCAACCGCGTGGCGCCGTGTCGGCAAAGACACGCCAAGACGTGGCTCGATCCACGGGGCCCAGATCCCGTGGCTCGGTGGGTTTGGTCCACTGTGGTCGAGCCACCGGCAGTGGGGCCCACCTGTCGCTTTTCTATTTAATTTTAATTCTTTTTCCGAAATCTCTACCGACGCAAGCATTGCATAATAAATCGATTTTCCTTTATAAAAATAATTCGGAAATTCGAGAAAATCCAATTTAGGGTTTTATTGATTTTCCAATCTTCCAAAGCCCATATCTTTTGCATCCGAAGTCCAATTGAGCCCTTTCAAATTTGTAAATTTATATAAAATTCAGATCTATTTATTTATGAATTTTATTTAATTTTTGGAGTTTATTTTGCCTCTGTTATTTATTTGTTTTGTTTCCTTTTGTCTCGCCATGTAGTAGACGTCGATACTTGGGAATTTTGCGTAAGAAGGAGCACCTCAAGACCAAGACCAATATCTAGATCTATTCCAAGGCAAGTTATACCTTTGATCATTTTGAACCCAGTTTTCAAATACTTTGTTTCAATGTATTGCATTCTATTTCAAGTATTTATTTAAATACTTTTGGGTGTAGTTATTAATCCAAATTGTTATGCCACCTTGTCTATTGTATACCATGATCTTTTGTCACCCTAGGTTGGTTAATAATTAGTTGGTATTATCGTAGCACCAACGTGGGTTGGTTAGATACGATTAGATCGCTTAGCCATGCCACGAGTCATCATTCCATGTGAGAGTTGCAATTATAAACTTGACTAAGTGATTATGGAACTGTGTGATGAATCTGTGTGTCTGTGTGTGCTATTACTCGTTGATGGCATGTGTTGCACTTAATCAACAGTGGTGGGAAAAGATTTAGACCGAGGCAAGTGGTGGATTCTGTGTGAATGGTGGAGTGTGTGCTTATTAAACTTTGTGATTTGGGTTAAAGCTGGAAGTCTTGCCTTGGTCAATTAAGGACTTAACTTTGTGCGCCATTGAACTGGGCCTTCACTGCGACCACATGCCTAGTATGGGTCGGGCGACTTAGTAAGTTATGGAGTCTTGACATTGACAACTCGAGTTGTATTTAAGCTATGTGATGGGTTGGAGGTGTGATATGTCACATCGCGGGGACTCGTTCATTGCATCCTCGTCCAATGGTGTGTGTCGTTCCAAGGGCCGTGTGTACAAATTGACGGCGATAAAGCACACCAGAGTGTCATTGTTTGAGATGAAGTCTCGAAAGGTTTTGTTGTGATCAACTCGATCCGGTTGGTTTCATCGTGTGGGTAAAGTGTACAACCTCTGCAGAGTGTTTAAACCAATCTATTCGAATAGCCGCGTCCTCGGATATGGACATGCTCGGAATTTCACACGAGGGTAGATTTTCATAAAACAAATGGGAAGGGTCATTTGTGTGAGATAACTTGTTCAATTTGTGTGAAAGAACTTGATTAGACTGTGTGTCCTTTGTGAAATCAATTGTTAACTTATTATTGTCTATTTGTTTTGAATTACGCTTTCAATCTATTATTTGTATTCAATTGCAAATGTTGCATTTCGCAAAATAACCACGAAGCCATTCCTTTGGAATAAGCCATCATGTATAAATGCATTCGTGGTATGACTTGCGAGTGCGGTGTGTACTCACTCTTGCTAAACAAATCAATGTAGTGGAGGAGTCGTCTTTGCTTTTGAAGAGGAGTTCACGAAGGTTGAACGTTAGGGTCTTGATCGATCGGTTGCTCGTGGTAAATTGATGGGAGCTACCGGAGTTTATTTCGCTTCATCTGCAGCCTATTTCTTTTTTGTCAGCCTTGCAGGCCTTATAAATTGTAACCCTCGACCTTAAGGCCCCAACGGTTATTTGTTATTCAAATATACTCGTTTATTCTTATATTCGTTGTATGGATGTGATATTTCATCAATGTTGACTTTGTGTGCACTAGCGTGATCTGGACTAGTCTTGAATACACGAGGGTCCAGATTTGCATATTTGGGTCCCGACAGAGGTGGTATCAGAGCCATACTGACTGTAGGTCTTGACCCTAGTTAGATTGGCCGTTCTTAGTGAGTCCAAACTATTTTCTAAAGCAAAAATTAACTTGCAAGATTAATTGAATTCCTTAACTCATCTCATGTCTCTCTTGACTCAACTATTGCTGAAATTCTTTCTCTCCCATTGCTTTAAAGTTGTTTTCATATCCTTGTCCATCTTGACGGATGCCTCGTCTTGAGTTATGGAGAGCGCAAGGAGGACTTGCCACGAGCTTTGGAAGTTGCTACAAGTACTTGGAGGGTTCGATCGTCCATTGTACCGTGGCAATGCTTGGATCGTGAACGGCCGAGATCGTGGAGTAATCTGCCATTTGACCATCTACGCCAGGCAGCACACCAAGGCAAGCAAACCACTGCACATCTCAGCTAGGAGGAGTATTTGGATTGAAGCAATCCAGGAGTCTTCACGCCTTGCCATCCTGAGGATCTGCAACATCTACTCTCGAGAGCTTCGTGACACAGTTTTCCGTTATCATCCCCGCACTTCCGACGTGGATCTTGCTGCACGTTTTCCGTCTACGGAGGGAGAAGACAACGCCACCGTCGTGCATCTCGCCCAGTTCGCCGCTGCTCAGGAAGAATCGTTGGAGTTAGCCGCTCTGAGTGGAGGTACCTATGAGACTCTTGAGAGAGTCAAGAAAGGATCGCCATATTAGAAGAAACTCTTTATGGACGACACGAAGAAGACATCAAGAGGAAGACCTGAAGAAGCTAATGGACCTACTGAGCTGTAAGAGCGCAGAGGCGCAGAGCGAAGCACCAGAAGACTGCACTGTGGACACTGCTCCTATTGCACCAGCCCCGGGACATCAGGATCAGTTTGCGAGGATGCCAGCTCACTTTGAGTCTACAAGCAAAGGGAGCACCGTCAAGGTGCGGAGGCTATTTGATTGAGTAGTCTCATTCGCGTTGTTTGAGCTTAGCCGCTTTTATGTCTTGAGTCGCCCTTTAGGCGGTAGTTTTGTGTGCTTAAGTTCGTCCTTATTTTTGTGTGCAAGTATGAGCTGCAAAGGCCCTTAGGCATTTGTTGCAAGCCATACTATTATCTTAATCAATATAAGAGTTTCATTGAGCTTTCTTAAAATATGTTGGGTTTTACCTACCCGCTTAGTTCTACACCTTATCTCGTGCTTGCTACCTTATCTAACCACGAGATTCACCGGATGGTTCAAACTCGTCAAGGCTGCTGCAAGTGGTTACGATACTCGAGATCGAAGGGACAGAACAAATCCCGCAGAGTAGTTCCACCACAAGCACCTTGATTGATCTGCGAATTTTGGAGCATTCATGACGGCTGCAGACCGGTGATGTACACCATGATGAATCAGATGCAAGCTATGAATAACCAGAACAACAACAATCAGTATCACAATGGAGCCCCAGTTGCTCATGGTCACAATGGATCATCCAAGTTGGCGGAGTTTATGAGAACCCGTCCACCAACCTTTTCTGGACATGTCTCACCAAGAGAAGGCGATGATTGGCTTCGTGTCATTGAGAGAAAGCTGCTGATCACTCAATGCAGCGATCATGAAAAAGTTCTGTACGCCTCTCACCAGATGGAAGGCATTGCCGCTGAATGGTGGGAAAACTTCTGTGCAGCGCATGGGACGCCGCAAGACATTACTTGGGAAGAGTTCACAATCGCCCGAGATCATGTACCAGAAGGAATCATGGATCTGAAGAAGGATGAATTTCGTGCTCTCAAGCAAGGAGGAATGTCAGTGACTGATTACCTCAACAAGTTCTCACAACTTGCTCGATATGCTGCAGAAGATGTCGCCACTGACAAGGCTCGTCAGAGTCGTTTTCTGAAAGGATTGAACACTGGACTTCAAGTCAACTTGATCGCCCACACCTTTCCTGATTTTCAAGAGTTAATCAACAAGGCTTTGATTCTAGAGGATAAGCGTAAGGAATTGGAAGATCATCGTAAACGCAGAATGGCTCAGCAAGGAAGTCACCAACCCCAGCTGAGGGCAAGAATGATTCCACCGCAGTTTAGCCGTTTTCCACCACGCACTCGCGGACCACCGCACCAACTTCAGCACCTCGCCCAGTTGCTCAGAACTTTCGCAACCCTGCACCAGTCAACCCCAATCCAGAAGAAGCAACCCACAAAATACAACCAGAGTTTGCTTTACCTGTCGTCAGCCAGGGCATTTCGCCAACCGATGTCGCGAGAATGGGACTATCACTCGAAGACGCTTCAACCTTGGGAATACACCACCAAGACACAATACAAGGCAACCATCAAGGAACTTCTCAAGCTACGGTCAATCCGGAGGAGCACCGCCATCAGTGGTCAGGGGCCGTGTCAACCACGTCACTCTGGAAGGAGCCCAAGAAGCACCTGACGTTGTCTTGGGTAAGTTCCTAGTAAATTCGATTACTGCATCGATTACATTTGATTACGAGCTTCGATTCGTTTGTTTCGGAATTTTGCAACTAAGAACAAATTGGAAGTTATGCATCTTAAGCATACTCTGTTAGTCGATACCTGGCAGCGAGCTAAGTTCTAAAGTTGGATGTTTAGGAGCTAGGCTACTCATAGTGGAGTTGAGTTTCTAGCCAACCTAATAGTTCTAGACACTCAGACCATAGATGTCATCCTTGGTATGGATTGGTTATCCAAACATAAAGCAGTGCTAGATTGTGGCCGAAGAGCCGTGACAATTGAGGATACCGCAGGAAAGAAAGTAGAATTTCTAGCCACCTCAAGATGCGTGATGGACATTTGGTAGTCAGCAGTTTGAAGACATTTCTTTGGAAGACGTACACTGTAGTCGAGATTACCGGATGTATTTCGGAAGAATTACGGGAATGCCACCGGACCGTGACATTGAGTTTGTCATCGATCTAGTGCCGTGAACAGCACCAATTTCAAGAGACCCTATCGGATGCGGTCGATGAACTTGTGGAAATGAAGAAGCGGATAGAAGAACTCATGGAAAAGGTTTTGTAAGACCTAGTTCGCCGCCATGGGGAGCACTGTTTTGTTCGTCAAGAAGAAAGATGGAAGTATGAGAATGTGTATCGATTATCGTTCTCTCAACGAAGTCACCATCAAGAATAAGTACCCATTGCCCAGAATAGATGATTTGTTCGACCAGATGAAAGGAGCCGGAGTATTCTCCAAGATCGATCTGCGATCAGGTTATCATCAGTTGAAAATTTGTCCTAAGGATGTACCAAAGACCGCTTTCTCAACCCGGTATGGACATTATGAGTTTTAGTCATGTCTTTTGGATTGACTAATGCCCTGCCTATTTCATGAACATGATGAACAAAGTATTCATGGAATATTTGGATAAGTTCGTGGTAGTATTCATTGATGATATTTTGGTATACTCAAAGTCAGAAGAAGAACATACGGGACATTTGAGATTAATCCTAGAGAAGCTCAGAGGACACCAGTTGTATGCCAAGTTCAAGAAGTGTGATTTTGGAAGAAGAAAGTTGATTTTCTCGGTCATGTGATGGTAGAAGGAGTAGCGATTGACCGGAAGGTTAAAGTCAGAATGAATTGGGAGCAGCCCAAGACGGTTACTCAAATTCGTAGTTTCTTGGGAATGGCAGGATACTATCGTCGTTTCATTGAAGGGTTCTCAACGATTGCTAAACCTCTTACGCAATTGTTGAAGAAAGAGAAGAAGTTTATTTGGACTGACTTGTGAAGAAAGTTTTCAAGAATTGAAGAAACGTTTGACTTCATTGATGTTAGTTTTGGGATATTAGTAAGGATTTTGATATCTACTGTGATGCTTCGCGTCAAGGACTAGGATGTGTCCTTATGCAAGAAGGAAGAGCTATCGCTTATGCGTCAAGGCAATTAAGACCTCATGAAGAGAACTACCCTACCCATGATTTGGAGCTAGCTGCTGTAGTGCATGCCTTGAAGATTTGGCGTCATTATCTCATTGGTAATCGCTGCGAAGTCTACACAGATCATAAGAGCCTGAAGTACATATTCACTCAGTCTGATTTGAACATGAGACAGAGAAGATGGTTGGAATTAATAAAGGATTATAATCTTGGAATCCATTACCATCTGGTAAGGCCAATGTAGTTGCAGATGCTTTGAGTCGTAAGAGCTACCGCAATGCTCTGGAAGCAAAGAGTTGTGTTGAACTTCGGGAGGAATTCCGAAGCTACTGACTAGAAGTTGTTCGGAAGGATTTGTGGCCAATTTGGAAGTACAGTCTACTCGGAGAAAGCAGATTCGTGAAGCTCAACCTAAGGATTACGAGTTTCTTGATCTCAAGAAGAAGATGTCGGAAGGAAAATTTAAAGACTTTACCATAGATGATCGAGAATATCTTGTGGATCAATGGGCGATATCGTGTACGGATATGGATGGATTAAGACGGTGATTCGAAGGAAGCCCATGACTCAAAATATTCGATTCACCCCGAAGTACTAAGATGTATCGGGATGTTAAGAATAAGTTTTGGTGGCCAAACTTAAGCGAGATGTCGCGAGTTCGTTGCCTTATGCGACGTGTGTCGAAAGTAAAGGCCGAACATCGAGGCCGCAGGATTGCTACAACCGTGAAGATACGAGAATGGAAGTGGGAAGAGATCGGTATGGATTTTATTACGGATTACCCAAGACTCAATCAGTTATGATTCGATTTGGGTAATAGTGGATCGTTTGACTAAGGTTGCCCATTTCTTGCCATCAAAACCACTTACTCGAGACCGCTTGGCGGAATTATATATGTCAAAATCGTCGACCGCACGGTGTGCCTAAGAAGATAGTGTCGATCGAGGATCTCAATTCACCTCTCGTTTCGCGAGTCTACATGAAGCCACAGGAACTCATCGAATTTGATCGCTTATCATCCATGCAGACGGATGGATGGTGAAAGAGTTAACCAGATATTAGAAGATATGTTAAGAGCACGTGCCTTAGCTAATGCTACGAGTTGGGATAAAAGTTTGCCGTATGCGAAATTCTCGTACAACAACGATTATCAAGCCGGTTTGAGATGTCACCATTTGAAGCTTTGTATGGTCGTACTGCAGAACTCCGTTGAATTGGTCGAGAGGCAATTTGAGCGTGTAGTGTTCGGGCGAGATATTATTCAGAAGCCAAGAACAAGTTGCTATGATCAGAGAGAGGTTAAAGATAGCCCGATCCGAGCAAAAGAGTTATGCCGATAATCGTCGTCGTGACCTCGACTTTGAACCAGAGGATTTTGTGTATCTTGAGTTACTCCGCCGAGGTGTTAAGAGATTCCACACCAAAGGAAGCTTGCTCCAAGGTATGTGGGTCCATTCAAGGTTTTGGAACGCCGTGGAGAAGTTGCGTACCGATTAGAGCTACCACGATCGTTAGCGGAGTGCATGATGTCTTTCATGTCTCTCGGTGAAGAAGTGTCTTCGTGTGCAAGAAGCAGACCGTTAGAGTCAATTGAATGAAGGAAGATCTCACATACAAAGAGCGACTGTCAAGATTTTGGATGTCATGAGCGCCGCACTGAAGCAAGACCGTTCGTTTACGCAAAGTCCGATGGAGTAACCACTCGGAAGGAGAAGCAGCGTGGGAGCGTGAAGAAGAGTTAAAGCCGAGTTCCCTAGCCTTTTCTCTAGCTAGCCGAATCTCGGGACGAGATTCGTTTAAGGGGAGGTTTGTAACATCCCAAATTTGAGCTTTAAAATCTTTTAAATAGTACTAGTGAGAAAATTCACCATTTGGATTTATTTGAATATTAATTTGAAAAGCTTAATATGGACTTTAAGGACAAATTGATTTAATGTGCTTAATCCCAACATCAACAATTGTCAAAACTATTTTTTAGATTCTATATGCTTGGATATATTTTATAGAATTTTTCGAATTTTCCCAAGTCATTTGCTATTTTCTAATTGCTATTTGCATTTTTGGATTTATTTAAATGAAAAACCTAATTTAAAATCCTTGAACGATCTTGGGCGAAGCCCAAGACTATTCCACCGCTCAATCCCGGTAGTTGGATCGGCATCGCCCGCCGCCGCTTCGCCGCTTTTCGCGCCTTGCCCATTGGATCTTCGCCGCGTGTCCCTTTCGGTCGATCTCGCTCGCGCTCGCCGCTTCGCTCTGCGCCGTTGGATCGCCATCGACGCTCGCCCTCGCCGCGCCTCGCTGCCATCGCCAGTGGGACCGCCCGTGGTCGCGTCTCGCGCTATCTTCTTCTCCATGGCCGCGCCCTCGCCCGCCATTCTTTGGACCTCGGAGCTTCGTCCGACAATTGCATAACGGCCTCGATTTTGTGCGCGGACAACGCCTCGAAGCCTTATCTCTCCCGCACCTGTTCGGTTATTTTCAATTTCAAATCGGTTTCAATCTCGAGAATCGAGGAATTCAAAATCCGGCCGTTTGGACCCGATTTGGGGATTTCCAAACCGGCGCCCCGGGCCTATAAATACCTCCTTAGCATCGCGCCACCTCCGCAATCCAGAGCCGCCGCTCTCGTCGCCCGATCGCCTCTAGCGCTGCCGCATTTTCGAGTTTTAGGGTTTCGCCGAGTTTCTTCTCCGGTAAATTGCGCCGTCTTCGTCGCCCTTGCCTCGCCAATCGCACCATCGTGATCGGCAAGCCTCGAGCCACCTCGTGCGCACCTCCTCGTCGCCGAGCATTGCCGAGCTTCCGTCCGACAAACCCGAGACTTCGCCGCTTTTCCTCGCCACGGTCATCTCCGACCACCCTGTACTCAAACCGGTGCCCATAGATGCGCAATAACCTCTCTACACATTGGTACCACTCACCGCCGTGAAGAGCCGCCGTTCGCCGCTGCCATTGGTTCCCGAGCTATCGCCGCCGTCGGTGATGTGGCAGCCGCGTCAGCATCCACCTCAGCTTCTGTGCGTGCGTGTCAACCGCGTGGCGCCGTGTCAGCGCCAGCACACGCGCACGTGGCTCGGTCCACCGGCTCCCAGATCCCGTGGCTCGGTGGGTTTGGTCCACCGTGGGCGAGCCAGCGGCGATGGGGCCCACTGTCGATTTTCTATTTAATTTTAATTCTTTTTCCGGAAATCCTCGGCTGACGCAAGCATTGCGCAATAAATCGATTTTCCTTTATAAAAATAATTCGGGAAATTCGAGAAAATCCAATTTAGGGTTTTTATTGATTTTCCAATCTTCCAAAGCCCATATCTTTTGCATCCGAAGTCCAATTGAGCCCTTTCAAATTTGTAAATTTATATAAAATTCAGATCTATTTATTTATGAATTTTATTTAATTTTTGGAGTTTATTTTGCCTCTGTTATTTATTTGTTTTGTTTCCTTTTGTCTCGTTTGCGAGTAGACGTCGATACTTCGGGGAATTTTGCAGAAGAAGGAGCACCTCAAGACCAAGACCAATATCTAGATCTATTCCAAGGCAAGTTATACCTTTGATCATTTTGAACCCAGTTTTCAAATACTTTGTTTCAATGTATTGCATTCTATTTCAAGTATTTATTTAAATACTTTTGGGTGTAGTTATTAATCCAAATTGTTATGCCACCTTGTCTATTGTATACCATGATCTTTTGTCACCCTAGGTTGGTTAATAATTAGTTGGTATTATCGTAGCACCAACGTGGGTTGGTTAGATACGATTAGACTGCTTAGCCATGCCACGAGTCATCATTCCATGTGAGAGTTGCAATTATAAACTTGACTAAGTGATTATGGAACGTGTGATGAATCTGTGTGTCTTGTGTGCTATTACTCGTTGATGGCATGTGTTGCACTTAATCAACAGGTGGGAAAAGATTTAGGCGAGGCAAGTGGTGGATTCTGTGTGAATGGTGGAGTGTGTGCTTATTAAACTTTGTGATTTGGGTTAAAGCGGAAGTCTTGCCTTGGTCAATTAAGGACTTAACTTTGTGCGCCATTGAGCTGGGCCTTCTTGTGCGACCACATGCCTAGTATGGGTGGGCCTGACTTAGTAAGTTATGGAGTCTTGACATTGACAACTCGAGGTTGTATTTAAGCTATGTGAAATTTGGAGGTGTGATATGTCACATCGCGGGACGGTTATTTGCATCCCCGTCCAATGGTGTGTGTCGTTCCAAGGGTCATGTGTACAAATTGACGGCGATAAAGCACACCAGAGTGTCATTGTTTGAGATGAAGTCTCTGAAAGGTTTTGTTGTGATCAACTCTGATCCGGTTGGTTTCATCGTGTGGGTAAAGTGTACAGCCTCTGCAGAGTGTTTAAACCAATCTATTCGAATAGCCGCGTCCTCGGATATGGACATGCTCGGGAATTTCACACGAGGGTAGATTTTCATAAAACAAATGGGAAGGGTCAATTTGTGTGAGATAACTTGTTCATTGTGTGAAAGAACTTGATTAGTGTGTGTCCTTTGTGAAATCAATTGTTAACTTATTATTGTCTATTTGTTTTGAATTACGCTTTCAATCTATTATTTGTATTCAATTGCAAATGTTGCATTTCTGCAAAATAACCACGGAAGCCATTCCTTTGGAATAAGCCATCATGTATAAATGCATTCTGTGGTATGACTTGCGAGTACGGTGTGTACTCACTCTTGCTAAACAAATCAAGCGAAGTGGAGGAGTCGTGCTTTGCTTTTGAAGAGGAGTTCTACGAAGGTTGAACGTTAGGGTCTTGATCCCAGTCGGTTGCCTGTGGTAAATTGATGGGAGCTACCGGAGTTTATTTCGTTTCCGCTGCAGTCTATTTCTTTATTGTCAGCCTTGCATGGCTTAATAAATGTAACACTCGACCATAAGGTCCCAACAGTTATTTGTTATTCAAATATACTCGTTTATTCTTATATTCGTTGTATGGATGTGATATTTCATCAATGTTGACACTGTGTGCACTAGCGTGATCCTGGACTAGTGCTGAATACACAGAGGGTCCAGATTTGCATATTTGGGTCCCGACAGCAACTAGACCCCTATCCTTTGAACCTTGGCGGCTAGAGCCTTGATACTAGTGGTTGGTACTAGAACCTCCACTAGTGATATAATTAGTTTAATTATTCAAACTACTTTTTGCCAAATGTGCTTTATGAAAACTATTGAAACTTAAAATATTACTTTGTGCAAAAGAACCATATAAACCTCATTTGTTAAAGCTATGCATATGCATTTTTTTCCAAGACTTGTAGAGTACTTTTTGTACTCACATGCTACACTCAAAATAAATCTCAGAAGCCTTGAAAGTTACCGAGGAGGATTATAACTTCTACACGTGTGGCTACAACGAAGGACACCGGAATACTAGGTCACGAGCCCCCTGTCGATTGCCTATGAGCATATGGATAGGCCATCACTTGGAGTTATCTTCTTCCGCTGTAGTTTATTTGAGTTGTTTAACCTGAAAGAGCGGCAATTGTAAGCTTCGACCATAAGGTCATTACTCTTTTGTTCAATATTATACATCTAGTCCAATAGCCGTGTTTTACTACGGATTAAAAAAACCATATCTCGTCAACCGTCGTCGTGCTCAGCCTACAATGCAAGTGATCCATCGGTAACCCGTTCTTAGAAAGATCGATGGAATCTTTAGGCTTCTTACGCACCAACTTGGGCAGTTGGGGAGTGGAGAGGAGGCTATGGGTGGCCAATCGTACGCACGGGAGGAACCGAAAAAGAACGAAATCCAACGGCTCACATCTCATGAAGAAAGATAGATCTAACGGCTCACATGCATGAGGGAGGACAGACCGCCACCAATTCCTTCTTTTAAGTAGTAGAGATAGTTTAATGTTTGCAAGATATGTGTTGATATTCAATGATGTAACTGTGTGCACTATCTACTGATTCATGGACTAGTGTAGATATATATAGAGGGTTCCAGATTTGGAAATCCGAGTCCTAACATCACCTAATCAATAATCATTTATCTACGAGGATCATAAGATCTTGAGGTACACAACCATCCCCAGTAGAGCGAAATATGAAGCAAAGACTATGGTTGGGGCTAATCACGGTTTATGATACTGGAACCAATTACCATCCAAGCAAGGTTAGAATAGAAGGCTATGCTTTGAAATGGAGAGGTTTTGCCATGACCTATGAATCAAACAAAGTCAGCCCGAGCTACTAGAAGAGTTTCAAAAAATCAAGATTTAGTTACTTGATGAAGGATACATAGTCACCACGGAGGTACAACATACTTTGGGGAAATCAGATTCCACAGACATAGATTGAAGATGCTGATACCAAGGGAATCAAGCCCAAGATGAAGAGAGGCAAATCCCGGTTTCACATATGGATGAACAAAGTACAGTACAGTTCGAGGGGCGTAGCTGCACATCAGACCAGAAGGAGCTTAGATAGTTGTAACTTAAAGAAGCCATGAGACTAGATAATCCATCCATCCAAGAAGCACGAAGATGTACTAGAACCTCGAGGAAAGATACTGGTTGTAACTATCAATTTTAACATCAATTATCAGTAAATAACAGCAAGCATATCAATGATAAAACCCATCCAAAGGTCACATTAACATAAACATAATGTTATAGCAATCATAGATAATTATTTCCTAGGAAGCATGGCAAAATAATAAACCAAGATCAAAGTAAAACCAGTCTCTACCAACAAGATAGATATGTGATCACCTTCTCTTCATGCAATAATACTTATGAATGCGCAATTTAATATAAGTTCATCAATAATATTGTCATACAACATTCTTGAATTCATCAGTTCAATTAATATCATGATCACTCATATTATTTGCAATTAAATAGTATGAAAGAAAAAAAAATAGTAATGAGTGATAAAGAATACAGCGATCCACCGTTGACACTGCCTACCGCGCACTTGCCTCTTTATCTCCTTGGAGCTGGATGGCCAAGCGGCAGCAAGACACTAGAAGCCACACTTCCTGGACAAACACTGCAAGACATAACCCAAAATCACAACATCACAGCACACACACTTTACACTTATCGTCATCACACGTCTACGCCAAACCGATCCAATTAACCCAAAACTAACGGACGCACTACCAGCTGTCCCAGTAGTAAAATGGCTCTACCTTATTCATCCAAACTCCAAATTAAACCAAATAAGACTTTTTGGAATCCTCATGGAAAAACCTACAACTTCCTAGATTCGACGAACATCTGATTCTACCATTTTCTGCCCTGTTTCTTTCCCTGAACACTGTCCCAGAATCTGACAGGACAGTCCACTTCACAATTTTATATTTTTAATTCTAAAACTTGAAAATATATGAATGATTCTAGTTCTAGAAGCTAATCAAAATTTCTTAAATTATTCAAGTAATCACCATATTTTAATTTTTCCATCTACTAGATGAAATTGATCCATCTTTATAACATGTGCCAACTATGTGCAAATTCTGGACAGCAACCTGCCTGAGGCCATACCTTTTCACTCGCTACTCCGATTCTAATCACCCAGATCTTCCTGGAAATCTAATGAGATTATATAACTTTTCTTTAATCGGACGAAACCCTGATTCAGAGCCTAAACATCTCGAATTGCCCCCGTAAAGTTATGTCTTGAACCTCGACGAACTTGGACATGTTGAAACCTAACCTTTCCCTAAGCAAAATGATCTACAAAACTTAACAACAACTAATCCAATGTAACATCTAGGGACTAATAGGGTGTACCCTTAACAAACAAGACGGGTCACGGAAACCCGCGAAAATCCTCCTCTTTTCCTTCCTATTCTTCTTCTTCTCCTTCTTTCCCTCCTTGCTCCTTCTCTCCTTGCTGAACTTCCGCTTGTTCTCTTGGCGTCACCACCCACTAGCAGCAGGTGGCGGCAGGGTGCCGACCAAGGGAGGCAGGAGCAACAGGAGGTGGAGGCACTGGGGAGGGTGTTGGCGAGGTGCCACTGGGTTTGGGTTGTTCTTAGCCCCCACCTTGGCCCCTTAAGACCAAGGTGGGCGATTTTGAGCCACGACACTGTGGGCCAAAGGCCGACGGCCCAGGTTGTCTAAATTTTCTGATTTCCCCCTTTTAAAACCTTTAATTTCCTATCTAATTTATTTTCCTCCTTTAATTCTTTTCAGAATATTACATAGTGTAGGCAGCAGGGAGAAACATGCAGCCTAGTGGCTAGGGTTTTGTGCATGGTGCGGCACACGGCTATGGCCATGGGCCGGCCATGGCTATGGGCTGGAGGCCCACTTCCTTTCCCCAACTTGCTAAATTCTAAAATTAACTTTTAAATACTTCTTCTAATTAGTTAATTTCTTCACCGATTCTTGTAATATTTTCTGATTAAGTCTCAATTAACAACGGGATATTACATTTTGTGGGTAAAGTTGTATAACCTCTGTAGAGTGTAAAACTATTCGAATAGTTATGTCCCTGGTTATGAACAATACTCGATGATTTCACATGAGGTTTTATATTTTACTACAATTTGGATTGGTTGGAAACTAAATGGAGAATTCACTTTGGTTTTGAATTTAAAGTTAGCATTGTGAGGCCAGATATTGATGAAGTTGTAGCTCGCGAAGGGTGATTCCTTGCCAATTTATTCCTTTCATCAATCAAATGTTTACCGATTATTAGTATCATTTCTTAAATGAGCTTTGAATATATTTATTGTATTTAAATTCATGTTTTTTCTTTCTGCAAAATAAGCCATATCAGCCATCCTTTGTAATAAGCCTTGCATCTATAATTGCATTTGGTGTGTACAACTTGTTGTACTCTATGTGCTCATTGTTGCTATTACACAATGTTGCTCAATTGTGGAAAGACAAAAAGGTCATCTACGATTAGCTCATTGTTAAAGGAGTACAACAGGGATTACGAGGATTAGGTTATGTTATCCAGTCGATTGCTTGTTGGACATATGGCGTGTGCTACACATTGGGGTTTCTCCTTAAGTTTTTTTCTTTGTTTAATTGTTTGTAGTCGCCTTAAGTGACAGTTGTGTAAACTTTGAATCACAAGGTATAATTAATAAAGTACTTATTTATTCACGCATATGGTTAATGTTCCATCTATGTTATCATTGTGTGCACCTGCGTGGTCCTGGACTAGTGCAGTATACATAAAGGGTTCGGATTTGCAAATCCGGATCCCGGCACTGCACTAGTCATAGTAGCATCTCCAATTAGTATAGCTGGTGGTGTAGTGCATATACGTGTAGTGTTCTTATCAGACATCCTACATCTATTTTTCTTTGTTCCCTACTTTCCTCTCATTCTTCTTCTTCCCCTCCGTTACACACGAAATCCGCCCATGAATGCTGTGGCGATCAACAGTTGGGGTAGGCATTCTCAAATGTTATAACCATATACTCACAGATCGGAGGGAGCTGGTTCCAGGAAACCGCCTAAATCTTGCTTTAGAGGATTGCTCCAAAAGCTCACTAGGCTTCATTTAGCCTTTCAAATGGTACTGAAAAATTGTAAAAAAAAATGTTTTTGGAGGCAAAGCTTTGCATAGCTGAGTTGATTAAATTTCTCACCTAAGAGGACGAGTTTGTTGTTAGCTACGGGACCAACAGAATCAATGCGGATGAGAACACATGAAAACAAGCTCACTATAATGACAATGCAAGGTTCACCGAAAGCACTACAAAGAGTAGAAAATGAATCCAGAAGTGTTCTGGGAGATTGTCTACTCTTGCAACCCCTCTGTCACGAATCAAGAGCAAAAGGGGATAGAAATCAGAGTTTGGGATGAGATATATAGGGAGAATCTTCGCTCCTATCGTCCGCGACCGTTCGATCGGAACCAAAAAGCTTCGTCCGCACGCACTGCTTCGCTTCGCTCCGCTCCGCTCGGCACGCGTTGTGCCACGTCCACCTCTCTGGATGATTCGGTTTCGTCATTCTTCCACGCCCAACTGCCTCATGGCCTTCTCCGTCGTCGCTCCTTCCCTTCCTCTCCCACGGCGCCTGGGGTTAAAGCCCTCCTCGACTCTTCGAGCGGGTCGCAACACCTCCCTTCCTCCTCCCCATTCCCCACTCGCCCGCTCCCTTCATCCCCATGGCGGTGAAGGGGAAGGGCAAGCAGGTGGCCGCCAACCCCCCTTCATCCAGTTCTTTGACGACGCCGCCTACGTCGCCGACGAGTACGAGGAGGAAGAGCCAAAGTTGGGCCTTGCGTTTGTCTAGATATTATTTACACTGGTTGTAAAGTTAGATATTTTTGGTTGGCTTGAGTTCAATTTGCACTTGCTTTGCTGATTACTCTCCTTCCCCCTCGGCCTCCTGCCGAATCGCCGCCTAATCGCCTCTCCTTCTTCCCCCTCGGCCAACTCGCCTCTCCGACCGCACCTCGGCCTCTTCACCTCCTCCTGACAGCAGCTCCCTTGGCTTTGCTGATTTTGTAAAGCAAGTGCAAATTTTGTAAAGCAAGTGCAAATTGAACTTGCTTTGCTGATTTTGTCTGAACCTATTATAGCGTGCAAAGTTGCTTCATATCTGTCTGGTGGAAGTCTAATGCCTGTCTGTCATGAAATTTGGTCATAACTAAGCTGATTTTCTCTACAAAACAGGCAACTCTTTACCTCATATCTGCATTTGTTCTTGCTTTACAAACACCAGCACAAATACGCTCACGCAAATCGTTCCTACAGTTTCACTGAAACGCTATTATCTGTCTTACCATCTTCTTAGATGTACAGACACTGCATGGACATTCAACTTTTTCTGCCTATGTGCGTTGACAACTTGCAAGTAACACAACCTGAAAGTCCTCCTAACTAGGCCACCTCCTTCACTAGCGATTCCGAATTTATTCAGAATCCTGACAAAGAAACAACACCCGTGTAAGTGTATCCAGCTATTACTCTCTGCTTCACTAGATATTACCTTTCTATTCCCCTCTGAATCCTAGCTACAGAGGCATCTTGTTGTGTTCATTCTTGCAGTTTATAGATCCTTATGTACATCCTCCACCTGTAGAACTTTCTACGCATCATCCACAGTGATTCTGTAATTACCTAAAAACCTATCTTTCTGTTCTCTAGATTTATTACTACGTCCATTTCATTATTGTTGGATAGCACAAAGAAGCGCACGACGAAGCGGGGCCAGCGCGTCAGAGTCCATGGACGCTTTCCAATCCCATGGGATTGATTAGAACCGGTTGTTGTTGGTTCGCTAGTGGATTTCCTGATTGTAGCGTCCGTTTTTTAGCGTCGCATGTGGAGCTGGTGACATCGTGTGCGTTTCTTAAGTGGTCCCGGTGGTTGCCCATGGCTCACCCTTCGATGCAACTCTTTGTATGCGCTATTCTGTAATCTGTGCCTTCTTTTCGTTCTCTTCTTGGTTATGTTCTTTCTTGGAACGGATCGAGAGATAGACGCGGGATATTTTATCCAGCATTTTGGTCTAGAACGTTCGCCTTTTAGCTCTTATTCTGCTGAGGAGGTTAATCTGCAAACCTTTCTTCATCGTTGATGGTTCATGTATGTTTGTTTGTGCTGGTTGTTCGATTGCAGAAGCATGTCATCGATGTAGCTCACTATTTCACGGGATTGGAATTAGCAGATGATGCGTTTTGTATATATATTATATTGTTTGTCATGTTGGCTTATTGAAATGTTTCAGTTTAAACATCTTCTTCCGAGCGAGGATGATGAATTGATTCCCTGGTTAAGCACAATTTAGAAATGTCATGTACTGCTTCAGCCATTAGAACTTGTACCTGCAACTTGATTCTTTTGACAAGTGCCGCTTGTTTTGGATGATTTTTCTAGCCGAGTGGGAATGGAACGTGTTGTCGTAAGGAGAGTGATCCCTTCAGACAACAGTTGCCTCTTCAGTGCTGTCGGGTGTGATTCTGGGCTTTGTCGTAATACTATACCATTATTTTTTTGAGGGGATACTATACCGTTACTGATTTCAGAAATGAGGCAAATCCTGATTATGCTTTTCAACACCTCTGTTTTGATACAGGTGTGTGATGGAGCATAGTAGAAACAAGGGTTCTGAGCTCCGGCAGGTGACTGCTTCGAATAATTACTTACCAATTTGATACCTGCATTCCTTTCCCCTACGATTTCCCAAGGTTCTTTAGACTTTGATAAGACGCAGGTTGTTAGGCTTATATATGGACAAGAACTAAAATTGTGCTGATTAGCGGATTTTGTCATTCTGAAATCTATTATAGTACTTGATAAATATGTTGTGCTCAGTCTATAGTGCATTTAAACTATACCTGTTCTGATGCCGATTTCCTCCAAAACCAGATGTACGATCACACACAACTGCATTAATTGGAATAGCTTGTTGGATGATAGGATCATGTCAGTCTGACAAAGATGCAAAAATATCATATATATGAGCTGTTGGATGTTAATTGAATTCATATAGACAAACTTATTTTAGAGCTTCTTTCATGGCATGTCCTGATTAGCTAATAGGATGTGATTCAATTAGCTCCAAGTGCATATCAGTCGGTCGAGTGTTGTTTTCATTATTTGCGCCGACTGTAGCAAGTATGTTCTTAGAAAAGTTTATGCAGGATGTGTGATGTTTAAACCATTGTGTTCTTGACTTGTTTGTCCTTCTTTAATCTAGTGCCTATTGCACTTTGTTCAGTACTATGTTTCTGTACAGAACAAGAACCAACACGATAGATAACCTTAGCACAGCTATGATAAATTAAACACTGATTTGTGTTCCATGATATTCCTTTTAGCTAGAAATTGTTCTAAACATGCGCAGGTCTGCACATATTATTGCCATTTTGCTTACCCTTCTAAACCTCCATGTTGTTGACTTTCCTGCCTTTTCTTCCCTCTTTGCTTGAAGGTTATAGCAGCTGTAGTTGGTGGTGATCCTGAAAAGTGAGGAGGTGAGTTTCAGCACTATTAATCCTGTACAGAAACATTAAGGCTGACAATACTACCGGTTTGAAGTGTCCCTGTGTTGTGTTGTTTGTGGGCTGGTTGTTGCCAGTTGCCATAAAAATCCTGCACTCTGTTTGGTCATATCATGTTGCAAAGTTTCGTTAAACCAACTACTTTTGCCCCAACAGAGCATAACATATCTCCCCCCCCCCCCCAACCAACGCCTTATACTGACCTATAGTCACACTGCTCACGAGCCTTTTCACCATATCATTTATCCATGTGTTCTATCTGAAACATTCTCTTTGTCATGATCACAGTCGCACGTCGGGGACTGCAGGTGGCGGTGGGAGGAGGGTTTCTCGGCCGCGTTCGATGGCTGGGGATACACGCCTGTGCCAGGGCTCCAACTCTGAGGTTGGCTAATTTGTCTTTGCCCTGGGAATTTCATTGCATACCGACAAAACTTGCAGCTTTTGTTTCTGGCTGATAAATTTTATCCTTTTCTACTGGCTAATTATGGTAGTCATGCCCAGAGATTGAAATACCGGCCGGTAACCGGTTTACCGGTCGGCTCAGGGAAAAAAAATACCGGCCAGGATCTTTTAAATTCAAATTTGAATTTGTGACTCCATAATGTCTTTCTCTAGTTGGTTTAGGCATTGTTATGCTAGATTATGTATTGAAACATTAGTTTTTAGTATATTTAGCATTATTAAAACATAAAGGATGACTTTTTATGTACAACTTGAAATACTTTCTCATTAATATTTGCATTATTCCAAATTTAAATTTGCTAATTACCATTTTTCACCATTTTCCGGCTTTTTCCGGTTTTTTCGCCGGTTTTTCCGGTTACCGGCCGGTAACCGGTCTGGTAAAAAACCAAGTTTAAATTTTGAAATGCAAATTCAGCCCCTTTTTTTATTTTCCGGTAACCGGCCGGTTACCCGTACCAGTCATGCGCCGGGAATTTCCCAGAGACCAGGATTTCAATCCCTGGTCATGCCCACAAAGAGGAAATTGGAAAAAATCAAGGTAGATATGTTTACCTTTACTTTGTGCTACTTTCTACCAGTATCAGGTGGTTCCGGTTTCCCTTCCCAACCGAAGTGACATATTTCTATAACATAGACTTGGCACACTAAGGTAGAACAATCGGATAGGATCGTTGTAGAGCACTTCGAATTTTATCACATCAGTAGGTCTCTTCGAAAATGAACCACTCAGCTGTCCCAGTGGAACAAATTCTGCAAATTCCTCCTAAGTTCGATCAAGATCCAGCTCAATTTGTCTCTTACAGGTGATTATGCAACAGATTTAAATAACGCAGAGACTGTAGAAATGCCTCTTGAGTTTGATCCAGATGTTGCTAGGTTGGTTTCAGAAGAATGGCACCATGCAATAAAAATGCAATGGGAGCAAATGGAAATTCCTCGAGTTCGTCCAGACTCTGCTGGGCTGGCTCTTGACATAACAGAGTATGCAACAAAACTCAAAACAGGTACGACAAGGCGACAACTATTATGCTAATTGTGATGTGTGTTCAGTTCCATGCAGTCAGCAATTTATAAAATTAAACCTTTTGTTACTTGATTACAGACACATTTACGTGCTCAAAAGCTAAGAGCGGACTTGCCTGTTAAAGAGCAGCGTTACCAAGAGTCAAGTACAATGCTAAAGGGCATAGTAAATGTTCCAAGTTCGTCCAAGACACCTAAAAAATGACCAAGAAGAAAGCTAAAATACACTTGCCATTTACACCTTTTTATATGGTTCCATTTACTGGTGCAGTCTAGATCTTCTTTTTTTAATAATATCTGAACCTGTGTGTCCTATTCTTTTCTCCCCTTTTGACCGATCTTTATCTCTGTACTGTACTTCCATAGTAGTATGTGTTGGAGTTAGATATCTCATCTACGAGAGTCGGATTAGTAGATTGTGTAAGAATCGGATTAGATTTTGAGACTATGAATAAATGAGGTGTGGATCCTAAGAGATCAACACACAATTATTCTCTAAAGTTCAACATGGTATCAGAGCCTAACCCTAATCCCAAAACTCACTTCAGATCCGATTCGTAGCCGCCATCCCAGTAGCCGTCCCCACATAGTCACCAGCAAGCCGCCGCCACCACACCTTGCGGGCAGGCACGCGGGCCGCCGGCCACTGAGCCTGCGGTGGCGGTGCGGGCCGCCGCCCGCCGGGACTCGAGGGAGGAGGATCCGGTGGCTGCTCGTGGGAGGAGGACGACGCTCGGGGAGAAGCGCATGGGGGAGAAGGCTGCTCAAGGGAGGAGATCGCTCGGGGAAGAAGGCTGCTCGGGGGAGGAGAACGACGCTCGGGGGAGAGCAGCGCACAGAGGAGGAGGCCAAGGTAGCTGCGATCGGGAGGAGGTGAAGAGGCCGAGGTGCGGTCGGAGAGGCGAGTCGGCCGAGGGGGAAGAAGGAGAGGCGATTAGGCGGCGATTCGGCAGGAGGCCGAGGGGGAAGGAGAGGCGATTCGGCGGCGATTCGGCAGGAGGCCAGAGGGGGAAGGAAAAAAGACGATTCGGCAGGAGGTCGGGGAGGCGGTCGGCCGAGGGAAGAAAAGCAGGAGTGATTGGTTTTGCGGATGGTTCAAAAGGTGTTGGCGACTGCGTTTGTGACTATGGAGTCGTGATTTATTGATGTGTGAAGAGGTTGCCGTGATCGTTAATACACGCGGCAATAGGTGAGCATGGATAGGGAGAGTGGAGAATCCTCTTTGGTTACAAAATGCGAGATGAGAGGTATATTGCAAGACCTCATTGCGATGGGTTTGATAGGTCCTAGGGCTGAAACGAGATCATCAGAGTTGAAGTTGGAATTGATGCCGAATGATGTGAGGCTAGAAGGGAGTAAGAATTACCTGAGTTGGTCCAGGAGGGCTCAGTTAATTATGAAGACGAAAGGGGTAGAGCACTATTTACAGGAGACCTGCGTGGAGCCTACAGATAGAGGGAGTACTGATTGGAGGGTGTGAAATACTTACCAACTCTGTGGTGGTGGCATGGTTGTTGACTTCGGTGTCCCCGCCCATTGCTAGGATGGTGGAGGCGATCCCAAGTGCAACGGTGATGTGGAAGACCCTGGGGAACATGTACTCCGGAACTGGGAATGTGATGATGATGGTGGAGGTTCAGGGCGAGGTAGATGCTCTGAAACAGGGGGAGAAGAGCGTTCAGGAATATGCCAGTGAGTTGTAGCGGTTGTGGGCAGATTTGGATCAATATGATCCACTACAACTGACGTGTGCTGATGATATTGAGTTTGGTAGGGCATGGCTGCAGCGTAGAAGGGTCACTCACTTCTTGAAATGTTTAAACCCTAAGTTTGAGAGCAGGAGAACTTCAATATGTCATCAGGTGGTATTGCCAACTATGGAGGAGGCTATTTCAGCTATGGTTATCGAGGAAACTCGACAGAGAGTGATGGTGGGTAACAATCCTATAAGGTCAGCGTACGCCATTGCTGATGACAAAGAGTGTTACAACAGTAAGCAAACATGACATTTGAGTTGAGCATGTCCTCTCTCACGAACTGGAGGTCGCGAGGGTGATTGGATTTGTCGTGATGCGAGATGCGGCAACTTGAATTTTGCAAGGAGGACTGAGTGTTATAAGTGTGGGGCATCTCGCCCTAGTAGAAGTGGTGGTGGGAATAATAGATCTGCTGAAGGAGGTCAAGGTGGAGGTAGAGGTAGACGAAGAGGTGGGTCCAGGGCCAATGCAGCCATGACAGAAGAGAATACCATAAAGTCGGAGAAGTGGCAGAAGGGAGGAGAGTTGGGAGGAGGATTGGGACTGGAGAAGCGTGATGGACTATGGCAAAGGTAGAGGTGGTGGAGGCAGAGACTGGGGGAGTGTGGGTAGAGTGGTGGAAGCCGGGGGTAGCTGGGGGCATGAGGGTAGAGGAAGATGAGGTTGAAGTCAGGCAGCTGGTAGATGGTAGTGATGGATTTGGTGACGTTCTTGGTAGTATTGGTGGTTAGTAGGTTTTACTAGATTCTAGTAATGGTATTATATTATGTAACAAGATGGCCATGATTGTTATCTCATGCCCATCTTGAGAGGGAGTGTTGAAGTTAGATATCTCATCTACGAGAGTCGGATTAGTAGATTGTGTAAGAATCGGATTAGGTTTTGAGACTATAAATAAATAAGGTGTGAATCCTAAGAGATCAACACATAATTATTCTCTAGAGTTCAACAGTATGGAGCGACCGAAAGTGTCAAGGCATTTAGCTAAAGAGGCAATGAATTATTTCGAGTAATGTGTTTCGATTTCAGCATTGGATAGCACTGATTTCTCATCCACTCACTTGAAGACCCTCAACCAAATTCAGCTGTGCCTGTCCTAGGAAAGGGCAACAGTAGATTCCTTCACAGAGGAGGATCAGGCCTTTTAGAACCCCGCTTTCCAACTGATCGACGCAGTCACCCTGAGGTTAGCGAATCAATTGGCTCCACTACTTAAAGAGTCCTATTTTTCAACTTAGAACATTGAAGTCTCTTTTTTTACATGGATTCGAAAATGTTCGGAATGAGTAGTCATATGACACTGTATTAGTGTTGTCAAGTATTGCCAGGATAAGGTTTGAATCCTTATTCCTGCATGCTACGTTCTATAATATGATGGGCACTCCATTTCAGGGATAGCACAAAATATCTATTATTCCATCCAGAAACTCTGGTGGTAGTTCTTTCCAATTATTTTCATATTTGTGCCTGAATTTCTTCCCAGTTTGTGTTGCATACACACACATTCCTTTCCTTTTTGCTTGAATGAAATCTGAGCTATTTTGTAAACTTTCCTATGCTGGCAACTGTTAGACAGGATGGTGCATCGGCTTCTTACATGCATGACGTCTTCTCTTTCGAGGGATCACGTGTTCACATGATAACTGTACGTGTTCACATGATATCTGTAATCTATATATGTGTAACCAATGTACTCTGATTTCAATAATCAAAGACTGTGTTACTTTCCTCGCTTACATTGTATCAGATCGGTGCCGTTCCTAAGCCGCTGCCTCCACAGCTTTCGCCGCCCCGCCCCTAGGAAATGATCTCATCTCCATGATCTTTCTTGGGGGTTGCGCAACACATAGTTTAAGTCGTATCATCGATCATCCGATCAGCTACCAATTAGAGTTTTCCTCAGTCATCTTCAAATTGGGTTTTCTCTATTTTTTCTGATCATAGATTGGTTTGCGTCACCCTGCCGACCTATTGACGTTCCTCGGCTCCGGACTTCACCGCCTTGTCTTCGACCTCTCAGGCGCCTCCTCTCTGCCGATGACGTCGTTGCGTGATGTGGCGCACTCATCGACACGGCCCTCACTCCACGGCTTTCCGAGCGCCCCGTCTACCGTCGTCATCACGCCGGATCATCATCGCCGGACCGTCGTCCGCGAGACTTCCGTCTTCACCGAATTTAGGTCTAGTCTAAATGTCCGCCTTGGCGATGTTCCGATTGTGGGGGCGTGTTAGACAGGATGGTGCCTCGGCTTCCTACATGTATGACGTCTTCTCTTCCGAGAGATCACGCGTTCACATGATAGTTGTACGCGTTCACATGATAGTTGTAATCTATATATGTGTAACTTATGTACTCTGATTTCAGCGATCAAAGACAGTGTTATTTTCCTCGCTTACAGCAACAAATATTGCTCTTTGCCTGTTTAGCACAACATGCATCATTGTATTATTGAGATCTAGAATAAGAGGATGTTCTTTCCTGTTGTAAAATATGATGATGTTTAATCGAACATGGCTACTAATAGATTGTTAGTCTTGGTCTTATGTGATGTGTAATGCCATAACTCAAAGATGCTTATGCCATAACAGCGGAAGAGAAAGCTGCACTTTGGCAAGAAGGTAATGTTCCACTTGAAGAAAAAAATGTACACTTGCTGGGATTGGTACAAAATTGCATTCTTTTCTTTGTCCAGGTTTTGTCCAATATCACTAGAATGCATAGTAAAAAAAAAAGGTGCATCATCTTTTCAAAAAAATTCATTTTTTCGTTTTCTCCTGATTTTGGATTCCCATTCCTAATTGTGCTTTCTATTACGAGAGGTGAGTAACCATGCTGTGCAAATATCATTATTAAAGTGCCTGAAACACGCTGTACAAATACAAAGCATCCACGGACTCAATATCTACCGGTATTTGCACACAACTCAATACGTACCAGATTTGTGTATATGTATACATATACATGCACAATGCATTGCAATCCTAGACCTAACTTCAATATTTGCAACAAAAGGGGGAAAAACACCACGCATGTGCAGCTCCTGTCCACGGCTTATGCAGGACGGCGCGTGTTCTAGTGTTGGTGTTAAAGAAACAAGAAAATAAGGACATTCAGAGAAGAATCTGCAGCATGGAACCACTATCTGAATCTGCAGCATGGAACCACTATTTCGTCCCACAGGATGCATCAGTGACGAAACGATGTGTTAGAACTATATAACGAAGGGTTGGTTCTTGAATACACATCTGATTTTTAGGAATACTGCACATTGGTTTTCTACAAAGTGTAACAAAGTGCATCACGCTTTAGGATTCTACTACTCATGCCACCATGTTTAGTATAACTAAATCCTAACTAATCTAAACTATTGGATAAAAAAGAATAGATTGTCTGTATTGAATTGACTGTACCATAAAAGTGCTCTAAGGGCATATCCAATAGTCTGTCTCTTATGGTTGTCTATAAAGGCTCTAACTCATTTACAGACAACCTTAGAGACAACATCTCCAATAATTTATCTATAAAATTATTTATTTTCAACACAACTTCTCTCCTTACACACTTACCATTTCAGATGGTTTGCATGCTTAACTTGTTTTTTATATATAAGAGATGATACATTCTCTCTTCACATTCTCTCCTCCAACTAGATTTTTTAGTGATATGATATGTAAAAAAACGACTCCAGTGACCACTATTGAAGATATCCTAAGAGAACACCCATCTCCTCAGTGAGACGCAACTGGAAAAACTAAGGTAAATGATACTGCCCAGACGTACGGAGTGAGAGTTTTTGTCGGACGGCTCCCTTCCCTTCCCATCGTCTCTTCTCTGTGTCGTCCTAGCTGGTCAAATTCATTCGCGCGCACGCGCAGCGGCACAACGCCGGGGACACCGTCTCCTTCTGCCGTGGCGCCGCTGAGGCCATGCACGACCCCGCCGCGTTCAGCTCCGGCTCGTCGCTCCAATCGAGAACCTGTTGTTTCTGCTGATGTTGCGCACATTTGCGAATAATGTTGCGGCTCATTCAAAAGAATATTGTGTACTGTTCTTTTGAATGTTGCAGATGTAAAAAAAAATATTGCATCTGTTGTAAAATAATGTTTCATCAGTACAAAATAAATGTTGCGCACTGTTCACGGCGATGTTGTAATTTTTTCCTTCCCTAAATTGACTCAGGACGTTCCAGAAGTTCATGTTTCTTTTGAACAAAACGAATGTTGCGGACCATTGCAAAAAATATTGTGGCCCATTCAAAATAATGTTGTGTACTGTTCTTTTGAATGTTGCAGATGTACAAAAAAATATTGCATCTGTTGTAAAATAATATTTTATCAGTATAAAATGAATGTTGCGCACTGTTCACGGTAATGTTGTAATTTTTTTCCTTCCCTAAATTGACACTCCCACCCAGCTCGCTCGCTCGCTCTCGCACATGTTCGACAAGGTGGTGACGCCGAGCGACGTGGGGAAGCTGAACCGGCTGGTGATCCCGAGCGACGGCAGGGGCGGAGGAGATCGGCGAGGGGAGGATGGCGGGACGACGAATCGCGAGATAGACGGCGGATCGTGTCGTACGGACCTAACGCTCAAACCGTACGTTCGAGCGCTAGGCGTTCCCTTAAAACTAATCAAACCACGCCCGATGAATCATCAAGGTCAACCAAGCTTACTCATTAAATAGTGATTGGATCCCATATAATAGAGCACATATGTACGTAATATGGATAGCTATCATCTATCCCTTTCCTGCGGACAGAATTGGATCTGTCAAGTGCTCCAAAACTCATATACTCCGTATCAAAATGAATTTAACTATTTCATTTGATGGTCCTCACTCAAAGAATGAACACTTTCTTGCCCATTGTTTTAGTCTATTCGTTAAAATAGTATTGGTTAGATATGTATATAGCTTAGTGTGTTTTTTTTTTATATTGACCATGTACATGATATATTGGCCTTTTGGCCAATTAGAATAGATCATGGTTCATTCCAGTAAGGTATTAGAGTTAGGGTTAGGGTTCCCCACGTGACCACCGCTGCCACCACCGGTTGCCACTGCCGCCGCTATCCCAGCGCCCTTCTCCCTGCGAGTTCCTCTGCTCAGTTTCAAATATGGCTCCCCAAGCAAAGCTCCTCCCTCCCGACTCTGTTCTGCTCCTGCCCGAGTCGCCGCTGCTTCAGATCCGGTGCCGCTCCAGTCGCCGCTGCCGCAGCTCCTCATGGACAGTTCTACATCGGCCCGTCCCTGACCCGAGCGTCGTCGCCCTCGACACCACCATGCCTGGCTGCAGCTGTCGTGCTCTGTTCGATCTACGTGGAACCGACGGCTTCGGCTTCACTCTAGCTCCAACGATCTACGTCGAGCCGGCAGCTTCAGCTTCACTTGGGCTCCAGCTTCTTCGACGTCTCTCTGGTTTCAGCTTTTCTTCAACTCTAGCTTCTCTTCGGCTCCCGATCTAGTTGGAGCCACTGCTCAGGGCATCTACTCCCGAGCATCGCCGCCTACTGACTCTAGATCTGGACGCCCCAAGATTGTCTTGATGCCACTGTGACGTTGCGTTTGGTCCCGCTAATCCCCGACGCAGCCACCTGCTTCCCTGCTATGGGGGATTGAGAAGACGAGGAGGACTCGCTCATGTGCATAGCGTGCGGTTGCCACTGTAGTTTCCATTGCCGCGCGGCGTTGTTCGGTGGCCCCGGGGTTTGTACACCAGTCTTCTTGCGCCCACCGTCGTCACCCACACGCGGGACGAACTACGTTGCGCTCCAGACCTTCCCACTGCTCCTGTTCCTAGCTAGCACCGCAACCCCTATCTCGGGCCGCCACTGCCACCGCCACCGCCCCTAATGCCACTGCCATCTTTCCTGCCTCAGGTCACCACCTCTGTCCCAACCTCAGGCTGCCGCCGCCCTGAATCTCAAGGACGGGATTCTTTGTAAGTGGGTAGGTCTGTAACGTCCAACAAATTTTATTTTTGGGAATAAATATGTGAGACCCCGGTTTATCCGGCTTGTAATGCTTAACCAACCGCTTGGCCCTAGCATCACAAAACAGATAATCCGAGACTCGAGACATGTATACTTCCCAGAAATGCAGTATACACACCTCCTTACAAAGTTCATGCATCAATTCCATTCATTGACATAGAACCGAAGCAAAACAGAACAGGACTAACATTAATAAAGGATAGTTATTACAAAAGAGAGGCCAACTGGCCAACAATAAAAGAGACAACAATAATTAAACAGCGGAAGCAAAAGTGCCATAAGATGGCTACAACAAAAGAGCCAATCAGTGTGCCTTTAACCCACAAGGCAACCGACCAGGACCGCCAAAGCTAGTCGTCGAATCCACAAAGACAACTCACAAAAGTGAGGCCCTTGGGGCTCACCTTCTTCCTCTGCAAACAAAAGCATTGAAAGAAAAGCGGGTGAGTACTTTGAATGTACTCGCAAGATATATAAGAATGATAACAGATCTATGAAATAACTACATGCAAGCTTATTTAAGTGGAGCAGGTTAGGACTCAAATTTTTAAGCATAAAGCAAGTTTTATTTGCAATAATGTAATAGATTGAAAGCAATTTTGCAATCTGATTTTATTTGATAAAAACAGTAGTAATCAAGTATCAACAACGAGAAGCAGATCCCCGAAGTGGCTAACCCAATAGCCACCACAATAGCATGAATTACCCATTCATGCCAACCATGTCAAGTTTTACTTTTAAAACAAAAACAGTTGTTGAAGTCTAGATCTTGCGTGAAATCACCAAGCGTGTCCATAACCTAGGACGAGGCTATTCGAATAGTTTTATCCCTGCAGGGTGTACCAACTTACCCACATGCCAGACCGCCTTTTTGCCACCGGGTTAAGCACACTTCCTTAGGTATGCCGGCACGGCTAAGTCCTACGAGACGTTTCCAATATTGTGAATTATTCACGAGCCGCCCGTATGGATAGAAACCCATACGTTGTGTCGGAGTCATCGTAAAGCCTCGGTCAACTACCCTTCCCGGGTAAAGCCTTGGACAACTACGACGCTCCTCGAGGTGGAGAGCCTACCCGGAATCTCCACCACCGCACACCCAACACAAGAACACCGAGAACACATATCATGTTTCACACAACACACACAACCCCCTCCTGCGACTCGGAGATAACCCACGCCAAAGTACTAGGTCAAGAGGGGTCCCATATAACCCTCATGTGGTTAGTACGCAAAAGTACTTGGATCAATGGCGCAAGCAACATTTTCGGTCCTTAGGGACCTAGGCACCTTTCCTTGTCACACCCAACAATCACACCAACATGCCATTGTGCCCAAGTCAAATCATTTTGTTTCATTTTCGGTTTTTACAAAACAAAAGCATAAGGTGCTGAACCAAAAATAAACAAAATGATTTGTGTGATCAAAGTCATCGACTAAGTCGATAACCGCCCAATTCTACCGGTAGCTAAGCACTTCTAAGCATGACATCGCAAAAACAGTAAAAGAGCATAATTAAATCACCGGGCTCTAATTCACCAGCGATGATAATAACTTATGGTTGTGGTAGGGGATAATATTTTAATGGCAACAATGCATTAGGAATAGCTACCTCTAAACAGGGCAAAAATAATTGGACACAAAAGCAATGCATACATATAATTTGTAAACAAGATATTAGACTTGGCAAATAATGGGACATTTATGATCAAACATCTTGCCTGCTTGCTGTGGGTCAAGGTGCTGCTGTGGATCAACAAGATTATGAATGTGCTCTTCGGATCCTAACGAGAAAGCAAAAGCAACCGATAAGAACGAATAAAATACAAAGACCCAACAGTAAACATTCTCCAAAAATTCCAAAAATTTTACAGTAGCAAGATAATGATTTATAAAGAATTTAGCAACAAGAACCAATTGATTTGGATTCTTAATGCCAAAGATATGACCAAAACAATTTTTCTCAGCTTTTATAAATCAAAAATGCTACTATTCATTAGCAAAATTTTCTGGAGCTATACTGGGGTTGGAAACATTTTTAACTTAAAGATGAGTTAAAAACATAACCAACAAAATTTGAATCAACCGAAAAGGATTTGAAATGAATTAGTTATGCATTTTACAAGTTATCACATTTTTCAGTTGATAAATAAATCCTCTCGAATTTCGTAAATCAAACGAGCGTGGCGAACTCGGGGCGTTGATCCTGGATCCAACGGCCCAAGCTCCGGCGCTGACGCGCGCGCGCGCGAAGCCTCAAACGTCAACCGTTGGATCCGGATCCAACGGTTCACGTGGCCCAGAACGTTCGGTGGTCCGAACGTTCACGCGCACGCGAGCCGTCGATCTGGGATCCGACGGTTCACGTGGATCCGAGGTTCGGTGGTCCGAACGTTCGCTCAGATCTGCGCCGTTGATCTTGGATCCAACGGACCACAGACCGAGGCGCGCGACAGACTCAATTTTTCGGCGCGATCCCGAGCCGCAGATCTTAGGATCGACGGTCCAAAATGACGCACGTTCAAACCAACGTCCTGTTTTCGTCCGGCAAAAATGTCGGAGGAGAACGGCTCGCCGCCGGCGGCTCTGGCCGCGGCGGTGCGAGCAAACGCCTAAAATGAGTCCTTAATACCCTTGCGCACACACCGGTACCGTGGCGTTGTACGAGGTGGTCGAACGCCGCAGCGGAGAGAACGAAGTGACCGCAAAGTGACGAAACGAAAAATGCAAATGGCTAAGCTGCGGTCCACGGAGTGGTGCGAGCCACTAGGGACTAAAGAGGGTTACAGGCGCAAAGGATGCACCGAGAAGAGTCGATCTTTGCTCGGCGAAGGAGAATGGCGATTTCGGTAGTAAAAGGGAAGTCCAAATTGAGTGCTCCTCTGTCAAAAGCCAAATTAACAGAGGGTTAATACTCCACGAGATGCCAAGCAACCGAGGAAGCAAAGGCTTGGAGAAAGAATGCCCGAACACCGCTTTCAAGAGGTCGAGCTCCAACAATGGCGGCCGAGAGAAAATTCACGAAGGAGTTCACTCGGTGCACTAACAGTGGTACTGAAGCTCAAGGGTGTTCAAAGGATGCTAAGGAAGCCTCGGGTAGAGTCTTATAGGCGGAGGAGCAAGAGGGGAGCAACGGCAAGAAAAATGGCCTTGCGCGGTTTTGAGGTCGGCCGAGGGCGACGGGAGCAGGTAACCGCAGGGAGGCAGGCGGCGTGGGGCGGCCGGACGGGAGCATTAAATGCGGCAGAGCCGTTGGCCAAAAGGGAGATGCGACTGGGCTCTGCCGAAGCGTACTGTGCACGCCAGCACTGTTGACTTCGGCCGAGTCGAGCGCGAGCGGAGGAAGACGACGAACGACGGCCGTTGGATTTAATCGGACGGCTGAAATGGATCGGTTCGATTCAAACGCTCGCTCAATCCTGGGCCGTGCGATGCTGATCCAACGGTTCACAACTCCCGCGTCCGACCGCATCGCGCCGGTTCGGTTAGTTGGTTCGACCGAGTCAATTGGCTCGAGCCCGAGTCCGGTTCGAACCCGAGGAACAGTGCAAACCAGTTAGAATTTGAATTTTAAACATCTGAGTTTTGAGGAATTATTTGAGGTAGCAAACAAACTCCAAAATTTATGAAATTTTAACTGGAGCTTGCTGACAGCAGGAGGAGCTTTCCATAAAATTTTCAGAGATTTTCATGCACTGAGTTATTCTACAGAAATTCCAGAAGAGAGGAAAATGGGGTTTGACCAGTTTGACTTGCCTCCAAAAATTATCAAATAATTTCTAAAAATCATGAGATAATTCAGAGGTGTTAAACATCAACCCTAGACCCAATGAAAATTATTTCCAAAGGTTGGGCACCAGATTTTTATGAAGGATATTTGTGTTGGTGTCCAAATGACAATTTGATTTTTGATTTCACATAATTCTTGTACAAAAATTATGGAACTGATTACAAAAATCAAGATGAGAGAAAAAGTTTTAATTTCACCTCATTTTTATTACATTTGAAACACAAACCAAGTTTGGGATGTTACAATATAATACAAAATAATAAATGGGAACATAATTATGAGCATATTCTACATGGGAAAAATATTTATGCATGATTTTTTAACTTTTTGCATAAAGCAAATAATGAAATTTCATACAAACAGCGACTTGTAAGAATTTTTGAGAAAATCACAGAGCATATAAAATCATGAAAAATGTACAAAAGAAACTAAATGGTGTCAGAAGCTCTCACAAAAAGTCCCATAAATTTTAGAGCATGTTTGATAAGTTAAAAAATTAAGCAATTACTCAACCGGTTTTGGAAATTCAAAAACTATTTTTGAATTCCTGCTCACCCTTTTTGGGTCGCATCTGAGTCGGCCCAAATTCCTTCGGCAGCTCCAACTAGCGCCTGCGTGCGCTGTTCCTTCTTGCTGACGAGTGGGCTCCACTCGTGAGAGCCCTTCATCTACCTTGCCTTCACCCTCGCCTGCCAGCATGCTAGCGCGCCCTCGCCAGCTCCGCCCGCTGTTTTCCCTCACCTCCCACCATTTTCGACGCCCACCTACCTCCATCACCTCTGCCTGGCTCCACCCACGCTGCCTACCTCTTAATGGCGCTCAACCCCCTCCCTTGGCCGAGACGCCGAAGCGGGAGCACGAAAATCTCACCGCGATCGCGTTTTCTTGCCACCTCTCACGCGCTACTCGCTCCTATTTAAACCTCTGACCACATCATAGAATACCCAGCTAGTCATTCTCGCCTCACAGCATGAACCAGAGCTTTTCGCTCCTTAGTTCGCCGGGAACAAGAGCGTCATCCTCGATGCCAATCAGCAAGTCTCGCAGTGCCATTTGCTCTGGTGAGCTTCCTTGCCCTCGCCAACCGCGCATTACCATGTGCCTCTTACCTCGCTGATAGTTCTTCTTTGCTTGATGTAGCTCCAGAAACCCTGTAGCGTGAACGTGCCATCATCTTCTTCACCTTCGGCGCACACTCCACTTCAGACCTTCGTGTTCCTGACATTCTAGTGAGCTTGAACCTCACCTGACCGTATCATTTCATGTCATATACTTTACTGATGCTTCTCCCTCAGTTGATGATGATCCACACACAGGATGTCACCCGTCGTGCTGACTCCCGCTGCAACTCAGCCACCTAGGCGCTCGGCCCGCCTAGGCGGTCAACGCTAGTCCAAGGCAAACCTAGACGGACCGAGGCGTGCAAGGCGAGGCGGCAGCTAGGCGGTCCGGAGCGGAGCAAGGCGGCTTGAGGCGCGCCAGGCGTGGTTGGACCGATTTGCATGGGGTAGAGGCGAAGAAAAAGATAAGTGAAAACTCACCCGTGGTGCTGACTCCCAAACGTTGAATCCTAGCTCCAGCACTTCCTCTCCTCTAGAGCTCTGCCTCCTCTCCAGATCCATGACGCGCCACCTCCTCCCTGGCTCCACGGTGTACCACCTCTTCCCAGGTCCACAACGTGACGCCTCCTCCTTGACTCCCCATCACCGTCATGCCTCGAATCCTCCCCGGCCGGTGCACTCCTCTGCTCTTGCTCTGCCCTCTCTCTCGGTTTCAGCGATAGGGGAAGCAAGTGGATTCCTCTCTCTCTCTCTCTCTCTCTCTCTCTCTCAGTTTCTACTCTACGCCTCTGCTACTTATTCTCTGTGCTCGGTCTCTGCCGTCAATTAGTAGCAGCGCAGCCGCTCCAACAGGCAAATAGGAAAGAGCGCAGACGCACAGTAGCACTACTTTGTAAGTTTGTAGCAAGCAATTGGCCAATCAGTAGCAACTAGGAAATAACAATTAAACCATTAGTAGCAACTAGGAAATACTATTTAGTATTAGCAGTCCCTAGTGCTAGTGCGAGCAATTAGCCCATTATTAGCAATAGCAAATAGCAAATAGCAACTAACAAATAGCATTTGAATTACAATGTATGATTGTGGTGTTTACTATTTAGTAGTCAATTAGGCAATTAGCAAGTAGCAATTATGACTGTAAGTTTGTAACAATTGTTTATCAATGTTCATGACATGTAGGATGTCATCGGTTGCGTCGGCCACGGTGGTGACTACGGATAACCTCAAGAGTAAATCCGAGGACATAGGGTGGGAGTATGGAGTGTTGATTGATCCAAACAATATTGATAAAGTAAAATGCAAGTTGTGCAACAAAATTGTTTCCAGAGGAGTGTATAGGATAAAGCAACATATTGCTCAAATTAGGGGCAATGTTGCTAAATGCCTGTTGTCCACAAAGGAAGATCAAGAGAAGTGCATCAAATCAATCGAGGAGGCGCAACTTAGAAGGAAGGCTAGGAAAGATAAAGAACAAGAAGTTAGAAATGAAGTTACCATTGACAAGGATGTCACCGGTGATGGTGATGAAGATCTTGAACTTGAAGATGTAGGATGCTCAGCACCTCGGAAGTTGGGGCCATGGATAAGTTTGCGATGCCTATTGATTCTAGTACATTGAGCTCCAAAGAACTACGATGACAAGCAATTAGTGCTACCATTTGGAAAGAAAGACTCCACAAAGTGAGGCAATATGTTGCTAGGTGAATTTATGAATCAGATAATAACTTGCAACTCTTGTAATGTCAACTAATATGCGAATAATATCCTGGTATTGTTTACTAACATAAGTAACATTGTATATTACATGTTTCAGGTATACCTTTCAACTCCATCAACATTATGCATTTGTGCAAATGTGTGAAGCCATTGGCCGCTTTGGCCCTGGCTTTATTCTCCCTTCTCAACACGATGTGCGGGAGAAGTTGTATGAGGAAGTGGATAGAACCAAGGGGTTGTTGAAGGACCATGAAGAAGGAAGGGCCAAGACCGGATGCTCTATTATGACTGATGCATGGACTGATCAAAAAAGGAGGAGCGTCATGAACATATGTGTGTGTTGTAGCATGTGGTCACGTTTCCTATAATCAAAGGAGGCATCTGAGGAGTCACACACTAGAGAGCTCATCTTTCAATATGTGGATTCTTGCATCGAAAAAATAGGTGCGGCCCATGTTGTCCAAGTTGTCACCGATAATGCTTCAAACAACATGGCAGCGAATGCATTATTGAAGAACAAAAGGCCTAGTATATTTTGGAGCTCATGTGAAACCCACACCATCAACTTGATGCTACAAGGAATTGGGAGCATTGCAAGGTTCAAGAAGACACTTGATCAAGCCAAGTCACTAACCATTTCTATCTACTCGCACCATAAAACATTGACCTTGATGACAAAATTTACAAAGAAGAGGGATATAATAACGCCTGAGGTGACTAGGTTTGCTTTCTCTTTTCTCACTTTGCAAAGATTGATTGAGAAGAAACTCCAACTAAAGTCGACGTCGCTTAACCAAGAATGGAAAAATTGCATCCATTGTAAAAAAAAAGGCAAATGCAAGGCATCCACAGCTATATTGGTGAGTAGAGCCTTTTGGAATGGTGTTTCTCTTTGTTTGAGGGTATTTGAGCCATTGGTAAAGGTTCTTCAAATGGTTGATGGGGATGTTAAACCTTCTACGGCCTTTCTTTATAGAAAAATTCAAAAGGCGAAGAAAGAAATCATGGAAGCCATGAACAATATGGAGAATAACTACAACTCCATCATAGATATTATTGACAAGAAGATGAAGGATAGGCTTTATTCTCCAGTGCACTTGACGACATACTTCTTGAATCCATATTATAGTTATTGTGATAGTACCATTTTTTGGATGATATTGTTATGGATGGGGTATTCACTTATGTGGAGACTTTTTACCATGGTGATGACGACAAGCACAGTCAGTTACTAAATGTGGAGTTGAGTATATTCAAAGATCAAGAAGACCACTTGGGGAAAGTGGCAGCAAAGACCGGATGCAAAGACTTTGAATTTAATCCAAGTTTAATAATTAATAGTCAATTTAAATACATGCATGATTTGTAAATTTCTCATATACTAATTGTTTTCTAGTTCCTAATATGCAGCTAAATGGTGGTCTACTCATGGATGTAAAGTTCTCGTGTTACAAAAAAATGGTCATGAGGATTCATGCTTGCTTAAGTGTCCTTATGAACTATTTAGATTTGTCTTGCTTGTTTTATTTGTGAGACCTTATGAACTATTTAGATTTGGCTTGATTGTTTTATTTGTGAAAAACTAAAAACTATGAGTATAAGACAATTTGATGTTACTTGTTTAAATTATTTTTTTATTACATCAAGTCATCGACTCATGATTCATGAAGTATATTTAATTTTTTACATCAACTTATTAAGGCTATTACATCAAGTCATCAAATATATTTGCATCACACCAAGGTAACATATCTTCTTATATAATTATACATATATATACATGTCACATATACATAAATTTGGATTGATGTTTGCTATTCTGTATTCATCCCACTTGCTTGAACTGATGTTGGATGTGTTGATGCTTGCAATTTTGTTCGGACCCCTAGGCACCTTAGACACTAGGCAGCCAACACTGCTATTGAATTGGTCGGTTGTGTCGGCTATAATCTAGAATTTAGATAAGCTTAAGCTAGAAAGATCCCGTACAATTGGGGGGTCCGCAACTTGGCCGGCCAGTGGTGACAACACTAGTCCATAGAGAGAGGGCGAACCGCCGACATCTAGCTTTCGTTGTGTCTTGTTATTGCTTCATTTATGTGATTGATAGGGTTGCGCGGAATGTTGATGTACTGGTAGAGGGTTGTGGCTCATTAACTAGTGTGGGTGCGCATGACTGGCGACAGGCATCGCAAACTTCTGGTGAGAGATCTATCGACAACAATTAGCATTAGAATTAGATAGATTAAATTGGCTTCTAAGTAGTATTATCAATTAGCAGCTGAACCTCTATAACGGTTATCGTCAACTATTCATCCAGTCTAGAGATTGGATCAATCCCTTCATACAACTATATTTTCACTCGTGGGAGGTCAGATGATTGGAGTTAGAAAATCCCAAGGCATGGTACCTGGTTTCTCGTGGATTTGGTAACTCTGAATACTCTGGTGAAAATCTACAACGGACCCATGTGCTACGCTTATATTTGATTGCGCGTAATTTGCATCAACGGGACTCCAACCTCGTAAATCAAATAAATTTGATTATTGGTTTTCAGTACAAATTGCTAGGTCATAGGTTTCGAATCTAGCCTATGGTAATTTTGGAAAACTTGCTTTGTGCTTAAATAACTCTTTAAGACCTCTCGTTCACTAAGCTAGGCATCTATATACTGCATTTGGCGTAAGGACATGTTGAATACTTTTTATACTCATTGTTGCTCATCGTGGAGTCGAGTATTCGTGGGAGGTCGATGATTGGAGTTAGAAAATCCCAAGGCATGGTACCGGTTTCTCGTGGATTTGGTAACTCTCGAATACTCTAGGTGAAAATCTACGATGGACCCATGTGCTACGCTTATATTTGATTGCGCGTAATTTGCATCAACGGGACTCCAACCTCGTAAATCAAATAAATTTGATTATTGGTTTTCGATACAAATTGCTAGGTCATAGGTTTGAATCTAGCCTATGGTAATTTTGGAAAACTTGCTTTGTGCTTAAATAACTCTTTAAGACCTCTCGTTCACTAAGCTAGGCATCTATATACTGCATTTGGCGTAAGGACGTGTTGAATACTTTTTATACTCATTGTTGCTCATACGTGGAGTCAGAGTATTCGTGGGAGGTCAGATGATTGGAGTTAGAAAATCCCAAGGCATGGTACCTGGTTTCTCGTGGATTTGGTAACTCTCGAATACTCTAGGTGAAAATCTACGATGGACCCATGTGCTACGCTTATATTTGATTGCGCGTAATTTGCATCAACGGGACTCCAACCTCGTAAATCAAATAAATTTGATTATTGGTTTTCAGTACAAATTGCTAGGTCATAGGTTTCGAATCTAGCCTATGGTAATTTTGGAGAACTTGTTTTGTGCTTAAATAACTCCTTAAGACCTCTCGTTCACTAAGCTAGGCATCTATATACTACATTTGGCGTAAGGACGTGTTGTATATATAGATGGATGCGATATTTATCGATGTTATTCTGTGTCAACTACTACTAATCATGTGAAAACCTCACGAGAGGGACCGGAAAGGTAAGTCCGTATCTCAACAAACGACCTGCAGGGCATCGTCCAGGCAATGGCCATGTACGGCGGTGATCTGGACGAGCCCTACCGCGGCAGCCCCCTCTGGCTCAGGCTTGCGCATGTTGATGGTGGTGGCGCGCCCGGCTTGTCTCCAAATCTGTATCTCCTCAGCTCGAGCTCATCCAAGTATCCAACCGGAAGGGCAGCAGTGAGATCATGTCGCCATCATCGGACATCAGGTCCATTTACCGGCAAACTGCTGGCTAGAGCCTCTGCAGGGTGATGGTCGTCCGGCTCACCTGTCGGCACGTGGTACTCCGACGCAGGGTTCAATTTACTGAATGAAATTCGGTAAAATTCGAATTTACAGGCCTCCCCCAGGAAGAATGCATACCAACCAAATAAATTTTGGATTTGCATGATTTTCATTAAAGTAGATCAAGGAAAGACTCCCAAAATCATGGATAATTTTCCATTCCATCTCACAGCATCAACATTGTCAAGTTCAACTTAAAATAGCAGCAAGTAAGTTCTCAAATGTACCAGAAAATGTTCAAACAACTCATTTCAACCTAACCATCCAAAAACATAAGAATCAAGATTGACGGCTATTCCTTGTAAGCACCAAGTGCTTCCGCAGGCGTTCACTCGTTCATTACGGGTTTGTTCTCGTTGGCCTTGGGCTTCTGCTCCTTGGGCTTTTGTCTTCCATTTTCCTGTCAACCGAAGGGCAACAGGATTAAAAACATCGATAACAGAAGAGCACATTCAGGAGTGGTTACAGTTGAAATGCACTGCATGGAAGCATCCATTACTTTGACATAAGAATTGACTATGCATTTAAAGCCTCAGGGAACACAACACAGAAAAGATAATGCAGGGCCTTAAGGGCGCACACAAAAAAGAAAAGCAAGTCCAGAGAAGACGACAAAACAAAGCATTACATTTTTCAACGTGGATTCATCAGTAATGAACTTATGTTTAGTAATACTGTGAAATAGTTCCTTGCAGTTGCATTTTGCAAAAATACATGTGCACTAGTTCGAAGTCAAGACAAATAACCTCAAGTATCTTACAGACTGTGGAAAAAAACTGTTGTGACTGATGAATCATCAATAACAAAGTCAGTTTCCTCGGTACAAGACTGCTTTGTACGTTTGTAGTCATATAATAGTTCCAGAACAACCAACTAAATACAGCAGAATTAAGTACTATAAAATCAAGTATATGTATCATATGAATCTAAGTACTCCTTTGTGCGGATCACATTAATTTAAATATATCTTATGATACTGATGCCATAAAAGGACTCCAGAATAATGTTTGATACTGTTCAATATCGAAATCAATTTGAACATTTCATTCTAAATTTCCTACTCAAACAGTGAAGGTCCCTTGTGTCAGTCCAATCTTTAAAATAGAAGCATCTCACGTATGACTGAATATGCAGTGTACAGGACATGCATTTAATATTGACAGAAATGTGTTCTTAGCTAGAATAAAAGAGAAATAAACATATACTTTCAGGATAAATACAAATCTTACAAGCATATCTGGGTTTGGCAGTTTTATGTGTTCTATAATGAAGCTTCTTGAACTTGGCAAATTTATATGTGATTCATGTTATCATCACCCTGGATATATGAACCACTCAGGATACATGATCAAACATGAAGCAGCAATGAAGAGATAAATTGCATATGCATGTAAGCACTGCTGCAACACTTGTTCCCCATCTTCACCCCACCCAACTACTTGGTCCAGGTTAAGCCCTAGAAGGGTACTTCATCAAACTCAAATAACTCCTAAAAGGGCATTAAAAAAGTAATATTCTACAGGCTTGTCATACACTGTCAGAGGCGCATGCACAGTTGATCACCTCCTACAATCAATCACAGAAGGGTCATGTGGTTCACTTACTAAAAACAGAGACTAAAAGCATAATTACTCATCCCCTTCGAAAACAGCTAAATATTTATCCTGAGAGGCACAAGTTCATTGCTCTCTCAGCAGTTCTCTCATAACAAGGTAACAGTGACATTATTACATATGTACTTACAAAAATGACACGTTAATGAATTGCCAGTTACTTCATATCCAAAGTAAGATGAACAACACAAGGAAAACCTTCTAGAATACCAGTATAACCCCTATTTAAAACTACAAGATTTTCCATCCTAATTTAGAACACCATTACGATCATATGGCTATTTGAGAATATCAAATAATATTTCGATCTTACCTTGGAACACCATTAAGATCACACAGCTATTTGAGAGTATTCCATGTGCAGTGCTGATTGCTGAGAGAACACCCCAAAGGCACAAGACAGGTTTTAAAACACAAACAATTTTGTTTTTAGCTTTTACTCTCCACCATTTGAACCTTGCTGGTTCCTACTCTAATTTGTCATTTTTTCCAGAAGTAAAATAATTTCTCATCTAGTGATGCGGTATCTATGGTCTGTTACGACAAATTTGTTTCTCGCACAACCGCAAACGAGCAATCGTTGACACACCCCTGACTTCTCTACCGATCTAACCCATGAATCCACACGTCCGGCTCCTAGTTACGCTGCCGTACACGTCCGGCTTCTCTTGATGGCAAGAACCACGATACATGCACAAATCGGACGCTACAACAAATCCCTCGATCAGAGAATCACCACAAATAGACAAGAGAAAATCGTAGGGCTAACATCGAATTAATTAGTTCGCACAAACAGCTCGTACAACCGAATCGAGAAAACGAAAGGTGGCAAGTGACGAGGGCCTTTCGGGTAAGACGGATGGATGAAGGGAAGGTTACCTCTTGTCGGAGGCTCCGCCCTTCTGGCTGAGAAAGGAGCGGAAGAGGGGGGAGTTCACGTCGTAGATCATCTTTCTTCTTCTTCGCCGCCGCTGCAAGCTTAGCTAGGGTTTGTGGGAGCTGCCGACTCGAGAACCACACGCTGTTTCTAGCAACCCCTATGGAGAAAACGTGAACGTTTTTTTCTGTTGTATTTCGGAGAACGGGCTACTTTCTAGGGAAATGGGCCGTCTAGGCTCGACGCTGGGGCTGTTTGGTCAAGGCCCAAAGCTGGGCAAAAAAAAATTCGTTAACATTTTTAGATCGTTGCTAAATATTGGCTTGCCTGAAATTTTTGGTAATGCCCAAAAGCAAAACATGCTAAATTCTTGCCACTTTATGGGTGGTGAAATTGCTCACAATTTTTTTTATAGGGCGCCTGAGAGGAGTTTGGCTACAATTCTCACACTCAAAACTTTATAAATTTTTTGGTCATGACCAATTTTTTTTTGGCTTAGATGGGGTTCATAATCAAGGATGACCGGTATCCATCCACTACTATGGCAGTCGGATATAGATAAAGAAAAAATCGATCAGATCTCCAGCATTCCCAAATAAAGAGCCAGAATATTACATGCACTTTTCACTCTAAATTTAAATCATAATCATTTACTATTACCATAATCATAATCCTAATTAAAACATGACAACAAGTTATCATACAACAAGCATAGCGAAATAAACTGAATAAGGATAAACATCCACGCACCACCTAGTAGGTCGGGACCTCGCCGAGAACACTCGGGACCACGACTCGAGAACACTCAGACCACGCGCGAGAACGCCGGAACTATGCCCAGGAGCATTCAATAACAACATTACTATTAAATAAATCATTACCATAAACACGCTCATAAATCATCAATATTGACGCACTAATCCTATTCATGATCCAGACAACCACCGTAGAGTAACCATTGTTCACTAATCAAGTTCCAAACAAATAAACTAATTTTCTAAGATGTACTTGTCGTAACTAAATGTGATAACTCATAGTTGATGGTATGTGAGGTGTAGGTGCTATTCTTATCCTATGAATGTCACATTCAATGGTCATCTAAAACAACAACAAAGCAAGGGTAATTCCAAGGCTCACCAAGTACATAATAGAACAATAAACATACGCACAAAGCTTATCATGATGTATTTCATCATCATCATGTATTCCATCATTATCATATTTTCATTTTCATTAATGCAATGCATTTCTATACTGGATGCTCATTTTCTCATCACATAGCTTATACCGGTATAGCATGAGTGAATATCTATCGGTGTTTACCCTATCATAAGCTCGTCCATCTCGGACCAAGGATCTCTCTACTCCTGTGGGAACTTATCAAAGTAAGTCTTGCATGCCCACCCGAGGTGGGTCTTTCTCTTTCATAACATGATTGTGCACATGATGCACTAATGCAAATTATTTCATTATCCATTAACATGTTCCATTATCATCATATTATAATCATTATAATATCATCATCATCATATTACCATCATTATCATAACATCATCATCATCATAAAATACATTGTAATAAGTATGAATAAAATATAAAGATAGCATGGTAAATTAATGAATAAAGACAAGTGATACACAAACCGATGTCTACCACTTTACCAAGTACTTGCCTTTTAGCCATGAAAACCGGAACGATGCGAAGACAGCACCGAACCCAAGGAACACCTCCTAGATAAAGCCAATACTCACCTCAAAATATGCAACAATAGTACAAAGGCCTATAGCAAATTGACATCGCTTCTATGGACAAACACGACATAATTAACCCCCTTCACTAGACAACGCACCCGCTATCCCGGTGATCAAACAACCATAAATTCTCATTCTAGAATTTAAGCATAGCAAAACATATGAGTTCTGGAATTTACACAAAATTTGCTATATTTTTCTCGTTATGCAAATTTCCAGATTAAGTTGTCTATATTGTGAATTGATTGCACAATTAGTACTTCCGTTTTTTTTGTTTTTTCATGACGTTGTGTACTGGTAACAATGCTGTTGATGATGCATGGCCATAAAGTGCTTTGATGCAAATTGATGTTGACAGTGGCAACGTTTGCATTAGTGCACACGTCATGGGTCATCACAGCAGTGCACATTAGTGTTTTCAGTTACTCCTCATGTGAGAATAAAAGTAATGGAAAGGCAGAGAAAAGGTACGAGCTGTTTTTCGCACCAAAAATTTCTGTATCTTGTGGAGATTGGTGTCCAGTTTTTTTTTCTCGTTCATCCAGTCGGTGAGGTTAACATTTGGTATCAGAGCCGAATAGCTTTGATCCTTGGCGATGGCGCGCAACGGTTTACGTTCTCCTACCAGGTCATCTCCGGAGCAAGGCGGCGGCAGCACTACTCGCACGATCATTCTCGTCGGCAATGGTGACCGCGAGATTGGATCCGGCAGCAACGACGGCCAAGAGCGTGTGGTGCAGCGGGTGGTAAGGGAGACAACGAGATCAGTTGTCTACCCAATGCTAACGCGAACGAACTACACCAACTGGGCCCTCGTGATGAGGGTAAACCTGCAAGCACAAGGCCTGTGGGAGACTATCGAACTTGGCAACGCCGACTACCGCGACGACAGACTGGCGCTGTCCGCTATCCTCCGTGCGGTGCTGTCGGACATGCTGTCCACGCTGGCGGTGAAGGACACAGCCAAGCAAGCGTGGGACGCCGTGAAGACAATGCGGATGGGCGTCAAACGTGTCCGTGAGGCGAATGCACAGAAGGTTCACAAGGAATTCGAGGATATCGAATTCATGGATGGTGAGTCGGTGGACGACTTCCCTATGAGGATCACGGGACTCGTCAACAATCTCCGGATCCTAGGCGACACGTTGGAAGATGAAAAGGTAGTCAAGAAATTCCTTCGTGTTGTGCCACCCAGGTACACACAGGTGGCAATCTCGATCTAGACATTGCTTGACTTAAGCACGTTGTCGATCGAAGAGCTCACTGGCCAGCTTCGATCAGTGGAGCAACGCTACGCGCGCAACGACTCGGGCGACTCCGGTGGGCGTCTGCTCCTCACTGAAGAGGAGTGGCTCGCATGCGCTAAAAAGAGGGAACAAGGCGACGGCTCCTCCGGCGATGACAAGGGAAGTGGCAGAGGTGGTGACAACCGTTACCGCGGCAAGCCACGTGGCCGTGGGCGCGACAAAGGCGGATACGACGGCAAGGATAGTGGTTCGTCCGGTGCACGCCGTGACATGTCGCGGATTCAGTGCTACAACTGCGACAAGTACGGGCATTACTCCAGGGACTGCCGCAATCCAAAGCGTACCGAGCAAGCTCACCTGATGCAAGCCGACGACGTTGGATCTGTGCTTCTCATGGCGCAGGTGTGCGCGCTCACTGAGGCTTCCGTAGGCGCGGGCACTAACGAAGTGCTCAACGAGGTGCACACGCAGGTACATCTTGGGAGCGAGGAGGACGTCCGCGACGATGCTTGGTACCTGGACACCGGCGCCAGCAATCACATGTCCGGGTGCCAGGCAAGCTTCGCGGAGATGGACGAGGGCATCACCGGCTCCATCAAGTTCGGCGACAGCTCGGTGGTGGATATATGCGGGCGTGGTTGTGAGGACCCTGGTTTATTAAGCTTGCAATGCTTAGTCACCAATTGACCCTAGCATCACAAACAAAATAACCTGTCTTCGAGATATGTATACTTCCCAGAAATGCAGTATACACACCCCTATACAAAATTCATGCATCAATTCCATTCAAGACATAGAACCAAAGCAACACATAACAAATCAAAAGACATACATAGTAGAGAGTTATTACAAAAAGGGCCGACCGGCCAAATGACAACTAAAGAGTCTTAAAATAACAGCGGAACCAAGGTGCCATAAGATGGCGATAAACAAAAGCCAATTAGTGTGCTTTCAACCCACAAGGCAACCAACCTAGTCGTCGAAACCGCCGCACATCTCGCAAAAGTGGAACCCTTGGGGTTCAACTTCCTCCTCTGCAAAAATTTAATTAAAGCAAAGCAAATGAGTACAAAAATATACTCGCAAGACTTACGTGTAGAGTAACAGGCCTATATAAATAGCTACATGCATGTTTATTTAAGTGGAGCAGGCTCTAGACTCACTTTCAGCATAAAGCAAGTTTTCATTTGCAATAATGTAATAGATTGAAAACCATTTTACAATCTGATTTTATTTGATAAAACAACGATATACAAGTAACAATAATAACAAGATATCCTGGAAGTAGCTAACCCAATAGCCACAACAACAATAGTATGAATTCCCCATTCATACCACCCACATCAAGTTTTAATTAAGAATTCCAAAATATTGAGTCTAACTCCTGCAAATCCAAACCCAAGCGTGTCCATAACCTAGGACGAGGCTATTCGAATAGTTTATACCATGCAGGGGTGTACCAATGTACCCACACGCCATACCGCCTTTTCGCCACTAGATTAGCACACTTCCTTTGGTATGCTGGCACGGCTAAGTCCTATGAGACATTTCCCAAGAATGATGCTAATTAAGAGCCGCCTTGACCAAACTCAAGACGATTTGCTAATGTTCCCCTTATATCACAACATTTCCTTTTTCAACCACCAACCAGCTCATAATTAACACCACACAAGGTACTTAGCCAAGAGAGGTCCCATATCCCTCTCGCGTGGTTAGCACGTAAAAATGCTTGGTTTTGGTGAAACAAGATGTTCGGTCCTTGTTGACCTGGGCAAGACATTCACACACCCAATATCCCACCATCCAACCACTTGCCCAAGTCTAAATCATTTCATTTGCACTTTTAGTTTTCATAGAAATTTAGCACAAGGTGTTGAACTAAGAGTAATAAAATAATTTGTGTGATCGAGGTTATCGACTAAGTCGATAACCGCCCAATTCTACCGGTAGCTAAGCATTTCTAAGCATGACATCGAAAAGATAATAAAAGAGCATAATTAAATCACCGGGCTCTAATTCACCAGCGATATTAATAACTTATGTTTGTGGCAGGGGATAACAATTTAAGGGCAACAATGCAATAGGAATAGCTACCTCTAATCGGAAAAAAATACTTTGACACAAAAGCATGCATACATACAATTTGTAAACAAAGTATTAGCCTTGAAAGTAATAGGACATTTATGATCAAAGTGCTTGCCTTGCTGAGAAAGATTAACTTGCTGTAGAGGGTCACTCACACAATCAACAAACTCGTCGGAACCTATTCGAAGGAACCGAAGTCACAATAAGAACGAATAATCCCGAGAAGACCCAAAAATACAAATTCATCCAAAAATCATGACAAATTCGCAGAAGATAGAGCATGATTTTAGGTGAATTTAGAAACAAGAATAAATTGATTTGGATGTTCTATGCAAAAGTTATGGCAGTTTGAAAGTCAGTTTTCCAGAAAATCCAAATAAATTAGAATCTGTCAGTGTTCACCGTATCTAAAGTTTTCGCGAAATTTTATGGAGTAGTGGTGGACATGATAATTACAAAAATGGATAGAGAATATTTTTACAAGACCAAAATAATTTGGTTCACCTCATTTGGAGTTTTTATGAATTAGTTATGAATTTTCAAAGTTAAAAGTAATTTATAATGTATTAATAATTCCCTTTTGAAGCACTCTGCACAAAATATGTTTTTTGTGATGGTGACAAGGTTAAAACCTATTTTATAATAAAGATCATTAAAAATGAAAAATAACAAAAGTGGTTTCATTGTTTTTGGAGTTAAAATGAATTAGTTATGCATTTTTGAAATTAATTGTATTTTTCAGTTAACAAATAAATCCTTTCGGGATTTTAATAATCGCCTAATGCTTTTTGCACCGAGACCAAGCTAGCCACGGTGACTGACGGTGGGGTCCATGAATAGTATGTTTTTCTGATTTTGATTTTTGGATTTACTGTGCTGACAGGTGGACCCCACTTGTCATAGGGATGGCTCATGGGAACAGTCCATGAACCGATGCCCATGCGCTGGGTTCACTGGTCCACAGCCCCGAGGACAATCTCACTTAAAGTCTGGCCCCGCATGTCATAGGTACCAAACCAATAGGGTTACTATTCGTTGGGCCCACATGTAATACAGTCATTACTTGAGTTAATCAACCCTTACCATCTAATGACAGTAATTATCCCTAATTATCTTGCTACAGTACTACTATAGTCCGACAAAACAGGGCCGTGGCTTCCGCTCGCCTAACCGGCGGCTCGCCGGCGTCTCCGGCCACGGCGGTGCCGGCCAAGTGCAGGAATGAGCTCCGCATACGATTGCACATCTACTGGTGGTGGCGGCTGCGGCTGAAGTGACCTGTATTGGCGACGCAATGCCCGGGAGCAGAGATGACCATACGGCCATGGTGCAAACGGCGGCACGACAAAAACTCGAGTCAACCGAAGAGCGCATAAGGTATAGAGGTGGTCACTAAAGCTTACCAGAGGGAAGAAAAGACTTGGGAAGACTCGGTGAGGTGTTGTCCACAGCAATGGTGGCGGCGGCAGCGGTGCAGCTCTGGAGGCAGTGAGGACACGAACTTGCCCCGGGTCCTACAAGCAACGACAAGCGCCCCAATGAGCGAAAATAGGAAGGCCATGGAAGATAGGTACCAAGGGACACCGTGGGTGGAAACTTACCCGAGAGGAATGTTCGTGCGAGCTTCCCCCTCCTCGGCCACCGAGAGGAGAAGTGAGCTGAGAGAGAGGCATAGAGTTGGTTTTGAGCAGGAGCGAGGACGGAGGAATAGGCGGCGTCAAGAGGCGATACTCGTGTTGGTCGTGAAGGGCGGTGGGGTTCACGCCGTCGGTGAAGCGGCGCAGAGTGTCTCTCTGGCGTGTGGCACAGCGCCTCGACAGCAGGCCGCCGAGGAAGACGAAGCGCGCCTGTGGTGTGGGATCCGAGCGTCGGGTTGGGATCCGGCAGCCCTAACGCGAAGTGAAACGATGCGGTGGTATGGATCGTTAGATCGCGATCCGACGGCCATCGCGGGGCGAGCAAAATGGTCGGCGCAATGGGGCGCCACGCCTACGGAGGAATAGTGTAGAGCACGAAGTTTGATTGGGATTTAAATTTTTTTCTCCACTTTGACCAGGGTTTTGAAATAGAAATAAAATTCCTAAAATTCTAAAATAATTCAGGAGTGTTCCTGGGATGATCTAGTACCCATATAAAATTTGAAAACCCACTGTTCATGAGTTATTTGCTTAATTCAAATTCAAACTTAAAATAGGTTATTTATCATATTTGAAATTTCTGTGGTTCTAATTAAAGTCCAAAAATTTGGAAAAAAAAATTATATTAATTCATGATAATCAATATAGTATTTGAATAAATTATTTCCAGAAGGTGTTCATAAGTTTTTATTACTGATTTCTTTTGGGAGTTCAGACGTGAGTTGTGGGTTCAATTTGTTTTGTGATTTTCCAAGTGCAATAAATTATGCAAAAGATTCAAAAACCATGATCACATTAATGAGATGCATACTAATAATCATAAATTAATTTGGTGATGTTAAAGTGGTACCGTCCTGTTCACTTGCCGGAACAGGGAGCATCGTGCGCTGACGGGGGTGTACTACATCCCACGACTGCGTAGCAATATAGTGAGCCTTGGGCAGCTCGATGAGAACAGCAACCAAACTCTCATCCAGCACGAAGTACTCACGATCCGCGACCAAGAGCGTCGCATACTTGCGCAGGTAAACCGCACTCGCAAACGGCTCTATGTGCTCACCCTCAACATTGCATAACCGGTCTGGCAGTCTGCGCAGCGCGGTGAAGATGCGTGGTGATGGCATGCCAGGTACAAGCACCTGAACTTCCAGGCACTGCGGAAGTTGGCTCAATGTAGCATGGTGCACGGGCTGCCGCAGATCAATCATGTCGATCAGATTTGCGACAATTGCCTCGTCAGTAAGCAGCGGCGCACCCCATTCCCGGAGCAGGCAAAGTACCGCACGGAGCACGTCCTCGATCTGGTGCACGGCGATCTGTGCAGCCCCCTCACGCCGGCCACACCAGGTGGGAAGAAATATTTTCTACTCCTCGTCGACGACTTCAGCCGCTATATGTGGCTGGTCTTTCTCACGACGAAGGACGAGGTGTCGGTGGCGATCAAGCGTTTCCAGACCGGTGTTGAGGTGGAAACCTGCGCGCCCTCCGCGACCGATCAAGCGGTGAATTCACGACGGGCCGAATTCGGTGAGTCTTGTCGATCGCGGCGTCTGGCACACCTCTGGCGCCATACTCCCCGCAGTAGAACGGTGTCGTCGAGCACCGAAACCAAACGCGCTGTGCTCCCGTGCGCAGGGTCGTCTGATTCAAGATCAGTGGTCCAATTTCGTCCACGTCAATTTTAATTTTGGATTTTCCCGAAAGGGATTATTTGTTAGCTGAAAAATGTCATTAACTTGTAAAATGCATAACTATTTCTCTGTAAACTTTTCAGCTGCACCACCTTTCTAAAAAAAAAATGTTTCCAAATAATTTAATTACAATGAATAGTAGTATTTGTGATTTATAAGGCTGAGCAGAATTGTTTCTCTCATATCTTTTGCATTAAGAATACAAATCAATTGGTTCTTGTTGCTAAATTCCTTATAAATCATGCTCTTACTACTGTAAAATTTTCAAAGCATTCGGAGAAAGTTTCCTGTTGAGTCTTTGTGTTTTCTTTGTTCTTATCGATTCTTTTTCGCTCTTTCGTTAGGTTCCAACGATTGTGTTAACCACTTAGAGTGGTCCTCAAGAACATATTGAGCAAAGCTGTGACAACTGTGCAAGCGGTTTGATCATGTTAATCCCAGATTTTTCAAGTCTAATATATTGTTTGCAACTTGTATGTATGCATTGCTATGTTGTGTTAAATTATTATTAGTGGATCCTATAGTTGCATAATCTGTAGGAATTGATTATCCTCTACTACCTGAGCCTAGGTTATTTGCGGTGATTTGAGTTCGATGGATGAGCTCTTGTCACTTAGTAGATTGCGATTTGAAATTGCTTAGAAATGCTTAGTTTCGGTAGTAATGGGCGATCATCGATTTAGTCGATGATCTTGATCACACATCTAATTATTACTCCTTTATGTCCAACACTTGTGCTTTGTTATTTTGTAAAATCAAAATATGAAAATAAAAAATAGATTTAGACTTGGGCAAGTGGTTGGATGGTGGGTTATTAGGTTTGTGGATGTCTTGCCCGGGTCAACAAGGACCGAATTACTTGCGCCACCGTACTGAGCAATTTGTGTGCTAACCACACGAGAGGGATATGGGACCTCTCTTGACTGAGTACTTCGGCGTGTGTTAGCTCCGAGTCGCAGGAGGGGGTTTGTGTGTGTTGTGTGAAAAAGGATCTGTGTTATGTGTTGGGTGTGCGGTGGTGAAGATTCCGGGTAGGTTCTCCACCTCGAGGGGCATCGTAGTTGTCCAAGGCTTTGCCCGTGAGGGGCAGTTGACCGAGGCTTTACGATGACTCCGACACAACGTATGGGTTTCTATCCATACGGGCGCCTCGTAGTTAATACATATCTGGAAATGTATCGAAGGACTTAGTTTGTCTTGCATACCAAAGGAAGTATGCTAATCATGTGGCAAAAAGGCGGTCTGACGTGTGGGTACATTGGTACACCCCTGCAGGGATAAAACTATTCGAATAGCCTCGTCCTAGGTTATGGACATGCTCGAATACGCCCCGTGAGAATTAGACTACAACCTTTTAATTAAAATTTGACATGGTTGGTATGAATGGGTAATTCATACTATTGTTGTGGTGACTATGGGTTTCGTCACTTTCAGGATTGTTGTTGTCATCTATCTATTATTATTGTTGTTGTCAAATTGTTATTTGAACATTAAAAACAGATTTGCCAACTTGCTTTTAAATGTACTACACTATTGCAAATAAAGATTGCTTTATGCCGAAAATGAAACATACAGCCTCCACTTAAATAAGCTTGCATGTAGCATATGTATAGGTCTCATTATTCTACACGTAAGTCTTATGAGTACAATTTTTGAACTCATTTACTTTGCTTAACTATTTGTTGCAGAGGAGGAAGGTGAGCCCCAAGGGCCTCACTTTTGTGGTGTGCTGCAGGTTTGACGACTAGCTTGGCGGCCCGGTCGGTTGCCTTGTGGGTTAAAAGCACACTGATTGGCTCTTTTGTTTATGGCCATCTTATGGCAGTTTTGCTTCCGTTGTTTAAATTATTTGTATGACTTTGGGCCGGTCGGCCTCTCTTTTGTAATAGCTTTACTATGTATGTCTTTGGATCTGTCAAGTTCTGCTTCGGTTCTATGTGAATGAATGGAATTGATGCATGACTTTTTGTAAAGAGGTGTGTATACTGCATTTCTGGGAAGTATACATGTCTCGAGTCTCGGTTTATTTGATTTGTGATGCTAGGACCGAGTGGATGGTTAAGCATTACAAGCCTGATAAACCGGGGTCTCACAAGAGTTGGTATCAGAGCCATACTGACCGTAGTAACCCAAGCTTGGTCGTCTTTAGGATATTTTGGAAAACCTTATTTTCAAAGTATCAAATGATTTATGAAAGCTTAAGTAATTCTCAGATTTTACTCCTTACCTATTTTAGCTTTCTCCTCTCATCTTACTCTAATTTGAGTTTTAAAAATTGTTTACCTCTCCTTTTTTCAAAGATAGTTGTTATTGTTTAATTGGGTTTTGGGAACTAATGAGTTTGGCAAATTGAAGTGTTGGCTGCCCTCTACAAGGTTTTGAAGTTTCTGGAATGGATAATTTCGACTATAAGCTTGGATGCAAAACCTGGACAACGATATTTCAATTTTCGGACAGCAAGCTCAGAAGTTCTAAACAGGGTAGAAAATGAGAGGTTAATCAACAAAAACTTATGGGAATAGAAGGGTAAGATGTGATACTAGTTAGCTATGTATCTAACACTATTTTCGCTGATTTAACCTTGCTCTTTAGTGGTATTAGATCTTACATTATATTCTGATTTTTATCTTTTCAATCAATTACTCATTCATTCAATACGGGTTAGTTGCATTGGGAAGTTGAGGTTTGGTTTTGGGTGATTCCTTGCTGTTTTTGGAGTATTTTTATAAGCCTTTTAAAGTTTATATACTTGCTGCTTTTGGCTTTAGATTAGGGTGATATTCCATTCCCCTAGTCGTTTGCTTTTTGCTTTCTTTCGGCTTGGTTTTTCGAGTCTAGATGTAATTCTTGGCATGGATTGGTTGTCTCAGCACATGGGAAAAATCGATTGCGCCAAGAAGTGCGCTCTCTATCTAGTCCTTCCATGTTAAGGTGTTCGCTTAGAAAGCCGCAAGGTCCGCATCTCTTCGCGCGGGAAGCAAAGCCCGCTCTAGATATTAGTGAAGTCCCGACGGTGTGTGACTTCATTGATGTCTTTCCCGATGATCTTCCAGGGATGCCATCAGTTCGAGACCTCGAGTTTGTCATTGAGTTGGTTCTCGGTACCGCCCCGATTTCGAAGGGGCCTTATCGGATACCAACAAACGAGTTGGTGGAGTTGAAGAAGCAACTTAGTGAGCTGCAAGGAAAGGGTTTCATCCGCCCTAGCTCATCTCCATGGGGTTATCCTGCAATCTTCGTAAAGAAGAAGGACTATACTTTGCGCATGTGCATCGATTACCGTCCGCATCATGAAGTCACGGGTCACGGTGAAGAACAAGTATCCATTGCCCCGTATTGATGATCTCTTTGATCAATTAACTGGAGCTTGAGTTTTCTCCAAGATTGATTTGAGAGTGGGGTATCATCAAGTTCGGATACGACATGAGGATATTTCCAAGACGGCTTTCTCTACTCGCTACGGCTTGTATGAGTACATCGTCATGTCGTTCGGCTTAACCAATGCTCCTGCCTTATTCATGAACCTCATGAATTCGGTATTCATAGAGTATTTGGATAAGTTTGTCGTGGTCTTCATCGATGATATTCTTATCTACTCCAAGAATGATGAGGAACACGATGAGCATCTGAGGCTTGTGTTAGGCAAGCTTCGTGAGTACAATTTGTATCGCGGTTCAGCAGAAGCGCGATTCCGGTGAGGAAGTGGCTTTCTTGGGTCATGTTCTTTCTGCGGGAGGCGTAGCCGTTGATCCTAGCAAGGTCAGCGATGTTCTTTCATGGAGTAAGCCTACTTGATGCAGAACCGGCGAAGTTTTCTTGGTTTAGCGGGATATTATCGCCGCTTTATGGAGAACTTCTCCAAGATCGCTGGCCGGCGACTGAGTTGCTCAAGAAGGACAAGAAGTTCTTTTGGTCCGATGCGTGTGAGGAAAGTTTCCGAGTACTCAAGAAGCGTTTGACCACCGCTCCTGTCCACATTCTTCCCAATAACCATCGAAACTTCGATATCTATTGTGATGCTTCTCGCCGAGGACTCGGTTGTGTCCTTATGCGAGGAGACCCTTATTATCGGGCTTGTGATGCTTAACCATCCACTTGGTCCTAGCATCACAAATCGATAACCCGAGACTCGAGACATGTATACTTCACAGAAATGTAGTATACACACCCCTTTACAAAATTTATGCATCAATTCCATTCATTCACATAGAACCGAAGCACAACAACGAACCAGAAGTTAAAATAAATAAAGGATAGTTATTACAAAAGAGAGGCCAACCGCCAAGTTACATATACATACAAGAATTGAGCAATGAAGCAAAAAGTGCCATAAGATGGCCATAAACAAAAGAGCCAATCGGTGTGCCTTTACCCACAAGGCAACCGACCGACCGCCAAGCTAGTCGTCGAACTCGCAAAGACATTTCACAAAAGTGAGGCCCTTGGGGCTCACCTTCCTCTCTCGCAACAAATAGTTAAGCTAAGCAAATGAGTACAAAAATTGTACTCCGCAAGACTTACGTGTAGAGTAATGAGACCTATACATATGCTACATGCAAGCTTATTTAAGTGGAGGTCAGATGTTTCATTTTCAAAGACAAAGTAATCTTTATTTGCAATAATGTAGTACATTTAAAAGCAAGTTGAAAAATCTATTTTAATGTTCAAATAACCGTAAAAGACAATAATATAACAGTAGATAGATGACAACAACAATCCTGGAAGTGACTAACCCATTAATCACCACAACAATAGCATGAATTACCCATTCATACCAACCATGTCAAATTTTAATTTAAAAGGTTGTAGTCTAGTTCTTGCACGACCTTACCAAGCATGTCCATAACCTAGGACGAGGCTATTCGAATAGTTTTATACCCTGCAGGGGTGTACCAATGTACCCACACGTTAGACCGCCTCTTTTGCCTCCGGAATAAGCACACTTCCTAAGGTATGCCGGCAAGGCTAAGTCCTACGAGACGTTTCCAATATTATGTATTAACCACGAGTCGCCCGTATGGATAGAAACCCATACGTTGTGTCGGGGTCATCGTAAAGCCTCGGTCAACTACCCGTCGTGGTAAAGCCTTGACAACTACGATGCCCTCGAGGTGGAGAGCCCACCGAATCTCCACCACCGCACACCCAACACAAGAACACTTATCTTTTTCACACAACACACACGACCCCTCCGCGACTGAGATAACACACGCCAAAGTACTAAGTCAAGAGAGGTCCCATATCCTCTTGCGTGGTTAGCACGCATAAATGCTTGGCTTATCGACACAAGTAACTCGGTCCTTGATGACCTAGGCACCATTCCATTCACACCAACAGATCACACCAGCATACCTTTGTGCCCAAGTCTAAAATAATTTTATTTTCAGTTTTTGACTTTTCAAAGTAACAAAGCACAAGTGCTGGACATAATGGAATAATAAATATATGTGTGATCAAGATCATCGACAAAAATCGATGATCGCCCATTACTACCGAAACTAAGCATTTCTAAGCAATTTCAATTCGCAATCTACTAAGTGACAAGAGCTCATCCATCGAACTCAAATCACAGCAAATAACCTAGGCTCATGGTAGTAGAGGATAATCAATTCCTACAGATTATGCAACTATAGGATACAAACCATAATTTAACAACAAAATAGCAATGCATACATACAAGTTGAAATCAATATATTGGACTTGAAAAATACTGGGATTAACATGATCAAACTTCTTGCCTGTTTGCTGTGGGTTAAGATGTTGCGGAGGATCACTTATGTTATCAACGTGCTCTTCGGAACCTAACGAGAAAGCGAAAAAGAACCGATAAGAACGAAGAAAATATAAAGACTCAACAGCAAACTTTCTCCAAATGCTCTGAAAATTTTACAGTAGTAAGAGCATGATTTATAAGGAATTTAGCAATAAGAACCAATTGATTTGGATTCTTAATGCAAAATATATGAGCAAAACAATTTTGCTCAGCCTTAAAAATCCAAAATGCTACTATTCATTGCACTAACATTTTAGCAAAATTTTCTGGAGATGTACTGAGGTTAAAATTATTTTTTAGATTAAAGTTTAGTTAAAAATATAACCAATAAAATTTGAATCAACCGAAAAGGAATTAAAATGAAATAGTTATGCATTTTACAAGTTACTACATTTTTCAGTTGACAAATAATCCTTTCGGGAAAAATCGTAACTTAAATGATGTGGGATTTAACTTGATCGTTGATCTTGGATCCAACGGTCCCAGTTCACGGGATGACGCGCGCCCGCGCAACTCACGAACCCTAAACGCTCACCGTTGGATCTGGATCCAACGGTTCACGTGGATCAGGACGTTCGGACGGTCCGAACGTTCACGCGCGACATGAGCCGCTGATCTTGGATCCAACGACTTTGCGACTCGAATCGGGACCGTTGATCTTGGATCCAACGGTCCACCGATCCAGCGTGCGATTAATTCAAATGTTTGCGTGATTATGAGCCGTAGATCTAAGGATCGACGGTCCACATCGACTCACGCTCAAACCTTTGTCCTTGTTTTCGTCCCCAAAAACAACGGGGAAGAATGGTAAATCGCGGCGACTCGTCAGCAAGCGGAGGCGAAAGCAAATGCCCAAAATGGGTTCTTAACACCTTGCGCACCCAATGGTACCATGGTTTTGGTGCGGTGGTTTAGAACGCCAAGCCGAGATGACCAAGCGACCGAAAGTGACCGAAAACAAAAACATAAATGAGCTCAATCATGGTCCAAGGAGCTAGGGCGAAGCAACTAGGGACTAATAAGAAGTTACCGAGCTGAGAACGCATGAGAAGAGTCTAATCATACGTGAAGAGAGATACGATTTCGCCAAAATGGGGAACTGAATTCACCAAACCTCGAACGAAAAGAACCAAATTGAGTGAGGGTTAAGCTTCAGAGAGTAAAGGTGGAGCAGAGGGAGCAAAATTGGAAGGAGAGAACCTCGTTGTACCGCCTTCACCAAGCTCAAAGCTTATCAATGGCGATCGAATGGATTTCGAGAGATCGCAGCCACTGCACGCTAGGAGCTAGTGAGCGGCGAAGTGCTAAATGAAGCCGAGGGTGAAGCGATGGAGCTTAAATAGCCGAGGATGACAAGCAGTAACGCGATAATGATCTCGGTCAACATCGCCATTAGAGCACGCGAGAGCGACGAGCAATTGAACAATGGACGCCCGAGGGAGGAGCACGACGGGCATTTAATGCGCCGCAGATAGCCGCTTAAAGTCGCATCAAGGAGGTGATCGACATCGCCGCTTCTCCTTCGCCACGCCATTGCCGATTAGACGCCGCTACCGACCGGAGGAAGGAGACGACATTTCCACCGCTCGGATTGAAATCGAACGGTTCAATTAGAACGGGGTGATTATAACGATTCGATCGTTTGCTTGATTCTGGGCCGTTGATTTGGATCCTATGGTTCACGTTGCGCGAGGCGTTCGGATAGTCCGAACGTTCACGCGATTGTGGGCCTTTGATTTAGAATCCAACGGTTCAAATGGATCGACGCGCTCGGATGGTCCGAACGCTCATGCGATCGGGCCGCTCGATGCCGATCCAACGACTCACAATGCTCGCGCCCAAACGATCGTAGTGTGCTTTTAGTTGATCGAACTCCACCAGTGGGCTCGAGTCCGAGTCCTGATTCGAACCCAATGAACAGTGAAAACCAGTTAGGGTTTGAATTTAAACATATGATTTTTGAGGAATTTTTTAAGGTAGCAAACAAGCTCCAAAAATCATGAAATTTTAACGGGAGCTGGCTGACTGCAGGAGGAACCTCACATAAAATTTTCAGAGATTTTTATGCACTGCATTTTTCTCCAAAAATTGCAGAAGGTGAGAAGTAGGGTTGGACCAAACTTTGACTTGCCTCCAAAAATTATCAAATAATTTCTAAAAATTATGAGATAATCTGTGAGGTGTTACCAAGCCTCCCTAGAACTCAGGAAAAATATTTACATGGGTTTGGCACACGATCTTTGCCAAGGAGGTTTTTCATTGTGATTTCCATAATTCTTTTACAAGAATTACAGAAATGCTCATGGACTTCGAGATGCAAGAAAAGTTTTAATTTCTTCTCATTTTCTTACATTTGAAACACAAATCCATATTTGGGGTGTTACATGCAGGAAGGCAAGGTAGTGGCCTATGCATCAAGGCAATTGAGACCTCATGAACTCAACTATCCTACCCATGACTTGGAGTTGGCTGCTGTGAATCATGCACTTAAGATTTGGCGATATTACCTAATCGGTAATCGCTGTGAAGTATATTCGGATCACAAATGCTTAAAGTATTTGTTCACCCAACCTGACCTGAACCTCAGGCAAAGGAGATGGTTGGAGTTGATCAAAGACTATGACATGGGAATTCACTACCATCCGGGCAAGGCTAATGTCGTTGCCGATGCGCTCAGTCGCAAAGCGCATTGCAATGCCTTGTTGCTCAAGGAGCTTCAACCCACCCTTCTAGAGGAGTTCCAACGTCTCAACTTGGGTTTGGTTGAGCATGGTTTCCTCGCTGCCTTGGTTGTGCAACCCACCTTGGTGGATCGAATCAAGATCGCCAAAGAATCTGACGCTGGAGTGAGCCGCATCAAGGAAAATGTCAAGAACGGAATGACTAAGTGCTTTTCTGAGGATGAGCATGGTGTTGTGAGGTTCGGACCACGCCTTGTGGTTCCAAAGGACATGGAATTGCAGAATTTGATCCTCCGCGAAGCCCATGATTCGCCTTTGTCTATTCATCCCGGGGCCACAAAGATGTATCAAGATCTCCGCCAGAGATTTTGGTGGACCCGAATGAAGAGGGAAATTACGGTTCGCTGCCGAAAGCGACGGTGTCATCGTGTCAAGGCTGAGCATCGGCCCAAAGCAGGATCGCTTCATCCTTTGCCTATTCCCGAATGGAAGTGGATTCGCCTATGGACTTTATCACCGGCCCGCCTCGAACCCAAAAGGGAAGGATTCCATCCGGGTTGTCATTGATCGGTTGACTAAAGTAGCACATTTCTGGGTTTGCAAGTGCTAAGATTTTCAGAGGTCGCTTGGCGTAACTCTATATTTCCCGCACCGTGTGCTTGCATGGTGTGCCCAAGACAATTGTCTCTGATCTAGGTTCTTCTTCACCTCTCGCTTTTGGCATAGTTTGTAAGAGGCTATGGGAACCCGTTTTACCTTTAGCACAAAGATATCACCTCCAAACTAATGGTCGACCGAAGAGTCAACCAAGTGTTGGAGGACATGTCTGCGGCATGTGTTCTTTCCTATGGGAAGCATTGAAGAAATACGCGCCATTCGCCGAAGTTTCAGATAACAACACTTTTCAAAGGCCCCTCGGATGACGCTTTCGAGGCCTTATACGGAGAAAGTGTAGAACCCTGAATTGGTCTCGACCGCGAAGACCTTTCTTTGGCCGGACTCGATCAATGAGGCCGAGAGCCAAGTCCAGCTTATTCGTGATCGCTACGCACACTCAATCCGTGTAAAAGAGCTATGCGATCGCCGCCATCGTGAGTTGAGTTTTGAGACTAATGACTTTGTTTATCTTAAAGTCTCTCCTTTGAAGGGCCATCAACGCTTTGCGCCAAGGGCAGTTAGCCTCGGCGCGCCTCCCTACCGCGTTATCGAGATGAAAGGAGTCAAGCGTATAAGTTGGAGTTGCCAACAGACTTGAGGGGTACATGATGTTTTCCATGTGTCCCAACTAAAGAAGTACTCTCCTGTTCCAACAGAAGTCTGCTGAAACTCTCGATGTCCAAGAGGATTTGACCTATCGCGAAAAGACCTCGTCAGATACTCGATGAGGTCAACTAGAACAAGGAATAGAGCCATCGATTCCTTAAAGTTCAAAGTGGTCAAACCATTCCGAGGATGAGGCTACTTGGGAAAGGGAAGATCGCCTCATGGACTATCCTCTTTTCACATCGAGCGAGCCAAATCTGGACGGATTTTGTTAGGGGAGGTTTGAACATCCCAATTCTAAGTTTTGGTTTCAAATGTAAGAAAATGAGAAGAAATTAAACTTTTCTGCATCTTGAAGTCCTTGAGCATTTCGTGATTCTTGCAAAGGAATTATGGAAATCAAAAATAAAAACCTCAATTGACTCCAATCGAAACCCTTGGCAAAGATCTTATGCCAAACCCATGTAAATATTTTTTCCGAGCTCTAGGGATGACTTGTAACCTCCTAATTATTTCATGATTTTAGAAATTATTTGATAATTTTTGGAGGCAAGTCAAACCTTGTAAACCCTAACTCTAACCTCCTAGAAATTTCTTGAGAGAATGCAGGTATGAAAATCTTCGAAATTTTATGTAAGGTTAATCCTAAAGTCGTGAACCTCCACTAATTTCTGATGATTTTGAGCTATTTTGCTACCTCAAGCAAATCCTCCAAAATCAGATGTTTAATTCAAACCCTAGTTGGTTTTCACTATTCTTGGGCGCGAGTCGACTTGCCGAGCCAAGTGACTTGTTCAATCAACTAACTGCACCGCCACGGTTGCTCGAAAGGCTTAGCGCCAGGTCATGGATCGCCATCGCACGATCCACGACATGCCGAGAGCGTTGCCGGTCAATCATGCGAACCGTCCGACGGAGATAACGGCTCGATTGAAGTGAACGTCGACCGTCCAACGCTCTTCACGCAGCAGGAGCGTGGATATAGATCAACGCCTCGATTGAAGGAACGTCGAATTTCCGATCGGCCCCGCTCTTTGAATCGTCCGACGGAGATAACGCCCGGATTGAAATGAACGTCGACCGCCAATCGCCCCATTCATTTGAACTGCTCGATTTTGATCCAAAGGGTTGCTGCCTTCCTCGCATCCGAGCGAACGCTTAAACTTGATAGAGCCATGGCGCAGGGACCCGGAGCGCAGAGGGTCACCTCGGTGATCACCTTTAAATGGCTCCTTCGCAGATTAAATGCCCGGCTGCACCACCTCAAATGTCCATAGCTCAACTGGCTCCCATCACCTCGTGAGCTCTCATGGCAAGTTTGACCCGAGGGGATTATTGTCATCTCATTATCTCTATTTAAGCTCCATTGTTTTCTCTCTTGGCTTCCTTTAGCATTTCCACAACTCTAGCTATCACCTCTGTGCTTGTTTGAGCTTGATTCACCTCGAATCATTTTGTCGCCATTGTCGAAGCTTCAAGCTTACGGTGAAGGTTGCACTTGGCTCACCTCCAATTATTGCTCCCTCTTTACCTCTTGCTTAACCTCAATTAATTTCACTTATCTTTCTCAGGTCACTGATTTTGATTTTCTATTTCGCCAAGTTCATCCCTTTCCTCTTCCTCAACGGAGCATCTGCCTCCCTCTCGTGTCTCCCGTGCTCGTAGCTCCACATTAGTCCCAGTTGCTTGGCACCGCTTACTTATACCGCAGACGAGCTTCTTTGCATTTTTTGTTTTCGACCGCTTTTGGTCACCATCATTAACTCCGGCTTCCGGCTGTTTCTAGATCCGCCGCCATGCAGTGAATGGTCCCATTGTGTGCGCATGTTATTGCAGACCCATTTTGGGCCTTAGCTCGCCGCCGACCGCAGTCGCCAGAGCCTCCTTTCACCGCCGGGTTTTGCCGACAAGCCGAGGCGCGAAAGTGTTTAAACGTAGTTATCTATGGACCGCCCATCTTTAGATCAACGATCCAGTTCGGTGAATGTTCGACCGCCAACGCTTTCGAACGTGGATCGTTGGATACAAGATCAATGACCCATGCAGGAACGTCGACCGTCCAACGCTTCGATCCGCGATAGACCGCTGATCCAGATCAACGGACCATGTTCGCTCGAATGATCGGACCGCCGCAGGCCAGGTGTTAACCGCCGATATTTAGATCAACGGTTCGTTCGAGTAAACGCTCGACCGCCTAACAATTCGATCCGGACCATTGGATCCAAGATCAACGGTTCCGGCCGTGAATGTTCGGATCCCAACGCCTCGATCCACATGAACCGTTGATCCAAATCCAATGGTGGAGTGAGGAGTCAGGCAAGACGGCTGCGTTCTGCGCTGTACGCTCGATTCAAGATCGCTGGTCCAATTTCGCCCACGCTAATTTTAATTTTGGATTTTCCGAAAGGGATTATTTACTAGCTAAAAATGTCATTAACTTAAAATGCATAACTATTTCTCTCAGAACTTTTCACTGCACCACCTTTCTAAAAAATGTTGCCAAACAATTTAATTACAATGAATAGTAGTATTTGTGATTTATAAGGTCGAGCGTAATTATTTCGCTCATATCTTTTGCATTTAGAATCCAAATCAATTGGTTCTTGCTGCTAAATTCCTTATAAATCATGCTCTTAATGTAAAATTTTCAAAGCATTCTGAGAAAGTTTGTCGTTGAGTCTTTGTGTTTTCTTTGTTCTTATCGATTCTTTTTCGCCTTCGTTAGGTTTCAACGATTGTGTTAACCACGTAGAGTGGTCCTCAGCAACATATTGAGCAGCAAAGAAATGTATGCGCTTGATCATGTTAATCCTAGTATTTTTAAGTCTAATATATTGTTTGCAACTTGTATGTATGCATTGCTATGTTGTGTTAAATTATGATTAGTGGATCCTATAGTTGCATAGTCTCAGAGGAATTGATTATCCTCAACTACCCGTTTCAGGTTATTTGGTCAGATTTGAGTTCGATGGATGAGCTCTTGTCACTTAGTAGATTGCGATTTGAAATTGCTTAGAAATGCTTAGTTTTAGTAATGGGCTATCATTGATTTACTCGATGATCTTGATCACACATCTAATTATTACTCCTTTATATCCAAAGACTTGTGCTTTGTTATTTTGTAAAATCAAAATCTGAAAATGAAAATTGATTTAGACTTGGGCAAGTGGTTGGATGGGTTATTGTTTGTAGATGTCTTGCCCAGTCAACAAGGACCGAATTACTTGCGCCACCGCATCGAAAGCAATTTGTGTGCAACCACACGAGAGGATATGGGACCTCTCTGACCGAGTACTTCTGCGGTGTTAGCCCGAGTCGCAGGAGGGGTTGTGTGTGTTGTGTGAAAAAGGATCTGTGTTATGTGTTGGGTGCGGTGGTGAAGATTCCGTAGGTTCTCCCACTGAGGGACATCGTAGTTGTCCAAGGCTTTGCCCGTGAGGGGCGCTTGACCGAGGCTTTACGATGACACTACACAACGTATGGGTTTCATCCATACGGCGCCTCGAGTTAATACATAACACCGAAATGTATCAAGGACTTAGATGGCTTGCAGATACCAAAGAAAGTATGCTAATCATGTGGCAAAAGGCTGGCCCGACGATGGGTACATTGGTACACCCCTCAGGATAAAACTATTCGAATAGCCTCGCCCTAGGTTATGGACATGCTCGGATACGCCTGTGAGAATTAGACTACAACCTTTAATTAAAATTTGATATGGTTGGTATGAATGGGTAATTCATACTATTGTGGTGACTATGGGTTTAGTCACTTCGTGATTGTTGTTGTCATCTATCTATTATTATTGTTGTTGTCAAATTGTTATTTGAACATTAAAACAGATTTGCCAACTTGCTTTTAAATGTACTACACTATTGCAAATAAAGATTGCTTTATGCCGAAAATGAAACATACAACCTCCACTTAAATAAGCTTGCATGTAGCATATGTATAGGTCTCCGTTATTCTACACGTAGTCTTATGGAGTACAATTTTTGTACTCATTTGCTTTGCTTAACTATTTGTTGCAGAGGAGGAAGGTGGGCCCCAAGGGCCTCACTTTTGTGAGATGTGCCTGGGTTTGACGACTCGCTTACGTGTCTTCGGTTGCCTTGTGGGTTAAAGGCACCGATTGGCTCTTTTGTTTATGACCATCTTATGACACTTTTGCTTCCGTTGTTTAAATTATTTGTATGACTTTGGGCTGGCCACTTCTTTTGCAATAGCTTTACTATGTATGTCTTTGATCCGCAAGTTCTCGCTTCGTTCTATGAATGAATGGAATTGATGCATGACTTTTTGTAAAGAGGTGTGTATATCGCATTTGGAAGTATACATGTCTCGAGTCTCTTTATTTGATTTGTGATGCTAGGACCGAGTGGATGGTTACATTACAAGCCCGATAAACCGGGTCTCACAAAGAAATACCAAGCCGTTGACTACGAGGAGGTTCGTACGGTGGCACGCCTTGAGTCCGTGCGCTCATCGATCGCATCGCCGCACACGAGGGTAGCCAAGACACCACATGGATGTCAAATCGGTGTTCCTCAATGGCATAGCTCGACGAGAGGTCTACGCCGCCCAACCTCCCGACTTTGAGGTAAAGGGCCATGAGTAGAAGGTGTTGAGGCTCCATAAGGCTCTCACGGCTTGAAGCAGTAATCGAGAGCGGAACGCCAAACATGATAGCCGTTTGTCGTCGCTGTTCCAGCCGAGCGCATCGTAATACGTGTACATGCGGTAGTGCATCACGGCTACTAGTGGGCGCCTACGCCGACGACCTCATTATCACAGCAATGACGCATGAGATCATCAAGTTCAAAATGGAGATGAAAACTCATTCAAAATGAGTGATCTCTACCGCTTCACCTTCTACCTCAAGATCGGCGCACCACCATGGTTGCATCATCGAACCAACTGCATACCAAAATTTTGAGAAGAGCAAGATGGCGGATTGCAATCCCCGCCACGCTCCCACGGAGGCAAGGCCTGCCGAAAGCAAGCAAGTCACCTCTCATGGACGCCACGGCCACAGAGCATCGTCGAGCTTGAGGTACCTAGTGCACACAAGACCCGACATCGCATACTCGCTGGTTACGAAGCCGCCTTCAGGAACCAACCACCGAGCACTAGGTTGTGGTCAAGCATATATCCGCACATTGGCCGCACGGGTTATGGCCGTTATGCAAAGAAGATGGAGGAGCCACGGTTTGTTAGCTACAACATAGCGACATTACGATGTCGACGCATCAAGAGCACGACGGCATCTTCTTCCTCCCGCACAACCCCATCACCGGCAATCTCGTAAGGTAAGGTTGTGACTGTTCTTCGCGAGGCCAAATATCATCGCGCATAACGGCCACCGCCAAGGTATATATTCTCGCTTACTCACCGACTTGAAGAATGAAAAGGCACGCAGTGTCATGCTTAAAGTCGACAACAAGTCGGCGATCTCTCAAGAAAAATCCGTGTTCCATGACCGAGTAAGCACATAGACACCCGATATCATTTTATTCGGAATGCCTTGAAGACAAAAGTTGAGGTGGAGTACATCAAGACCAAGAGCAGCTAGCTGACATTCCGCAAGGTGTTAATGTGGTCAAGTTTCAAGAGTTGCGATAAAGATCGATCGTGTTGAGATAGAAAGCGATCATGATTAGGAGGTGTTTATTGAATAATCATGTGCGTTCATTGTGAATTGATTTCACAATTAGTACTTCCGTTTTTGTTTTTTCATGACGTTGTGTACTGGTAGCAATGTTGATGATGCATGGCCATAAAGTGCTTTGATGCAAATTGATGTTGACAGTGGAAACGTTTGCATTAGTGCCCACGTCATGGGTCATCACAGCAGTGCACATTATTGTTTTCAGTTACCTCTTGTGTGAGAATAAAAGTAATGGAAAGGCAGAGAAAAGGTACGAGCTACTTTTTCGCACCAAAAATACCTGTATCTTGTGGAGATAGGTGTCCAGTTTTTTCTCGTTCATCCAGTCGGTGAGGCTAACAGTCTAAGCCTCATTTCTAACCTTGAAGGTCAATCTAATGAATTACTGAACATCAGGCTTATCAATTTTATATCTATTTTTCTACTGCATAAAAAGTGGCAAACCACACCACTTGAAACTAGTGCAAATTACCTTATTTTGTGTAATTATGATCATAATTTAATTCGATCATCTAATGTACATAATAAGGCAAACAACACGGTCGCTACTAATGACGATGGAATTTTGATAGCTATGTCCGGAGGCCATACCTTTACATCCTCATATAAATCCAGTATTTTTGCACTCTATGAAAAACCTAAACAATAACTTTTAATATTCATAATATAGTAAAGCTGCGAAATAGAACGTAGATGCTCCAAAAATCTCTCACAAGGCAGAGCAGCGCACTAAACCAAAACATCGAGATTATCAAACCACTTATCTCGCTACGTTAAACTTTGATATAACACTATTATAATATCGCAGTAAGGGTTCTTAAATTGTTACCCTCGAATCAGGACGATGAAGATGATACGAGTCCGAAACCCTAATTTTTCTTTTCTCTTCTTCTCCTTCGTTCTTCTTCTTCCTTCTTCCTTCTTCGTTCTTCGGCCTCTCTCTCTGCAGCCGGTGCAGGTAGTAGTAGTTTCGGTGGCTGGCAGCAGCAGCTTGCAACCGCAGCGCGCGACAACGGCGACGACAGCGGGCGACAGCTAGGTAGCGACTGCGCTATGGAAGTCAGCAAGAAGCACTAGGTTTGGCAGTGCTTAGTCGTACGTCAACTCTCCGTTTTGTAATTTAATTTGGTGAGGGAGCAGTAGGAGTCGGCTACGCTCCTTGCAATTCCGCGTATGGACCGGCCCAATTTTCTTTCTTCTGTATTGCTAGTACTGCTTGCGAGTACGTATGGAATAGGATACTACTCCTTCTTTAGCTAGTTAGTGGTGAAAGATCATCATGGGTACGTAGCTAGCTGCCATTATTTGTTTCGGTCATGCACGCGTTGAACAAATTGTTGCTCGCATTTTAAGCTATGCTTTCAATCGATTAGGGAATACTGAGACCGCAACGAGGGTCATGATGCAGATCAACCTCCAAGAAAATTGGGATGTCATAGTTTGTTAGTTTAAACTTGATATTTATTAGTTTTTTCTGTTTTAGGATTGCCTTTGTTAGTTATCGTTTTAGTTTTGGGAAGTCAGAACTGCAATAGTTCAGTTCTGAACTCTGTTCTTTTCAGCTTTGAACTGTAGCACTTCAGAACGTTTGTCGAACTAAGTTTCAGAATCGGTTTAGAACCAAATTGAAACTCATATTGTAACTCTTGAGAAAATCTAAAAAAAAGAGAAAACCAGAAAAGTCGCATCAAGTTTCCGTTTCTCTGAAATTTTCTTGTTCTGCTTCTCTGTCTCTTAGCTTCAAGTTCAAAGTTCTGAAGGTTCTTCAGAAGTCTCATTGCGTTCGAAAGTGATTCCGCCGGATGCGATGATGATGGTCATTGCTGAGAAGGAAACAACAAAGGCTGCATGAGATGCCTGTAACACTGCTCTTCAAAGCCAAGATGTTACCTAAAATCTCTACCACAAATAATAATTTGAACAATGTTTTAAATATCTCAATCAAAAGAGCAACTAAGATCTAGTCGAGAGGAATCTTGCAATAATAAACACCCTAAATTCAACAATAAACTTATAATATCCGAGTTCAAGGAAACTATTAAGACTAAAACGGAGAGCATGAATCCATAACATATAACTTGAGCATACCAATATCCAAAATGGTCATTCAAAGCTACTTATTATTACAGTCCAATCTCATAAATGCGAATAATATCAAATGATTATTCAAGAGGTGTGCAACTGTGTGTCTACTCCCTCCCACAAACATCATCATCATGGTTCACCTAAAACAAGAAACAAAGGGTGAGTCCATGACTCAACAAGTACAAAATAAAACTTTGAACCAAAACATGTATAATCCATCAAGCCTACAAATTTGAACCAAAATATGAGATGACAAAAACCACATGAATGAATGTATATGCATGCCTTTCACTTATGTTCATACTGGATAGCTAGTGAACAACCGTCGATGTTCACTTATGTCCGCAGAATCCAAAACGCTGATCCAATGCCCGCTTGAAGAATATTTCAAAACGAGGATCCAAATTGCCCACATTGGAATGGTGGGTCTTACTTGTCCGTTGGAATGCTAGGACTTACTACACACTCCCGTGGGTGTAGCAAGAACAAAACTTGAATGAATGAATGTATATGATGAATGAAGAAACAACATTAATAGAACCATGGTAGTCAAGTACTACTATGAACAAGTACATATCAAGCATTATTCACCATGTAATCATCACCAAGGATAACGATGTCAATCACAAGCATACAATAGACGCCTTCCGCTTGACGCCTTAGGAGGTAATAAAGGCGCCCTATACTCCGCCTTACCACACAATTATGTACTCAAAATAAGAACAACATGATACCGCAAAGCTAGCTATCGATGATCTACAATAACTCCATGACTATCTAATACAACGAATAGACCCAAAACTCAAATCGCATAATTCAAACCACCTAAAACGACATCGACAGCGCATTTAAAAATTCATATCTATTGACCCGTGACTCGAACGAGGTGAGTCCAAAGGCCCAAAGAAACTTAACGAGCAAAACCTACAAAACTTTAGTTGATAAGATTTCCCGATTCGCAAAAATAATTAACTAAACAAGAGGGTGAATATGCCCCGATGTAAACCCTGCTCGCATTTAATAGTACAAAGAAGTCAAGAATATAACATAACTTTTAATCTACAAATCCAATTATAGTGTTATTTATCAATATGGAAATATGATAAAATTATATACAGAAATTATTTTGGGTGACAAGTCCGAATCGATCCTAACCAAATCATTTTTATTAAACAACTTTAATCGACAATTTCGCCAAGCCAAGACAAAGCAGCCAAGTATATATCTTAACTTTTGAATCGTAGATCTAATCTGTGATCCAGCCATTGGAAAGCTAAGAACCGTATACAAATCTCTAGGAGGTGAGAACCTCCAGATCGGGTATCTACAGCCAAATCCCAAGAATATGACCCGGAAGAACCCTTTTCAGGAATTTCTACTTCTTTTCCTTGTCTTTCTCCTCCCGCTTTTCCTAATTACCCATTTGTTTCGGGTATTATATTCTACCCTTTAAAATGTAATTCACCCTAATTTAACCACACTTGGAACCGCCATAATTATGGTTAACAACTTACTATAACATTGCCACGCACTGCTTAAGAATAACTCCGGATGGCGATGGACTCCAATTCCAGTGGCCTCCTCTCGACTGTTGGATCCATAACACGCTGACGATACCAACGCCTTGTGTCTCAAAGACCCGCTCGATCTTCCGTAATGCACACCTGGTCAGCGACTCAACAGAAGGTCTTGCTCAATAGTCGGGCTCGATGGAAATTTATGCTCGGTTTTCAAAACTTCCAAGATCGAAACGAAACACATTGTGGACTTCACATGGACTCGAAGGTCCAGTGCGATACCTTCCCAATCCTCATAATAATCGAACTGGTCCGACGCATCTTGGGCTAAGCTTCCTTTGGTACCAAATCGATAATACCTTTAGTGGGAGACACTCAAGAGCACCCGGTCCCCACCGCAAACTCCAAGTCGCGCCTCCGGCATATGCATAGCTTTTCTGTCGCTTCATACGCTAGCCGATTCGCCGCACCATAGTTCATTAAATCGTCAATCTCCCCGTCCCGAAATCGCTTTCTCACCATCATCGATCCCAACAGAGGACGACCGCATTTCGCCACACGAACCTCGTGGTGCGTCTAATGCCGGAATGATAATCGTTATTGTAGGCAAACTCGTAAGAGGCAAATCGTTCTCCCAACTCCCTTCCAAGAAAAAACGCAAGTTTGTACATATCCTCCAAGGTCCGAATAGTGCACTCGATCGCCCATCCTGTTTATGGATGGAATGCGTGCAACTAAGTCATGGTACCCAATGCACTTAGACTTTCCTTAACTTGACATAAATTATGCCCTCGGGTCAAATAATAGTTTTGGGCACCCTATAGTCTCACTATTTCATTACAGATAGGGGCTAGATCACTCACGAATCGGGTTCAGCGAATAAGAATAAAGCGGACTTGGTCAAACGATCCACCACTACCCAAATGGCATCCTTCCCGACGTCCGCAACGAGGTAACACCACCACAAAATCCATAGAGATGTCGCCCCAAGTTCAATGGGGAACCTCTAAAGGCCGCAATTCCAAATCTTGATAGCAAAGACAACCGCAGCCAACTCCAAGTCATGAGTAGGATAATTCTGCTCGTGCTTCTTCAACTGTCTCGATGCATAGGCAATCACCTTACCATCTTGCATAAGCACACAACCAAGACCCACTCGACACGCATCTGAAAAGACAGTGAACCGCCTCCCTGGTTCAGGAAGTGTGAGAATGGGAGAGGTCACCAACTTCTCTTTCAGTGTGCGGAAACTGCGCTCACACTCATCAGTCCACTGGAATCTCACCCCTTTCTGGGTAAACTGAGACATCGGCTTGGCAATAGTGGAGAAATCCTGCACAAAACGCCGATAGTAACCTGCCAAGCCTAGGAAACTCCTCACCTCCTTCACATTAGTCGGCCTCTTCCAATCCACCACTGTAGAGACCTTGCTAGGATCAACGGCAATACCCTGAGGATTAATCACGTGACCCAAAAAACTTACTTCTAAAATCCAGAATTCACATTTCTTCAGCTTGGCATAGAATTTGTGCTCTCTCAAAGTCTCTAAAACCAATCTCAACTGACGCTCATGATCCTCATGGGTCATGGAGTAGATAAGAATGTCATCAATGAATACCATCACGAAGTCATCCATATACTCGTGCAACATGTTGTTCATAGTCTCCATAAAAGTGGCAGGTGCATTAGTCAATCCAAACGACATAACTGTATATTCATAATGCCCATACCTGGTGGAGAATACAGTCTGCTCTATATCTTGCTCACGCACCCAGATCTGATTATACCCAGACTGAAGATCGATTTTGGAGAACAGCTGGGCTCCCTTCAACCGATCAAACAAATCCTCAATGCGGGGTAAAGGATATTTGTTCTTAATTGTAATTGCGTTAAGCGCATGGTAATCAATACACATGCGTCAACTCCCATCCTTCTCTGTGAACAGGACAGGAGCTCCCCATGGCGATACACTATGCCTAATCAAACCCTTAGCCAGCAGCTAATCCAATCGTTTCTTCAACTCGTCCTGAAACGGACGTGCCAATCGATATGGGGACATCAAGATGGGCCGAGTACCTGGAACAAGGTCGATGCGAAACTCCACGCCTCGCGCAGGTGGCAAGCCTGGAAGCTCATCCGGGAACACATATGGGTAGTCACTCATCACTGGAATCTTCTCAATCCGTGAAGCCACGCCGGTTTCTCAAGAAGAGCTAAGAGAAGTCCGTCTTCACTTCACGCCGACCGGAACAACCCGACTAGCATTGAAAGAGAGCGCGAGGCGCACTCTTTGAAAGGTCAAAGTCTCCCGGATGGGGTCTCGCATGCAGATCGTCCCAATGAAGCAGGATATCACCGCTTCGATGCAGCGTGCAACCAATCCATGTCCAAGATAACATCAAGCGGCTCCATCAGTATTACTATTAGTTTTTTGTGAACTTCTCCCCATCAATAACAATAGTACACCAAGGATGATAGTTGAACTAGCAATCATACCCGTGAGAACTAACCAACACCGATCGATAGATCCACCGCATACTCAACTTCACTCTTCTAGCAAACGCCGTAGAGACAAACGAATAGATAGCCCCTGAATCAAAAAGGACAAAAGCCTCAAAGGAATCAACTAATAAAGTACTTGTCACCACGTCAGGACGGCCTACGGTCGCAAGTGTAGGCATGGCGTAGACTCCTGTGGCATCGGTGCAAAAGATGCTCAGACACTCGGCGAAGGATGAATAGGGCTGCTGCTTTGGTGGAGCAAATGATGGTGTCGCGGACGGTGCGGGGTTCGAGTAGAACACTAGCGGTGGCACTGGGGAGAACGCTGCAGGTGGAACCCAGCCAGGAGGGTACTGGGGTGTGGGAGTAGCTACCAAAGTCTGAACTGAACCTCGCGGAGTAGTAGACGAAGATGCTGCAGGGGCTGACTCCCACTTGATGATGCTTGCTGGATTCTTCTTGCACACTATCATCTTGTGGCCTGAGAGACCACAATGGTGACATTCCCCCGTGAAGGAACACTCGGAGGCGCGGTGATTGCCCCTGACACTTGAAGCATATCATTCCCTATCCTGGAACTGGGCGCAAGGCTGACGAAGAGGTATGCTGAGTAGGAGAAGCGGCATGCCTCTGCTGGCCAGAACGCTCGGACGGCTGAGAGCGATGGCCTCCCTGAAATCTCTTGGATGCAGGTCGCTGAGAAGACCCACCTCCACCACTGAACTCCTCTTGTGTCCACTAACTGATCCTCCAGTAGAGGTAAAGCTGCTAGGAGTCTACCTTTCCCTAGTAAGTTCCTGCTCCAACTCCATACCCCTGGCCTGATCGACCACACTGTTGAAGTCAAGCAAGCTGGTCGCCCCCAAGACTTGGCGATACTCAGGGTTTAGTCCCCTACGGAACCTCTTTGCCTTCTCTCGATCATTGCCAGCCACAGCTGGCACAAAGCGGACTAAATTGTTGAATCCCGCCTCATAGTCCGCTACAGACAGCTTCCCCTGAGCAAAGATCGTCAGGGAATGTTCCATCCTCTCAAGGAAAGAATCAGCATAAAACTTAGCCCTAAACTGCTCCAAGAAATCTTCCCAAATAACTGGTCCCTGCAGTGGAGTCCTGGCTGATAGAACTCCTTCCCACCAGATATCCACTTGGCCCTTCAGTTGAAAAGCCACAAAGCGCGCCATCCGCTACCAAGTCATCTCCATCAGATTGAACTACCTCTCCATGTACGAAGCCTACCGGTTTGCTCATCGGAGTACCAGCTCCGTCAAAGGTGTCAAGACGAATGGACATCCACTCCCGGAGGCTCATTCTAGCATCAGGAGGAGCTGGTGCAGCCATCGGGGCAACCCTAGGTGCACCCACAGAAGGAGGAGCTGCCTACACCTGCTGACGAAGCTGTTGAATCTCCCTCTGAAGTTCCTGAAGTAAAGTGGCTGGCGCGGCCTGGGCATCAGCAACTGGACGAGCAGCGGATGCAACCTCCTCAGCCACCCCGCCGACAGCCCCTCTGGCCGGGGATGAGGACGCAACCGAGCCACGTTCATGACCACAGCCCACACCATGCCCACGTCCCCTACCTCTCGCCATTCTGAATGCCAAAGATAATAAGACATCCACTTAACAATTGGACAAACAAGACAATAATATCATATCAAGTCAACACAAACAACACAATGAAACAGTTTTCTCAGCATCGCAGATGCAATGACTTTTCTCATTCCCACCTACTATGCACAGTGTGTCAATTTAATATTTCTAACTACCACGGACCTGAAGCCCACTCTGATACCAACTGTAACACCCTGGCTCTTCGAAAGCCAAGGTGTTACCTAAAACCTCTACCACAAGTAATAATTTGAACAATGTTTTAAATATCTCAATCAAAAAGAGCAACTAAGATCTAGTCGAGAGGAATCTAGCAATAATAAACACCCTAAATTCAAGAATAAACTTCTAATATATGAGTTCAAAGGGAAACTGCTAAGACTAAAACGGGAGAGCAAGAATCCATAACGCATATAACCTGAGCATACCAATATCCAAAAATGGTCATTCAAATCTACTTATTGTTACAGCCCAATCGCATAAATGCGGAATAATATCAAATGATTATTCAATATGTGAGCAACTATGTGTCTACTCCCTCCCACAAAAGTCATCATCATGGTTCACCTAAAACAAGAAACAAAGCAAGGGTGAGTCCATAACTCAGCAAGTACAAAATAAAACTTTGAACCAAAACATGTATAATCCATCAAGCCTACAGTTGAACAAAAATATGAGATGACAAAAAACCACATGAATGAATGTATGCGCATGCCCTTCACTTATGCTCATACCGGTATAGCTAGTGAACACCCGTCGATGTTCACTTATGCCCGCGTTATCCAAAACGTGGGGTTCCAATGCCCGTTTGAAGAACATTTCAAAACGGTGATCCAAATTGCCCACATTGGAATGGTGGGTCTTACTTGCCTGGGTTGGAATGCTGGGACTTCACTACCCACTCCCGTGGGTGTAGCAAGAACAAAACTTGCATGAATGAATGTATACGATGAATGAAGAAACAACATTAATAGAACCATGGTAGTCAAGTACTACTATGAACAAGTACATATCAAGCATTATTCACCATGTAATCATCAGTCAAGGAAAACACATGTCAATCACAGGCATACAGTTGTACTTGCCTTCTGCGTTGTGACGCGCTAGGAGGTAATAAAGGCGCTCCTACACTCACCGCCTACACAATTATGTACTCGAAAAAGAACAACATGATACCGCAAAGCTATCGATGATCTACAATAACTCCATGACTATCCAATACAACGAATAGACCCAAAATTGAAATCAGACAATTCAGCCACCTAAAACGACACTAGACAATGCACGAAAAATTCATATTAATTGATCCGGATTCGAATGAGGTGAGTCCGTGCTCAAAGAAACTTAACGAGCAAACCTACAAAACTCTAGTTAACAAGATTTCTGATTCGCCAAAATAATTAACGAAATAGTAGGTGCATATGCTCGATGTAAACCTGTCTGCACAAGCGAGCAATGACGAAGAACATAACATAACTTTTAATCTACAAATCCAATTATAGTGTTCTTTATCAATTTGGAAATATGATAAAATTATCTACATAAATCGTTTTGGGTGACAAGTCTGAATCTGATCCTAACCAAACTATTTTTATTAAACAACTTTATCGACAATTCTCGTTAGGTTTTTCATGCACAGAGAGCAATAATCTGTCGTAACTTTTGAACCGTAGATCGGGATCCGTGATCTCGACGGCTATGGAAAGATAAGAACCGTGGCTACAAATCTCTAGTAGGTGATAATCTCCATATCGGCCTCTAATAAGCCAAACCGAGCGCATAAATGTACTAGACGAACAGATCTACTAGGGACAGATTTCGATCCAACCAAATTAATTCGACCAGCATCTACCAAATTGTCAAACAACCAAGAACGGTGATTGTTACCCTTGATGAACCCAGAAGGTGCTGAACGTGCACTTGGGGAAGACGACCTCTCTTCTCCTCACCCTCTTCTCCTCTTCTCCTTGCTTCTCCTCTATGAACGGCTCTCCAACGGTCGCCTCCTCGCCTTCCTTCCAATGGGCAGCAGCAAGGGCTTTGCCGGGGAGGATGGAGGCGCTGCTGGGGTGCTAGTGGCGCAGGGAGAGGCGCAAGGGAGGAGGTGGTGGCGGCTGCCAAGGGGTGGGGGCGGGACAAGTGGAGGGGTGGGGATAGGGAAAGGTGGGGCTAGGGTTTGGGGGTGGAATCCCCGCCCCCTTGGCCGGCCACCTAGTGGTCTCCCCCTGGGCCGCGTCCCAGGTTGTCAAGAAATTACAAAAAACCCATTTTTTCAGGAATTTCTACTTCTTTAATTGTCTTTTCTCCTCCCGGCTTCTTTCCTAATTACCCGATTCATTTTCGGGGTATTACAATGCCATCCAGGAGATTCATGTGGATGAGGATAAAGTTAAGAAAGCAAAGGTGTAGGTACTGCAGAGGTAATTTGATCGTCTGATCATGGAAGACTCCGAAACTGTAACGGGTTTTTCTCAGAAACTCTCCACTTTGGTTGGAGAGATTCGCTCTCTCGGTACGGAATTTAAAGACAGCGCTATGGTAGAGAAGTTGTTCAGTGTCGTGCCGGATCGTTTTCTTCAGATTGTTGGCACAATTGGGCAGTGGGGTGATGTATCCACTATGTCTATGTCAGAAGCAATTGTACGACTAAGAGTGTTTGAGGAGAGCATGAAAGGCAGGCGTACCAAAAGAAACAAGAAGTGTGATACTCTGAAAATAATATTAATATTAATAAAAGCGTCTTAAGGGTCGGAGAGTAATTAATTAAATAGTAACAATAAATAACTAATTAAAAACGTTTTAAGGGCTTGTGCGTAATTAAATAAAAAGAATTTGTGGAAAATAGAATTTTCGAATTTTTTCGAGCTATATAAATACATCTTGGATTTTCTAGAAAACCCTAGTTTTTTTTTCCAAGCCACCGCATGCTTGACTTTTTTTTTTTTTCGGAGCTTGCGCCGGCCAAATTCTCCCGCCGCCCTGCGGCGTGGTCGCCGCACGCATACTATATTGCTTGCACCGCATCGCTGAGCTGTCTTGTTATTCGGGCGGGTCTTCTTATTCGCCGTCGCCGCCATTTGGTGTCTCTTGTTGTTGCACTCGCCACCGGGCGCATGTGTCACTGAATCGCTTGGCCGACCGCACTCGCACCATTGGAAGAAGCGCCACGCCACCGCTAACCGCCGCTGCCTGGTCTGGAGTCTGCCGAGTGAAGCTCTGCCGGCCTCTCTGCTGCGTGAAGCTCGCAGCGCCGTACCGATCGAGTAGGTGGAAAAAATAAAAGGTTCGGTCGGCCGTTCTTCGAGACATTTCGGTTTGCGGTGCTTGTGCGTGATTTAGTTAGTTGGTGATTGTGTGGGTGCGTGAGTCGTAGAGTTTCATTAGTTATTTGATTTATTGCTATGAGTCAACGGATGTGTAGTGCCGTGGTTAGCGATCTATGAGTTTAACGTATTGAGGTGCCATGCATGATTTTGTTTCTTGTTTATGCATGTCTTCCATTTGCCTTCCGTGAACTAGAATTTGGAGATATCGATTAATAAGATTTGTTTAACCTGAATTTTGGAAAGGTCATCTACTAGTTAATTGTAGATAATATCGATAGCTTTCTTTAGCATATTTTAACATGTCACTCGGACAAGTCAGTTTGAGTTATGATTTGGAGAAGGCCGCTGTTTTTACGGTTATCGTCTTTAGGCGCTGTTTTGGTAGATTGTAAAGTAAAAATAGTAAATAGCTTAATTAGAGTTTTTGATCTACATGAAAGTTGTAGATAATTGTCCAATGGTTCTGTAGGATCTGAGAACGCGCATTTTAGTTGAGTAAAACAAAAGTTATGAATTTATTAAGACCGCTGTTCCGAAGCGGACAGATCGACTTTCTGGGCTAAATACGGAGGGTTAGATGATTTAATTAGAAGTCTTCGTAATCTAAGAAAATGTGGATAATTTTATAAAGAATCCAGAATGGGGTGGTTTGTGGTGATCGGACTTTTGAGTCAAAAGTTACACTCTTTTTAGTAACCGGTCAGCTATAGGTAACTAGTCGGTACCGGAGTAACGTGGTATATTTGGGGACGTGTAGGAGCGACGTATATTGATTGCTATTCTTGATGCTGTAGCTTGTATTGAAATTTGTGTATTTAATGTAGGAGAGGCGTCGTGCGTGTTGCCATCTGCTAGCCAAATTGTGCGTCGCAACTAGTAAAGGCAAGTGCATGGTAGACAGCGATCAATGATTGATCACTGTTTTCTTTATCTTCTATTACCATTATTGTTGTGCTTTTATTTTGTTTAATTGCAAGCAATGGAATGGTATGAATTTATATTGTTAATGGACATGATGAAAAGTTGGATTTGATGTTTATGATGGAGTTTGCATGTTTGCATTCATAAGCATCTTTGCATAAGAGAAGGTGATCATGATTGATCACAACTCCACGGGAGTGGAGGAGGTCCCCGATCCTTATGGAGGAACGGGCTTGAGAGTGAATGTTGTCGCGAGCATTCACTCACGCTATACCGGTATACGCGAAAGAAGTGCATGTGGACATGTAGATCAGATTTGCATTGATGTATGAGATTAATGGGTGTGAATCAAAGAGAATATAACTGCATGAGAATAATAATGGAAGTACCTGTGATGATAATGAAGTTATTGAATGCTATTGATTTATTATTGTTCGTTGTTTATGGATGTGTTTGCTGAGTCGTGGACTCACCCTTGCTCTATTGTTGTCTTTAGGTGATCTTCGAGGATGCCGTAATTGAGAGCGAGTAGAGCACATGGACATCACATGATCATTCGCCATGATAATCTTTTCATTCAATATTGGTTTACACTTGGACATGTTAGTTATTGAATAATGTTTAGGATATCATTTGGACTAGACTGTTTGCTTTATTAATTTGGATTCATTGGTTGATGCTGCTTTGAATTATTTACCTGGTTATCATTCCCATTGATTACTTGTTATCACTTGATCCATAATTATGCATTGCGCTTTTGTGGTCCATTGATATGATTATCATTGTTTCCTTGCTGTAATATTACAGTGTGTCGTTAATTATTAGTTTAGAGAGTAGTGTGGTGGCATTCCAGGCTCAGTGTTGGGCTGGGGTGTTACAAGAAGATTGGCTAACAGCTCATGCTCACTCGTGCTCAATGGGAATCTCTGGACGGTAAAGAAAATAAAATCGGAGAGAGTTCTAGTCGATGTGCCGAGAAAAACATCTGGCGAGGTGCTGCTCGGGGACAAGGCCAAGGATGATGGTAAGGTGGTGGACGTGGTGAAGATGCCAAAAAAAGATAGTGCAAGAACGTTGACAAATCAAAAATCAAATGCTTCAACTATGATATGTACGGTCATTTTGCCTTAGAATGTCGATAACTAAAGTGATAAAGGTCAAACTTCATCAAGAAACAAGGTGAGGATGAACCGACGCTGTTAATGATTGAATCTTGTGAAATTCTGCAGAAAAACAGAGAGATTTCATAGCAAGTCTTGCTTAATGAGGAGAAGGTATGGCCGAGTCTCGGTTGTCACGGAAATAAAGGTGATTACGGCTGATATCTAGACACGAGAGCGAGTAATCATATGACGGGGGCTAAGGAAGTATTTGTTGAAGTTGACAAGATAGTTGCTGGCACAGTCAAATTTGGCGATGGTTCTGTAGTGGCCATTCGTGGTCGAGGAAATATCATATTTCAGTGCAAGAATCTGGAACACAATATCCTTATTGAAGTTTACTACATTCCACAGCTAAGGAGTAATATCTTGAGTCTTGGGCAACTTGATGGAAACGGCTACAAGATTGTTGTTGAGAACGGGAACTTGACAATTCTTGATCGTGAGCGAAGATTGTTGGCAAAGGTGCGAAGGTCTGGGAATAGAATATATGTCTTAGACCTACACACGATTAAACCTGTTTGTTTACTGTCGAGAGAGTCAAATGCAGCCTAGTGATGGCATAAGAGGTTTGGTCATTTCAATTTCTGAGCCTTGTGAAGTTTGTCTCAAAAGGAGATGGTAACAGGCATGCCAATCCTCGATCATGTTCAGTAGATCTGTGAGGGATGCCTAGTCGGTAAGCAACAAAGTAAACCTTTTCCTCAAAGCACTTTGTATCAGGCAGAAGAGTTGCTTGAACTGGTTCACGGCAATTTGTGTGGACCAATTACATTAGAGACACTAGGGGAAATCGATACTTCTTGTTATTGGTTGGTGATTGCTCAAGACACATGTGAGTGGTGCTGTTCAAGAAAAAGGATCAAGCTCTGGATGCATTCAAGAAAATTAAGGTTAGAACCGATGTGGAAACAAACCTCAAGCTAAAAGCATTTAGATCAGATCGTGGCGATGAATTCAATTCAAAAGAATTTGAGGAATATTGTGATGAACAAGGACTGAAGAGGTTTACCACAGCACCATATTCCCCTCAACAAAATAGTGTTGTCGAAAGACGCAATCAAACGGTTGTGTTGATGACACGAAGTCTACTTAAAAGTATGAAGGTGCCATCAATTTTCTGTGGTGAGGCGGTCTTGACAGCAGGTACATATATTGAATCGATCTCCTGCAAAAAGTATTGTCGGTAAGACACCGTATGAAGCATGGCACAGAAGGAGACCAAGCGTACAATACCTATGTATTTTCGGTTGAATTGCTCATGTGAAGACAATACATCCCAAACTGTCAAAACTGGAGGACAGAAGCACTGCGATGGTCTTTATTGGATATGATCCGGGGTCTAAGGCAAATTGTTGTTATGATCCAAATACACAGAGGCTACACATTAGCCGGGATATAATTTTTGAGGAAGACAAACACTAGAGTTGTGATATTGACCCAGCGCAAGAGATAGCACCGGTAAGTTTGAAAAAGACATTCACAATATTAGATAAGGATCTAGTTGATTTTGGTGAAGTCTTGGATAGGAGGATTGTTGAATCGTCTTAAGAAGCTCCGGTGTCACCAAATCTTCAAGTCAGTAATTCGGAGACTCCTCATTCACAGGTATATACAATGCCGAGTTTTACTCAGCCATCAGAAGTAGATGTTGATTCTTCTTCAGAATTGGATTTCTCTTCAGAAAAACCACTTCGTTTCCAAGATCTGAAGGATATATATGATGACACCACGCCGGTTGAAACACAAGTTTCAGCTCTGTGTTTACTTGCTCTAGAAGAGCCGACAAGTCTCGAAGCTGCTGTGAAAGAAAAATATTGGAGATTTGGAAGAAGTTTGTGGAATTACCTGCTGATCAAAAAGCTATTGGTTTGAAGTGGGTGTTCAAACTCAAGAAGGACAGCAAAGGAAAAATTATTAAGCACAAAGCTCGCTTGGTGGTTAAGGGATATGCTCGAAGGTAAGGAATCGGTTTTGAAAAAGTTTTTGCACCAGTGGCCATGTTAGAAACTGTTAGATTACTCATTGCTCTAGTAGCTCATAATGGTTGGGAAATCATCATATTGATGTTAAGTCGACATTTCTTAATGGGGAGCTCGCCGAGGAAGTATATGTTCATCAACCCCCAAGATATGTGAAAGAAGGTTGTGAACATTTAGTGTTGAGACTCAATAAAACATTATATGGGCTTCGACAAGCACCCCGAGCTTGTAATTCTAAGTTGGATCGATCTCTTCGGTCATTGGGTTTTGAGAAAAGTCTTATTGAACACGTTGTATACAAAAAGGTTGTTGATGACAAAGTTCTAGTAGTGGGTGTATATGTTGATGATTTGATCATAACTGGATCAAACATCAATGATATAACTGATTTCAAAGGTCAGATGAAAAGATTGTTCAGTATGAGTGATCTTGGACTTTTGAGTTACTATTTGGGAATTGAGGTGAAGTAAGGAACTGGAATCATCTCATTGTGTGAAGCAAGATATGCAACAAAAATACTATCTCTATCTGGTATGGCTGATTGCAACTCATGTCAGACTCCCATGGAAAATTGTTTGAAATTGAGTAAAAGGAGTAGTGAATCTCCTGTGGATAAGACTGAGTATCGAAGCATATTTGGGAGCTTGAGATACTTAGTAAATACAATGCTAGATATTGCATATGTTGTGGGTATCGTGAGTCGATACATGGAAGCACCAACTGTTGAACACATGATTGCGGTTAAGCACATCTTGAGATATATAAGTGGTACAAAAGGTTTTGGTTGTTCTTATGAAAGGAGTGATGAACTGGAACCAAAACTAGTTGGCTATTGTGATAGTAACTTAGCAGGTGATATTGATGACTGTAAGAGTACCACAAGAATGGTATTTTTCCTTGGTAAAAGTTTGATTACTTAGACATCACAGAAGCAAAAGATAGTGGCTCTCTCTTCTTGCGAAGCTAAGTATATTGCGGCAACTACAGCGGCATGTCAAGGGGTTTGGTTAAGTTGACTGCTTGGAGATCTCAAACAATAGACACTAGAGAAGTTCAAATTGTTGGTGGACAATAAATCGGCAATTGCACTTTGTAAGAATCCAGTTTATCATGATCGAACTAAGCATATAGACACGAGATATCACTTTATTTGTGAATGTGTCAAGAATGGGAAGGATGTTTCTAAATGTTTAACAAATGAAAATTTGAATCTATATCAGTTTTCTCAAAGAAAAACTTACTTTATACTAAAAATTGCCTAGTGTAGTAGCCTTCCTTTGACACTTGAATGCATTTGGTATATGTTGCTATTTGTAAGTCTTGCAAGTACGTTTTTTTACTCAATCGGATTGTCCGTGCTGCAGGTAAGAAGTCATTTGAATCGGGTTTTAGCACGACAGACGCTACGACTTTAACTCCAGTTGGTTGCTTGTGGGATTGGACATGCCAACTCGGTTTTTCTCTTTTATTTCCTCATTTATCTTCCGCTGCGATTTATTTGAGTTATGATTAAATTTGGCCGGTTGGCCCTCTTATGCAAACTTGTACCTTAAGGTTATATTTAATGATGTTGTAATAGCGATTCTATTATTTTATACATCGTGTATGGATGTGAATACAATGTTGTGTTTGGATATGTGCATGTTAGCCACTGATCCTTGGGAGCTAACATGAGATACATATCCGGGCACTCGAAATCGTTCTCGTTCCTTGTTAAGTATTGTACCTCTGATGCAATCACTTGGCTTGAAACGGGTTCGATTTCGAGGGATCACAGAGATCCATTGGACTGGAAGCACTAGCAACCACACCCAGTTTATTAATGAACTTTCTAATCTATACGGCCCCTTTTGTAGCTTCAGAAGCTGCAATGTACTCATCCTTTGTCGTAGAATCAGCAATCGTTCCTTGCTTTAAACTTTTTCCAGCCCACTGCTGCTCCATTAAGACAAAACAATAAACCCATACTGCAATCTGAAATCATCCTTGTTGGTTTGGAAGCTAGCATCGGTGTAACCATTTACGACTAGCTCTTCCTCACCACCATACAAAAGGAATGCATCCTTAGTCCTTCTCAAGTACTTAAGGATATTCTTGACTGCTATCTGGTGATCTTCACCTGGATCTGACTGATATCGACTCCTAACACTTAGAGCATACGACACATCTGGTCGTGTACATAGCATAGCATACATGATAGATCCAATAGCCCAAACATATGAAATTCTACTCATATTTTCTCACTCATCAGTGGTCGTAGGACACTGACTCTTACTAAGATTAATGCCATATTCCATAGGTAAGAAACCTTTCTTGGAATATTGCATGTTGAACCGCTTCAACACCTTGTCTATGTACATATCCTAGCTTAATCCAATTAGCCTTTTAGATATATCTCTATAGATCCTTATTCCGAATATATATGTTGCATTTCCTAAATCTTTCATTGAGAAACTATTTCTTAATGAAGTTTTAACAGATTCAATCATAGGAATATCATTTCTGACCAGTAATATGTCATCCACATACAAGATCAGAAACACAAGGTTGCTCCCACTAACCTTCTTGTAAACACAAGGTTCTTCTTCATTCTTGATGAAATCAAACCCTTTGACCACTCATCAAAACGAAAGTTCCAACTCTGAGATGCTTGCTTTAATCTATAGATGGATTTCATAAGCTTGCATACCTTTCTAGCTTCCTGTGGAGCGACAAAACCCTCAGACTGTATCATGTGCACATCCTCTCTTAGGTTTCCATTTAGAAAAACCATTTTGACATCCATTTGCCATATCTCATAATCGAAATATACAGCAATAGCTAGAATGATCCAGATAGACCTAAGCATAGCCACGGGCGAAAAGGTTTCATCAAATCAACATCTTGAATTTGTTTGAAACCCTTTGCGACCAGTCGTGCCTTATGAATGTGAACATTTCCATCTATATCTATCTTTTTCTTAAAAATCCATTTGCACTCAATGGTCGTAACACCATCAGGTGCATCAACCAAGTTCCAAACTTGATTGTCATACATGGATTTTATCTCGGATCTCACGACTTCAAGTCATGAACCAGAGTTTGAGTCCATCATCGCTTCCATATAAGTTTTAGCCTCATCATTATTCAATAATAAAACATCATGCCCATACCTTATAGGCAATCAACATGGCCTTTTAGATCTACGTGGGGCTAATACCTCATCTACAGGTTCTACAATATTTTGTTCATCCTGTAGAGGTTTAGTAGGAGTTGAAACATTTTCATATGTTTCCCGAATTTCTTCAAGTTACACCTTGCTCCCACTGACTCCTTTGGAAAGAAACTCTGTCTCCAAGAAGACACAATTGCGGGCAACAAACACTTTGTTGTCATCCCGATTATAAAAATAATATCCTTTAGTTTTCTTATGATACCCCACACAGAAACACTTATCCAACTTGGCTGTGAGTTTATCAGATGTCAAACATTCTACATAAACCTCATAACCCCATATCCTTAGAAAAGACAATACAGGACACTTCCCAGTCCATATCTCATATAGTGTTTTCTCTACTGTTTTTGATGGAGCCTTATTTAAAGTGAAATCAGATGTTTCTATAGCGTATCCCCAGAATTGCAATGAAAGATTAGATTGGCTCATCATTGATCGAACCATGTCTAACAGTGTTCGATTCCATCGCTCAAACACCCCATTCCATTGAGGCATACCTGGCGGAGTGAGTTGTGGAACAATTCCATATTTCTATAGATGATCACCAAATTCATGACTCAAATATTCACCTTCACGATCAGATCGTAGATATTTGATTGTCTTACCAAGTTGATTCTACACTTCATACTGAAATTCTTTGAACTTTTCAAAGGATTTGAACTTATGCCTCATCAAATAGACATAGCCATATCTACTGAAATCATCAATAAAAGTTATGAAGTACTATAAACCACCTCCAGTCGAAGTGCTCATTGGTCCACATACATCCGAATGTATTACAACCAGTAGATCACTTGCCCTCCCACCTTTGGTCCTGAAAGGTGCTCTTGTCATCTTGCCAAGTAAACAAGATTCTGTTTCAAATGATTCAAAATCAAATGAGTTTAGAAGACCATCTTTATGGAGCTTCATTATGTGCTTCTCATTTATATGACATAGACGACAATGCCAAATAAAAGTGGGATTCAAATCATTAGGTTGAAATCTCTTATCATTTATGTTATAGATAGTCATATCCTCAAGATTTAAAACATACAATCCATTGACCAATGGAGCATGGCCATAAAGCATATCTTCAAAATAAATTGAACAACAATTCTTCTTTATTCTGAACTCATAACCTTCTGCTCCTAAACAAGAATCAGAAGTAGTATTTTTGCTTAAGGCTGGAACATAATAATTATTATTTAATTCCATAACTAATCTTGGGGGTAAAGCTAATGGCAAAGTGTCAATAGCTAATGCAACAACTCTTGCTCCATTGCCCACACGAGATCAACATCTCTTCTTACTAAACTTCTACTCCTTATCAGTCCCTGCATTGAATTGCAAATATGAGCAACCGATCCAGAATCGAAAACCCAAGAACAGGTCAAAGAAGTGGCAAAATTAATTTCTATAATATTAATACATGAACTGGAAGTATTACTTCCTTTGTTCTTTTTCATTTCTGCCAAGCACTTCTTGCAATTTCTCTTCCAATGCCCAGTTTTATGACAATGATAACATTCTATGTTAGGCTTAGGACCCAGCTTGAGCTTCTTAAGCTTAGCCTTGAGACTCTCGATCTCATCTTGGGTTTTAGGACCCAGCTTGAGCTTCTTAAGCTTAGCCTTGAGACTCTCGATCTCATCTTGGGTCTTTCCTTTGCCTTTTCCCTTTCCCGACTTACCCTTCTTTTTGAAGCTAGTAGTCTTTTGAACCATCATCACATAATTAGAACTTTTTTTGATGCTCTCCTTAGCACCTTTAAGCATGCCATGGAATCCAGTCATTGACTTCTCCATGTCATTCATATGAAAATTCAATATGACTAGCTCAAAACTCACATAGAGCGATTGGAGAATCACATCAGTAGACAACCCTTGGCTAAGTGAAAAACTAAGCTTTTCCAAGCCCTCAATGTGACCAATCATCTTAATCACATCAGGACTGACCGAGTTACCTTCTGACAGCCTACAAGAAAACAATGCCTTAGAGGTATTGTACCTTCTGCCCTTACTTGATCTTGAAACATACCTTTCAGACCAACAATCATATTGTAAGCATCTGTTGTCTCATATTGCTTCTGAAGCTCATAGTTCATGGTAGCAAGCATAAGATAGTGCACATCAACTTCGTCATTGCAATACTTCTTATAAGCATTCTTTTCAGTACGAGTAGCATCAGCATTCGATTCCTCGGGATATGGACCCTCTAAAACATATTCCTTCTTTTCTTGTTTGAGAACAATTCTCAAATTTCGAAACTAGTCAATGAAATTTGTTCCATTCATCTTTTCTTTCTCAAGAATAGATCGCAAATTAACGGTAGGTGCAGAAGAAGTAGTATGTGTCATAATCTATAACAGAAATATATGCAAAATAAATCAGTACTATTTTTAAAAAGGATCTTCTATTAGACACTCATATTGGTGGTTATGTTCGACCATTCTACACCAGCTCGTATCTCCATACGACTAGTCTGAACCTGGTCATTTCACCATACGACTAGTCTGGACCTGGTCATATCACTATACGACCAGTCCATACCTGGTCGAACTTAATCATCAACAGTCAATAAAAGATACTCCTACTATATGTTCTAAACTATGTTTCCCTCTAACATCATATAGTGAGTACAAGATCCATATATCATTAAGTCCTAGTGAGCTTTGGTATCACTGCTAGAAACTTAGTGATTTAGATAGGCAACCTCTTTCCAATCATATCACATACGACTCTTGTTTGTTCGGTGGCATCTCTATGCTCCGGCTACCAACATTATGCCCCAATGCCCAAAACTGTTTTGATAGTCTTGTCAAGTTAAACCAATACTATGTATGTGGGTGTCCGACACCCACTCTATCTTATTAAGATAGTTAATGGCACCCTACTTTGGTAGATCTACCAATTAACGATCAAAATCGTGATGGTCGCAGCAATTGAAAAGGCATCAAATTTACTTAATGTTTCTTGAGGGATACTATTCTTCCATTTTAACACATTTAATGATAAACATGATCAATATCATGACATGAATAAACATTCACGATAATCATATTAAACTATGAGATAATATGGCCCTTGATATGAAGATCTCCATCACCATTCTTCCTATCCTCCAAGCCATCATGCTTGAAATCTCTGACCTCATTCATCTACTAAGAAATTACTCTTAAAAGCTAGTAATAAATTACATAGGATAATATCAAGCATCACAAGTCAGTACGTAGACCGTTATACAATAATATATAGCTCGATGGCTATCTCGCAGCATGACATACAGGCCATGAAAATCCATACATGAATCACATATAGGGATGAAAACGGATCGGACAGTTTCCGACCGATCCAAACGGAAACGGGTTCGGATTGTTTCAGGTCGGATTTTTCTCGGATAATTTTCAGATTGGAAACGAATTCGGATTTTTTTTGTCGGAAACGAAAACAAATACGGTAGGCATACTATCTGGTAGATACAGATACGAATACGCATTATCCGGATAAGACCCAATTCGGATATCCGAATTTCAGCCCAAAAGAAAAAAATGAGATTTTAATTGATTTTTGAATCTCAGAAAATTCAACAAATCAAATAGCCTTTTAGAAAACAACAAATAGAGTTAAAAAAAATCTAGAAAAAATCATAAAAATTATTTGAATTATTTTGAACTTAATAAAATTAATTCCTAGTTAAAGTTGGCTATTATTTTTGCACATAAATTATTTTTAATTTCTAAAAAATAGTAAAAACCTTTTTAAAATCCAGAAATTTCAAGAATTTTTTTATCATTTTCACTTTCAATCCAATAAAATCCCAGAAATCTCAATTAATTTAATTTTTGACATTGAAAAGTAGGAAATTAAATAATTGACTTTATTTTATTATTTTTTCCTTTTTAACCAAGAAAACTCTTTTAAATCTCAGAAAATCCAATAAAATAATAAATTTATTAATTTTATTTTTGGTAACATACTTTGGAATGTTACAACCATTTGTGTATAGATTAACCATCCAGGCTTATCAATGTTAGTGTGAACTAAGTTTTATGTATGTGATGAACTAAATGTGAATTTGTTATGACTTATGAATTAAATATGGTAAAATAAGCGTTATGTTTGTGATGAACTAGTTAATGCAGCTTGCTAGTGCCAATGTTATGTATGGTTGCTGAAAATATGAACAATTGATGAATGTTTGCATCAAATAAACTAATTATATGTTTTCGTTAATTTTTGGCATACAATTTAAGCTCACATGGTAGGGCTCTCAGGAAGATGACGGCTAGGGTTTCGGTAGAGAAACTCACGTCACATCTATATTGTGTATCTGCCAACAGCCTCATGCATCTCCTTACATAGAGCTTATGACGGATTCTATCCAAACATGTTTGTTCCCTCGCGTTAAGTGTGTGACCCATTAGGTTCATGCGTAGTTGGTTGTGACTCAGAAACCTTTTCCGATCATGAGTCGTTGGCGGTTCCTAGCAGGACATAACGATTCCCGAATACACACAAATAATATCGAACGAACCTTAATGCAACAAGATCTACGACCAGATCCTTGTCACTCACGACCAGCTCGTATCTCTATATGACCAGATCATATATAGTCTCGACCAGTTCGTAACTCCTTACAACCAGGTTTCGACTACTTAGTGATTATGTTTGACCAGTCTACCACTAGCTCATATCTCCATACGACTAGTCCGTATCTGATTGAACTGAACGACCTGCTCGTGTATTCTCCCTTTGCCTCACGATATCTAGTTGAACTCCAGGTGAGATATTATGTCATCCATGGACTGTTCAATACTTTCTCAATCAAGTATCAGATAACTTCATGTGCTCTAACTCTTCGACCACAGGTGGCACAGCCATGCACTTTCTTTATCCAACCACATCGAGGGTCCCAGAGATATCTCTCCTGCTATGTTAGGAGGGGCAAATCCCATATCCGACCAGTCACATTCCTCTGCATGTTTCATAACATACCTGAAAGCTACATTTATAACTATCCAGTTACGGAGTAGCGTTTAGTAACCCAAAATGTACTCTTACATATGTAGGAAACCATGTTGATCTCATGTCAAAGGATTGTACATCATCATTGCTTGAGACCAACTAATAACACATAAAATTTTAACAATCTCAACAATGTCGCAAGGTAGGTCAATCCAACACTATGTTCTCCAACATGTGTTTACATTACTGATTTGATATCTCTATATCTATGACCGGTGAAACATGGTCATCAATCAATATTTGTGCCGGTCGATAGAGTCACTAGTGTCCCGAGCAGTGACATTCGACCAAGGATACATTTAGAACGATATCATATAAGTTAAAGAGCTTCACCAACATGTCACATACTTGTTAGTATTTATCAATGATGATTCATTCAAGGAACAAAATAGCATTTATTCAATAACTCATAAACATAGACATGATACAATCATCTCTATGATTGTCTCTAGGGCATATCACCAATAGGTTGAATCCCATTGATTTTATTGCATGTGTCTTTTGTGCTAAGATTGGTAAGGACCTAGATGATATGCATGAGGCCTTTAGGGTTATGTTTGATAAGCAAATGCACAGGATCAAGATTAGCGAGTGTGCTTCATGTGAGGGCCTTAAGCTAGAGGTAGTGGCACATAAATAGAGATATGCTAGAGCCATTAGAAGCAAGGAGTGTGAGGTGTGTCCAATTCTAGCCAGATCGAATATGTACTTGAAGAAAACCCTTGAGATGTTCACTAGTGGGGAAAAAGAATTTGAACATGATTCTAGATCAATCTAAGGTGAGTGTAGCGAAGAATGGTGTAGTCTTTGATCCATATGAGCACCTTAGAAACAATCCACCAGACTCTAAGAGCCCTAGAAAATGGTAAGATAGAGGTCATCCCTCCTGAGCCAAGCAAGAGTGTGTTCAGGTCAGCTAAATTTTCTCAAGCTCCATCTAGCAATATAGGCGTTTTTTCCTCAACAAGCTTGACCTCTCAAAAGGTCAAATACCATTGCACCTTCTGCAAGAAGGATGGTCACCTAGTTGGATTTTGCTTTAAGAAAGCTAGGGTAGAGTGTCATGAACACTTTAGAGACTTGCGAGTTGTTCGAGAGAAATCTTATTTTGTGAGAGCCTCTAGAACCATTCGTAGGTCTGATTCTATGAGAGGATATGATAGTAGCTTTAGGGGTAGACATGGACTTGGTTTTCATGAGGATGGGTTTAGATCACGAGCAACCCATAGATAGGAGGTTCACCACTTTGGAAGTGATAGTCCACGGTGAGGGTACGAGAGGGGTATTCCATGGTCTCGTGTGCATCCTCATGTTTATGCTAACTCATATTTTGGTTCATTTACTGCTGCTCATGGGCGTCGTGTGTCTCGGTACTGGATTCCTAAGACTTATATCACTCACCCCGTACTAAGTCATTAATGTCTTATTTTCCCTTGATGTAGGCATTACGAGCAGGAAAGGGGAACATGTGGCTTGTTAACTCCGGGTGTTTACGTCACATGACCAGAGATTCATATGGTTGTTTTCCCTGGTTTGTGCATCCGGTGAGGAATTGATCACCTTTGGAGATGCTTCCACTGGGCATGTGATGGCCTAAGGAACTGTGAAGGTCATTGACAACTTCATTCTCAAGGATGTTGCATTAGTAAGTAAGCTCAAGTACAACCCCTTGTCAGTTTCTCAGCTTACTGGTGATAATCTTGAGATTTGATTAAAAAATAATGCATGTAGAGTATTTGATGCTTCTGGTGGTTTGGTCTTTCTTATCTCTAGGCTTGGTAGAGTCTTTAGTGCTGATTTTGCTGAGTCATCTAGCTCTGAATTGAAATCTCTTATAGCATCTGAGTCTCGAGATCTTTTACTTCTAGCATAGGAGATTAGGGCACATAGGATTTGATCACTTGACTGAATTAGTGGGTTAGATCTTATTAGAGGACTACCTAAGCTCAAGGGTATTAAGCTCCCTATAGGCATGGTAAAATGGTAGCTGCTCCACATCCACCTTTAACTATAGTCATGATAGATGGTCTGGGACAACTCTTGGGACAACTCTTACATATGGGCACAGTAGGTCCGTCTAGGGTCCAGTCAACTAAAGGAAAGTGATATGTGTTTGTGATAGTTGATGTGTACTCTAGGTACTCGGGTTTATTTCTTAGCATCTAAGGATGAGGCTTTTAGTCATTTTCTATAGTTAGCTCAGCCCTTGAGTGTAGATATTTCAGGTGCTTTGAGAGTCATTCATAGTGACATTGGTACTGAGTTAAAAATTCTTCATTTGCTTCCTTTTGTGCTGAGAAATGGGTAGATCACAAGGTTTCATCACCATATGTTCCACAACATAACGGGGTAGTTGAGAGAAAGAATAGGATTCTAGTGGAGATGGCTAGAACTATGCTAGATGTGTATAACACCTAGGAGATTTTGGGCTGAGGCAATAGCCACTGCATGTGTCCAACCGAGTGTTCCTTAGATCTTCTTTAGGTAAAACATCGTATGAGCTTAAATTTTGTCATAAGCCTAGAGTGTCTCACCTGAAGGTGTTTGGTTACAAATTCGTTATTCTCGAACTTGGCAATTTGGATAAGTTTGAATCGAGGCGCTCAGATGGGATATTCAGAGGTTATCCAAATGCATTCTAGAGGATATAGGGTACACAATCTTGAGACTAACAAAATTATGGAATCTTGTGATGTTATATTTCATGAGGCTAGTCCTGGTACTAGACCCAATATTTCAGGTTCTCAAGTTGACCCGAAGAGCATTTTTATTGAGGATAACATTGATGGTGAAAATGAGGATCATGCACTTGTTCTTGCACCATCTCATCCGCTAAGGAACTCGCTACCACTGCTACACCTCTAGACGATCAACTGCTCCTACAACATCATCAGCACTGTGGTTATGTTCCTACATCCACCATTCAAGAGGTATAGGTCTCCTTTGGAGCTTCTTCAGAACCACCTCAACACATTTCCAAGAGGCATCCATCTGAATAGATGATCTGCAATCTCCATGATCCTATCACTCACCTGTGTCACATCTCTCTAATCTCTACCAACATTTAGCATTTGTTTCATCCTTCGAGCCTAAAGATGTCAGCCATGCTTTATCTTATAGTTCTTGAGTAAATGCGATGCACGAAGAACTCAAAAAATTTGAAAGGAACAATGTTTGGGTGCTTGTAGAATCTCCTCATGGACATAACATCATTGGAACTAGATGGGTTTAGAACGAAATAGTAAATTGAAACATAGATATGAGGGAACTTCGGACTTCTCTTTATTGCTCTTACAGAATCATGTACAATGTTGAGGGTCCCCTCCTTTATATAGGTAACTGGGTAGATGAGGAGCTCATCTGAATCAGAACTCTTGCCCGGTTTCTTAAAAAGAACAAGGAAGAACAGGAGAGAAGAATGTAGAGGAAGAAGAGAGAGTAACAGAAAAGATTCTCCTTAACGATGTTCCTGCTCAGCCATAATGTGCCCTCTTATATGCACACATATTTGTTCCGGCTGTAGAACTCAAAGAGCGACTCGCTTTTCCCCCTTTCGCCCGCTTGATACGCCAATGCCTTTGTCGCCGATTTCCTCTCTTGCGCTCCTTTCCGTTCATCCTACGACCAACAAACGCCAAGAAGGCCATGACACAAAGTTGGCCCTTGAGCCGGTTCACGGTTCCGTGTCGGGATCTGCGGCAATGGCAAAGCACGGGAGCAGGTCGACGACGAAGAACTAGCGCAGGTAGCGGCGCGCGATGGCTGCCGAGTCGATGACCAGCTCGCCGCGGCCGAACACGCGCGACGAGGGCGCGATGTAGGCGGTGCGGAACTGCAGCACAATGCGTGCCAAGTAGAATGCGTCGATCGCGGAGCGCACGGCGGTGGTGCTCGTGGGTCAGCAATGGCCGAAGCCGATGCAGGTGTTGCTATCGGTGGCGATGACGGCGGGAAGGTAGAAGAAGAGCGGGTCGACGGCGACGGAGACGATGCAGGCCATGACGAAGATGCGGTTCATACCCATGATGAACGCGTCCTGCGGGCGGAAGATCTTCTGGGACATGTTCTTGAGGTCCTCCTGGAAGGCTGGAACCATGGTTTCGGTATTCGGTTTGAAAATTTTATTGTAGGTCACAGTAGGACCGATTTAGCCGAAAATCAAGACATTTTGGCCGAAATTTTCAAATCAAAATTTGATTATTTTTTGTTAAAACAGATAAAACTAAAAAATAATGCGATTTTGAGAGTTTGAACCCAAACCTGTCTTCTAGGCTATGAACATTACCACTGGGCCACATGAGCATATATTACAAATTTCTTTTATATTAAGCAAAATTTATCCGAAACCGATTTTTTTTTGCGGGTTTTGAATTTTACCAGGGGTTCTGTCAAAAATACCGATTTTCAATCGGTTCTCGGCCGGTTACCCAAACCCCTGGAACACACGGCCGATATTCTTGAGCCGCTCCGACCAGTTGATCATGCCGGCAGCCATGCTCACCGACCGCGACAGGATCTTGGGACGCCCGGAGAAGTAGCTGTCAGGCCATCTGCAGGCCGCCGCCGTCCATGGCGCTCGACGTGAAGGACATCCTCGCGCTCGCCTCCTCTAATCTTTACACCAATTTTAAACGCATTCATGCATGCATGCATCGATCCAAGAAGACCACCATGCATGTTAGCACCACTTAATGTTAGTGATGTGCCCAAGAGGTAATCATAAACAATTCGAGTTTATGAGTTAAGAGATATATTGATCCATATGGGACTAGGGTTCTATTGGGCCTACAACGTGAAAGCCCATTAGCATGCTCTATAAATATGGAGGCGGGGCCGCAGCACAATTGGACTAAACCCCGCCGCCACCTCATCTTAGTCAGATCCCGAAACCCTAGCGGGCGCTGCGGTGCTAGCACACCAACAGACGGCGTTCCATCCCGAACGTGTGGACTCGTGGAGGCGCCCGGCCGTTATTGCCAGGCTTTGTCGATTGGCGAAAAAGCGCAAGGCTATTGCGTAGGACTCGAGGAGGAGACATTCGATTCGTGAAACGATCGATCGTTCCTTCTTCATCAACACGTATCTACGTTGGACCGGGCTGCTCCAACTCTTCTTCCACTGCGCAGCGCATCTAGTGGTAACTATCCATGACTCCCTTACACGTATATTTTTCTGGTTGAACACGGTAGAAGATCAACTGTTGTAGCTAGCGTAGCCTACCTGTTCACCTTTCAGTGGTATCAGAGCGAAACTACGTAGCATGTGATCTGGATCATGCGCTTGTAGATGATGTGTTGATTGTAGTAGATGCGATCTATTACCGTTCTTATGCTAGTTTCATGTGATGGATCTTTCGGTGCACGGGTTGATTAGATCAATCGGTCATAAGGGGTTGAAATATGTATGAGTTGATAGCATCATATGGCCAAAAGATTAGTTCGTGCTCTTCTTTTGATGTACGCCACGACTTGCCCCTACCATTTGGAATCACCATCGGGCTAATGCGCGCATACATCAATAGATCGAGCCAACAGATCGAGGTCTTGTGTTGCGGTCTCCTCAAGAATACCGATTGCGATGATCAATGTGATTGATCTAATGAAAATTGAGACATTTTGAATGGCTCGGATTTGGGTTGATTTGATCGGCCCGATGAGATTTTCATAGCGATTTCATAGATGCGATCTATGTAATTCTGTGAGGTTTCGTGGCAATACAGAAACCCGCGGGCGGCTCCCCCTCGACCCCGCCGCCTGGGACCGCTGCTATGCATACACGCATAGATTGTTATACAAACACATTCTTGTCGATTCGGTAGAATGCGTTCTCACGCTTAACTTGTTTTTGCAGGAATGATGTGAATGGTATGGCATAGATGTATATGTGATGCATATGTGTTTTTGCGGCCTGTGTGTCGTATTAATCACAGCTGGATTGAGGTTGTTCTTTAATTGTATAACGACCTGCGTGTCGACTTGTGATGCTTGAGCTCCTCATGTAATTCATTTGCTAGCTATTAGTTGTAATAGTTTAGTTCTTTACCATGGAGGCTTCAAGTATGATGACAAAGAGGACAGGAAGTGTGGCGAAGGACATCACCGTGGAACCATGTGATGGCGACCACTACGATTCAAAAGGCCATACCATTCACAGTTTAATGTGATTATATGCATGTGATGTTTATTTCCTGTCATACTATTCTTTCATGCCATACCAGAGAATGTATTTTCATGATGTAATAGCTTCTCTCATAAAAATTAAGAATTTATTTGATGCCCTTCCAATTGCTGCGCCTATAAGAATTACGATCATTGTTTGGTAAGTCTGCCAAAGCAGAGTACCACCAATTTTCTTGATCTAATAGGGTGGATGTCGGACATCCACATGCATAGTATTGGTTTACTTGACAAGGCTATCAAATTGGATTTGGGCATTAGGGCATGGTGTTGGGAGCCGGGTCATTGGGTGCCACCCAACAAACAAGAGTCACATAAGATGTGATTAGCAAGCGTTGCTTACCTACGTCACTAGGTTTCTAGCGGTGATGCCAAAGCTCACTAGAACTTAGATGAACATGGATCTTGACCACTATATGTCGTTAGAGGGAAGACGATTACAAAACATATAGTGGGAGTGTTTTTTTGTTAAATTGTTTAATGGAAGATCAATGATGAACATAGTGCTGAACTTTGCTTGTTTATTTTCTATTATAGATTATGGCTGCTTCTAGTAACAATTCTGGTTTTAACTTGCGATCTGTTCTTGAGAAAGAATGAGAGACCATGTGAGAGGTCCTCCACTCTGAGTGATGAGTATTTGACAAGTGTGTTGATTAGATTGAGAGTTGAGTTTTTCGGTTTGGTCTGCTTTTGAAGTGAGTCAGGAAATCGAACTACCGTGTATGGAGCGGAAGTTCGATAAATCGGAACTACCGGCGTTGGAAATAGGATCTTCCGTTTTTCCTGGGTTTTGAGTTCGGCTGGCGGAAATCGGAACTTCCGCTCAAGGAGTAGCGGAGTGTCCGATAATACTGATATTAAGGTTCTCTGAGAAGAAAATCGGAATTGAATTTCTGGAAAGTCGGATGTTCAAGATCGAAGTACCTTTGTGTTAAGCGCGAACTTCCGATAATCTCGACAGCGCGGATAGTTCGAAATCGGAACTTCCGCTGTAGTAAAGCGCGAACTTCCGATTGTGTCCGTAATCGCGTAGAAGATTAATTTGTGATTTTGATTTTGTATGAGTTTGAGTCTTATACAATTATTGATGCTATGATATTGTGCAATGCTATGTGATGTGTTTTTGTGCGTGTTGATCGCAGGCATCAAGATGGAGTCGTGGCGAGACACGTGGACCGGACTAGGCGCAGGAGGCGTTGAGGTCGAACGGTCGGGATGTGTCAAGACGGCGTGAATCTTGAGGTGGTTGCGTGTCAAGGACAACAAGGTGTACGGAGGCTTCGGAAGGTGCGCAAGGGGCGAAGGGTCTTTTCGCAAAGCGGCAAAAGTGGAGGCGGTTCCGTTCGGGTGTAGCGGCTTAATGGGTTGGAGGCCCATTAGCAAAGGCTATAAATAGGGAGAACCACGAGTTAGGGTTAGACTTTTGGAGAGAAAATTAGGTTAGCTCTAGAAAAGGGTTTGTTTTGCTTTTGAGAGCTTGTTGAGAGGGAGAGTATGAACTGAAACCTATTGTAATCATTCCTCTTTATGCTATCTCTGTAATCCATGTTTCAATCCAATGAAACTGAGGTTTCGATTATTTGATTTTGCAACTCTCTCTCTCTCTCTGCTCATGTTGAATATCTAGGGTTTTGGCATATCTTTTGATTCGTTTTATGAGATAGCATGAAACTTCATATCTAGAATCGCTTTGGTATTGCTATTACTTCTCAAAGTTTCATGCTCTAAGAATCGAGAATCTTGCTTATCATTGGTTTTGGTCTTTCTTGCCCCTTCTTCAAGAAATCCGCTTTTGGTTCGATTATTGAATCTTTGGTTGCGATTCTTTCCATAAGGTCAAGATGGTGTTTAGGATGATGTCCTGTAAAACTTGACTCGAGAAGAGCATTCAAGATTAAGTAGTTTGATTTTGGGCAAAAACCGAGCGCTCATTCTTTCTGTCAGATAATCGAGCTTCGATTTTATGCAATGGAAGTACGCAAGCGGAACTTCCGCGATATACATCGCGGAACTACGCAAGCGGAACTTCCGCAATCTATCGCCTGAACTTCCGATTTCCGTAAGAACGAAACAAACTTGTTTTTGTTATTTGATCTTGCTTCATTTACTTTCTTTAGATCTTCAGAGATCTTTGTAGGCTGGTTTTAAATACAGTGAAGGAGAGTATTAATTTTTAGGCACCATTCACCCCCTCTGCTGTCATTTCGGTCCTTCAATTGGTATCGAGCCGGTTAGCTCTTCTTTATAGATCTTAACCGGTCGGTTGAGCCATGGCAACGGACAAGTATTCCACCAAGCCTCCAGCTTTTGATGGTCCGATTACCCTTCCGAAGAGCCGAATGGAAACTTACATCCAGGCTCAGGGGTATGCCATCTGGAGAAAGGTGAATGTTAGATTTGCTGTTCCTGCCGATGAAAACATCAATGTAGGAAACATGGCCGATGTTGAGGCAAATGCTAAGGCAAGGAACATTATCATTCAGGGTTTGAGCGTATGAGTTTGATCGCATTTCTCATTTGATTTACATTACGACATCCGGGTGACCTCGATGCATACCATGAGGGCACCACCCGATTAAGACGGTTCGATAAGACCCGTTCAAGCGTGAATACGAGAAATTTGAGATGCTTGTCGGTGAATCTCTTGACGAGTGCTTTTCGCGTTTTCACAAGATTTTGAGCAACCTCCGAGCGGTCGGTCTTACATACCCCGACTCGGATAACGCCGATGATGCTTTCAGACTTGATCTTCGTGTTTGGGAGATGAAAGTGACTACCATCAAAGATAGCACGGACCTCTCGACCACGACTCTTGATGCGCTTTACTCGCCTCAAGACTCACGAGATTGACATTGTCTCTCAAGGTCGAAGTCACATCGATGGATTTAGTCACCGATCCCACTTCGGATCTTCTTCGAGTCGACACGGGTTCTCCCTAGTCGCTCTCGTGACATAACCGATGATCGCTAGAGCAATTTTGAGGATGAACAACTAGCCCTCCTAGCTCGGAAGTTTTCTCATGCTTACAAGAGGAGGAGGGATGGTAAAAGAGGAGGTCCTGTGATTTGTTTCGAGTGTGGTGGCCCCAACCACATCCGAGCAAACCGTCCCAAGCTTGGGAAGGGCAAAGGTGACTATGGCGGTCCAAGCAAGAACGACTACATCGACAAGAACCGCAACACGAAGCCCTCAAAGACTGATCAAGGCAAGAAGAAGTTCCGCAACTTTGGGAAGGCAAAGAAGTTGCTCCATCGCGTCCTCACCGCCTCGATTTAACCGGACACCAACGAGGTGGAGGGGTGGAGGACGATGATGGGAAGGACGATCATGATCCCAAGGACGACGGCAACTTCTCCCAAGATGTGCTTCATGGCACTCGGGGCGAATCGAGCGACGCCGAAGCTGTATCCGACTCGACGAGGTTAGTCCCACTTACGACCCCTTAATGATGCTTTTCTTAAGCTAGGTAGATTTCATGCTAAGTCTAGGGCTAAGTGTTACGTGTTGGAGAAGGAAGTAGCTAGACTATCACGGAGCTTACTTTACTTACATCCGCTCCCTCCCGTGATGATTGTGACACTTGTCGTGCTTTACTTGATGACATGGAAAACTAAGGATCTTGCATGATAGTGTGTCCTCCGAACTTGACATGATTAAGGTAGAGAACATTAGCCTTCTTGTTGAATTAGAGATGAGTAGGGTAGCACCTCCTTCATCCACTACTATTGAGGCTACCGCTTGCACCTCATGTGAGGTTAAGGACAATTCGCTTAGAGGTCTTTATACCATGTTGCTTGATCTCGCTCAAACTTGTGAAAATTGTAATAATCTCAAGATGAACCTAAAACGGCGGATCACAAAATTGTTGAATTCCAAGTCGCGCTACTAGAGCCTATTGTTTCTTGTTTAAACTGCCCTAAGTTAATATTTGAACTAGAATCAGATTCAAGCAGGTTTCAAGAAATGATTGATCACAAGAATAAATTGGCTCAAGATGCTTCTAAGGATCTTGTTAGCTCACCATGCAAGCAATGTAATAAACTAAAATGTGATTTGATTGCTTTGGATGAAAATGTGTGAAGCTAACTAAGGACCTTCTAGAGACACAATCATCTCGCTTGTATTGTGTGTCTTTGGGAAGAAGTCTAAGGGTTTGGTAGAGACGCCTAGCAACGTGAACCAATCTGTTAGCAGGAGGACTGTTCCCCTAAAGTCGGCTGTGCGTGCACAAGCCAATCTTTCCTCGTTGTTGGTTCTTCTTCCGCTCCCTTACCTTCTGCTGTCCCTTCTTCCCTCGCTCTTCTTGCACCTCTCTCTTTGGAGTGTCGATCTTATGAACACTCTCGAGAGGTTTGTAGGAGGCAAGAAGAAGCTCAATCTCATTCTAGACAAATCTAGAATTTGCAGATTTAATCGTGGTCTAGGATATGATATCCGGGAGGATATGAGGAAGCATCCACCGCCGTGCTCAAAACCATAGCACTGGTGTGATCAAAACTAAGCCTGGGATCGAGAAAGTCAATTTTAAGTCGGCGGGTTTTGTTCAAAGGATTTCGAAGAAGGTGATACCACCGCAGCTTCGCCCTCGTAAGGCGAAGTATCATTGCACCTTCCGCCGTAAAGATGGACATTTAGTTGATCATTGCTTCAGCGCGCCAAGATCGCGTGAGAGACCGTGTTGAGTTTCTTAGGCACATTCGTGGTCGCCCGGATCTTGAGTGCACCTAAGACCAACATGAGGTCTAGGTTTGTTCCATCGATGATTTTGGGCAAGATCGAGGACTTGGTTTTTCCGAAGTTTTCGATTTTGCCTCATGCTCCCGCTGGTCGTAATCTCCGCCGTCCCGAGGGTAGATCTCGCTTCCTTTCGAGATAGCTACATGGCGAGATCAACATGTTATCGCACTTCGACTCGCTCTCCCATAGCAATGGATCCAAAGAAACAGTCGAGATCTTTTGACTTGTTGAGTGGTGAGAGCGAGGGTAGATAGAGGTCGGCCTTGCTTGACTACTTCATCTTTCGCTGTGTTACTCAAGATTGGGTGCCAACACGAGACTTTACTGCTTGACTCTGTGGTCGCCGGGTGGGAAGGGAAAGGTCGGATTGTAGACTCGGTTGTTCACGTCATATGACCGTGAGTCCCGCTGGTTTTCTTCCATAGCCCGCGCTCCTGTGATGAGACGATCACCTTTGAGATGCTTCATTTGGGCGCCATCGCTAAAGGTAAAGTGAGCATTAATAATTCCTTTATTTTAAAAGATGTTGCCTTAGTAAGTAAGTCGCAGATAATCGCTGCCGTCTCTCACCACCGATGACGGTTATGAGGTGAGCTTTAAGAAAACAATTGCAAAATTCTTGATTCTTCTGTAGTCCGTTTATGGATTTCTGTATGGGAGGATCTTTCGTGCTGATTTTTCCGAGTCTTCCGTAATCCTCTCGGTGTTTAGTAGCTTCAATCCCGTGATCCGACTTTCTCGCATAGGAGACTTGGTCATATAGGATTTGATCATCCGACGCGAGTTAGCGCCACGATCTCATTCGTGGTTTGCGAAACTCAAAATGGTCAAGGATCTTGTTTGTGCTCCTTGCCGCACGGCAAAATGGTTGCCGCTTCACATCCTCGATTCATAATGACTATGACAGATGCACTGTGTCAATCGCCCATATGGACACAGAGGGACCCGGCTAGAGTGCAACAAGAGGAGGGAAGTGGTACGTACTTGTCGTGGTCGATGACTTCTCGAGGTATTCTTGGGTGTTTTTCTTAGCCTCAAGGATGAGACGCTTACTCTTTTCGTGGTCTTTTAGTAGGCTTTCGTTGAGCTCCCGGTGCATTACGAGCAATTCGACCGATAATGGCATCGAGTTCAAGAATTCCTACTTTGAGAGTTTTTGTGGTGAGACAGTGTAGAGCACCGCCTGCGTCTCCATACGCCCCCAACAAAATGGCGTTGTGGAGAGGAAGAACTGCACCTTGGTCGAGATGGCTAGGACGATGCTTGATGAGTACTCTACACCTAGGAAGTTTTGGGCTGAGGCAATTGCTACTGCTTGTCATGTTTCTAACAGAGTTTTTCTTCGAGCACTCTTGCATCGCACTTCTTATGAGTTGAGATATGGGCGAAAACCCAGCGTCTCGCATTTTCGTGTGTTTGGTTGCAAGTGTTTTATTCTGAAGTCTGGGAACCTAGATAAGTTCGAGTCACGATCTTGTGATGGGATCTTTCTGGGTTACTCGACTTCTTCTCGTGCCTATAGAGTCTGGAACTGCTAGTCTAGTAAATTGTTAGAAACCTGTGAGGTGACCTTCGATGAGGCCAGTCCGGGGACTAGGCCTGATATCTTAGGTTCTTTAGAGCAGTCTGAGTCCATCTTTGTGGACGAAGAGGAAGACGGAGATGTAGGTTGTCTACCTGATCCAGTTCTTCCTCCTCCTCTTGAGGTGCCTTCTTCCACCGCACTCGAGGAGATCGCCTTACCTTCGCTTCTTCCAAGCTAGTGGCTCTGCTCCTATCTCATCCGATCATGAGGTAGAGGCCACTTCTTCATCTCACCCTGGTCCTCCAAGACACATTCAAAGGACCATCCTTCCAGAGCAGATAATTGGAGACCTCTTCGAGCGTGTCACACGTTCCAAAGCTGGCTTGTCTCTTTTCTGTCTCCATTCTGCCTTCGTCGCCTCATTTGAGCCTAAAGATGTTTGTCATGCTCTATCTGACGAGTCTTGGACAAACGCTATGCATGAGGAGTTGGAAAACTTTGAAAGAAACAAGGTCTCGTCCCTTGTTGAGCCCCTCAAGGTCACAATATCATTGGGACCAAATGGGTGTTCAAGAACAAGCAAAGTGAAGATGGGTTAGTCATTCAAACAAGGCTAGGTGGTAGCTCGAGGGTACTCTCAAGTTGAGGGTCTAGATTTCAAGAAACCTTGCCCCTGTAGCTAGACTTGAAGCCATTAGAATCCTGCTTGCCTTTGCAGCTTCTAAGGGTTTCAAGCTTTACCAGATGGATGTCAAGAGTGCCTTCCTCAATGGCCTTATTGAGGAAGAAGTCTATGTCGACTGACCTCCCGGTTTCGAGAACCCCAAATACCCTAACCATGTCTACAGTGCTTTCCAAAGCATTGTATGGACTCAAGCAGCTCCTGAGCTTGGTATGAAAGGCTTAAGTCCTATCTCACGAGCCATGGTTTTGAGATGGGTAAAATTGATAAGACCTTGTTCATTCGCCGCCTTGGCACCGATCTTCGCTTCGTCGGATCTACGTGGATGACATTATCTTTGGCGGCTCCTCGCATGCTCTCGTTTCCCAATTTTCCGATGTCATGAGCTCGGAGTTTGAAATGAGCATGATGGGCGAGTTGAGCTTCTTCCTTGGCTTCCAAATCAAACAGACTCGGGAGGGTACCTTTCTTCATCAAGGCAAATACACTCGAGACCTCCAAGCGCTTCGACATGAATGATGGAAAGCCAAGATCAACTCCAATGGCATCTACTGCAGCTCGATCCGTATGAAGACGGCGAACTGTTGACCAAAAGGATTTCAGAGCATGATTGGCTCTCTCTTGTACCTCACGGCCTCGAGACCGGACATACATTTTTCTGTGTCTTTGTGCTCGGTTTGAGCTTCTCCTCGCAGATCTCATCGACAGCAAGTGAACGCATCTTCGGTACCTTCGAGCTACCATTGACTATGGCATCGGTACTCTTCCTCTTCTTGTCTATCTCTTAGAGCTTTCTCCGATGCGCACTTTGTTTGGTCAGAGGATAGATAGGAAGAGCACTTCCGCACTTGCCAATTCATTGGCACTTCTCTCGCCTCTGGTCATCGAGGAAGCAATCCGGTGTTGCGCGATCCACCGCAGAGGCCGAATACGTTGTCGCAGCCGATTGTCGAGCCAAGTGCTTTGATGGTCTCGACCCTGCAGGATTTTGGACTATCTATCGACTGCGTTCCACTCTTTTGTGATAACACGTCTGCGATTTGCATTGCCAAGAACCCAAAGGCAACATTCTCGGACCAAGCATATTGATATCGATATCACTTTCTTCGAGATCATGTAGAGAAGGGTGACATTGTGCTCCGGTTTGTGGAGAGTGAGCACCGTTGGCGAGATATCTTCACTAAGCCTCCGGCGACTCTCGGTTTCGGCTCTGCGGGAGAGCTTGGGGTGGTTTGTCCTTACGGACTGCTGTGAGGGGGAGCTTTGTGCTACTATTATATTATATTATATTATACTATTACTCCTTTCTGGTTTCATTTTTGGGTCGAAGTCCTTCCAGCATAGGTTAGAGTGGTTCACTTGCCAAATTGCTTTGATTGCTACTTCTTGTCTTGTGCTTCTAGGATGTCGCTTATTAGTGTTTCTTCCTTCTCTAAGTAGAGCTTACTCACTTCTTATAGGTTCTAGCAGGGTCGGGCCACCCTTGGGTAGACAGACGATGTTTGCTCCTTAGTGTATGAGTTGATCGGTGATAGTCCTAGAATCATATGGGGTAGATAAGAACACGTCTGAGCGATAGTTTTCTATATCTTTTCTATGCTCTAAAGGATCGCTTTTTTCTTTCTCTTATCGATTCTCGCTTTTGTTCTTTTGGTTTGGGGAGTTCATCTGATTATTCCATTCTTAATTATGTCATAACTCAACTGTAATTAAAAGATGCATCTCATTCAAGGGAATCGATTTTCGTGAATTTCATCATGCATTGCATTATAATCAAATGGAGCCTTGTTTATTATCCCTTATGATCTGTTTTCACTATTTTACATCTTGCCATGATTTATGCTAAACCGCTAGATCTATCATGACTTTTTATGTGTAGTTTAGTCTTTGCCATGCTAAGGTGATTAAAAATGCTAAACTTGAATTAAAATCTTGTCATGATAGCTCTTGAGACTAGTCCGTTGAAGCTATCCTTTTATGATTTTCGCCATGTCAAGTAGGTCGAGTTGAGTCTTGAATCTCTTTTGAACTTTTGAGTAAGCTATGTCGGCTTGTTAAGAAACTTGACTTATCTTTAAATCATTGGTCTAAAACTTCAAAAGAAAAATGATCTCTTTGTGCTAAAAAACCGATCTCACCAAATCTTTCTCATGAGACGGCTTGCCATTGCACTAGGCATGAACTCAGGGGGAGCCTTGGATGACCTAAGATCACCTCCTTAAGTCTGTTGCTTGGAGTGGTCGCATAAGGCTTGGGATCTAGCACATGGCTATAAAAAAAATGGTTGAAGCTTAGGAGGCAGTTGTGGATGGCACCTAGTCCAGAGCTTGCTTTACTGAGATAAAACCATAAAAAAAAGTCTTCAGAAAAAGAAAAATGTGCTAAAATTGCTTATCACTAAAGAGACCAAGTTCTGGATAAAATGAGTCCTTCTTCAACTAGTAGCACTCTAAACTGTTCAGTATGAGTCTTCTTGGTTCAACTTAGATTATTTGACATGGCTTGTATCATCTTTGGATATCTTTAGCTAGATTTCAATCTTGGCTTATTTAACTTGCTAAAGAATTGGATCATTAATCAGATTATGGACTTTCTGTCTTAGCTTTTCTATACATCAATTGTCATGATCTTGATAGCATTCTTCTGTGTTATGGCTTGGTGTAATACTCTAGTAGTCATTTTGGATACTCTACATGGCTCCTAATGCTTAAAATGAACATCATATAGTCTTTTCCTCCCTTTTCTTCATATTGATGATTTTATTGCCAAAGGGGGAGAATTTTGAAAAGAAAAAGCCTTCTGGAGAAAAGCCTTGAGTTTTGTGCGAAAAATTGCTCTTTTATCTCATCTCAAGTCTTTTTCCTTTGTCAACATGGTCTTGAGCTTAACTACTCTTGTTTAGACCTTGGTTGACTTTAAACTCAAACTCATCTTATGCTTTTTCGGTGATTGTCAATATACTCATCAAGGGGGAGATTGAGAGACCATGTGAGAGGTCCTCCACTCTGAGTGATGAGTATTTGACAAGTGTGTTGATTAGATTGAGAGTTGAGTTTTTCGGTTTGAGTGCATTTCTGGCCGAGTCGGAAATCGGAACTACCTGTGTATGGAGCGGAAGTTCGATAAATCAGAACTCTGGCGTTGAAAATAGGATCTTCCGCTTTTCCGGGTTTTGAGTTGGTGGCGGAAATCGGAACTTCCGCTCAAGGAGTAGCGAGTGTCCGATAATACCGATATTAAGGTTCTCTCGAGATGAAAATCGAATTGAATTTCGGAAAGTCGGATGTTAGAAGATCGAAGTACCGCATTGTGTTAAGCGGAACTTTCGATAATCTCGACAAGTGCGGATACCCGAAATCGGAACTTCGCCGTGGTAAAGCGCGAACTTCCGATTGTGTCCGTAATCGTGCGAGAGAAGATTAATTTGTGATTTTGATTTTGTATGAGTTTGAGTCTTATACAATTATTGATGCTATGATATTGTGCAATGCTATGTGATGTGTTTTTGTCTGTTGATGCGCAGGCATCAAGATGGAGTCGTGGCGAGACACGTGGACCGGACTAGGCGCAGGAGGCGTTGAGGTCGAACGGTCGGGATGTGTCAAGACGGCGTGAATCTTGAGGTGGTTGCGTGTCAAGGACAACAAGATGTACGGAGGCTTCGGAAGGTGCGCAAAGGCTTAAAGGGTCTTTTCGCAAAGCGCAAAAGTGGAGGCGGTTCCGTTCGGTGTAGCGGGCTTAATGGGTTGGAGGCCCATTAGCAAAGGCTATAAATAGGGAGAACCACGGAGTTAGGGTTAGACTTTGGGAGAGAAAATTAGGTTAGCTCTAGAAAAGGGTTTGTTTTGCTTTTTGAGAGCTTGTTGAGAGGAGAGTATGAACTCAAACCTATTGTAATCATTCCTCTTTGCGTTACCTCTGTAATCCATGTTTCAATCCAATGAAATCTGAGGTTTCGATTATTTGATTTTGCAACTCTCTCTCTCTCTGTTCATGTTGAATATCTAGGGTTTTGGCATATCTTTTGATTCGTTTTATGAGATAGCATGAAACTTCATATCTAGAATCGTTTTGGTATTGCTATTACTTCCTCAAAGTTTCATGCTCTAAGAATCTGAGAATCTTGCTTATCATTATTTTTGGTCTTTCTTGCCCCTTCTTCAAGAAATCCGTTTTTGGTTCGATTATTGAATCTTTGGTTGCGATTCTTCTCCATAAGGTCAAGATGGTGTTTAGGATGATGTCCTGTAAAACTTGACCTGAGAAGAGCATTCAAGATTAAGTAGTTTGGATTTTTGGGCAAAAACCCGAGCGTTCTGTTCTTCGGTCAGGATAATCGGAGCTTCCGATTTTATGCAGCGGAAGTACCGCAAGCGGAACTTCCGCGATATACACTGCGGAACTACCGCAAGCGGAACTTCCGCAATCCATCGCCTTAACTTCCGATTTCGTAAGAACGACTGAAACTTGTTTTTGTTATTTGATCTTGCTTCATTTACTTTCTTTAGATCTTCAGAGATCTTTGTAGGCTGGTTTTAAATACAGTGAAGGGGAGTATTAATTTTTAGGCACCATTCACCCCCCCTCTGTTGCCATTTCGGTCCTTCAAAGAAAAACTCAATGGAATGAATTTTATTGATTGGTACCGCAACCTGAGAATTGTTCTCAGACAAGAAAAAAAGGAATACGTTCTTGAGCAACCCTACCCCGATGAACACCCTGAGGGTGCAAACGTTGCCACCCGCAAAGCTTATGAGAAGCACTGCAATGATTCACTCGACGTTAGCTGTCTCATGCTTGCTACCATGTCCTCTGAGCTTCAGAAACATTATGAGAATGCAGATGCTCACACTATGATTGAAGGACTGCGTGGCATGTTTGAGAACCAAGCTAGGACCGAGAGGTTTAACATCTCAAAGTCCTTGTTTGCGTGCAAGCTGGCGGAAAGTAGTCCAATCAGTCCTCATGTGATCAAGATGATTGGTTACATTGAGAGTTTGGAGAAGCTTGGTTCTCCCCTTAATCCTGATCTGGCTACGGATGTTGTTCTCCAATCGCTCCCTCCGAGCTATGAGCAGTTCATTATGACTTTTCATATGAATAGCATGGAGAAATCATTGACTGAATTGCATGGAATGCTTAAGACAGCAGAGGAAAGCATTAAGAAAAACACCAATCATGTGATGATGGTTCAGAAGGAGAATAAAAAAAGGAAGCGTTGGACGCCCAAAGGCAAAGGCAAAGGAAAAGGAAAGGTTCCTAATGAGCACCCTAGCTCTAAGCCAAAGCCAAATGGGAAGGTCAAATCTGGCCCATCTCCTGATGATGAATGCTACCACTGCCATGTCAAGGGTCATTGGTCTAGGAATTGTAAGAAATACTTGGAGGATCTGAAAAAGAAGAAGGGAAGCAAGACTTCTGCTCCAGGTATAAATGTTATAGAAATTAATCTTGCAATTTCTTCTGATGAATATTGGGTATTTGATACCAGATCTATGATTCATACTTGCAAATCGTTGCAGGGTCTAAGAAGGACTAGAAGTTTTGCGAGAGGCGAGTTGGACGTGCGTGTCAGCAATGGAGCAAAGGTTGTCAGATCGGTATCGGCACTTATCACTTGTCATTATCTTCAGGATTAGTTTTGGAATTAAATAATTGTTATTACATTCCAGCATTGAGTAAGAACATCATCTCTTCTTCATGTTTGGAGGAAGATGGTGGTTATGAGTTCGTAATAAAGAACAAACGTTGTTCTATTTATTTGAATAATATACTCTATGCACATTGTCCATTGTTGAATGGGTTATATGTTCTTGATCTTGAGGATAAGCATGTCTATAATATTAATGCAAAGAAGTTGTGGCCTAATGATTTGAATCCCGCTTTTATTTGGCATTGTCGCTTAGGTCATATAAATGAGAAACGCATAGAGAACCTCCATAAAGATGGTCTACTCAACTCATTTGATTTTGAATCATTTGAGACATGCGAGTCTTGTTTACTTGGCAAGATGACAAAGGCGTCTTTCACCGGTCATAGTGAGAGGGCAAGTGACTTTTTGCGACTTGTACATACCGATGTATGTGGACCAATGAGCTCAATAGCTAGAGGTGGTTTTCAGTATTTTATTACTTTTACTGATGACTTTAGTAGATATGGATACATCTACTTAATGAGGCACAAGTCTGAATCGTTTGAAAAGTTCAAAGAATTTCAGAATGAAGTACAAAATCAGCTAGGCAAGACAATTAAAATTCTGCGATCCGATCGTGGAGGTGAATATTTGAGCCATGAATTTGGTGAACATCTAAAGCAAGGTGGAATTATTCCACACCGACTACCGCACACCTCAGTGGAACGGGGTATCTGAACGGAGGAATCGGACCTTGTTAGACATGGTTCGGTCAATGATGAGCCAATCCGATCTTCCATTGTCCTTCTCGGGATATGCTCTAGAAAGCGCTACGCTTACACTAAATGAGTTCCATCTAAATCGATGGAAAGGACACCATACGAGAAATGGACCGAAACGCCCCGGATTGTCTTTGCTTAAGATATGGGGTTGTGAGACTTATGTGAAACGCTTGATGTCCGATAAGCTCCATCCTAAATCTTATAAATGCTTCTTTGTTGGATATCCTAGGGAAACCAAAGGATATTATTTTTACAATCGGAAGAAGGCAAAGTGTTTGTCGCTCGAACGGTGTCTTTTGGAAAAGAGTTTCTTTCAAAAGGTGTTAGTGGGAGCAAGGTGCGGCTTGAAGAAATTCGGGAAACATCCAAAATGTTTCACCCTATTGAACCTCAACAGATGTACAAGATGTTGTACAACCGGTTATGGAGGCACCGCCCCACGTAGATCTACAAGGGCACGTCGCAGAATCGAAAAGTTCATGCTCCTAACCACGGACAACGCGACATATTGTTATTGGACAATGATGAGCCCAAGAGCTACACTAAGCAATGATGGGACCAAACTCGAAAAATGGCTTGGAGCCATGAGGTCCAAATAGAATCCATGCATGATAATCAAGTTTGGAACTTGGTGGATCCACCTGATGGTGTAAAAACTATTGAGTGTAAATGGGTTTATAAGAAAAAGATAGACATGGATGGAAATGTTCTTATCTACAAGGAACGATTGGTGGCGAAAGGTTTCAAGTAAATTCAAGGTGTTGATTATGATGAGGCGTTTTACCGTCGCTATGCTAAAGTCTATTCGGATCCTCCTAGCGATTGCTGCCTATTTCGACTACGAGATTTGGCAGATGGATGTCAAAACGGCTTTCCTAAATGGAAATCTAAGCGAGTGTTGAGGATTAAAATATTTATATATTATCTTAATATATGATAAAGACCATACGTCTTCGTGGTCGTAACTTCTAAGACCACGCACCTAAGCGGTCGAGGTATTACGTGGTTATCTAATGAATACCACAGTGGCCTGACAAAGTTCCAAGCCTAGTCCACGACCGTGTGAGTGCTCGTAAAGCTATGAACAGGCGTTTAGGTCAAGTCTCCGACCACGCCACTCGCTATGTGCTGAATGAACCACGTGTTTCATGTTCCACATAATACAACGCTATTACGGCTAATGATTTAACGTCTACTAAATCATTAACCGCAGAACAGTTGACGTTTTCACCAACCGCCTTTACAGTTAGTGGAATCGCCAAACTACCGTCTCTTCCCGACCAGGTGCGTCGCTCCCCAACGGATGTCTCTTCATGGGATAACTGTCACCGCTTCATCAACTATTTAAGGAGGGTCATGGAAGGACGGAAAGAGAGAGAAGACACGGGGTACAGCATAGACAGCACAAGCAGAAGACATCAAGCAAGATATAGCAAAGTGTTGTGTTTTTAGATACTCCCAGTGTTTGTAATTGCGAGTTCATAGCAATAAAGAGCAAGTTAGATCCACTCCCAGAAGTCACGCACATTTTTCCTCTTTTCATTTATATATCCATAAGATCGGCGATTTGATCGTCGACAGCTGGCGCCCACCGTGGGGCAGATAGTGCAAAAATTTCTGAAGAGGTTCTTCGCTCAACTCATCCGTTTTCTTCATATTCGTAATCACAAGTATGGCAGGAACATGGGATGAGGAAAACTGGTTCGACTTGGATGACTACTCCAACCTTGACATGGAAGCCTGCATCCAAGCTATGCAACATTGGGAATCTTCATCCTCCTCTGATGGTTCGCAGGTCGCTGACGACAGCGAACTTGAGTGGATGGATGAAGATACACCGTTGCGCCAAGAGGCGCTTTCTGAGGATCGGATCGTTCACCAGATCGGACGTCCAATGTTTTTCCAAGCCGGTTTCTCGACCGGCGAAAAAGGTGACAACACCTCAGCCCCACAACCCGAGGGTCAATATACCCTTGACATAGTCATGGTCGATGTGTATTCACCAACGGCCTCGAAATTCCAGGACCAACCGCATCCGTAACGGTGTCGATGAGACCTCACCGTAATGGACCGAGTGAGGACGATAAGACTCAGTATCCGATCGGCAATCCGCCGAATCAGGCTGAGCCCGCCACGAAGACCTCAGGAGGTTCTCATCTCCGACCGGTCTCCATCGTGGAAGTCTCTGGTAGAAGCACTGAGAAGTTCTCCGCTAGTCACAGTGGAAGCTCCTCAGAAGATCGTTGCTGGAAGCATGAGGTCAACACGATCGGAAATGCTGATCGTGATGCCACTCACAGTCCTGCACACCCTGCCTCGCCACCACCTGCTAATGGAGATGGCGCGGGCAATCAAGCACCACCTACCAGAGGCAACGGAGCTGATGGACGTCCATCAGCTAATACGCGTGGTGCAGCCCCACCAAGGATGACAGGCATGACGGAGTTAGGCCAAAGGTCCAGAGGAACTTCGGGTCTCCGAACACCAACATCTTCGATGAATCCTCTGAGACCTTCGGTAACGGTTCAGAACTTGTGTCGTATTCAAGATATTCTTAATAATATCGACCGCCCCGGCCAAGCTCCGGCTTTACCCAATTGGTGGAGCAGGTATCGGAAATTCTTCAACGAATCGCGGCAAATGCACGGAAGCGCAGGGGCAAAGGATGTCACAAAGTCTAACGGTGACTTCGCCCGGCGCTCCTCCCTCGAGAGGGCAGCATGGTCACCATCGGTACCTAGACCTCCTCGGCGATTCCGACCAAGAGGTCATGAAGGAAGAAGGTTGTTTCAACAACGACCTCTTCCCTAGCCAAGGAGAGCACATGCTTGGCCCGGATGATCTCCGCCATCATCCGAACCATGCTAATGGTCAAGGACGCCATGATAACGTCTGCGATCGGATCGGACGACAGAGCCTCGGCGCTCAAATAGAAGAAACCGATCTCCCATCGATCATAGTCCCGCACCTTTTCCAAGAAGGCGCTATGAGTCGATTATGTGTTGTAGAGCCTTTCTGCGGGGCTCCAAGTCAGACGCTGGCCTAATGGGTTCCGACCGCCAACATGGATAAATTCGATGGATCTCAAAATCCATTAGAGTTTCTCCAGATATATACCACCGCCATCGAGCGGCGGTGGTGATCAAAACGTGATGGCTAATTATTTACCCACGTTCTAGAAGGATCGCCTGGCCTTGGTTGCTTAACCAACCGGTCGGATCTATTTATACTTGGGAACAACTCGCGATCTTTTGATTGTGAATTTCCGTGGTACGACGATCGCTCGAAAGGAGGATGATCTCCATCTGACTCGGCAAGAACTAAAGGAAACTCTCCACAAGACATCAAGAGGTTCACCAGTTCAAATTTATTCCGAGATTGCAGAATCTTCGTGATTCAGGCATTCAAGGCAGGTTTAAGGAATCGGCGGTTTACGGAGGACATTGCTATGAATCCTCCACGAACAACGGCCGAACTCTTTGACATGGCTGATAAGTATGCGGACGCTAGTGAGGCGGTTAAACGGAGTGAAGCCATTGATCGAAAAGATAAAATCCCGCAACCCGCATTGAAAAGTCGTAAAAGAATCCCAAGAAGGTTTCAAGAAGAAGAAGCACCGCAAAATGGGCACTAAGGAAGTCCTAGCGGTTCCAGATAAAACGTTCAAGGGTAAGAAGGATTATACCGGTCGGGGCAAAGCCAAAGTTCCGACCGATAGTCATAATAAAGGTAAGAAGTGGTGTCCACTTCACCAACAGTGTGGCATGACTTGCGACTGTCGTGTTTGGCAAAAGAAGTCGGAGGATTTCTATGCGTAAAGGCCCACTTCCCGCAATCCAGAGTTGGGGAAACAAGTTCCAAAAAGGACAAGGATGGCGGCGAAGAGATGGAGTACCAGAGCCTCAACAAGACGGTAAATATGATCTTTGAGGATCTTCTTCGTACGACTCACGCCGTCATCTGAAAGCCATGGAGCGAGAGGTCAACCTGTCGGAACCTTCGATCATCACCAAACCATCAAGGTGGTCGGATACCGTGATCTCCTTCAGCAAAGAAGATTGCCTCGCCTCATCAACTCGACCGTAGGTTCCTATTATTGTAGAGCCTACTATTAATAATTGCAAAGTCAATCGAGTTTTGATAGACGGTGGTAGCTCTTTAAATATCTTATTTTCGGGAGCTTTAGAAGATATGCAGGTTCCTAGATCAAAGGTAAAACTGGTGAAATACGCCTTTCATGGCATAGTTCCTGGTTCTACCGCCAAACCGATAGGACAAGTGTCCTTACCGGTCACGTTCGGAAACCCTGATAACTTCCGAACGAAAAAAATTTCATTTGACGTGGTTGATTTCGAAACCGCATATAATGGAATTGTTGGTCGTCCGGCATTAGCGAAATTCTTGATAGCCACGCACTCACGGTATCAAAGTTTGAAAATGCCAGACCAAAAGGGTAATCATGGTTCGTGGAGATCGCAAAATGGCATACGCAAGTGATCGAAGGTCTTTAGAACTAGTCGATGAGTTACCGACCAGAAATTCTGACTCATCATCTGTGCAGGTCAAGCACCTGCACTCCAAGATAACGCCCAAATCGTCCGACCAGACCAAAGAGGTTCCACTCGACAAAGGCGCTCCTTCAGGAAACGCCATGTCAAGCAATGCTGATGGATCCTCACCAAAGGTGCTGATCGGAGCAGGACTCAATCCTAAATAGGAAGAGTCGCTCGTCTCCTTCCTCCGAGCAAACAAGGATGTGTTCGCATGGCAAGCGTCCGACATGCCCGAGTCCCTGTGGAGGTGATCGAGCACAAGCTAGCGCCCACCGACAAAAATCCGGCCAAGCGTAAGCTCAGACGTTTCGCGACCAACGGAAGGACGCCATCCACCGAGATTGACAAGCTCTTAAAGGTCGGATTCATTCGTGAAGTACATCACCTCAATGGCTCGCTAATCCTGTAATGGTTAGGAAGAGTAATGGAAAATGGAGGATGTGTATAGACTTCACAGATCTTAATAAAGCTTGTCCGAAGGATGATTTTCCCTTCCTCGCATTGATCAACTTGTAGACTCTACCTCGGGTGCGAGTTATTAAGTTTTTAGATGCTTACTCGTGGTACCACCAGATTAGTATGAGTAAAGGAGATGAAGAGAAAACTTCCTTCATCACTCCATTTGGCACTTCTCGTTATATAAAAATGCCCTTTGGTCTCAAAAACGCTGGTGCAACTTTTCAAAGATTAATGCGAAAACCTTGACCCACAAATAGATCGAATTTGGAAGCCTACGTTGATGACTTGGTAGTGAAAAGTGTCAACTCCGCGACCATATGCTTGACCTTAAAGAGACTTTCAATAACTTGAGAAGACATAACCTCAAGTTGAATCCGAGAAGTGTGTGTTCGGTTTCATTTGAAAGTTGCTCGGTTTCCTAGTTTCGCTAGAGGTATCGAAGCAAACCCGCAAAGATATCGGCCATCCATCGATGCGCCCCGACCACGAAGAAGGAAGTCCGTGGTTAACCGGTTGTATGGCGGCGCTAAGTCGTTTATAGCCGTGTTGGGGAAAAGGACTACCTTTCTTCAAACTTCTTCTAAACATGGAAGTTTCGAGTGGACGACTGAGGCGAATGATGCCTTTGAAAAGCTCAAAGTGTACCTTACGAGTGCCCCGGCCTTAGTTTCTCCAAGACCGGAAACATGTTGATTTACGTGGTCGCAACGCCACAAGTCGTCGGTGTGTATCGGTCGTAGAACGTGAAAACGCCCAACGACCGGTGTATTACGAAGTTTAAGTCTTACATGGGCCAAAGGAAAGATACCCACAGTGCGAAGTTGCTTTATAGTCTCCTTATGGCTTCAAGGAAACTAAGGCATTACTTTGGGCCCACAAAGTGGTCGTGTTTCTCGGATATCCCTTAGGTCAAGTCCTTGAAATAGGGAATCGTCAGATTTAATAGCAAAATGGGCGGTAGAACTAGGGACGTTGGACCTCCATTTCATCTCACGAACGACCATAAAGTCTCGTGCAATAGCGTAATTCATTCCGAGTAGACAAACCTGAATCTAAGCAAGGACTCGAGTACGAGCACCACGACGAGTGGACAATGTACTTCGATGGTTCCTTAATGCTTAAGGATCGGGGTGGAGTCGCCTTGATATCCCCTACCGGCGAACACATCAAGTATGCCGTCCAGTTTAACTTTCCCGCTACAAACAATGTGGCAGAGTACGAAGGTTTGCTGGCAGGACTTCGAGCAGCTCGTTCGCTCGGGATTAGCAAATTGCTAGTGAAAGGCGATTCTCAACTAGTAGCGAATCAAGTAGGGAAAGAGTACCAATGCTCGAGTACCCAGATGTCTTCCTATCCGCGAAGTACGGAAATTCAAAAAGCACTTCTTCGGTTTCAGATTCAACATATTCCTAGAAAGGAGAACTTTCTAGCAGATCGCTTGGCACGGATGGCCTCTACTAGGTCAACCGTCTCCGCCAGAGTTTTTCTCGAGCAACTCGATTCACCCTGTGAGTCGAGCATTCCGAGAACATCGATAGTTTACATCAGATCAATCCTATTGACTCTGATAACTTAGATGCTCTACAGATCGGTAACGATCAAGGTAGAGACTGGATGACATCGATCTACAATTATCTTCAGCATGACCTAATTCCTGAAGATGATGTAGAGGCCGATCGATAGCACTAAAGGCCAAATCATACACTCTAATCGAAAGTACCTTGTATAAACGAGGATCTCATGGGTGTTGATGAGATGCATATCTCAATCGGCCGGCATTAAGTTGCTAATCAAATTCATGAAGGAGTCTGTGGAGCACATCATTCCTACTGTAACCTTGGTCTGTAAAGCCTTTAGGCAAGGATACTCTCGCCAATCGCCTTCATGATGCAAAAGAGCTCGTGACGGCGCGCATAATGTCGCTTCATAGCCGATAAGTACATCACCGGCGCAAGCTTTGCAAACAATTCCTCTTTCTTGGCCTTTTGCAACCTGGGACTAGACATTTCGGGACCATTCCTAAGAGCACCGGGGCTTCAATTCTGTTCGTCATGATTGACACGCTCACAAAATGGATTGAAGCTGCCGCTTGTAAAAGTTACAATCAAGTCGCTAAGAGGTTCATAACAAAAACGTGATTACGCGATTTGGTGTACCCGATCGTATCATCACGGACAATGGTACCAGTTCTCAAGTAGCAATTTCGTGAATTCTGCGAAGAACTAGGAATCAAAATCTATTTCACTTCTGTGGCTCATCCACAGAGCAATGGAGCAGTCGAGCGTGCCAATGGTATCCTAATACAGGGGATAAAACGCCGAGTATTCGACCAGTTAATAAAACGGTCAGGAGCTTGTGTTCAAGAACTTCCTTCATTTTATGGGTGTCCGACCACGCGACCACCGTGCGACGGTGAGACACCTTTCTTTTAGTTTATGGGGCCAAGCTATGCTTCCTCCGAATTAAAATTGGCTCGCCAGACCGATTGTTTTAACTTAAGCAATCAGGAAGAACATCGACTCGACGACATCAATTTCCTTGAAGAAAGACGAAACCAAGCTTTGATACGTTCGGCAATCTACCAACAAACCATGCGAAGGTACTACAATCGTAAGGTGCAACCTCGCAACCTAGTCAGAGGTGATCCGTTCTCGTAAAAATTGAGCCAAGCGGTATGCATAAACTCTCCCTAAGTGGGAAGGTCCTTACACCGTGGTCGAAGTTACCCGACCAGGCTCAGTACGATTAGCCATGTCAGACGGCAGGGTTTTGTCAAATTCATGGAACATTGACCAATTGCGTAAGTTCTTTGTTTAAATTCTTTCATTTCATTTCATTCCATTTTTCGTTTAAATTCTTTAAACATGATAATTAAATTTGGAGTAGTGAGTGATGTTATTTATATGACGTTGCCTAATCTCGGTCGATCATGTTCGTATGCTCGGATTATAAAGCGATAGTTTATGTTTCAAAATTCTGTTTCTACTCTTGTTTGGCTTCGGTGGGACACGGAAAACCTCCTAGTCGAAGTCTCTCCTTTTCGCACGTGGTTCCGCCTAATCGAAGGAGCTTGCTAGCGACGGTCTTTTCCTACGATCCCCGCTGCCAGTCGGACTAAGAGCATGAGCACGTCTTGCGAAATGTATTTTATACCTTTATTTCCTAGCTAGGTTCATTCCGACCACTATTGAGCATCGCATAGAAGTAAAACCACTTGTCTACTTTTAGCATATGTTTTTCATGTTTTTCCTCTTATCAAGGATAATTCTTTATTTTTCCGACCATATGTTGTTTTAGTAAAGTACTTTGATCATTAAAAACAGATTTACAACTAGCCGAAACCTACACGGTTCCGACCATAAAGGTTTCCTAGTATTACCACGATCAGTTTTTTACCGATCAGTACATGCTTACAAGTAATGGTTGAGATTTGAATTTATATTCTTGGCCTCAGGTAGTACTATTATATAGTAAAGATCTTCTACTATATAACAGTCGGAGGCTAGATAACACATAAATTCACAAAGTCGACCGGATGAATAAAAGAATTTTTTTTCCATTTTGATAAGAGAAAGGTAAGTCTTTACATTGTATGCATTGTTTTTTTCCTACAGCTAAACTACTAGAGAATGCCTAAACTAACTACTGCTAGATGGAGATCCGACTTCCATCTCTTCTCGCGACCTTTTAGCTAGAGGTTTCATCTCTGCGAGGATCCGATTTGCCTCTCATGTAAGCGGCTGAAATCTCTCCGCGATGGCTTGAAGGTTAGTTGATGGGTGGAAGCTTTCGGTTTGCCAAAGCAAGACTGACTCCACAGGCAATAGACTCCTTAACAGAGTGGGCATAGTTCTCCCTAGTGGTCTTGAGCAAAACTTTGAGTTCTTCCAGCAAAGAGCCTAGGAAGTTGATCTTTTCTATTGGGTCACTCAACGAGGGCAAGCTTGATCCCGTGCCCATGTCAAAGAGCATTTTGTTCAGCGAGTTGATTTTCTCATCTAAACTAAGCACGAGGGCTGCCCCCTTGTCTTGCTCAAATTCCAGAGCTTTCTTCGCTCTGGTCAATGCTTGTTTTTGTTCTGCATAGACAAAGCGAGTATTAAGTAAAAAGATTGGAAGACATACTAAGTCATGACTACGACTAGTTACCTTCCTCTCTTCTTGGAATCATCGAGAAGATTTTTATTGCTGGTCGTCAAGTCTTCGATCGTAGGTTCTTAGCCCAAGTTCTTCTTCAAGCTTTATTCTTCCGCCTTTTCATTAAAGCATCTTCTTTTATTTTTCTAAGTCTATCAAAAGAATTCTTGATAAGGAGAATAAATAAAAGGAAAGTCTTAATGAGAAAATAAGAGGAACTCTTACTCTATCTCAGTGTTTTTCCTCTAATATCCTAACTCGCTCGGTTAGTCCTCCGACCGTAGCGAGGTTTTCGATCATATGCTGCATAAGTAGCATTTCTTCCATAAACCTTCCTGTAAACTTTGAGAAAGGTTATGGAGAGGATTGAAGACACTTACCCGAATTACGACATCATTGTAATCGGTATAAATTTTATCGGGCTTCGCCTGCATCAGGCGATCCGATATTCTTCCCCAATAATCATCAAGTTCCTTACTCGCGGCAAATCGAGTTGAGAAAGGAAACTTGTTAGTTTTTGAGGGATGACCTTCAGGTACTGGAACTTGTGGAAGATCAGCAGTGGTCTCTACCTCCGTTGCCGGCATAGTGACTACTACGGGATCTAACTCAGTTTCCAGAGCCGAGGTTGGCTCGGGGGCTCCTCCGACCACGTCATCCTCAAGATGTCTTACCTGAGGAAGACAATGACCAGGACCACCTCCGATCACCTGACCTGTTGAATGCGATCGGTGAAGCTTACCAGTGATTCAAGCAGATCTGCACGAGAGAAACAGAAAGTTCAATTCTACTTGGAATATACGAGGTATGCTTTTCATATAAAAGTTGTACATACCTGGTTGTTTTCTTAGTCTTGATCTTATAGCGCGCTGGCTTAAAATCCGTTGCGCCTGTTTTTCTCTTCTTTTCAATTGTTCCCACTAGTTCCGAACTGGTAGGTTCAATTGTATTCTCTACACTCCCGATCAGGAGATCAGAAGCAATGTTCTCACCATCCGTCAAGAGCAAAATTCCTAACTCTGGATCGTAGTGTAGTTTCACCGTCTCGTGAACAAGTGCCTCATAGACAACTAGACGAGACTCAGTGATTGCCGCCTGTATTAACAAAACAAAGTTAATCAGGTGAAGAATATGCTTCATCTTACAGAAGTTATTTCTTTGCTTGCTTACCTCAACATGACCACGCCTCGGCGATCACAAGGTCGGTCTGATAATCAATAGGCTCACATGTCTCGTAGCCTCGCTGATCTTGAGTCCCACCAACTACACATAAAGAGGATTAAAACCGATCGAAATTAATCGAAAAGTGAAAAGAAGTTAATACGCTTACCCTAAGTCTTTCGGTCCTTTCTCGGCTGGCAAGTGCTAGGATTAAGGAAAACTAGCCTTGTCATCGTGTTCGCCAAAGACAGATCATTTTGATCATGTTTCGACGCCTCGTAAGACAAGACTATGATTACAAATGAAAGATCTTAGTTTTGCGAAAATGATCAAATCGCAAAATAACTGGTGCCGATTTTCTCAAAATCACCGATCGTAATCCTTGGTAGCGCTATCGCCACCAATGAACCGAGCATCGAACGTGCCTCGGTCTTTAAAGGACTAATCCTCCTAATGGAAAAGTCCCTTACAACGCGCGTGAGGTTAAACCCTTGACACTCAAGAGATGGATAGCCTCAACCCATCTCCCAACTTCCCCTCCTTCTTTGAGGAGGAACGCTAACGCGAGTTCTCGACCGCCTTCTTACCGCCGTAATACAGCCGCCTTCTCGCAGAACCTTCATGTAGAACCAGCTTTTCTCCCATGACGACCAAGAAGACTTGAGTACATACGAATGTACTCGTCGACCTTCCGCCATGAAGCCTTAGGGTACATTCCCTGTGGTGCCGGTCGCTTTCTTCGTGTTCGCCATCCGATAGTAGTACTTGAAGAGTTCCATCGACGGTGGAATCCCCAAGTATGCTTCGCAGAGGTAGACGAAGATGCTTAGGTTTGCAATGGCGTTGGGAGCAAGGTTGATCAACTCAACCTCAGAAACTCCAAAGACTTGAGAAAAAAAGGATGTTTGGAAGCTTGAGCCCGCACTCAACGTACGCGAGGAACACCGGGATTTCTCCCTCCTCGCCGCTTGGGCAGTGCTCTCCAAAAGCCGATCTCCAAGAGATCAAACTCCTGTCGGGTAGTAACCCAACCCTCTCCAAACTCTCCAATCTTCTCTCGCTCGGACGGAGATCGACCGCTTATGCGATAAGGTCCGACATGATGCTTTCCTTTTTTGGGTGAAGAACTCAAGGAAGATTTTCTTAGAGATAGAGGCGTAAAGGTTTAAAGCACTCAGCCTGGGGTCGTTTTATAGACATTTTCATCAGAATCGACTCTTCGAGAAGTCCAACGGGCAAATACCTTTTCGACCGACGGATAGAAAGGCTTTTTCCTTTTTCCAAAGCAGTTTCTCAACTTTAAAATGAATACAGACCGCCTCGAGTCTCACGACATTTAATGAGAGGTCTGTTCGATATGATTGCATTGGAGAACGTGTCCGTATGACCAACATTCATTTAAAAGTTCGGGGGCTAGCTGTTGAGGATTAAAATATTCATATATTATCTTAATATATGATAAAGACCATACGCTCGTGGTCGTGAATTCTAAGACCACCGACCTAGCGGTCGTAGGTATTACGAAGTTATCTAATGAATACCCGGCCTGACAAAGTTCCAAGCCTAGTCCACGACGTGTGAGTGCTCGTAAAGCTATGAACAAAGCGTTTAGGTCAAGTCTCCGACCACGCCACTCGCTATGTGATGAATGAACCACGTGTTTCATGTTCCACATAATACAACGCTATTACGGCTAATGATTTAACGTCTACTAAATCATTAACCACAGAACAGTTGACGTTTTCACCAACCGCCTTTACAGTTAGTGGAACCGCCAAACTGCCGTCTCTTCCCGACCAGGTGCGTCGCTCCCCAACGGATGTCTCTTCATGGGATAACTGCCACCGCTTCATCAACTATTTAAGGAGGGTCATGGAAGGACGGAAAGAGAGAGAAGACACGGGGTACAGCATAGACAGCACAAGCAGAAGACATCAAGCAAGATATAGCAAAGTGTTGTGTTTTTAGATACTCTCAGTGTTTGTAATTGCAAGTTCATAGCAATAAAGAGCAAGTTAGATCCACTCCCAGAAGTCACGCACATTTTTCCTCTTTTCATTTATATATCCATAAGATCGGCGATTTGATCGTCGACAGCGAGGATATGTACATGACACAACCTGAGGGTTTTGTTGATCCGAAAAATGCTGGGAGAATATGCAAGCTTCAGAAGTCCATTTATGGATTGAAGCAAGCATCTCGGAGTTGGAATCTTCGTTTTGATGAAGCAGTCAAAGGGTTTGGTTTCATCAAAAATGAAGAAGAGCCTTGTGTTTACAAGAAGGCTAGTGAGAGCGCACTTGTTTTTCTGGTCTTGTATGTAGATGACATATTATTGATCAGAAATGATATTCCAATGCTAGAAGCTGTGAAGTCTTCATTGAGAAAAAGTTTCTCAATGAAAGATCTCTGAGAGGCTTACATTTTGGGCATAAAGATCTATAGAGATAGATCAAAGAGGCTAATTGGATTAAGCCAAAGTACATACATTGACAAGGTATTGAAACGGTTCAATATGCAATATTCCAAGAAAGGTTTCTTGCCTATGTTACGTGGCATTAGTCTTAGCAAGACTTAGTGTGCTTCAACACTTGATGCAAAAGAAGATGAGTGTGATTCCATATGCCTCGACCATCGGATCCATCATGTATGCTATGCTTTGTACGCGCCAGATGTTTCATATGCTCTAAGTGTTACGAAAGCGGTATCAATCTAGCCCGGCCTAGCTCACTGGGTGGTGTAAAGAATATTCTTAAGTACTTTAGAAGGACTAAGGATATGTTCCTTATTTTGAGGTGAAGAAGAGCTCGTTGTAAAAGGTTACACCGATGCTAGTTTCCAAACTGATAAAGATGATAGCAAATCGCGATCGGTTTTGTGTTCGCCTCAATGGAGGGGCAATGAGTGGAAAAGTTCCAAGCAAGAGACGGTGAGTGATTCAACAACCGGCCAAGTATATTGCGACTTCAAGCCGCAAAGGAAGTCTGTTTGGATTAGAAAATTTGTTTTTGAGTTGGGTGTGATCCCTAGTGTGTCTAGTCCAGTGGATCTCTATTGTGATAATAGTGGAGCCATTGCGCAAGCAAAGGAGCCTAGGTCACACTAAAAGTCCAAACATATACTTCGGCGCTATCACCTTATCCGTGAGATCATTGATAGGGGTGAAGTGAAGATTTGCAAGGTGCACACGGATTTGAATGTTCTTGATCCGTTAACAAAGTCTCTCCTCAACTAAAGCATGAGACACACACGAGTGCAATAGGTATTAGATACTTACATGATTGACTCTAGTGTGAGTGGGAGATAATTGTATCAAGTCTATGTTTATGAAATTTTGAATAAGGTGTTATTTGGTTCCTTGAATAATGATTATATGCATTGATTGACAAGTATGTGACTTGTTCGTGAAACTCTTTATTTTATTTAATGTTATTCTAAAGATCCCTAGTCTTATGTCATTACGTGGGACAACAATGATTTATGGATTAGCACATGTATTGATTGATGATCATGTTTCACGGATCATGGATATAGAAATATCAAATCAATAATGTGGACACATGTTAGAGAACATGGTGTTGGATTGACCCACTCCGAGATGTTGCTGGGATGGTTATGTTAATATGTGCCATCAAGCGATCTCGAGTGGTATACCTACTGGATCCTTCGACCTGAAATCGCCATTGTTTCTCACTGTGTGTAGTGGTGCGCTTTGGGACTGCCAAACACTACACCGTAACTGGGTAGCTATAAAAGTGTTCTTCAGGTGTATCATGAAACAGGAATGGGATGTGAGCGGATTAAGATGGAATTTGCCCCTCCTACATAACAGAGAGATATCTTTGGGCCCTCGATGTGGTTGGATTAGGGAAGTGCATGGCCATGCCAAGTTGATTAAAGAGTTAATCACAATGTGACTAAAGGGTTAGTCATAAGTTGTAATCCTCCACAAGATCGAGTAAATGGTTGAGCTATCACAAGGGTGGCACGAATCTCGCCTTAAGTTCGACTAGTATCGTGTGGAAAAGGGATCCAAGTATGTGTATATCAAGGTTTAGCCGATATGATCTTTATGTGTATTCTGGAGTCAATATGCCCTGCTAGGTGCCACTATTGACTTATGGCTTGAAAAGGGTTTTCGGGTCATGGCTGTCTACACATAAACCCAACGGGTCACACACTTAAGGGGTTGGAATTGGAGAGCTTGCCTATATGATTGTCTCTAGTGCAAGTGGGAGATTGTTAGTGATGTGCCCAAGAGGCAATCATAAACAATTCGGGTTAATGGGCTAAGAGAGATATTGATCCATATGGGACTAGGCTTCTATTGGGCCTACAACGTGGAAGGCCATTAGTATGCTCTATAAATATGGAGGCGGGGCTGCAGGCACAATTGGACGAAACCCTAGCCGCCACCTCCCCTTAGCCGTATCCCGAAACCCTAGCCGCGCGGTGCTAGCACACCAGCGCACGGCGTTCCATCCCGAACGTGTGAACTCCGTGGAGGCGCCGCTGCTGTTGCTGCTGTGCTGATTAGCGAAAAGCGCAAGGCTATTGCGTAGGACTCGAGGAGGAGACATTCAGTTCGTGAAACGATCGACTGTTCCTTCTTCATCAACACGTATCTACGTTGGACCGAGCTGCTCCAACTCTTCTTCCGCTGCGCAGCGCATCTAGTGGTAACTATCCATGACTCCCTTACACGTATGTTTTTCTGGTTGAACACGGTAGAAGAACAATTATTGTAGCTAGCGTAGCCTACCTATTCACCTTTCAATTAATGCGTAGCGAATTAACACTGAACCCTGAAGGATTAACGTGCATGTCACCTTACGAACTTCTCCCTATGGCCGTCGATGAACTGGGACCTATAGCCGAAGCCGGCATCTTACACGAGAGCTACGGCATGCAGGAGAGTGTCATGCGATCGGAGTAGTCGAGGTCGATAGATCAAGTCAATGCCCGATGCTTCCTAGCCGCAGAACAATCAAATACGCTGCAAGGAATGAATTGATCGATGTCAAGTTTAATGTCCAAATAAATTTCAGGAGGAGATCCGCTGATCGTCGTCGACATGCAGAGCATTCAGCAACAAATTCGCCAGATCAAGGGTTTCAGATCTCGAAATAAGGCTATTTCCCATAAGCCCGTAATTGCTTTGAAAGAGGAGTGGTCTTTGCAATTGCATGCATGCGTTTAATTGGTGGTGCGCAAAGAGGAAGTGGCCATTTGCATGTGGTTAATTATGTAGGTAGTTGCAAAGAGCCTAGTGGTAGAGTTCTTTGCAAGAGGCTAGCTGTCTGCTGGGAAGAAACATCAGCGGCCATACTGATCCTGGAGAACTTGTGATTCAAGTGAATGATCCAGCAAACGATGGGCGTCACTAGTTTCTGATCAAGTATCCCAAAAAAAAAAAAAAAAAACATTGTTATTTGTGCCTGGTAGAGTGGAAAGGCAACTCGTTTGATTCAAGGGCATCTCCCGGTCCAGCCACCAGCACAAGATCCACAAGGCTGGTTGGCTATACATGGCATGTCCGGTCTGCATTAACACCTGCTTCAAAGCAGTCATGGCGTCCTGCTTCATGCTGTGTGTTGATCCACCAGCAATGGCGTCTTTTTATGCATCCACCGTCTCTTTCACAGGACAGGGAACCTTGTCTCCAAGCTCCTTCAGTTGCTTCTGTCAGGTATGTTGGAAATAATCAAGACTTTGCCAGATGATTAGACGTTACACAGAGAAAAGGTTTGAAGCCTGCCGAAAGCTGCGCAAGTCTGAAGCTACAAGTTGCCGTTGGTTTGCTGTACTCGGTCAGAATAAAACTGCAGTTGAGATCTGCATGTCCGAGTTACCTGGATCGAGTCAACGTAATGAGCGATCAGGAGTGCAGTTAGGAGTTAGTTAGCATCTCTCCGTGAGACTTTAAATTCACTTGTAATAAACTGAATCTTAGTCTCTGGAAGCCTTCTCTGTGAGCTCCTGTACGTGAAAAAGAGAGGCCAGTCAAGTGAGAAAAGAAAAGGAACATGTTGTCTGTCTTCTCTGTAGTGTATGCATGAGTATTAGCATGTCCAGAAGCATTCAGAAAATCAGAGTTTAGCTCTGAAGAACTTCTTGCGTGTGTTTGCCGAAACTCTGTGTCTCTTCCTGTGTGTGTCCACATTTCGTTTTCTCTGCAGGTTGGGTGTTCTGATCTAACAATTGGTATCAGAGCTTGATTCGTTCTGGAGATCATGGCGGCAAACAAGCTGGGTCCGGTGTCGCTTCAGTATCCGATGCTGACTAGGGACAACTACGCATCTTGGTGTATCAAAATGAAGGTCTTCATGCAGGCTCAAGGTGTCTGGGATGCCGTCGAGACCGCGGCCGGCATGGCCGTGGAGACCAAGAAGGACAAGATGGCGCTGGCGGCCATTTACCAAGGGATACCCGAGGACGTGTTGCTTGTCATCGCCGAGAAGCAGACGGCGAAAGATGCGTGGAATACGCTCAAGACCATGTACAGGAGCTGTCCGGTGAGGAACGCGAAGGTGCAGACGCTCAAGTCGGAGTTTGATCTACTCCGCATGAAGGAGACGGACTCGTCGACGAGTTCGCTATGAAGATTTCCTCAATAACCGGCAAAGGTGCGAGGCCTCGGTGAGACGATGGAGGAGAATTACATCGTCAAGAAGTTCCTTCGGTCGATGCCGAGAAGTTCTTGCCAATTGTCTCTACAATTGAGCGTTCGGGACATTGAGATAATGTCCTTCGAGGAGGCGATCAGGCGGCTCAAAACTCATGAAGAGAAGTTGCACCGCACCACATGCAAGGTGAGAATGAGCAAGGACGCTTGTTGCTCACTTATCTTTGAATGGCAAGCAAGGGCGGGAAAGACGGAGGCGGGAGTCTTCGTTACCCACGACGATGTCGCCTTGTGAGAGGAGGCCGCGGTGGTGGGGTGGCCGCCAGAGGGCGAGGGTCGCGGTTCCAAACCGGCGCGATAAGAGTAACATAAGGTGCTTCAAGCTGCGAAGTCTCGGGCACTTCGCATCCGAGTGCCGCAAGTCAAGCGTAACCATAAGGATCGAGCAAACCTCATGTGTGCATGGGAAGATGAACCAGCTTTATTTTAGTTGAGTCTAGAGTAGAAGGAATGTTAGTCGTTAGCAATTAATTGAGTCTAGACTTAGTTTTTTATTTGCATGTGTGTATGGTGCAAGCGGTGGTGTGCCCGAGATTGTACCAAGTAGTATCGCACGGAGTTATTCTAGGTGTAGGAGAACCGAGAGTCGGAGTAGCGGGAGCCATTTGAACTCGCGGATTGATCCTAGATAACAAAAGTGCGAAAATAATTACCGATGGCGAGTAGCCGGATGGCCGGGTCATCGGTCATGAGTTACATGTAATAGGAGTCAAAGCATGAGCATAGCAAAGTCTAGATTAGGGGAGATTGTTGGAAATAATCAAGACTTTGCGGATGATTAGACGTTACGGAGAAAAGGTTTGAAGCTCGCCGAAAGCTGCGCAAGTCTGAAGCTACAAGTTGCCGTTGGTTTGTACTCGGTCGTAATAAAGCTGCAGCTTGAGATCTGCATGTCCGAGAGTTACTGGATCGAGTCAACGTAATGAGCGATCAGAGTGCGATTAGGAGTTAGTTAGCATCTCTCCGTGAGACTTTAAATTCACTTGTAATAAATGAATCTTAGTCTCTGGAAGCCTTCTCTGTGAGCTCATGTGCGTGAAAAGAGAGGCCGATCAAGTGAGAAAAGAAAAGGAACATGTTGTCTGCCTTCTCTGTAGTGTATGCATGAGTATTAGCATGTCGAAGCATTCGTAAAATCGAGTTTAGCTCAAGAACTTCTGCGTGTGTTTGCCAAACTCGTGTCTCTTCCCGTGTGTCCACATTTCGTTTTCTACAAAGTTGGGTGTTCGATCTAACAATTAGTATCGAGCTTGATTCGCTCGGAGATCATGGCGGCAAACAAGCCGGGTCCGTGTCGCTCAAGATCCGATCCGACTAGGGACAACTACGCATCTTGGTGTATCAAAATGAAGGTCTTCATGCGAGCTCAAGGTGTCAGGATGCCGCCGAGACCGCGGCCGGCATGGCCGTGGAGACCAAGAAGGACAAGATGGCGCTGGCGGCCATTTACCAAGGGATACCCGAGGACGTGTTGCTTGTCATCGCCGAGAAGCAGACGGCGAAAGATGCGTGGAATACGCTCAAGACCATGTACCTGGGAGCTGTCCGGGTGAGGAACGCGAAGGTGCAGACGCTCAAGTCGGAGTTTGATCTACTCCGCATGAAGGAGACGGACTCGTCGACGAGTTCGCTATGAAGATTTCCTCAATAACCAAAGCAAGGTGCGAGGCCTCGGTGAGACGATGGAGGAGAATTACATCGTCAAGAAGTTCCTTGATCGATGCTGGGAGAAGTTCTTGCCAATTGTCTCTACAATTGAGCGATTCGGGGACATTGAGATAATGTCCTTCGAGGAGGCGATCGGGCGGCTCAAAACTCATGAAGAGAAGTTGCACCTGCACCACATGCAAGGTGAGAATGAGCAAGGACGCTTGTTGCTCACTTATGCTGAATGGCAGGCAAGGGCGGGAAAGACGGGAGGCGGGGAGTCTTCATTACCCACGACGATGTCGCCCTTGTGAGGAGAGGCCGCGTGGTGGGGTGGCCGCCAGAGGCGAGGGTCGCGGTTCCAAACCGAGCGCGACAAGAGTAACATAAGGTGCTTCAATCTGCGACGTCTCACGGGCACTTCGTGATCCGAAAGTGCCATAAGCGAGCGTAACCATAAGGATCAAAGAACCTCATGTGTGCACAGAAGATGAACCACTTTATTTTAGTTGAGTCTAGAGTAGAAGGAATGTTAGCTGTTAGCAATTAATTGAGTCTAGACTTAGTTTTTTATTTGCATGTGTGTATGGTGCAACAGGTGGTGTGCCTGAGATTGTACCAAGTAGTATCGCACGGAGTTATTCTAGGTGCAGGAGAACCGGAGAGTCCGGAGTAGCGGGGAGCCATTTGAACCTGCGGATTGATCCTAGATAACAGGTGCAGAAAATAATTACCGATGGCGAGTAGCCAGGATGGCCGGGTCATCAGTCATGAGTTACATGTAATAGGAGTCAAAGCATGAGCATAGCAAAGTCTAGATTAGGGGGGAGATTGTTGGAAATAATCAAGACTTTGCCAGATGATTAGACGTTACACAGAGAAAAGGTTTGAAGCCTGCCGAAAGCTGCGCAAGTCTGAAGCTACAAGTTGCCGTTGGTTTGTCAGACTCGGTCGAATAAAACTGCAGTTGAGATCTGCATGTTCGAGTTACCTGGATCGAGTCAACGTAATGAGCGATCAGGAGTGCAGTTAGGAGTTAGTTAGCATCTCTCCGTGAGACTTTAAATTCACTTGTAATAAACTGAATCTTAGTCTCTGGAAGCCTTCTCTGTGAGCTCCTGTACGTGAAAAAGAGAGGCCAGTCAAGTGAGAAAAGAAAAGGAACATGTTGTCTGTCTTCTCTGTAGTGTATGCATGAGTATTAGCATGTCCAGAAGCATTCAGAAAATCAGAGTTTAGCTCTGAAGAACTTCTTGCGTGTGTTTGCCGAAACTCTGTGTCTCTTCCTGTGTGTGTCCACATTTCGTTTTCTCTGCAGGTTGGGTGTTCTGATCTAACAAGGTACACCACTAAGTCAGCTGCCTGGTCTTTGGTGTCAGTGGCATCTCCTTTTCTCTCTCCTACCGGGCGGCCCACTTGAACCATTCTCTCAACCCGCAAAACCAAAAAATCCATGCCACTCTAACTCTTAGTGTTCCAAAAACAGAAACATCACGAAACTGCATCAGTATCTGAAAGACTCAAACCTGAATAGCCAAACTTATTGCGACCTCTCGGCTAGCTTCCATGCAGGACAACAAAGTGGTCTTTCTCAACTCTATTGCTCAGCATTCAGCAATGTCTTAGGGCTCATCATCCTTGATGACCCAAATGGCCAAATCACACTGTGCAAACAAGGTCTGCAACCTAAAAATTATGACAAAGGCTAATCCTTCAAAGTGCTAGTATAAAAAAATCTCATACAACATCCCATGTTCTACCACCATTTTTCTTCATATGCACAATTCATGAGAAGTCTTTTGAAGCATGCACGCTGCAGCTCCAATCATGATCTTCAAGATTCAAACTTCATTTACAGCATCACCTGGGTACTCTTTCAGTAGACCACTTTTACCATGAAAATGTGCGAGTGGGCCAATATTATAATGTTAAGTGTAAGACCATGCGATTGGATGTCACGACCAGGTAAGTTGTCATCATGATCAGGTCTACAACCAGGTAAGTCGTCATGACCAGGTCCACGACCAGGTATTGGTCGAAGATTGTAGTCATGCAGGGCAGGGAACGTCGGTCGGAGTCTTCGGCCAAACACTGTACTACCTTGTCACGGTCTAGAGACCAAATTAGATAATCGTGGGTAATTGCAGGCTTTGGCCCGGGCCTCGTCGACCAAAAGCCGTGATGGAGATAACAGAGACAGTAAAGGAAGCATGCGCTGGGAGGGGATGCGCTGCGAGGAAGAAGGCAAACAAGGAAGGAGCAATTAGAGATAACTCTTGCTTGCATTTCTATACGTTAGAAGCTCCTTAAATAAGGATAGCCCCGCCTAGCAATCATATCAAATCATACCAAACTTGGAGATAACAAATTAACTAAGCAATATGTTCTTAAATGGAAAGTAACTAATGTGTCATATCTGATTGGCGTGATTTGCACCTCTGATATGTGATGCTGACCATCACATCTCTCCCTCCCTTCGCAAACAGCTCGTCCTCGAGATGAAAGGAGAGGTAGCGACGCTTGAAGTCGTCCAATGGCTCCCATGATGTGTCGGCGTCGGGCAAGGCCTCCCGCTGAACCAAGACCTTCGAATTACTGCGAGCTAGGCGAGCACGCACCACGCGCCAAGGCACTGGGATTACGCAGCCATCTTGGAGTACGGGTAATGCAGGAAGAGCAGCGGCCGGCTCGCCGTGGAATGTTTTGAGCACACTGATGTGAAATATATTGGGAATACGAGCACTAGGTGGCAGCTCCAAGCAGTAAGCCACCGTGCCGATCCTGGCCAGCACCTTGTACGAGCCATAAAATCGCGGTGCCGACTTCTTATGGGCACGCAGGCGGAGAGAGAGAGCCAGACAGTGATGAAGACGTAGCCACACCCACTACCCAGGCTCAAAGGACAACTCGCGATGATGCTTGTCGTAGTGGTGTTTGTAGTGTTGTTGTGTCTGCAGGAGTCGTTCCTTCACCTCGGCTAGGAAGGTGTCACGGTCACGCAACAGAGTGTCAACGGCAGCCACCCGAGCGTCGTTCTCCGTATACTGTCACATGGTCGGTGGCTCCTGACCGTTGACCACCTTGAAGGGTGTGTCGCAAAGTGAGGGCAGGAACGAAGTATTATAGCGATACTCAGACCATGGCAGCCAGCGTAGCCCTTGTCGTGGATAGTCGCCGAAAAAACAACGAAGATACATGGCCACAATCTTGTTGACCAGCTCCGTTTGCCCATCGGATTGCGGGTGAAAAGCCGAGCAGAGACGGAGTTGTACGCCAGCGGGGTTGAAGAGGTCTGTCCAAAAATTGCTTGTGAAAATGAGATCACGTTCGCTCACAACAGAGCAGGGAAACCCGTGCAGCCAGACCACTACTTCGAAGAAGACCGTAGCAACCGAACTAGCCGTGTACGGATGAACCAACGGGATGAAGTAAGCGTATTTGGAGAACCGGTCTACCACTGTGATGACTGATTTCCCATTTACGCGCGACAACACCTCAATAAAATCCATGGAAATGTCCTCCCAAATGCGTGAATGAATTAGTGGCTGTAGTAGGCCGACCGGATGCAGATGCTCGGACTTGCTGCGTTGGCAAGTTGCACAAGCACGAACAAAGTCCAACCCCGTCGTCCGGACGTTGGGCGTGTGGAAGTCCGCCCGGAAGCGATGGAGTGTCTTCTGGATGCCTTCGTCGCCTATAGAGTGCACCGCCTCCAGGGCCGATGCGAATGCCAGTGAGGAGGCCAGCAAGAATATCCGACCATGGTACTGGACCAGGCCGTCAAAGACGCTCCATGGTAAGCTGACAGTGCCGGCCAGCACCTAAGTCGAAGGCGACCGAGCTCAGTATCTCCGTCGGTCTCCTTGCGAATGGCCTCTTAGAGGCCAAACAGGGGCCCCCAGATGGCCAGAAGCTGACCGTCGAACCGGCCGGCCTCGACGTCCCGCCGCGACAAGGCATCGATGACTATGTTGAGGTGAGCGTGCTTGAATTCCATGCGAAAGTCGTAGCCGGGGAGCTTGCTGACCCAATGGTACTGCGAAATAGTGGAGAGTAGCTGGTCAAGTAAAAACTTGAGACTGTAAGGGTCAGTACGTACCACAAATGGGCGCCCCATAGATACGGGCGCCAATGGCGAATAGCTTGCACCAAGCCGATCAATTCGCGTTCGTAGGCCGCTAGTTTGGCATGGCGTGGCGCTATGATGTGGCTGAAGAAGGCGATGACACCCACTCCCTGGTGTAGGACGGCTCCAAAGCCTGAGCCGGACGCGTCGCACTCCACAATGAAGTCGACGGTGAAGTCGAGCAGTTGGAGGATAAGCGCCTCCACAAGGCCACCTGCAGAGTCTGGAATGCCGCCATCGCTGCTGGTGACCAAGCGAATGCCTCCTTGAGCAGCTGCGTGAGGGGTGCGACCACCGCGTCAAACACCTAGATGAATTTGCAGTAGTAGCTCGCCAAGCCGAGGAAGCCGCGAAGGGCTCGGACGGTCTGTGGTTGTGGCCACTCCAGGACCGCCTATACCTTCTTGGAATCCATGGCAACACCGTCGACGAAGATGACATGGCCTAAGTATGCCACATATGTCGTGTCGAATAAACACTTGAACTTCTTAAGAAAAAGCATGTTCTACCATAGCACGCGGAACACCGCTCGCACATGGCGGAGGTGTTCGGGCCATGAAGAGCTGTAAATCTAAATGTCATAAAAAAATACAAGCACAAAACATCAGAGGAAGGGTCGTAGAAGATCGTTCATCAGTACTTGAAATGTTGTCGGGGTGTTGGTGAGGTCGAATGGCATCACCAGGAACTCAAATAAGCCCTCGTGCATGCGAAACGTCGTCTTCTCAATGTCCGTGGGGGCATGCACACCTGATGGTACCCCGAACACAAGTCCAGCTTGGTGAAGAAGCGCACACCGCGGAGCTCATTGAGAAGCTCATAAAAAACGGGAACGGGAAACTTGTCCTTGACGGTGTGCTCATTGAGGGCCTTGTAGTCGACGTAGAAGCGCCATGAGCCGTCTCGCTTCTTGACAAGCAAGACCGGCGAGGAGAACGCCGAGTGACTGGGTTGTATGATTCCTTGGCACTGCATCTCGGCGCACTGCCTTTCGAGCTCGTCCATGAGGAGTTAGGGGTAGCGGTATGGTCGTATGGAAATGGCCAGAGTGTGTGGCAGTATAATGATACGGTGGTCACGCCCGCGTTTCGGCGGTAGCTTGGTTGGCTCGGTGAAGATGTCGTCGAACTCGGCCAGCAGCTCATCCATCAAGTTGGACGACAAGACTGCGCACGACCATGGCACGTTGGATAGTGCACCTAGCCCGTGCTAGCACACCGAGCATTGGTCGCGATGGAACGTCATGGTGAGTGCTTTGAAATCCCACAAAGACCGGCCCGAGAGTACGCAGCCACTTGACGTCGGGGATGACGTCAAACCCATCTAATGGAATCGTGTAGCAGTCCACTTGGAAGTCTTCGATCGCCACCTTGATAAGCAAGGCGTGACAGACGCCAATGCTGGGCACCCGCTCCTTGTTAGCAACGATGACCTGCATTCTCGTGCGCACTTGCACGCAGAGGCTGAGGTGCGTAGCCGTCTCGTGGTTGATGAAGTTGTGCGACGACCCGACGTCGATGAGAGCCAGCAACACTGTTCTGACCACTTCCACCGCTAGGCGCATGGTTTGGGCCGCGCGCGGTTGGATGCCAGTCAATGCATATAAGGATATGTCGGGCTCCTACTCGTTCTCCAGTGGTAAATCGTCATCGGCGTCATCGCTTGGGGCCAGAAGCACGAAGAAGCACTTGCACCGATGATTTGTCGTGAACTTCTCGCAATTGATGCACAGGCCGGCTTCCATGCGAGTTGCCATCTCGACCGGCGTCAGGTAACGCCGACAAAAACGTGGTTCTGGGGCGCCTCCTTTCGCGCGTGCTGGAGCTGGTAGGGCTGCTAGGGTGGCTACCGGATTGGCTGGTGCTGCTGCCGCGCCTGCCCGTGCACCCCCTAGCTGCTGCTGTAGTGGCACCAGTTGTTTGGCCGCTTGTTGGGGTGGCAGCTGGCCGACCACCTGAGCGCGCCTCTCGTAGGCCTGGGCGAGGGTCATTTCCATTTGGAGGCTCGCCGGGTTTTGTAGCTCGACGTCCGTCCAGATGGGCTCCATCAAGCCCGGGGTGAAGAGTTGCACCTGTTGGCACGGTTGAAGGCGCTCCGCACGAGAAAGTATCGCGAGGAAGCGTTGCTGGTACTCTTCCACGATCTTTGGTGCGAGTCGCTTGAGCTCCCTACGAGATTGTGCCGAATGGATGGCCCAAAGCGAAGGTTAATGTATTCCTTGAAATTCTTCTAGTTGGGCTCACCTTCGTCTCATTCCAACTGAAAGTACCATTGTTGAGCAATACCAGCAAGGTGATACGAGGCAAGCCATACCTTCCCCGCTTCCGGCGTTTTCTGTCCCCAAAAAAATTGATCACAGTGTTACAACCATCCCAGGGGATCTTACTTGTCGTCATACGTCAGAAACTCCATCTTGTGGAAACATGGGGTTGCTCCTCCGTCTTGTTTGGTTGAGCGCGGCCGCCGAATGGCGCCAGTAGCAACCCGTCACCTGCAATGTATTTCTCCTCCACTGCGCCGATGCAATCCGTCAAGCCGAGGATCGCGTTCTTAAGCTCAGTTATTGTAGACACCATGGTTGGAATCTGATCGATGGTGTCCTTCGGGTCGATTAGTTGTGCCTTCACATCGGACATGTCTGCCGTCAAAACAGCCACCTGCTGTTCAACGACCGCCATATGTTCTTCAGAATCCATGGTAGTATCATTGCCACAAGAGATCGCTGGCTCTGATACCAAATTGTCACGACTAGGTGAGTTGTCGTCACGACCAAATCCCTAGATCCACGACCAAGTCTTGGTCGAAGGTTGTAGTCGTGTAAGGTAGGGAACGCCGGTCAGAGTCTTCGACCAGATGTCGTACTGCCTTGTCACAGTCTAGAGACCGAATTGGATAACTGTGGGTAATTACAGGCTTTGGTCCAGGTCTCATCGACCAAGAGCCATGATGAAGATAACAGGGACAGAGAAGGAGGCGTATAAGCATACGCTGAGAGGGGATGCGTAGGAAGGGAAAAGGCAGACAAGGAAGGAGGAATTAGAGATAATTCTTGCTTGCATTTCCATACGTAAGAAGCTCCTTAAATAAGGATAGTCCCACCTAACAATCATATCTAATCATACCAAACTTGAAGATAACAAATTAACTAAGCAATCTTTTCTTAAATAGAAATTAACTAATGCGTCATATCTTATTGGCGTGATTTGCGCCTCTGATAGGTGATGCCGACCATCACATTGGACCATTGTAGTTTATCAAAGTAAATACTGCAAAAGCACTATATTTCTATTTCTCGTGTCTTGTTCGTTGACATATTTCTCAGGAAGCAAATGAATGGCATATGTACATCAATCTGCAGTATTACCAGGGAAGTTGGTAGCTGGATGCTTGCATTAAAGGGTGAGCAAAGTATGCTCCCAAAGTTAAACCTGTGATTGCGAGATATGGTAACCGGATGAACTCCTTGTAATAACCTTTGGGTAGTTTCTGCCGTCCATCAACAATTGCAGCAAAAGGCATGACACTTGTTCTCTTCTTCAGAACTTCAAAGGCTTCACCATAGCGTGATGCCAGCCTCCTATCACCATTCCAAACACCAAATAGATGGTGACCAATTAATCCAACAGAGACCGCAACTACAACTGAGTTGCCAATCCATAGTGTGTGAGCTAAGCACCAAATTACCTGTCCAACCATCTATAAGATAGATGTTAATTAGAATGCTACAAGCGAAAGCATATCGCAACATGTTGAAAAATAGAAAAACATAGCTTAAAATTTCGGACCACAAAAGAATTTCATTACCCATATCTCTTTGAAACATGGCCTTCAGGGAATTACCTGTGGATGTCTGGTGATGCGCATTATTCCAGTTTCCCACATGTGGAATTTTGGCTTGTCCACAGCTGCCACTTCTAAAAGATTGAAAGTAGATGGATATAAAAACAAGAATGAGATGAAAGATGAGAGCCAAACAAGCTCATGGATTCCTGAAATGCCCTGAACTTGCCACAGCTGAATACCATCATACCGATGATTTATAAAGTAGACCTACAAGATAGGACAATTTTCTAAGATACAGAAAGATTCAGCCATTTAGATACCATCTGTCTGAACAAAAAGTATGACAACCACTCACAACAGTACTAACTACTAAAGGCAGTGAGATTCGTGAACAGCACACGGTAGGCTCGCTCCCCTATTATTTTCTCACCAGTTTCTCGTAAGCTTGCCATGCCACTATGGACTATAGCAAAAATGATGGTAAGGAGCAACATAACGACCTGCAGTGAAAAGATACAGGGTAAGCATATGTATCTATTTGATAAATGTGATACAATTGGCCAAAGTAACAAGTACTGACAGGTAACAAGGCAAATGCATGCTATCCATCAAGACCACATCAAAGCAAAAAAAAAAAAAAAAAAAAAGTAGAAGAAAAATGGTAGGAACAGACTAATGAATATCATCATGTAGGTGGTTACAATACAATCCACAGATTTTATTGATTTTGAAAAACATTTCACAATGAATGCTCAGTAAGCCAAAAAGAAAATCAAACAAGCATGTCATTACAGATTGCATTATGAAGTCACGCACACAGACCATTTTAATTTAATTTGTCAGCAATACATTTACTATATACATTCAGCAGACTGCACTTTCAAAGGCATAACAAGGAAACAGTATGCATAATAAGTCTGCTGAATGTAATATCGATACCTCCCCCAAAAAAGGAATAATTGCTTCCATATCAGTGAAGAAATCACAGCTTGCTAAAATACCATCAATTGTGAGTTGTGACAATGTCTGGTGTGCCCAAGTCCCACATGTTAGTAGACACTAGTGGTATTTTGGCAGAGTGTGATTTGCTCAGCACTACAGCAAAGAAAATAAAAACTGTTGGAGGAGGGTCCCGCGTTACCTCGAGACGACAGTAACCCACGAAGGCATGACGATCAACCCCGGACGAGGTCCGGGGACCGACCCCGGATGGGATGCAAGGGCCAACCTCGCCGAGGTACGAAACATCGGCGGACCAACCACATACGGGTCGGAGGGCCAACCCCGCCGACGTACGACACATCGACGAACCCACTCCGAACAAGTTTACTGTCTGATTTCATATCGACGACCAAAACGGATGACATACTTCCTTTGGAAAGCTTTGCAATTAGTAGTATGTTGATTTTGCGGCCAAGTATTTAGGTTTTTACTAGACACTCCTTTGCTTGAAAATCTATAGCATTTTCCTTCAAGTCTGACATACCCTTACAGTCAAACAAATGAACAGTGAAGAAAATTATGATTTAGACCCAAGTCTGACAACCACGCTCGCCGATGTCTACACACACGAACGCTCAAACGCCTGGACCTCTTGAACAAACACACACGCTCTTGGTCGGAAGATGAACTAGTTTTGGTGCTGCTAAAAAACATCAAACTCTTTCCAGTTTATTTCTTCTCTTTTATACTCACTAGCAAGGAACTTACAGAGTGCTAACGCTAATAAACAATCAATGTAGCATTGATGGATTCTACTAACGCTCACCACTGCTACTACTAAATGGCATTCAGCCACGGCATCATGACTGCCATTCAAACTAAGAAACTGAAAACAACATGCGGCATCAATGCCATGCAAGCTAAACTGAAAAAACGTTTCAAGAAATCAACAGCAGCAAAACTAGCATCAATGATTATTCAACAAACACCCCCTAATGCTTGATGCTCTTTCAATGATGTTGATCCTTGTGCGTTGCTCCTTTGCGTATTGATAGTCATAGCTCCGTGTACTAGCAATGTACAGGAGTATATGCTTGAGTGCCGCGCACCTCCTGGTGTCGCATCCCGACTGTGGCGGCACTGTGCGTCAGCCGCGCCGTGCCACCGGCCACTGAGTCGTACGCCATGCATGCGCTCCCGTGTGCAGCCCGGCGCCTGGACGGCGCGCCGCGAAGTCACCCATGTGCGCTCGCAGGCTGCTCACGCCAACCGCGAGGCCTCCTACGTCGCTCGTTGCGTCGCTTGTCGCGCCCTTCCGTGCCACGCCCGCGCATCGCTACCGGCCCGACATCGTGCCATGTGTTCGCAGCGTTGCACCTTGCGCTGCGTGCGCGCCAAGGTTGTGCCAACGCGCCGCCGCGCCGAGCCTCGCCATGTGAGCCACAGGCCGAAGCCGCTATCGTCGTTGCTTAGGGCGAAACCGCCGTCGCCGACCCCATCGCTTATCAGCGCGCGCGCTCCGTGGCGCGGCACCTCTGCGTGAACCTCCACGGCCGCCGCCCGCCTGGCCTCCGAGTGCTCTTGCCCGCTTCGCGCGCCGCCGGCGCGTGCTCGAACCACCGCGTTGCCCTCTGCGCGCCGTTGCACGCTCGCGACCGCCTCCACACGTGTCGTGCGAACCGCCGCGTCTTGCGCGGCTGCCGCGCGTCATCGCGCTATCGCCGCCACCTGTTGTCGTCTCCCACGTCCGTCGCGCGTTATCGCGCGGCGATGGCGCGCCACCGCACCGCGCGTGAACAGCGAACTAGCGTGCAATGTTGAGGTGAGCACATAGAGCCGATTGCAAGCGCGGTTTACCCGAGCAAGTATGTGACACTGCCGGTCACGGATCGTGAGCACGCCGTCCTCGATGAACGTCTGGTAGCCGTTCTCATCGAGTTGCCCCAGACTCACTGTGTTGCTGCGCAGTCGTGGGATGTAGTATACCCCCGTTAGCGTAAAGCGCCCCCGCTCTGGCGGTGAAGCGGGGCGAGCCGCCGTGACACCCTCGTCCATCTCCCCGAAGCTTGCCTGGCACCCGGACATGTGATTGCTGGCACCGGTGTCCAGGTACACATCGTCATCGTGGGCGTCCTCCTCGCGCCCTAGATGCACCTGCACGTGCACCTCGCTGAGCACCACGTCAGTGCCTACGCCTACGGAAGCCTCGGTGGGCGCGCACACCTGCGCCATGAGAAGCGTAGGTTCGTCGTCGTCAACTTGCATCAGATTAACCTGCTCGGCGCGCTTAGGCTTGCGGCAGTCCCTGGAGTAATGCCCGTACTTGTCGCAGTTGTAGCACTGAACCTGCGACATGTCACGGCACACATTTGACGAACGACCGTCCTTACCGTCATGCCCGCCTTTGCCGCACCCATGGCCACATGACTTGCCACGATAACGGTTATCACCGCCGGAGGAGCTATCGTCTTGCTCCCTCTTCTTGGCGCGCTGCGAGCCACTCCTCTTGATGAGGAGCGACGCCACCGAGCCGCCGAGTCATCGCGCGCATAGCGCCGCTTCTCGATCGGCCGGCCGGTGAGCTCTTCGATCGACAACGTGCTCAAGTCAAGCAATGTCTCGATCGAGATTACCACTGTGTATACAGGTGGCACAACACGAAGGAATTTCTTAACTACATTTTCTTCTTCCAACGTGTCGCCAGGATCCGGAGATTGTTGACGAGTCCGTGATCCTCATGGAGAAGTCATCCACCGACTCACCATCCTCGAACTCCATGCGAAGCTTCGTGCGTCGCCTCACGGACGCGACTGCGCCCATCCTCATCGTCTTCACGGCGCCCCACGCCTCCTTGGCGGTCCTTCGCCGCGCCGATGTGGGATGACATTCCGCGATACCGCCGCGGAGGATGGCGGACGACACCCGATCTGTCGTCGCGGTAGTCGGCGTTTCTGGTTTGATCGCCACCCTCATCACAAGGGCCCGGTCGGTGTAGTTTGTCGAGATTGGGTAGACCATCGATCCGTCGCTGCCTCCTTACCACCCGCCGCACCACACGCTCTTGGCCGTCGTTCTTTGCCGGATCCAATCTCGCGATCGCCCGAGATTGATCGTCGCGAGTAGTGCTACCATCGCCTTTGCTCCGGAGATGACCTGGTAGGAGAACGTGAACTGCTGTGCGCCATCGCCAAGGATCAAAGCTACTCGGCTCGATGCAAATGGCGACCACGCTTCGCCGATGTCTACACACGAGCGCTCAAACGCCTGGACCTCTTGAACAAACACACACACTCTTGGCCGGAAGACGAACTAGTTTTGGTGCTGCTAAAAAACATCACCCCCTTTCCAGTTTATTTCTTCTCTTTTATACTCACTAGCAAGGAATTTACAGAGTGCTAACGCTAATAAACAATCAATGCAGCATCGATGGATTCTACTAACGCTCACCACTGCTACTACTAAATGGCATTAAGCCACAGCATCATGACTGCCATTCAAACTAAAAACTGAAAACAACATGCGGCATCAATGCCATGCAAGCAAAACTGAAAAAATGTTTCAAGAAATCAATAGCAGCAATAACTAGCATCAAGGATTATGCAACAAAGTCCAGTGAACTGATCTCTAGGTAGATGACCTGATAAACCTTTTGAAGCATCATATCTTTTTCTTTAAGCTAGCTTGTACACAAGATTTCATATAATAATTGTATATTTAAATCCCTCGCAATCTAACCCCATCAAAATAAATATTGCTGATAGATTTACTTTATACAGGCCAGAAAACTTGACCTGCACTAGAAATGTAATTAAGGAACAAATAAATATTAAATTAAGTTGAAGTGGCATTTCAAAAGTGCAAACAATCATTGCATAACCCAATATAAACACATTTTTCTTACTCGGAAACTGTAATTCATGCTAGGCATGCATTTACTAACCAGCAAAAGAATGCTTTGCTCATTTCCTATTGAAATGTAGATAATGACATCATTGGGGGTAGTTTTCTAGTACATTGACAATTGATTTGAAAAAAAAAATATATATATATCAATCATCTACATGAATAACACCGGAATTATTATAATAAGCTCATGAAGCATATGTTCCATTAAATAAAAGGAGGATTGAATTTGGTAAGGTACATACTATCACAACCAGGTCCATGACTAGGTAAGTCGTCACGACCAGGTTCACAACCAGGTCTTGGTCGAAAGTTGTAGTCGTGCAGGACAGGGAACGCCGGTCAGAGTCTTCGGCCAGACGTCATACTGCCTTGCCACGGTCTAGAGACCGAATTGGAACATCGTGGGTAATTGTAGGCTTTGGCCCCAGGCCTTGTCGACCAGGAGCCGTGATGGAGATAACAGGGATAGGGAAGGAAGAATGCGCTGGGAGGAGATGCGCAGGGAGGAAGAAGGCAGACAAGGAGGAATTAGAGACAATTCTTGTTTGCATTTCCATACGTGAGAAGCTCCTTAAATAAGGATAGCCCCACCTAACAATCATATCTAATCATACTAAACTTGGAGATAACAAATTAACTAAGCAAACTTTTCTGAAATGGAAAGTAACTAATGCGCCATATCTGATTGGCGTGATTTGCGCCTCTGATATGTGATGTTGACCATCACATCTCTCCATCCTCGACAAGCGACGTCCTCGGTGAAAGGAGGGTAGCGACGCTTCTGATCGCCCAATGGCTCCAATGATGTGTCGACGTCGGGCAAAGCCTCCCATTGAACCAAGACCTCCGAGTTACTGCGAGCTAGGCGAGCACGCACTGCGTCGAGGCTTTGGGATTCTGTGACCATCACGGAGTGCGAGTAATGCAGGATGAGCAGCGGGCGGCTCGCCGTGGAATGTTTTGAGCATGCTGATGTGAAATACATCGTGAATACGAGCACGAGACAGCAGCTCCAAGAGGTAGGCCACCGTGCCGACCCTGGTCAACACCTTGTACGGCCATAAAATCGAGGCGTCAGCTTCTTATGGGCGCAGACAGCAAGAGAGAGCCTGACGGTGATGAAGACACAACCACACCCACTGCCCAGGCTCGAAGGGCAACTCACGATGATGCTTGTCGTAGTGGTGTTTGTAGTGTTGTTGTGCTCAGAGGAGTCGTTCCTTCACCTCGGCTAGGAAGGTGTCACAATCGCGCAACATGGTGTCAGCTGCGACCACCCGGCGACATTCTTCATATACTGTCGCATGGTCGGTGGCTCCCGGCCGTAGACCACCTTGAAAGGTGTGTCGCGAAGTGAGGACTAGAACGAAGTATTACAGCAATACTCTGCCCATGGCAGCCAGCGTAGCCATTGTCGTGGATAGTCGCCGGAAAAACAACGAAGGTACATGGTCACAATCTTGTTGACCACCTCCGTTTGCCCATCGGATTGCGGGTGAAAAGCCGAGCTGAGATGGAGTTGTACGCCAGCGAGGTTGAAGAGGTCCGTCCAAAAATTGCTTGTGAAAATGGGATCCCGATCGCTCACAATATAGCATGGGAACCCGTGCAGCCGGACCACTGCTTTGAAGAAGACCGTAGCAACCGAACTCGTCGTGTACGGATGCGCCAACAGAATGAAGTGGGCATATTTGGAGAACCAGTCTACACTGTGAGGATGACCGATTTCCCATTTACACGTGGCAGCCCTTCAGTAAAATCCATGGAAATGTCCTCCCAGATGCGTGAATGAATGAGTATTCGTTGCAGCAGGCTGGCCAGATGAAGATGCTCAGACTTGTTGCGTTAGCAAGTGGCACAAGCACGAACAAAGTCCAACACTGTCGTCTGGACGTTGGTCGTGTGGATGTCCGCCCAGAAGCGATGGAGCGTCTTCTGGTCGCCTTCATGGCCAATGGAGTGTGCCGCCTCCAGGGTTGTGCCAATGCCGATGAGGAGGCCGGCAAGAATATCCAACCTTGGTACTGGACCAGGCCGTCGATGACGCTCCATGGTAAGCCGAGAGTGCCGGCCAACACCTGAGTCCGAAGGCGACCGAGCTCAGTATCCCGATCGGTCTCCTTGCGAATGGCCTCGAAGAGGCCACACAGGGGCCCCGAGATGGCCAGAAGCTGACCGTCGGACCCAGTGTTCCCCTAGGATCCCGCCTAGACTGCCTAGGCGCGGCCCTCCCCCCTAGCCGATATATCCCGCCTAGGTCCGCCTAGGAGGCGATTAGGCGCTGGTCTGCCGCCCACCTAGCGCCTAAGGGAACACTGGTCGAACCGACGAGCCTCGGCGTACAAGGCGTCGGCGACTATGTTGAGGCGGCTGGACTTGAATTCCACGCGAAAATTGTAGCCGAGGAGCTTGTTGACCCAATGGTGCTGCGGAATTGTGGAGTCACTGGTCAAGTAAAAACTTAAGACTGTAATAGTCAGTACATACCACAAATGGGCGCCCCCATAGATACGGGGGCCAAAGGTGAATAGCTTGCACCAAGCCAATCAGTTCGCGTTCGTAGGCCACCAGTTTGGCATGGCGTGGCGCTATCATGCGGCTGAAGAAGGCGATGGCACCCTCCTTAGTGCAGGCGGCCCAAAGCTCGAGTCGGACGTGTCGCACTCGCGATGAAGTTGATAGTGAAGTCGGGCAGTTGGGGGATTGGCGCCTCCACCAAGGCCGCCTGTAGAGTCTGGAATGCCACCGCCGCTACTAGCAACCAAGCGAACGCCTCCTTGAGTAGCTGCGTGAGGGGTGCGGCCACCGTGCCAAACCCCTGGATGAATTTGCGGTAGTAGCCCACCAAGCCGAGAAAGCCGCGAAGGGCTCGAACGGTCTGTGGTTATAGCCACTCCAGGACCACCTGTACCTTCTTGGTATCTATGGCGACGCCGTCGACGGAGATGACATGGCGTAAGTATGCCACAGATGTCATTAGAATAGACACTGACTTCTTGAGAAAAAGCACTTTACGCCTTACCACACGGAAACCGCCGCACATGGCGGAGGTGTTCGGACCATGAAGAGTTGTAAATCAAAATGTCATTAAAAAACAAGCACAAAACGTCGGTGGAAGGGTCGTCGAAGATCGTTCATCAGTGTTTGAAACATTGCTGGGGCGTTGGTGAGGCCGAATGGCATCACCAGGAACTCAAATAAGCCCTCGTCAATGCGGAACACCGTCTTCTCAATGTGCGGGGCGTGCATGCGCACCTGATGGTACCCCGAACGCAAGTCCAGCTTGGTGAAGAAGCGGACACCACGGAACCCACCAACAACGGGAATGGGAAACTTATCCTTGACGGTGCGCTCATTGAGGGCCATGTAGTCGACGCAGAAGCGCCATGAGTCGTCTCGCTTCTTGACAAGCAAGATCGACGAGGAGAACGCCGAGTGACTGGGTCTGGGTTGTATGATTCCTTGGCGCTGCATCTCGGCGCACTGCCTTTCGAGCTCGTCCTTGAGGAGCTGGGGGTAGCGGTATGTTCGTAGAGAAAAGGCCAGAGTGCCCGACAGTAGAATGATGCGGTGGGCACGCCCGCGTTCCGGCGGTAGCTTGGTTGGCTCGGCGAAGATGTTGTCAAACTCGGCCAGCAGCTCATCCATCAAGTAGGACGACAAGACTGTGAAAGACCGTGGCACGTTGGATAGTGTGCCTAGCCCGTGCCAGCACACCGAGCTTTGGTCGCGATGGAACGTCATGGTGAGTGCTTCGAAATCCCCAGATCGGCCGGCAGGGTACCACGACCGCGAGCGAGGATGACGTCGAACCCATCTAGTGGAATCGTGTAGCAGTCCAATTGGAATTCTTCAGCTGCCACCTTGATCGGCAAGGCGTGACAGACGCTGGTTCTGGGCACCCGCTCCCCATTGGCAACGATGACCCGCAGTCCCGTGCACGCCTGCGTGTGGAGGCTAAGGTGCGTAGCCGTCTCGTGGTTGATGAAGTTGTGCGACGACCCCAAGTCGATGAGAGCCAGCAACACTGCTCCAACCACTTCCACCGCTAGGCACATGGTTTGGGTCGCGCGCGGTTGGATGCCGGTCAATGCATATAAGGATATACCGAGCTCCTACTTGTTCTCCGGTGGTAAATCGTCATCGGCGTCATCACTTGGGGCCAGAAGCACGAACAAGCGCTTCCACCGATGATTTGGCGTGAACATCTCCTCGCAATTGAAGCACAGGCTGACTTCCCTGCGAGTTGCCATCTCGGACGACAAAGATGTGGTTCCGGGATGCCTCCTGCCGCGCGTGCCAGAGCCGGTTGGGATGCCTCTTGCAGCACGTGCCTGACCGTGCACCCCCGACTGTTGCCTGCTGCTGCCATAGTGGCACCGGCTGGCTGGCCGCTTGTTCGGGTGGCAGCTGGCCGGCCACCTGAGCGCACCTCTCGTAAGCCCGGGCTAGGGCCATTCCCATCTGGAGGCTCGCCGGGTTTTGTAGCTTGACGTCCATCCAGCTAGGCTCCATCAAGCCTGGGGTGAAGAGCAGCACCTGTTGGCGCGGTTGAAGGCGCTCCGCACGACACAGTATCGCAAGGAAGCTTTGCTAGTACTCTTCCACGGTGCTAGTCTGCGAGAGCTGCTTGAACCCCACCAGAGGATTGTGCCAAATAGATGGCCCAAAGTGAAGGTTGACGTATTCCTTGAAATTCTTCCAGTTGGGCTCGCCTTCGTCTCGTTCCAACTGAAAGTACAATTGTTGAGCAATACCAACAAGGTGATACGAGGCAAGCCCTACCTTCTCCGCCTCCGTCGTTTTTTGTCCCCGAAAAAATTGATCACAATGTTGCAACCATCCCAGGGGATCTTCCTTACCGTCATACGTCGGGAACTCCAGCTTGTGGAAACGTGGGGTTCTTTCCTCCATCCGTTGGACGCTGGTGGTGGTGCCGAATAGTGCCGTGCGTGACCGTCGCTCGCAGTGCGTTTCTCCTTCTCCACTGTGCCGATGCGATCTATCAGGCTGAGGATCGCGTTCTTGAGCTCGGTTATTGTAGACATCATGGTTGGAATCTAATCAATGGTGCCCTTCAGGTCGGTTAGCTGTGCCTTCACATCGAACAAGTCTACCGTCAAAACAGCCACCTGATGTTCAACGACAGCCATCTGTTCTTCAGAATCCATGGTAGTATCGCTGATACGAGAGATTGCTGGTTTTGATACCAAGTTGTCACGACCAGGTAAGTTGTCGTCACGACCAGGTCTTGGTCGAAGGTTATAGCCGTGCAAGACAAGGAACGCCAGTCGGAGTCTTCTGCCAGACGTCGTACGGCCTTGACGTGGTCTAAAGACCGAATTGGATAACCGTGGGTAATTGCAGGCTTTGGCCTGGACCTCGTCGACCAGGAGCCGTGATGGAGATAACAGGGACAGGGAAGGAAACATGCACTGGGAGGAAGAAGGCAAACAAGGAAGGAGGAATTAGACATAATTCTTGCTTGCATTTCCATATGTCAGAAGCTCCTTAAATAGGGAGAGCCCCACCTAACAATCATACCTAGTCATACCAAATTTGGAGATAACAAATTAACTAAGCAATCTTTTCTGAAATGGAAAGTAACTAATGCGCCATATCTAATTGGCGTGATTTGCGCCTCTGATATGTGATGCCGACCATCACACATACGCATGCCCTCGCAAATTTAGGATGTCAAAGTTAAACACCATTGAAGTTTCCAATAACTTATTCTAAGGGTTCTATAAAGATTGGCAAGGATCCATTCAGCTTCACGTGCATGAAGCCTAGCTACTCCTATTTGGTCCCAAACTTGATGTTGTTACTTGTTGCCAAAACTAACATCATTGGAAATATCGATATCAAGTTCTACTGCATCCTTGTCAAGTTCTACTGCATCCTTGGGGTACCAAGTTTGTAACTCAACTACATATATACTACAACACATCAAAATGGAGTCTGCAGCCAACAGCGTGCAAGATATGTTACCAAAGTAGGTCATCTGAGTTCAACTAAACATCATTGCAATTTGAACACTGTGGCTCATACAGTCCTCCAAAACATCCATATTTTTTTCCATCCTACTTCAGTATCTACATTCGCTTCATATGAAAGGGAATATTCATTAAGCGCGATGGAAGACTCCAAACATCACATTCAGGAGCTATATACCAGTGCATAAACTTTACTTTCTGCTAACACAAAAGAATAAAAAAAAAAAAGGAAACGGCTACTCAAAGGAGTTGACGGTGAACAAATGGAAAACAAAAGGATAACATGTGGACAAGTAAACCCACACAAATTCCAGTAATTCAGACAAGAACTTACCCACACCAACCCAATCCGTTACGGACATTACAACTAGGCAGCAGCCTGAAATGAATCAATTGCTCAGCACTACCGTTTGACATTGCCGTGGATTACGATAATCTGGTTTGGCTGAGCCGCATTTAGATACTTGGGTGTATGGCTAGCTGTTTTTTTCTTAATCAAGTTGCAAACGGATATATTATTGTGTTCCAGAACATATGAGATGAAACTGAGGACAAAAATTGGATAACACAATTTTTCTAACTTTGATTGATTTAGTGATTTACTGTTTTTACGGCAGCTTTAAGAATAACCACAGCACAGCAACCGAAAACTGAGCCTAAGCAGCAGAAAAATAAAATCCTGTAGACGCACTTCGTGGCTGTCGGAGACGGCGGCGACCGCGTCCAGGAACCTGGTCCCGACCCCGGTGACTGGGTCGATCCACAGCACGTTGAGCCCCCAGAGCACCGCGGCCAGTATCCCGCCGAAGTAGGCCCACGACGCCACCCGCTGGTCGCCCAGGCGGAACGCCGCCGAGTCCTCCCCAACGAAGTCGCCTCCCCCACCAGCCTCCCCGTCCCCCTCGCCCTCCGAGTCCTCCCCGGCTTCGCCGATGGAGGACCCCCTCACCCAGGCCGGCCGGACCGGTGGGGAGAAGAGGACGCGTGGGCGCAGGGGAGGCGCCTGGGCCGGGCTCACAAGGAGTTCTGGTGGCCTCGGGAGGTGGAGGCGGTGGGGCCGGTGATGGTGGAGGTGGAGGGGCGGTGGGGCGGCGAGGTGGAGGCGGAGGTGGGAGGCCATGGCGGGGTGGTGTGGACTGTGCAGATCGACTCGAGCTTGCGGGGCTAGAGGTGGTAGTGGGGCGGCGCAGTGAGTGGGGCGGCAGGTTAGAGTAGAGAGGTGGCGGCATCTTTGAGGAGGGATGGGGAGAGGATGCGGCCGGCGTGGGGATTTGGACCTGTTTGGTTCAAAACTTAGGCATTACCGAACCATGGGTAAAAATGTGTTTAGATCGAAGCTATTTAACAAAATTATAAGTATGATATGTCAGTCCTATGACACCTATTTTTGGAATAGGTGTACTCCGATAATATTATACAAATAAATTTTGCATTAAACGCACAATATATATACAATGTACACACGGATACAATATGGCTCACTCGTCCCGTTGTATTCTGCGTGCGCGTCCTAGTTTTGCATTGAGCACGTCCCGTTGGATACGTTAACCAGTTCGGAGAGCGTATATCAGTACGGAGAGGGCACGGAGATCGCTGAGTGGGGCGAGGTGCATCGGCAAGTTGACTCTGACCCAACTAAGTGCCCAACATCAATGTTGTCCAGCTGAGTTATGCCAAACTGGTTACCCCTACAATCATGTCATTAATGAACGAATCAAGAAATCCGCGTCCGGATAGTCTGCCCCAGGTACGATGTTTGCACATCCCTTGGTGCCGAGGAGCTCGGGCATTGACTATACGATGTACCAGCGACCCCAGAGGAGCTCTGGCCTTGGTACAGTACTCCGTACTAGTCAACGTACAATAAGGGGTGGGTGCCCTGGGTGCCACCGTCCAAACCCTAACACTGTATACTTTTCCATAGCAATAGGTAGGATGGATGTCTCCTCATCAGTTGACGGATGGTCGTCACCCCCACGCTCAACTGAAGGCTGCAAGATGGAATGATGTTAGGCGAAACCAATATTCAACACATAAGCTGAACATCTCATATCTCCCTGATGTGTAGTGCAGATGATCGAGGGGGAACGACAATTTGAGTAGGGAGGTGCGGACGGCAGAAGTGATGTATGCTGACGGACGTGCGGCTAGAAGACAACATGATGTTAGCACAACCTAAGGCGTAATAAAAAATCATGATATAAATTTGTACATAACTTACCTCCCCGCCGATCTGCAGTTCAGGTGACCGACGGCGAGCGCTACGACGCCCATCGGTCTAACTAGGCTACGCTGACCTAGCAGGTGAGCACAGTCGGCCTACTCGGTGCGCAGCGTGTAGAACATCGTATCTCGACCGACTGCAGCTCATGTTCTTTACTATATTCTTGGACTCCGCGAAAATGTACTCGATAGTGCTGCGAAGCCCCGGTACGGTGTTGTCGGGACTCGAATTTACGTATCTAAAACCCTCTGTGCATTCCGAAGTAGTCCCAAATCAGTAGCTAGCTTACACAGGAAACATCGATGAAATACCATCTATTTATCGGTTTAACTAAAAAGATCTCAAAATAACAAATGATAATAGTAATTTGACTTTGTGGTCAATGTTTACTTAATTTACCACGCAGGGCTAAAGAAACAAATAAACTCTTACAGCGGAATGGGAGACCTAGAAAGGCCAATCAAGATGCCCCTGTGAGGACCCCGATTTATTAAGCTTGCAATGCTTAGTCACCAATTGATCATAGCATCACAAACAAAATAACTCGTGTCTTCGAGACATGTGCAATGGATGATGCTAATTACGAGCCGCAACTCACGAAAAGAAGGATACATTAGACAGCTTATAGCCGATGTGCTAATGCTCCCCTCCTATCACAACATATTTCTTTTTTAAAACACCCACCAACCAGCTCATAATTAACACCTCCCAAAGTACTTAGTCAAGAGAGGTCCCATATCCCTCTCGCGTGGTTAGCACGCAAAATTGCTTGGTTTAGTGTAACAAGATGTTCGGTCATTGTTGACTTAGGCACCATTCCATTCACACCAAAAGATCACACCAACATTCCAATATGTCCAAGTCCAAATCAGTTTTCATTTTTCCGTTTTTTACTTTACAAATTAACAAAGCACAAGTGCTGGACATAATGGAATAATAATTAGATTTATGTGATCAAGATCATCGATTAAATCGATGACCGCCCAAATCTACCGATAGCTAAGCATGTCTAAGCAATATTAACTCGTAATCTGCTAAGTGACAAGAGCTCATCCGACGAACTCCAATCACAACAAATAACCTAGGCTCAGGTAGTAAAGGAATATCATTTACCTACAGATTATGCAACTATAGGATCAACTAATCAAACCATAATTTAACAACAAAATAGCAATGCATATATACAAGTTGCAAACAAGATATTAGGCTTAAAAATAATAGGATTAACATGATCAAACTGCTTGCCTTGCTGAAGTTGCTCACTAAGTTGCTGAGGATCACTCTCGTTAGTAATGTGCGCGTCGGAACCTAACGAAAGAAATCGAAAGCACTATAAGAACGAATAATACCGAAAAGACTCAAAAATTCAAAGTCATCCAAAAATTATGAAACTAATCTAGAAGATAGAAAACGGTTTTCGATGTATTTAGGTGACAATTTTAGTCCAATATAAGTTCCTTTCAATTAGTTAGGAATTTCTTATGTTTAATAACTTAATATGACACTTGGTACTCACAAACATTCTCTCCAGGCATTCCATGTATACATACACGATGATCATACAGTCAAAATCAATCCTCTTATATTCTCATTCCAAGATACCAAAACACTACAGCAGACTAGCCTCAACTAAAAACTTTACAAGGGTTACTTAACTATGTAGGACCATACTAATATGAAGACCCCTTCCTAAGCACTCTCCACCACACATATTTTCTGTGACAGTGACATGGTTGAAACCTATTTTATAATAAAGGTCATTAAAAATGAAAAATAACACAAGTGGTTTCACTATTTTTGGAGTTAAATTGAATTAGTTATGCATTTTTGAAGTTAATTATGTTTTTCAGTTAACAAATAAATCCTTCTCGGGAAAATCCAAAATTAAATTGACGTGGACGAACCTGGGCTGTTGATCTTGGATCCCACGGCCCAAGGCCACAGGCGAACGGCGCACGCGCCCGCTCTTGATCGACGAACGTGGGTCGTTGATGTTGCATTCGGCGGTCCACATTGAACCGCGCGCGGCGCGTTTGAGGTCACGCACGGGAAATGGGAGGGTGATTGCGGACCATTGATCGCGAGATGGACGGCTTGCACTCAACGCGGCACGACGCATACTGTGCATGCCCGACAACGCGCCCGACGGCAACTTCACGGTGACTCGTCGGCGATTCAAGCCACGGCGGCGCAAACCGAGGCCACCTACAGGTGCGCAATAGGGATGCGCACCTGCTGGTACCACCCACATCTCCGATGATGGACCGGAACGGCAGCGCGTTGGTGAGGAGGGGCGGTGCTACGCACGGCCAATGATGACAGTGCAAATGAGCTCCGCAGCAGGTCATTCAAGCGGTGCCAGAGTATCTAGGGACTACGGCGATGCTACCTGGGGGTTGCGGAGGAGTAGAGGTGGTCGGAGCAGTACTGGCGACGAAATCCCGCGACGGAGGCAATGGCGGCAACGTGGAGCAGGAAACCTGGACATCCAGCGAAAGGCCGCATCATCAAAATGGGTCCCACATGGCGCAGAGAAACTCCCCAAGCGAGGAATAGGGAAGGGGAGCACTCACCAGCGCTGGAGGCGAAGAGGGGGCTTTTCGGCCGAAAATGGGAGGATCCAAACTCCAATCGCACCTGAGGGCACAAGCCAAATTGGGTGAGGGTTAACGACCACTGAGGTGAGAGGAAGCAGTGGGAGCAAGAATCGGGGAAAGAAAGCCTCCGGAGTACCGCCTTCACCGTGGAGCTTGAAGCTCAGTAATGGCGGCCGAGGCGGTTTTGATGAATGGAGCTCAAGCAAGCCACAGACGAGTGTGCTAGGGCTGCGAGGTGTTTAAAGGAATCCAAGGGAAGGACGGAGGGGTTTATATAGATGTGGGGACAAAGGAGGGAGCTCGGGCAACCCTACAGTCAAGCCTGCTGCCATGGGCACTCCGAGCGCAATGGGAGCAGGTGAGAAGCAGAGGAAGGATACATCAGGGGCGACAGCACGTTGCACATTTAATGCTTGGAGCCGTTGGCGAGGACGCGGAGGGGACAGGGCGCTGTTCTAGGCCCTGCGCATGCCATGGCTCTGACTCAGGCGCGACGCTCGCGCGAGCGCAAGGAAGGAGACGACGGCCACCGTTGGATCAAAATCGGACGGTTCAAGTGAATGGGGCGATCGGCCACTCAATCCAGGCCCTTGATCTCCAAATCGGACGGTTCAAGTGAATGGGGCGATCGGCCGGTCCGATCGGACACTAATCCAGGCCGTGATCTTCAAATCGGACGGCTCCCCTGCGATCGCATCGGCGTCGCTCCGCGCCAACGTGGGCCACTCGATGACGATCCGACGGCCCACAGCACCCGCGCCAGCTCGACCGCACCGGTGTAGCTAGTTGACTGGGCCAAGTCAAGTGGCTCGAGCCCGAGTGTGACTCGGACCCGAGGAACAGTGCCGACTGATTTGGTTTTGATTTTTGGGCTAGAACTTTGGGGAATTTTTAGAGGTATCAAAACAGTTCCAAAAATCATGAAATTTTAACTGGAGGTTGCTGACTTTAGGATTAACCTTACATAAAATTTCCAGAGATTTTAATGCACTGCATTCTTCTCAAGAAATTTCAGAAGATTATGCCTAGGATTTGACCAAGGTTTGACTTGCCCCCAAAAATTATCAATTAATTTCTAAAACTTATGAAATAATTTCTTTTAGAGGTGTCACAAATCATCCCTAGGTCCAAGGAAAATTATTTCCAGGGTTGGGCACAAGATTTTTACCGAGGAGGTTTATGAACTGAGTCCATTTAGGATTTTGATTTTTCCACAATTCCTTTACCAGAATTATAGAATTATTCAAAAAATTCAAAATGCCAGAAAAGTTTTAATTTATACTCATTTCCTCACATTTGAAACACAAACCCACATTTGGGATGTTACAAAACCACATGCAATTGAGTGGAGAACGCATCCAAATTCGCAAAGTCTTCATAAAACTCTTGTTCGTAGAACTCTTAAGCAGCTTGATAATCTTCAACTGAGCAGCAAAGTTTTAAAAACGTGAGTACATAAAGTACTCAACAAGTCGTAGAGAACAGCATGCAATTAATATTCATGCAATGCTTGAACAAAGGATTAGCTATATGGTTCTTTATAGAAAACAATATTGATAGTAAATACGGTAAATATATTGAAATGCGTAATTTAAAAGACAATAAGTAAATAAAGTAAAAAAAAGTTTGTTTGAAATCAACCAGTGAACTCCCGTTCATCTTCCGACACTAACCATCAAGTGAATTCCCTATTCACCAAGCGAACATCATATTCACCACGTGAACTTTCCATTCACACTCTTACACACCTTTATAAAGAAACTCTACCTCTCATGTTAAATCCCTGAGCATGTCCATGACCGTAGACAAGGTTGTTTAAACAGTTTTAACTCTGCAGAGGTTGTACAACTTTACCCACAAAAGATAAATCAACTTATAATATCAGATCACACACTTTTGAAGGCGTGCAGCTAAGTGATTACCACAAGGCATTTATAAATATCCTTCTCAACCCAATTCTACCCGCTAATATTGCAACACTAAATATCTTACCGACCAGGCAGGGCCCCCTGTTGCATCATTGTGATTATACATCCATCCCGTATCTCACGCTTCCAAAAACAGAACTAGAATTGAAACATTGCTAATTAGTTAGTTAGGTCCATCCCAGACTAGACATTTGGTTGTACAATAAGGCTTAGTTTAATATCGAACAAGATTATGCCCTTAACAACTTACTCGGACGAGTCTACCACAACCCACAATGTGCTATCCGCGCCCCCTTTACTTCACGATCGCTCGCCTGAGCGGAAAATTATTTTGTTCAACCAAAATCAATGACATACCGTAGCATGGTACACAAATTTTAACAACACTGGCTATCCGTCATAATTCTATATCTCATTTAGTCAAATTCAACATTATTGAACATGTGATCATAGCCCATCGTAACTAAGCATGACTAAGCATCCCTATGACACCCATATTTGTGATACAAATATGTCCAACTAATATAATGGCCATTATATGGTGACAAGTGATTCATGGAATTCAAATGTTCAATGGAGGTATAATGACAAATATGTGATTAACTATTCCCAAAAACAGTTGATATAAAGATAGCATGCAATTTGATATAAAACAATATAATTTTAAAATCATAGGTTCAATATGATCAAAGCACTATGACTTGTCTTGGCTTTGCTCAGGTACCACACTTGGATCTTCAAAGCCTGCTTCTGATCCTTGAAATAGATCATCTAACGAGAGAGAAAATAACAGGTGAAGCTCAAAATAAATCCAAAATAAATTCAAATAAAATACCAAAACAGAAAAACCAACTCTAAAAGAAAGAGCTCGATTTTATAAGAATGTAGGAATTTGAACGGTCTGAATCGGAGTTCAGACGGAAGAGAACGGACTCTCGGAAGATATGCCGGAAAGGAAAAAGAGAGAAAAGAATATTCCTTTAAATATTCCTTCAGCCGAAAAGAAAAATAAAAATAAAATAAAAATGACATTGATAGGTGGTGTCCACCTGTAAGAGAGAGGGGAAGAAAGAGATTCACAAGTGAGGCTGAGCTGTAAGAGAGAGAGATAGAAAGAAAGAGAGAGAATGACAAGGGGTCCCACAGGTCAGAGAGAGAGAAAGAGAGGCAGAGGCAGAGGAAGCATGGCTGGCGGTGACGCAAGCAGTGTCAACGGCAAGCGGCGGCAAGTTAGGGGCGGCTGAGGGAAAATGGGTTACTAGCGATGAGGTGGTGCTAAGGAAGGTGGCGGCACGACGAGAGCAACGGGGGCGGCAAAGGACCATCTTGGCCCCGCGACGCTTTTGGTGATTCGGCAGCGCCAGGAGAGAATCGAGAGGAGCATGAAAACATAGAGCACAAGGAACCTAAGGAACACCTTGGAGTGGGCAGAGGATGACCGGAGCGGCGGCAAGACAGAGGCCAGTAACAGAGAAGAAGATGCGGCGATGGCGGGGTGGCACGGTGACAGAGAGACAGAGAGGGAGGTGGGGATTGGAGGAGGACCCACTAGAGTACGCGATGATGCACTTGGGGGATGAGAGGGCTCACCAGTGAGAAGATCAATGACGGAGGAAGGTGGAAGCGGCGGTCCAGTGATGCTCGGGCGAAGATGATGGGAGCACTGGGTAGAACGCGGGCATGCGAACTCTACGACGGTGGTGGCTCGGGTGGAAGATGCCGAATGGAGGCGTAACGCGACGGGGAAGACCTTCAGCGACCGATGAGTTCTTCGGTGAATTGCGATGAGATGAGGTCAAAATCGACGAAAACAACTCGGGGCTTTTGGAGAGGACGTAGAGGCGCGCTTATAAAGGTCGGGACGGGAAACAGGGCCCAACCGAAGAGATGAAGAAGGTAAGCGACGAGGTGTGTCCTAACAACCTTGTCAGATGCACCCGCCGAGTATTGGCTAAAATTCCTCAGCCATGTCCGAGGGGATACCACGGGTGCTATCAGGACAAGTATGCCGAAACCGATGCCCCAACTGGGCCTTCCAATCCGCCGACGGATGGCTTGGAACAAGTGTCTTACCCCTGATCGAGAGATTGGCTTGGAAAAAGAAGTAGACATCCTGAAGAGTGACCGTCATCTCTGTAACACCCCAGCCCAACATGAGCCTGGAATGCTACTAAAATAACAATATCACAAAAACAAATCCAAGACACTACAAAAAAAATTCGGCAGAACCTCCTTTGTATAACTAAGTTTACCGGAGATTCCAATTGATGCTTATAAAATTATCACTATTTCAACATCCAAAGTTCATCGAAGTATTCATAAATAATCTACTCAGCTAAACATAAGCAAAGCATAATTAAAATTTACCACTCTCATTATTACAAATAAACCAATGCATTCAAGTATAGCCAAAGTTAATCCTTAAGTAGTTTGCTTGTTATAAAGGTACGGTCTAAATGATAATTATCTTTTCAAGAATATGTGGTAGTGAGTGCAACCAAAGCAACCCTACTCCCTCCCATGCATGCCGTCCGCAAACGAGATACCTAAAAACACAACATCAGCAAGAGTGAGTCCAAGACTCAGCAAAGTACAAATAGCAAGACAATAGCCAACACAATTGTAATTAACAACATCCATCCACGTAACCCAATAAGAAATATGTCTCATGCTTATGCGATGCAAACTATTCAAATGCACTTTTCTTTCTCTCTTTTGCATATACCGGTATTGCGGAGTGTGCATCCGTCGATGCACACCCATGCATGTGCCTTCTAGCACAGGGACCTTAGCCCATACTCCACAAGTATGGGGACCCAAAAGCCCATCATATTCATGATGGGGACCTCAATTAATGCTTGGTCACCACGTGACCATGCCTCCAATATGATATCATGATGCACATGGTCAATTCTTTAAATCATCATGCATACATGAAACTTACGCATACTTCTAGCATTTACGGGCATTAATGTCCATAACATTCGAGCATTCATGATTAACATAATATACTCATAACATAGTACACATGAACAAATGATCACACACAATTTACCACTCATCAGATTTGCCTTAACCACGAGAGAACGAGGATGTACATGAATGAGCCGCTCCTCGCACCGGTCCACCACCGAATAACAGTTATAACACATGCTAAGACACAAAGAACGGATCAAAACAACCTATATAACAACAACCATGGACTTGCAAAACTCCTAACTCGATCCCGACCCTAAACTCCTAAACGTCGATCTGTCCCCTCGGTGGATAGTCAACTTCAAAAATCCATATCTATTAGTACATGGGTCCAAATAAGATGTTCTTAGACTTTTTGGAAACATAATTAAATTCTCCAACTAAGTCTAGTTGGTGAGCCTTGCTAAATCGGCGAAGTAATATCCCTACCTGGCCAATTAAAAAAACATCAACTTCACGTCGGGTTTTCTGGACAGAGTACTAATACCACCATAACTTTTGCTACATAACTCAGAATGGGGTGATCTTAGACTCTCTGGAATCATGATAAAACCAGCTACAATAGTCTAGTTGGACAAGTCTCCTGATTCGGCCTCCTACTAATTATTATATTCAGGTAAAAATTTTCTAAGTTTCTTGTCTTTGCAATCTGACAGTTAGCAAAACAAGTGATCTCGGTGCCAAAAGAAAGATAAAACCGAGATCTACAACTTTCTAAGAGGTGATCAGGTCCAAAACTGAACATAGCGTACCCAAATCTGAGGAGGCGGCACATAGAAGGGAGAGGTGGGGAGAGGCGGCGGCTCAAAGTGGGGAGGAGGAGGGAGAGTGGAGAGTTTAGGGTTTGGGGGTGGGAACCCCCCCTTTTTGGCCGGCCACCACATGGGCCCCTCCTGGGCTGCGGCCCAGGTTGTCGAAGATTTACGGAAAACCCCTTCTCTTTTCATGAATTTCTACTCATTTAATTGTCTTTTCTCCTCCCGGCTATTTTCTAATTACCCGATTCAATTCCGGGGTATTACATTCTACCCCCCTTAAATAGAATTCGACCCCGAATTCTTTCTGTCATTCTACTCGAAGGACATTTACACCTAGCATGCATGGCTCCAGCTCCCAGGTCACTCTCCACTCAGTCTGATTCGACCACCGCACCTTGATGGATTCCAACATCCTACACCACAACACTCGTCTTAATCTTATCTGGTATACTCCACGGACGGGACTCGAACATAAGGTTTTACTTGTGGTTTCTCATCCCAGATGAATCTCATACTCCAGACTCTCAAGTACTCTCTCGACATCGGGTCAGACGAAACGTTGTGTACCCCGCGCATGGACCCGAGATGGTTCTAGTGAAATGCTAGCAACCAAAAATCAAACCGATGTACCTTGGGCCAACCTTCCCTGTGGTACCAAACCAGACACTCTACACATGACGCATGGAATTCTGGTTCCAACTCTCGATCGACCTTTTCATCTTAACAATGAGCACATCCCAAACCGAAAGAGAAACCACTTGAATACCCAAACCAGTTACTTTCTTTATTCTTTCTAAACTGATAAGATCCACGCATGCCAATCATAAGGTCAAACTCCATTTGCGAAAAACATCCGTCAAAAACACATAGCTCAAACAAGAATCAAAGAGCGTTTCACTACTCGAGGAAACATTTTTTTTCAATTTCTCTGTTAGAAATAGAATTTCTCTGAAATCATGGAACCCCATTTCATCCATATCACACTAACTCATTTCTCTTAAATTGGCAATCTCATCACTATGCTCAAACCGAATTCACCATTCACACCTTTGTAGAAAGACCCTAATGACTTCCACCCAAAAACATACCCTAGCCAACCTCTGAACTGACGGAATTAATTTGATAGATGACTTCCAAATGCACCTCATCATGGTTTTCACCCACAATCACTTCACCTCAATCCTTCAAGGATAATCAACCCGAAATTCTTAGCACACACACTCAATTGCTACACCCAAGGGATTCTATCAATGAACATCGTACTATTCGGAATCCACTTTGTTTCACCATCTCAACACAACATCAATAGTCTCCAAGGTTCTAGCATAGAACGCCGGGCCAAATTTTCAATCTTCAAGGACCCTATAGATGTATTCGATGTAACTGATATGGAAACTCTCGAATCCGCTGACTAAAATCCCCATAATCTAATCATACTCAATCGTTAACAACCACCTAAAAACATATTCTCAACCAAATTATCTTTAAGCAAATTCTAACTTCTAGAGGGTTACTCACTGAAGCCAAGTCGTACCTGGTGATAATTCAATTGTCCCTACTATCCCATCAATTGACACTACAATCAGATTACTTCGCTAATCCTACTCTCATTGAATTATACCTTCCTAAACCACCTACACAACCTCGCAAGGTTAATTCCCCATCTGTGATACTCTAATAAATCGATCAAGATTCCCATAATTTTGATAATCCCAACATTCCAGCATGAACGAGGGTTCCTGGATTATATTTCGCTATGAGTTCCACTGGTTGTAACACTAATCAATTTTATTCCAACGATAAACATTCCATGGAATTCTCTCCAAAAGTTATAGGTCAAAACCAATTCATCCTCTACTGTTCTTTACATAGATTGGTTCATAAAATCTCATCACTGCCTTATACTTGTCCACCACCAACTAGTCATGAAACGACACTTTATAAAACTTGGCAACATAAGTTTGTTAAATCCTTTCTCAAAAGGGAAGAGATAATCAGACACAAATTCCAACACACAAGAAAATGTTGCTCCTTGGAGTGAGCACGAGACAAAGAGAAACAGTCAAATAGTAATGATCTCAGAAAATAAAATACGTGCCCACGGTTGAGGGCATAAGTCCCACAAGGTTTTCAAAGCTCCATAAATCATAATAGAACAGTGCTATAAAAACTGAAGAAACTCTTAAACTGTAATGATAGAAAAGTTGCAGATTACAATTCTCAACTCCGACCTCAGATACTTATGGTAACCGATTTCTATTAACAAATAAAACAATTTTCTTTGAGTACATCATTACCTGCCAACCCAACCAAGAAGTACATCTGAAACCAAATCACATTACTCACTTAAGAACCGAATAGAGCCTTCCAATACGTCATGTTGCTCAAACTAATTTTATCTACTACATAGATCATGAACTCCCAAAAGACCATGAATGCCAAACTCCAAACATTTCATTTAGTCGATATAACGGAAGGCAATTAACTTACTTTCTCTCTAGAAGAATCATCACTGATCCGACGAGTCAGGATCTAGTGCAAACCACCTTACTAACCTCAAGGTTAAAACCCCCTTTTCAATAATCATTAACATCATTTCCTTCATTACAAAGGCCCAAGGGCTCACTAAATCTTTATCATCAAAGGCATAATATTACCCGACCATCTCACCATTATGCAAACATATGTCACCTCTTAAATTCCAATATAAACCTTTCCAAAAGAAACACAGTAGATTATTCCATAATGTTTCTATTATCTCAATAATATTCCAGCGGTCAACTTGTCATATAGATTGTCTGATACACAAACCTCACTATCAAAGCAAATCACTTTTATCAAGGGCATGCAGCCACAATTCATCCTCATGAAACACACGTGAGTAAATCACTTTCAAGTGTCAACCCTTCATCTATTAGGAATGCTCACACCAATTTAGTACACACTAATTCCAATCTAGAGGTTATCATAAACCATTGACGATTATCCAATCATGGACGAATTCATAGTCCTTTCTCTATTTATATTCCCACGGGCATACATAAGATCATCAAATAGCCAATCAAAGAAAATTCTATTTCATTATCTACTGAGACATCAGTCGAACAAATCCGTATGTTCCTCATTCTACACAGTTAGATTAGCCCATCGAGACCAAATAATCCAACAAGTTTAGCAAACTACACAATTCGAACGATCAACCATCTCATCAGTGTTACACACTTTTAATAACTCTATTGATTCCAACCAAGTATAGTCATACTCATAATCACAGCTCATCAAGAACTACTAGAGGACAACATCGTCTTTTCCGATTTCACTTCCACGGATACTCGTTAGGATTCATTATGCACCACCCTGCAGACCCAGCTTGATAACCCATATCTTATCCATTAATTTCTTTGATTGTAACCTTTCACTTTACCACGAGAAAACATCGCTAAAGGGTTTAATATTTTCTTTTATAAGAGAGAACTATGCAACTTCAACGCTCAGAATACCCAAAAGAGTTACATTGAGTCAAAGCTTCTACATACTAAAAGACTTGCAAAAGCAAACTTTCATTAACCAAACCAACAAGCGAAGTAGATGGGTCATGATTCCCAATAAGAAAAACAGAACCCCAATACAAAGGTGAAGCCTGACAATTAACCAAGTTCACCAGTCGTAAGAATAACTCAACACTTGGGAAGACGATTATTGCTGTAAGAGACAAGTTAAGCCAACTGAACCACATCAACTTCTCTCCAACCAAAACCATACATCGACCGCAATGAATTAATAACCCAAGAGAAATTCATCAGCCACAACTGGACAAGAGTTGACCAAAGTTTTCGCATGCTAAAGAACTCACCGAGATAGTTCACATTATCCAAGGTATTAAGCGAAAAAAAACGAATCTTGTTTTCCCAACAGGAAAAGCAAACCTTCACCATAAAAGGTCAACCTTGCGAATCAAAAATGTTAACAAGCAGTCCAACTCTCGTTGGTCCAAAGAACAAATGATTTCTTTAAGGAACCAATAAAACCAAGGAAAATCTCCAACTGTATTGAAACCATTAACCCAAGGAGATTAAATAACCACCAGCGGTTGGTCAGAAAATCCTAGTACATCCCAAGGGAGTCAATAACCTTCCCAAAGGAATTCATGCTCGACACCTTGAAGTAGTTTTACCAAGGTAATCACTCCACTATCCCCATACCCTAACTGGCGGTACAACCTGGCCATACCCATGGCCACAACCACACTCTACCTCTCGACATCGATTATCCCCACACATAATAATCATATAACCAAGTAATAAGCAATCATACTCAATTAATATCAGCAACGATCAATACGATATATCGGAAACGTAAATGCAATGCTTTGCCTATTCCCATCCTACTGTGCACAGTGTGTCAATTTAATTTTTTTTTTCTTTTCTAGCTACCACGGACCTGAAGCCCGCTCTGATACCAACTGTAACACCCCAGCCCAACATGAGCCTGGAATGCTACTAAAATAACAATATCACAAAAACAAATCCAAGACACTACAAAAAATTAGTGAGAACCTCCTTTGTATAACTAAGTTTACCGGAGATTCCAATAGATGCTTATAAAATTATCACTATTTCAACATCCAAAGTTCATCGAAGTATTCATAAATAATCTACTCAGCTAAACATAAGCAAAGCATAATTAAAATTTACCACTCTCATTATTACAAATAAACCAATGCATTCAAGTATAGCCAAAGTTAATCCTTAAGCAGTTTGCTTGTTATAAAGGTACGGTCTAAATGATAATTATCTTTTCAAGAATATGTGGTAGTGAGTGCAACCAAAGCAACCCTACTCCCTCCCATGCATGCCGTCCATAAGCGAGATACCTAAAAACACAACATCAGCAAGAGTGAGTCCAAGACTCAGCAAAGTACAAATAGCAAGACAATAGCCAACACAATTGTAATTAACAACATCCATCCACGTAACCCAATAAGAAATATGTCCCATGCTTATGCGATGCAAACTATTCAAATACACTTTTCTTTCTCTCTTTGCATATCTCAGGTATTGACGAGTGTGCATCCGTCGATGCACACCCATGCATGTGCCTTCTAGCACAGGGACCTTAGCCCATACTCCACAAGTATGGGGACCCAAAAGCCCATCATATTCATGACGGGGACCTCAATTAATGCTTGGTCACCACGTGACCATGCCTCCAATATGATATCATGATGCACATGGTCAATTCTTTAAATCATCATGCATACATGAAACTTACGCATACTTCTAGCATTTACGGGCATTAATGTCCATAACATTCGAGCATCCATGATTAACATAATATACTCATAACATAGTACACATGAACAAATGATCACACACAATTTACCACTACTGTACTTGCCTTAACCACGAGAGAACGAGGGATGTACAGAATGAGCTGCTCCCTGCACCGGTCCACCACCTGAATAACAGTTATAACACATGCTAAGACATAGCAACGGATCAAAAAAACCTATATAACAATAACCATGGACTTGCAAAACTCCTAACTAGATCCCGACCCCAAACTCCTAAACGTCGATCTGTCCCCTCGGTGGACAGTCAACTTCAAAAATCCATATCTATTAGTACAGGGGTCCAAATAAGATGTTCTTAGACTTTCTGGAAATATAATTAAATTCTCCAACTAAGTCTAGTTGGTGAGCCTTGCTGAATCGGCGAAGTAATATCCCTACCAGGCCAATTAAAAAAACATCAACTTCACGTCGGGTTTTCTGGAGAGAGTACTAAAACCACCATAACTTTTGCTACACAACTCGGAATGGGGTGATCTTGGACTCTCTGGAATCATGACAAAACCAGCTACAATAGTCTAGTTGGACAAGTCTCCTGATTCGGCCTCCTACTAATTCTTATATTCAGGTAAAATTTTTCTAAGTTTTCTATCTCTGCAATATGACAGTTAGCAAAACAGCGACGGTAAAAAATTCATAACTTTTGATTGCCAACTCTGAAAAATATGTTCTTTATCAATCCGGAAAGCTTACTGGAATGGATACAACTTTAGTGTTGGGTGACCCTTGAGATTCGGCCTCAAAAAAATACAAATTGGCTAGACATGCAGACTGCCAAATCTCGTCAGCTTTCCTGTACAGTCATAGCAAAACGGCCATAACTCCTAAATTATGAGTCAAAATCAAGTGATCTCGGTGCCAAAAGAAAGATAAAACCGAGATCTACAACGTTCTAAGAGGTGACCAGGTCAGAAAATGAATATAACGTACCCAAATCTGACGAGGTGGCGCACAGCAGGGAGAGGTGGGGAGAGGCGGCGACTCAAAGTGGTGGGGAGGAGGAGGGAGAGTGGAGAGTTTAGGGTTTGGGGGTGGGACCCCCCCCCTTTTGGCCGGCCACCACATGGGCCCCTCCTGGGCTGCGACCAGACCCAGGTTGTCGAAGATTTACAGAAAACCCCTTATCTTTTCAGGAATTTCTACTCATTTAATTGTCTTTTCTCCTCCCGGCTATTTTCTAATTACCCGATTCAATTCCGGGGTATTACAATCTCTCCCCACCGAAAGTGGAAAGTTTGCGTCTCGGGTTTGCACATGTCGACAAGTGCCGATATCAAACTGCCTTCTAGGGTGAGGTAGCGTCCGACCGAAACTATCATCGCAAAGAGCAATTAACCTGTATCCCGAAGGATTGGGATGTAGCGAGCGTCGAGGTACCAGTAATGTTTCTCCAACCGAAGCACGAGAGATGGAGGGCCATTCATGTTCCCGGTGGTCCACAACTTGCACCGGTGATGCTCGTCGTAGAAGGGTTTGACAACTAGATTAATTGGGACTAAAATAATTACGATTAATTAAATACCATATAACTAATTAATTATACATAAATTAATTACAAATAAATAATTATGACTTAATAAGGCCACTGAATTAATTATGACTAATTAACTATGTCTAAATTAATTATGACGAATTAAGCACGACTAATTAATTAAGACTTGATTAACCGTGACTAATTAATTATGACTAATTAATTAACACTAAATTAATTATGTCTAATTAACTACAACTAATTAAGTAACACAAAATTAACTATAACTAATTAATTGCGACTAATTAACTACAACTAATTAACTAACATAAAATTAACTACGACTAATTAACTAACTACAGTTAGTAAAAAAATACACATGATAAAAAATTACCTGCTAATACGACAACTAATGACTGCTCTAAGTAATCCTTAATCGTCGGCGAAAACGAAATCGAGCGAGGGTGCGAATGACAGAGTGAGCGATAATGACAGCATGAGCGAGGATGAGAATGAGCGAAGTCTTTCACAGTCGACTCAAAATTTGTAAGCACACAACACACAAATCACGACCGACTGCGAAGTGATGAGAGGAATCGGATTCCTCTCGCGCGGAGCGGCCTTTTCGTTGCATGTATGCAAAGGCATGCACAGTGATGGACGTGACAAGATACAGCGATAGAGCACCACGCGCGCGCAATACTGTGCCTCGCAGGCACGACAGCACCGATGTGGCGGCTCGTCCGGGCGCGAGAGGAGCAGCGTTGGGGATGTGATGCGCGTCTATGCATGGGGGCACGACAGTGCCATGGAGACATGGCTGGGGCGCGATCACGTGGATGGTGCGCACGGATGTGGCTCGTGTGGTCGCTAGGGGAGCGGCACCGGCGATGTGGTGGCATGAAGTGTGTCCTGCCCCCTAGCGAGCAGTGGAGATGGAATCCATGCGCGGGAGGCATGGATGTGTACGCGTCGGCCCTCGGCACGTTGTTGTGCAATTTTTCGTATTACGGCCCGTGAACGGCCAGTTTTGTTAATAACGACGCCAACAATGTCATTTAGGCCAAAAAAAACTCCAGGTATGCGGCAGCTTCGGGCGATCAGGATGGACGGTCCAGATTATTGCACTACACGTGCCGTTGCAACAGGAATTACTTCCCGGTCCCGGTGCAACAAATCATGGCTCATGAGTCGTGAGCCACTGCACTGATTAAGTTGATGAATTTCATAGGTGATTGTAGCCAAAAATGGCTATTATTGTTTAATTCCTATGATTGCTGTTTGATGAGTGTTTCTCAATGGAGGTAACGTGTAGCTGACGGCTGTAGGCTTCACCAAATTTGAGTTCTTGTATGCTCGTGAATGCTCTGAACTGTTTTCAATTTCATTCAAATTGTGACCGTGCACCCCCTCCCACCCTTAGGACCTGTTTGGAACGTGGGATTTTTCCCCGATTCCTATGAGAATTAAACGGTTTCTGTGAGATTCTACAAAATCCCCGCGTTCCAAACAGGCCTTAGCATTTGGGTGATGAATAGGGGAAGCGGTGGACGGCGAGGTGCTGACAGCGACATTGGAACCGCTTGGGAGATAAGCTGGTAAGTGAGAGAAGAGGCTGGAGTGACGCAAGCAATGGGGATAACCGTGAGCATTCTAAGACCCAGTTTGGGGCGGCCTTAGGCCCTGTTTGGTACAGCTTCTGCTTTGGCTTTTGGGTGAGAAAAGCCAGAAGCTGTGCCAAACGGTTGGCTTTTTTTCTGGCTTTCACAGGAAGCTCAAAGTCATCAATACATATAAGCCAAAGAAAAGCAGGTGTTGAGGTCTTCCTGAGCCTTCCCACCTCCCTGCTCCAAGAATACCCCGGACTTGCAGAATTACCCACCTCATACCTAGTATTTAAAGCAATCTTGCTGCTCGCCTTCCCACTAGCTCCTCCCGACTCCCGCCCCGCCCCCGCCTGATGCTTCGCCGCCACCACCTCGGCGACGGTGCTTCTCGCCGCCCGATGTTGATATGAACGGCCTCCGTGACGCTATTGCAATAGCTTTGGTAGTATGACGATAGGATATATGGAAGATATATGCAGTATTTTGTATGTAGTACTTGCCAATTTAAACTATGTATAAGGGACTGATCTTCTAGTCCACATTATTTTCACATGCTTTCTGAAGTTTTATTGTTAAATACTGTTAAATGTTCTTAAATATCGTTAAATACCGTTTAATGTTGTTAATTTAGTTAAACGACATCAAATAAGTTATTACTGTCCTCATGAGCATTTCAGACATTTCATATCTCGGAAGCTGCAGCCAGCCTACCTAAAAGCCAGACAGCCAAATACCAAATCAGAAAAGCACAGTCATTCAGCCCGCAGCCGAAAAAGCCTACAGAACAGCCGAAAGCCGCTTTTAAGAAAGCCACAGCTGTGCCAAACAGGGCCTTAAAAAGTCGGAAGGGCGGAAGTCGCTAAGAGGCAGCTTCCCGCGACTTTCTACGACTCTCTGTACCAACTTTACCTTTGAAATTGGATATAATTACCTACTTTTGCCATTGAACAAAACCCCCCTCCTCCCTGCCACCGCCAGCCTGAAACCCTAGCTTCCCCGCGTCCGCTCCTTCCTCCCTCCTCCTCTCGCTCCTCCCTCCCACAACGCCCACCTCCTCTCTCCTCCTCCTCCTCCTCCACACCGCCATCCCACCTCCACCCACCCTCCCTCCTCCTCCTCCTCTGGCGGTGGCGCGCCTCCTTCCTCCCACATCCTCGACGCCTCCGCCGGCCTGTGACACCGCTTACGCCCGCCTCCTCCTCCCCCGCCGGTGGTCCCATTTTTCTTTTTTTATTGTAAATTAATTATTTATGTAATAATTATTTATTATAATAATTATCGTTAATTATGTTAATTGTGGTCTATTGTGTTAATTACGGTCAAATGTGTTAATTGTCGTTAATTATCATTAATTGTGATCAATTGCATCAATTGCAGTAGTTCTCGTTAATTATAGTAGTTGTCGTCAATTGCGTTAATTATCGCCAATTGCATTAGTTGTCGTGTCGTCAATTGCATTAATTATTGTTAACTGAGTTAGTTGTCGTTAATTACCGTTAATTATAGTTAAACGGCTTCAAACAAGCCACAATTTGCCTCAAGAACATTTCAGACTTTTCCCAACTCAAAAGCTCCAGCTAGCTAACCTAAAAGCCAGACTGCCAAACACCAAAAGTCATCAGCTTAGTCGTTCAGCCTTGCAGTCATTCTGCCTAGCCAAAAACTATTTTTTAGAAAAACTACAGCCATCCCAAACATACCCTAAGTCTATTTAAAGAGATAGAATCATGGAAGGTGCTGACTCCCTGTAGTTATAAATGCATATCTTTTGTGTTACTTTAATGCCATCATTTTTATTTTAATAAGAAGACTAGTATATTATAGAAGTTGCAATATTATTGAAGCGTATTCCCTTATTGTACCATTTATTTCCATCTAAATATGTTACATGTATTACAGCCAAGCCTCACATGTGCTATGGATGCAAAACACCCAAAAACCACCTTAGAACCTGCTAAAAAACAACGCTGGAGTTTTGCTCGTAGAGACAGATGATTAAAAACGCAACAATAATTTACATGTCTAAGATGGAGGGAACGAGGTGGAACAATTAGATCTCGTTTTAGAACGTGTGGTCTTTGATCTCTTATAAACGTAAAATCATTTTGATTTATCATGTGAAAATGATATTACTATATTTGTTATCAAAAGTATTTTCATATCATTGTATTTCCAATAACTTTTGCTAATACATAACTCGATTTTCTATAAAAGGTAACGATCAAAGGTAAGTATCGTAGCATGGTGCATGATTGACGATTGCATCCTTCGCTCCATCCTCGTCCCCCGGGAGACTTCCATCAGGGAACTGCAACCGGGAGTAACTCCCATCTGGTCGAGTTGATCCTGCATTCTAACTATAGAAGTACCCCTCAGCCTAAACTGGTGCAATGTTAATATGTTTAATTTCTTTGATAGTCATTTGGCATCCATGAATTGGATCACTTAGCTCGACACGAAAAGAGCCGTGTCCAAAGTTCACCGTCTGCCTTACGAGATTTATCAGGACCTGTATCATGAGTTGGTGCAACAAAAATACACCACTAAAGTTTATGTCGAAAATAAGATCTCAATCGGTTTGTCGCAATATAATTCCAATACAAACAAGCATATAGGTAAACAAAATTCATGGTGAAATCCATTACTCAGATTGCGCAACCAGTTGAATCTCTTATTGAACAGGTAACTCAGTGGGTAATACATAAATTACAATTATTATTATATAGAAGCCAGGGTATTATTTCCGCTGTTTTCAACATGCACACTTGCACAAGCAGCAAGTCCCTGCCCTTACTCCCCAATGCTTACAAAGGAAGAAGAGCAAAAGGAAAGAGAAGAAGAGATGTTGCATCCCCATTACAGTCAGTTTGGTAAGCTTTGTCCACTACAGGTCACCTGTATAACTAAAACAAAGGGATCAAGGCACATCATTCGCGGAACCGAGTGTCAGAAAGTGAGTGTTTCTTGTGTGTGTATATATATGGTAGGGATAAATAAGAATAGTTACCCCATTTATTTTCACGGGGCAAATGGGAGTCGGGGGGCAAGCAAGAACTTTTTCCTGCCTGAATGTGATACATGATGAAGCACCGGTGTGTGGAAGCTCAAAGCATTGGACCTGTACAGCTTCAGCTCTTTGAATGTGTTGGAGATAATTACGAAGAGTCAAGAATGGGAGGCAGCATGAAGAAAGGCTGAGGGCTTATGATGCATCTCTCTCAGTACTTCCATCGCCAGAGGGTATTTGCTGGGAATCAGGTTGGGGAATCCGGTGAGACCTTCCAGAGCCTCCATCAAGCAAACTTTCGGAATGCCCTGGTGAGGGTGCCAACTGATAGTGCATAGTTGGCACATCGCCTATCGGTGAGGTTGAAGTTCCATACATTAGAGTTCCCATAGGATGGTCAAATTTGCAATTAGAACCAAACTTGCAGATGCCATAGCGAGAATAAAAGGCGCAGACAGGCTCTCCCTGTTAGCAGTAAAAAGAGAGGTTTGAGTAAAATCCTCCAAAAGACGTAACATATTTGCATAGTATCCACCTACAGATAACTTAAATGCTAAAAAGTTATTGGATAGTATTCAACTATTCATAGCCATTGGCCACAAAAATATAAATAAAGAACCAGAAATCCAGTGAGCATATACTTGTCATGCCTAAACTTGATAAACAGAAAATAACAGAATTGACCGGTGAACTAGTAAAACCAGTATTCAAAGAAATTTTCAACAAATTGGTACTATCACACTAGAAGAGAAATATACTAAAGCAGTCCTCCAACAATGAACCAAGACACATTTAAGATCTCCAGTTTTCAAGCCAAATCAGTCCAGCTTTAAAGTTGTCAATAAACAAAGCAAAGATAGTAATTAAATTGAACCAAATGAATCTACCTATTTGCAGGATGATGGGATCAAAAAAATCTGATCTCTTAGGGAGAACTTCAAATTTTTTTCCTATGTTTTTATCTCCACTGGATCCTTGGTTACCTATCAATAGTTCATCGCTAATGTCGGTAAAATAGCTTAGAAGGTCCATCTAACAGACACGTCACTGCTAGGACCTATGGAGATTACTCTATAAGAAATAAAATTTGTTTTGCATCTCTACTTTCATTGTTGCACCTAGAACTCATTTTAGACCACATGAAAGCAACCAATCTTGAGGTTAGACATCACCATTCCACATAACTCCTCCCCTGATAAACTTTCCCAAACACTAGGATCCAACCGATGGTCATCTGAGATCAGTTCTCAACACCTTTTAAAGGCATATTCCCCAAAAGCATTTCATTTACCCAAGTTAGTGTTAGATACTTGTTAGATATGTATATAGCCTATGATGTTCTTTGCATTTTGGCAACCTGTACATGTTATATATAAGGCCCTTTGGCTTATTGGAATAGACAAGATGCCTCATTCTAACATGGTATCAAAGCAAGGTTAAGGTTAGAGTTTGCCAACCGCCGCCGGCCGCCGTTGCCGCCACCCTCCCCTTCTTCTTCCTCTGCTTTCCTCTGCTCCGGATCCTCCTACGCTGGTTCCTCTACGCCGAAGCCTCCTATGCCAGATCCCGGGTACACTGGCCCTTCCCCGTCTCTGGATCCGAGCTCCCCGCCGCCGGATCCGGGCCACGCGTCGCCAGCCCGCGCTTCTCCTTCTCCGCACGGAGCTTGGCCTCTCCTGGAAGTTGCGCCGCCCGAGTGTATCGACTTCGACCCGACCAGCTCCCTTCCTCAACGTCATCGCTGTCGCCCCTGCCCGCCACCGCCCCCGACGCCGCCGAGCAGAGCAGAGTAGAGTAGAGTAGAACAGGGGCTCTGTTTTCTTTTTTCTTGGAGCTGCCAGCTTCAGCTTCTCACTGGCTCCATCGATCCACGTGGAGCCGATAGCTTCAGCCCCACTCCGGCTCCCTGATCTGTGTGGAGCCAGCGGATTCGGCTTCTCTCCGGCTCCACGATTGTTGAAAAAAAAATCAGGGGCTCCAGCTGGCTCTCTGGAGCACATCGACTACCAACTCTGGATCTGGTCCAGTCATCACTGATGGCTTCTACTGGAGGCTCCTTCGCCATTCCGCTCCCTCTAGTTTGGTTCAACAGGACGAACTTCCAGGAGTGGGCCGTTCACCCGAGGATTCACCTCAACAACCAGCATCTCTGAGGTCATCTTACTGGCGAACACCCCTGTCCGCCTCGCCCTACATCGCCAGTTTTGCCAGCTCTTCCTGCTGGTGCGGATCAAGCGGCTTAGGAAGCCACCAACGCTGCACTGGAGGAGGCCGTGGAGCTCTACCAGTTTGAGCTGCATGCCTACGAGCGATGCCAAGATGCTAAGGCTCGTGCTACCGCCATCCTGGTGGGTAGCATGCCTGTGGCCATCTCCATAGATATGGCGGAGCTTTCAACGACACAACTTATGTGAGAGTGCTTCCGAGCTGACTACCAGCCGACGAGTGATGTTATGCACCTCTCAGTTGTGCACTAGGCACATTCTCTTCAATAGCTCAATGCCACCGTGGATAACTTCTATCAATAGATGTCTGAGGTGTGGCGTCAGCTTGACTCTCTAGGACCGGATATCTGCCGGACCTATCCCTACTGTGTGTTGCTCCGTGCTCACCGGGAGACTCACCGTCTCTACAACTTCTTGACGCGTCTCCGGCCTGAGTTGGAGACTATGCGTGCTCAGCTCCTAACTCGCCACTCGAACTCGAGCTTGGTGGAGGCTCTCACGGGTGTGCGTGCTGAGGAGACCCGTCACCGTGGCGTGGCTCAGATGTAGGCTGTCTTGTCTGCTTCAGCACCTGCTTCCTCGCATGTTTCTTCAGCACCGACCGTGATGCCTCCTCCAGCTCCCAGCACACCAGTGGTTGCCGCCTCTACTGTGGATCTCCACTGCACCTACCGCCGCGTGACGACCATAGGTATCAAGACTGCTACAAGCGGAGGGACCAGGGTCGTCGGGGTGGATGTCCCCCATAGGGCTTTGGAGGTTCCTTCCACTCAGGAGCTAATGCCTCTCACCAGGGCTTCTCCGGTGATGCCACTCAACAGCTCCTCTCACTGCTCCAGCGCCTCGGTGTGGGCTCGTCCGCAGACTCCTTGGGTTCTGCTCGTCTGGCTCTTGCTTCTCGGCAATCTTCCTCGCCTCCATCTCCCTCGTCAGGTATCCTGTCTCTATGGATCTTGGACTCTGGTGCTTCTTTTCACATGATACCAGATTCTACCCACCTCACTTCCGTTCATTCCACAGTTTTTCCTTCCACTATTCAGACTGCAGATGATACCTCTTCCTGTTACAGGCCGAGGCACCCTTTCCACTTCTTTTTTCATGTTCCTGCAATCTCTCATGTTCCTCAGCTTACTATGCAGCTTATGTCGGCTGATCAGATCACTGATCGTGACTATCGTGTTGTTCTTGAGTCTGACTCTTGTTGTGTTCAGTACCGCTGCACGGGGACTCTGCTTGGTACTGGCCCTCGGCACCGTGATTCGTAGCGTCTTTGGGAGCTCGACTAGCTTAATCTTCCTTCCGCTGTCTCCACCAGCCAGTTAGCCACTACCACTACCTCTGGTCTTGCCGCGTCCTCCACTGCCTCCTTCGCTCAATGGCAGCATCATCTCGGTCATCTATGTTGATCGCGTCTATCGTCACTAGTAGATCGTAGTGTTCTTGGGTCTGTTTCTGGGGATACATCTTTACATTGTATGAGTTGTAAGCTTGGCAAGCAGCTGTAGCTCCTTTAACCCTCTAGTGATTCTATTTCTACTTGTTTTGACCTTGTTCACTCTAATGTTTGGAGTCCGGCTCCCTTTGTTCCAAAAGGGGGTCATCGATACTATATGATCTTTATTGATGATTATTCTCATTATAATTGGATCTGCTTCATGACTTTTCGCAATCATGTTCTCTCTATTTACCAGATGTTCGCCACCATGGTTCGCACTCAGTTTGATTCAACCGTTCGTGTGTTTTGTGCTGACTCTGCTGGTGACTACCTATCTGCTACTTTGCGTCGTTTCTCATTGAACCGGGTACTCTTCCCCAGTACTTGTGTCCTAGTGCTCACGCTCAGGACGGTGTCTCTGAGTGTAAGCATCGTCACTTGCATGAGACCGCTCACGCTCTCATACTTGCCTCTTCTGTTCCCTCACGCCTCTTCTATCCCCCCTCACTTCTGGGCCGAGGCTGTTTCCACTGCTACTTTTCTCATCAACATGCAGCCTTCCACTGTTCTTCAGGGTTCTACTCCTGTAGAGTGCCTCTATGGTCGAGTCCCAAAGTAGGCACCTTCGCAGTTTCGGCTGTGTCTATTTCGTCCTTCTTCCACCTCGTGAGCGCACCAAACTGATTGCTCAGTCAATGGAGTGTGTTTTCCTTAGCTACAGTCTTGAGCATAAGAGTTATCTTTGCTACAACTCTATTGCTCGCCGAATGAGGATTTCTCGGGATGTCACTTTCGACGAGTCCCGACCTTACTACCCTCGTTCCCCCAGTCAGATCAGATTCTCTTGTTGAGTCGATCTCCTTTCTGACTTTTCCCGACTCTCCACCTTCCACTACTGTTTCGCCTCCTTCCACTCCGGCTATACCTATTCCACCTCCGCCAGAGTTTCCTTCCCGCTCTTTTGTTGAGATTCTACCTTTTCCTCTGTACTACTATCGTCGTCCCCAGCCTACTCCAGTTGAGCTTTCATCTTTGTTGGGCCCTGTTCCCAGCTCTTCTTCTCCATCCTTGCTAAGTCCTGCTCCGCCTTCTCCCAGATACGATCTTCGTAATCGTCACACTGTTAGACCGCCTGATCACTGGTCGGCTTCTCCGCCAGTGATCATGACACTGCCCTCTTTGTACACCTCTCCTCGGGGTCGAACGCTACTCCTCTGTGGATGATGTAATGATCATCACTAGAGATGACTCTCAGTACATTGCCTTTATGAAGGAGCGTTCTCAGTGAGCAGTTCTTGATATCTAATTTGGGTCCTCTTCATTACTTCCTTGGGATTAAGATCACTTCTACGCCTGAGGGCTACTGTCTCCCAAGAGAAGTACATTCAGGATATCCTTACTCGCGCTTGTCTCACTGATCAGCGTGTGGTGGATACTCTGATGGAGCTTGATGTTCACCTTCGGCCTACCGATGGTAAGCCTCTTGAGGATCCCACTCGCTACTGCCATCTTGTCGGGAGCCTTGTCTACCTTGGGATCACTCCCTGACATTTCTCACCCAGTTCACATCCTGAGCCAGTTAGTCTCTGCTCCCACTCAGCTCCACTACAGTCACCTTTTTTGTGTTATGCGATATCTACGCTGGACCATCACTCTTGGCCTTTTCTTTCCTCGCTCTAGTTCTTTGTAGCTTTAGGCGTACTATGATGCGACCTGGGCTAGCGATCATTCTGATTGCTAGTCTTTTCGCCTATTGTATTTTCTTTGGTTCCTCCTTGATTGCCTGGAAGACCAAGAAGCAGACTGTCGTTTTCCGTTCGAGCGTTGAGGCTAAGTTGAGAGCCATGGCGTCGTTGACAGCTGAGATCACTTGACATCGGTGGCTACTTGAGGATTTCGGTGTTTCCATTTCTGCACCGACTTCACTTATCAGATAGTACTAGTGCGATCAGCATTGCTCAAAATCTCGTGAAGCATAAGCTCACCAAGCACATTGGAGTGGATACTTTGTATATGCGATTGCAGGTGTAAGACCAAGTTATTGATCTTCAGCATGTGCCTTCGGAGCTTTAATTAGCAGATTTCTTCACCAAGCCACAGACTAAAGTTCAGTATAACTTTACCTCTCCAAACTCAGTGTTATTGATCTACCATGAGTTTGAAGGGGTGTTAGATATGTATATAGCCTAGGGTGTTCTTGGCATTTTGGCAACCCTGTACATGTTATATATTGGCTCTTTAGCTCATTGGAAGACAAGATGTCTCATTCCAACAGTTAGTGCCCTAAAAGGACAGGAAGCACGACATCATAACATACAGGAAAATTTGCATGAAAAATCCTATAAATGGAATGTCTTTGATAAATTCTGCTAAATGCATATCAACGTTGGAAGAAAGAAAGAAACTTACCGGGCGTAGTGGCAGACCTAATTGACTCAATGCACAGTTTGGAGCAGGAATCAGCCGCTCCTTAGGGTGATGAAACTTGCAAACAGCACCAAACTTACAATCTCCAGTTTTCATATAGAATTGACACTCTGGTTGGTCAGGTCTCTCAGGAAATACGTTCTCCCCTTGTACTGCATAAACTCCGACTGGAACAGAGCCTGCTTGGTATGACGGAAACATTCCATGATCACCCATACCAGTTGTTTCACCCTGAACTCGTGAGCCAGAATAGTACTGAGTGGTTCCAGGTGTTCGTTGCTGGTCATCCGGAGAAGAGCCCATTTGTGCCTAAGAAAGCATAAAAAATACCGATCATCTTTGGGCTCCACATGAGGAATAAAAAATGACTTCAAATAACAACACAGTTAACATACAGGCAACCAAAAACAGTGTTGCACATGACATTGATTTGCTTTTAATCATAACTATCATGGGAAGTGTTGGTGGAGTAACTGACTACTCTCAATTTGGGAGATATGTGTCTAGGAATTGAAATAAGTATTCTCCAGTCTTGCAGCCGTTTGAAAGTAATGGGGTGATATTTTTGGGGGAAATAGTTTGATACATAGTCTGCCGCAGACTCCAGGTTTCTTATACAAACCAAACCCCTAGTCAGAACTAGTTAGTATTAGATTTTGGAGAGGAGGTCTTCTTTTTGCCAACCTTTTACTACCTCAGCATCAACCTTCTTCGGATCAGAAGGAACGCCAGTCAAATTAGAAGCCAAACCATAACCCCTCAGAGTAGTCTTGACTCAGAAAGACCATGCTCCATAGTTTTGCTTGTGGAGCTTGATGTCTGAACACAAGAGTGGAGCTTGATGTCTGAACACGAGAGATGAATTGCCCCCAAACGAGTCAGATTTTGCCATCTTGATGGACCACAATCACACAGCCGGCAGCAGAGCAGCTAGTGACGTAGGTGCAGAGGATCAGGGCGGCGATGGGTGTAGAGCTGGACAGCGTCACAGATAGAGGTAAAAAAACCCGGCCGATAACCGGTTTACCGGCGGTCGGCGGTAAAAAAAAAAAAACCGGCCGAAAATTTTTTGATTTCAAATTTGAAATTTTGATTCCATAATGTCCTTCCCCAGTTGGTTTAGGCATTGTTATGCTAGATTATCTAGTGAAACATTGGTTTTTAGTATATTTAGCACTTATAATATACAAAAGAGCTTTTGATGCTCTTTGGATGCTCCATCCTGTCATGGTGGCTTTGGACAGCTGTACATGCCATTGCCTCCCTCTTGCATAGTGAATTGCTAATCAATGGACCAAAATGCCTATAGCCAAAAATATCTTGAGAGCATTAGAGATAAGGCAAGGGCATAGTGGTCATTAACCAGCCACAAGGGAAGCCAGCTCTAGACAGTGAAGCTACCAAGGAGAACTTTTTATGTACAACTTGAAACACTTTCTCATTAATATTTGCATTATTCTAAATTTAAGTTTACTAATTACCGTTTTTCTATATTTTTCGGAATTTCCGGTTACCGGCCCCTGTGAAAGACGAAGTTCAAAATTTGAAATCCAAATTAAATTTTTTTTTTGAATTTTCCAGTGCACGTGAGATTCACGTCCGCCCTCCGAATTTCCGGACCGGATTTGTATCCATGGTCACATAGCAGAGGCGGCGTCGGAGCAAAGGAGCTGGACGACAACGCTGGATTTGGCATCACGGAGCAAAGGCAGCGACGGAGCAGAGGGTCGACGCGGTGCCGGAGCAGAGGACCCAGACCGACGATGGCGCCGGAGCAGAGACAGCGCAGGATCCAGCGTCGCAGAGCAGATGTGGCGACAGAGAGGAGGGCTGATGCGGCGACGCTGGATCCGAGATCAGAGGGCCAGGGCGGCGACGGCGTCGCCAAATCCGGACCTGGAGCCGAGGCAGCGTTAGAGCAGAGGAGCCAAGGTGACAACAGCTACCTCAGGATCTAGACCACGGGAGAGGGAGAGGAAAGGAGGTAGCACGTCAGTAACGGCTCGCCGGAGGCTCGATGGCGATGGCCAGACCGGGTCTAATTCCCAACCCTAACGCTATGCAATGATACCATGTTAGACTTTGGAGAGGAGATATTTTTGATATTTACAGTTGTGCATCTTATTCATTATTTCACACACACACACACACACACATATATATATAGACAAGATTAGTTGGGCCTCGTGTACTACATAGGCCACATGGGCCGAGAGAGAGAGAGTACTAATCTATAGAACACTCTTAACAGTTACGAACAACAACACCTTGTTACACCACCTGTACAAACAACACCTAATTACTTTGCTCTATATAGATATATAGACACTCACATAACAGTGTCTATAACAGTTACGAACAACACCTAATTACTTTGCTCCATATAGATATATAGACACTGCTCTTAACAGTTACGAACAACACCTAATTACTTTGCTCCATATAGATATATAGACACTCACATAACAGTGTCTATATATCTACAAGACTCTTAACAGTTACGAACAACACCTAATTACTTTGCTCCATATAGATATATAGACACACATATAAGAATGAATTGAAACGCAAGATTGAACAAAATACTAACACTGATAGGGGGGGGGGGGGATCTAATCAGTTTCTGTTATGATGAAAACACTTAAGGTAATCAGGCAGGTTATAGATCTGACGCTGTTTCTGTAAGAATTCTAAACATCTCAGTAATGTAGCGACAAACTAATTTTCAAGTAGTCATGATCCCAAATCCAGGCCATTCTTGTTGAAATAATTATTATTTCCAACCATGGATGTCACGGCGCCGCCTTGGCATCCCGGTGGGAGGAGACGTCGCGGTGGCTCGCCTCACCTTGGCCATCTCCGACCGCCTCTCCACATCGACCACTGGCTGCCAGGTACTCCGTCTCCCTCCCACCTCCTCTCCCTCCCACCCGCGGCCCGCCGCCACTCCCGCGCTCTCGCCACCTCACGCCGCGTCGACCTGCCGCCACTCCCTCCCTCTCTCGCACCCGCGCCACCACTCCCTCCCTCCTGCTCACCACCACTCCCTTCCTCCCGCCGCGCCACCACTCCCCTGTTTCCTCCTCTGCTTTTTCTTCTTCCTCTGCCGCCACTCCTAATTCCCTTGCTTGCTTCCTTTGCTTATGCTTGTTCCTTTGCTGCTTCGGTGCTTTACCCCTCTGCCTTCCTTTTCTCCCTCCCTCTGCTAGACTGCAGCAGCGCAGCTCTGCTTTCCTCTGCTCGCCTTACCTTACCTTGACGACGACTAGGCGCCCGCCTGAACGCCATGGCATCATGGCGCCTCTCAGGCGCCGTGGTCGCCAAGCATACCGTGACAACCATGTTTCCAACAACAAAAATGGTATCGGATCCAATGTATCAAGAATTGCAGATTTCTTAGAGTTTGATTTCAGTTTATGCCTCAAGTAATGAACATTATTTAGTTACTTGACAACTTACCCACCTCCCTCTCTCAGTTAATGAGCATATACAGAATTCACAGTGACAGGCAAGTAGTAGAGCAAGAAGCGTAGATTGGTAATAGGAGGAATATTATAATATGTCATGCTAGACATGACAATCCATATTGAATAAACCAATAACGATTATTGATGCTGACCTATAGTGCCAGTAGTTAACACCCATGGGTAACAAAAATTTGTTAGAGGAAAACAGTTGAATGGTGGGCACATGGTTGAAGTACTTTAGCATGTGTGTTAGGCAAGGAAGGATGAGAATGGGGCACAAAATAGTTATTAAACAATGCATATTGGAGGATCTGTTGGTAGAGGGAGAGGAACAGAAAATATACACAAGCAAACAAATTAACTCGGTCCTAGGTAGAACCGTAGAATAAAACATTAAACTTCATTGTTTCTGATGCAGAAAGGGGTCAACTAGAACACAAGGATAGTATGTTCCATGAAGAATAGTGGGCACATATTAGTGTGTGCTTAGCATATAACAGTAAAACCTGGCGTCTCCATGCAGCTATGAGAATAAGTATCAGCATAACATATTGCAGGGAAACACGTTATATATATTAAGATAGAGAACAACTGTGTACAGATTTTCCTATAAAAATATGCTATTAAAGTACGAAGGGCGAGAGTAAAAGAACATACAGTGTAAGGATTCCACCCTGGAACTTGAACAAGGCCCTGGGGAACAATCACTTGTGCATAGCCTGAATGACCAGGCCACCGAGGACTTGCAATAAATGATGCAGATCTTGACAAGGTCCAGTTTGTTATGGCCCCAGGATAAGTATGTTGACTAGGTGAGGTTGCAGACTGTCCAGGTGAATAAATAGAGCCACTAACAGCAACCATTGTATTAGAGGGCTGCGGATGATGAAACTTACATGTGCTTGCAAATTTGCACTGCCCTGTTCTTAAATAATAAGCGCATTCCTTCTCATTCTGCAGTAATAAACTGCAAGTAAATGAAAGCTAATCATGCAGACAAGCTAAGAGATAGAGAACAATTATTGTTAAATAATAAGAAATCAACTGGCAACTAAAATTGTAGAATTTTAGAACAAACCGGACGTAGCGGGTAGCCTAGAACATTCAACTGTACACGGGTTGCAATTGCAGCCTTCTCTCTGGGGTGATGGAACTTGCATGTTGCTCCAAACTTGCATGTTCCAGTCTTCAGGTAGTACTGCAAAAGAATGGAGGATATGGAAAATTAAACATAAAAGTTCATCTTTAACTTGTTGGAATGAACACTACTCAATTCCAATGGGCCTAAAGGACAACATATCAAGTTTCATGTGTATGAAAATATGTAAAGAATACCCTACACAAGTCGTATCTAACACCCACCCTCAAACTCATGGCGGATCAATAACATTGAGTTTGAAGAGGTAGAACCTGTGCTGAGCTCTAGTTGTGTCTTGGTGAAGAAATCTGCTAACTGAAACTTTGAAGACACATACTGAAAAGCAATAACTTGGTCCTGCACCTGCGATCTCATGAACGAACCATTTACTCTAATATGCTTAGTGAGCTCATGCTTCACTGGATCTCAAGCAATGTTGATTGCACCGGTAATGTCTGATAAGAGAGGAGTCAGTGCAGAAGATGAAACACCGAAATCCTCAAATAGCCACTGAAGCCAAGTGATCTCGGCTGTCAACGCCGCCATGGCTCGGAACTTAGCCTCCGCACTCGAATGGGAAACTCGAATGGGAAAAGGCAGTCTGTTTCTTGGTCTTCCAGGCAATCAGAGAAGAACCAAGGAAAACACAATAGGTAGAAAGAGACCGGTGATCAGAAGGATCGCTAGCCTAGGTCGCATCAGAGTACGCCTAGAGCTGCAAAGGGCTGGAACGAGGAAAGAAAAGACAACGACTGATGGTACCACGAAGATATCACAGAACACGAAGGTGACTAGTGGAGCAGAGTGTGAGTGGAAACGAACTGACTCAGAATTTAGATAGGGTGAGAAATGTCAGGTCCAGTGATCCCAAGGTAGACAAGCTCCCGACAAGATGGCGAAGTGAGTGGGATCCTCAAAAGGCTCTCCATCAGTGGGCCGAAGGTGAACACTAAGCTTTATAGGAGTGCCCACCGTGGGCTGATCAGTGAGACAAGCACGAGCAAGGATATCCTGAATGTACTTCTCCTGGAAGTGGTAGTAGCCCTCAGGTGTGGAAGTGATCTCAATCGCAAGGAAGTAACGAAGAGAACCCAAATCAGACATCAAGAACTATTCACTGAGATACTTCTTCACAAAAGCAATGTACTGAGAGTCGTCCCTAGTAATGATCATATCATCCATATAGAGAAGGAGCGTTCGACCCCGAGGAGAGGTGTGTACAAAGAGGGCAGGGTCGTGATCACTAGCGAAGAAGTTGGCAGCAGTGACAACAGAGCAGCGGTCAAACCAAGCACAAGAAGCTTACTTGAGCCCATAGAGAGAACGACGAAGGCGACAAACCTTACCAGTAGGGGGCAAAATACCCAGGGGCGGCTGTATGTAAATCTCATGCAGCTTACCAGTGAGAAAGGCACTCTTGACGTCCAGCTGAGAGATGGGCCATTATCGAACAGAGGCCACAACAAGGAGGGTGTGAATAGTGGTTATGTGGGCGACATGAGCAAAGGTCTCATCGTAGTCACGACCATGCTCCCGCTGAAAATCACGCGCAACAAGATGAGCCTTGTAGTGCTTAAGAGAACCATCCGAGCGGGTTTTGATCTTGTACACCCACTTGCACCTGATGGGAGTGACACACAGGTGAGAGCACAAGATCCTAAGTGCCAGTACACTCCAAAGCAGCAATCTCCTCCGACATCGCGAGCTGCCACTCGGGGTGAGAAGCGGTCTCACGGTAGGTCGTAGGCTCAGAAAGAGCAGCGTCTGCGAAGCCGTAGCGCTCAGGAGGTCCGACTGTAACGATCACAAATATCGTATCAGGGAGAAGGCGGAGCAAGACCCATCAAGGACGGAGAGATGGGAACAGGGCCCAGCAAAGACGAAGGCTCAACTGGAGGAGTAGGCCTTGGACGGCGAGAGTAGAGTAGGGGAAAGGGTGGAATCTCAACCAAAGAGTTGGAAGGAAAGTCTGGAGGGGGAACAGGTGGAGCCGAAGGACGGCGAGACTTGTCAAAGGTGACATCCCGAGAGATCCTCATCCTGCGAGCAACACGGTCGTAGCAGCGATAACCCTTATACTCAAAATTGTAGCCAAGAAATACACACTGAACTGATTGAGCAGTCAGCTTGGTGCGTTTACAAGGTGGAATGATAAAACAGACAACCGAAACTGCGAAGGTGATTGTACTCAAAGCTCGATCGTAGAGACGGTCGACAGGAGTAGAACCCTGAAGAGCATGGAAGGCTGCATTTTGTTGAGGAAAGCAGTAGTGGAGACAGCCTCAACCCAGAAGTGAGGTGGAACAGAAGAGGCAAGCATGAGCGCTTGAGCTCTCAAGCAAGTAATCAAGATCAAAAGGACGACTAGAAATATAATCAATAGAGGGATTGGGGAGTTGCAGCTGCTTGCCAAGCTTGCAGTCCATACAATGTAATGAGATGTCCCCAGAAACAGACCCAAGAACACCAGGACCTACTAGTGACGTCAGATGCGTTCCACAGAGATGGTCCAAACGATGGTGCCACTAACCGAAGGAAGCAGTACAGGATGCAGCAAAAACAAAGGCAATGGTAGTGGATGACTGGCTAGTGGAAACAACGGAAGGAAGGTGCAGCCAGTCGAGCTCCCAAAGACGCTGCGAATTACGGCGCTGATGGCCAGTACCAACTAGAGTCCCCATGCGACGATGCTGGACATAAGAGTCAGACCAAGAACAACACGACAATCGTGTTCAGTGATTTGACCAGCTAACATAAGCTGCATAATAAGTTGAGAAACAAGAGATTACAGGAACATGAAAAGAAGTGGAAAGGGTGCCTCGGCCTACAACAGGAAGAGATGTATCATCTGCAATCTGAACAATGGAAGGACGAGATATGGAACTCACAAAACTGAGGTGGGTAGAATATGGTGTCATGTGATAGGAACCACCATAGTCTAAGATCCACGGAGACAAGATACCTAACGAGAGAGGAGGCGGAGGCAAGGAAGACTGCCGAGAAGCAAGAACCAGATAAGCAGAACCCGAGGAGTCTGAGGACGAACCGACACTAAGACGCTGGAGCAGGGAGAAGGCTGCTGCATGGCGTCATCAAAGCCTTGGCAAGAGGCGCCAATTCCTGAGTGAGAAGAACCTTCAGAGCCCTTCGGTGGACGTCACCCCGGCAACTAGTCCTTCCTGGGTTTGTAGCAGTCCTGGTACCGGTGGTTATCACGCTGGCAGTAGGTGCAGTGGAGACCCACAGTAGAGACAATAACCACTGGTGCCGCGGGAGCTGGAGAGACCACGGTTGATGATGGAGCTGGCGCGGAAGTAGACAAGACAACCGACATCTGAGTCACGCCACAATGACGAGTCTACTCAGCACGAACACCTGTGAGGGCCTCCAACAAACTCGGGTACAAGTGGTGAGTCGGAAGGTCGAGCACGTAGATCTTCGTGCCGAGACGATCAGAAGTCGTAGAGGCGTGAGTCTCTGGTGAGCGTCAACAAGACACAACAAGGCGAGTCCAGCAGACATCTGACCCAGAGAGTTGGGTTGACACCATACCTTAGACATGTACTGGTAGAAGTCGTCCACAGTGGCATCGAGCTGTTGAAGCGAGTGCACCTAGTGCACGACGAAGAGGTACATAGCATCACTCGTCAGCTGATAGTGAGCTCGAAGGCGCTCCCACATCAGCTGAGTCGTCAGTAGTTCTACCACATCCATGGAGATGGCCACGGCCATGCTACCCACCAGGATGGTGGTAGCACGAAGCCGACATCTGCGCTATCGCCAGGCGTGCGGCTCGGTGGTAGAGCTCGGGGCCTCCTTCAGAGCAGCAGTGGATGCCTCCTAAGCAGCCTGATCGCACCAGCAGGAAGAGTAGGCAAAACTGATAGCATAGGACGAGGTGGGCAAGGGTGCTCGCAGGTGAGGTGACCGTAGAGGCACTGGCTGTTGAGGTAAATCCTCAAGTGAACAGCCTACTCCCTGAAGTTTGCCTCGTCGAACAGAATTGGGGGGAGCAGGATGGCAAAGGAGCCTCCGGCAGTAGCCATCAGTGAAGACCACATTAGGAGTCCGAAGGAGGAGTGCTCAGGAGCAAAAGCCCCGGGCAGTGACTCCAGGTAGATCGGGAGCCGAAGAGAAGCCGAAACTAGAGACAGAAGCCAGAGTGAAGCCAGGGCCGCTGGCTCCACGTAGATCGAGCAAAGCACGTTGCGTGCCGCAACGTGGTCTCCCGACTTCAGGCTCATCAACGTTAGGGATGGAGGTCTGGGTGGTGTCGGGGATGGAGGTCCCACGCGGCGATGGTGAGCTCGAGAGGCGCGGAGTCTCATGCAAAAACAGGGGAAGGCGGCGATGGGCTCGGCGGCGCAAATCCATCGGCGGGGATCCGACAGTGGAGCGACACGGCGACGTCGAGGGCAATGCGGCGGTGTCGAGGGCGACGCGACGGCATCGAGGAGGGCCCGACGCGCGTCAGGGGAGACCCGGGCGGCGACGGAGGAGCAAAAACAGAGGATCGCGCTCCGGCGCGGGGACGGCGTCGATGGTGGCCAACCGTGGCAGCGGTCTGGGGGGAATTTGGGCTAGGGTTAGGTTTTTGGAATGAATCCTAATAAATTCTGATGGGCCTAAAGTCAAACATATACAAGTTACATGGGTATGAAAATATGCAAAGAACACCCTATACAAGTCATATCTAACGTAACTCGTAAGAATGAAAGCACAATTTAGTACAAAGTAGTAGTCTAAGTAAATAAAAAAGATGGGGGATATAATAAATTCTAAAATTGAAGTTCATTCCCTGCTCAAAGGAACAAAAAGTTAGTACAAAGATGTACTCAAAGCAAAATTCGTGGGCAGCTAGATTAATTATGGACTACGAATTCCTCAAAAAGGAATCATGGATTAGGAATTGCATGTACTAAAGCACCAGACAACATACAGAAGCTTGACCCAATAATTTGCATATAGCTAAGCTGAACCAAATTTGTATTCAGCTGTTGGATCCGGACAGGTTAGTCGACACCAATTGTGCAGATGTGATTTTGCCAAAGTCCAAACTATATCTACAAGCACTGACATGGACTTGGTTAAATTTTTTTGAATAAACTAAAAATAATTCTGTTGCTCTGATAGAGCATGTAAATTATTACATCAATTAGCAAAACATCGAGGTCAATTCTTCTGGATGCATCTACAGTCAAAGGAACAAGGATAACTATTGCAATGGAACATGGTAGTTTGGCTCTGTGAACAGAAAAATGGACATCAAGTGTTATTGTTCATACAGTTAATTCTTTTCAAAGCTAGTTTCTGTTTACTCAAAAAGAACACAAGCAAAATGTCTTCCTGCCTGCCACAAGAGAATTGTTGAGAAACTTCCTTGAAATGGAACACACATAAAATTCTGACCGACAGATAACAATGTTTCAAACCGATGAACTTTCAAGTATAACATAGACCTAGATCAAATACCTCAATTCTCAACCAATGAATGATAAGTAATATACAATTAGTGTTAACATAAAAAATATTTGGATTTTGGAAGCCGGTTAATGTTAACAGATAATCATACATCACATAGTCAAAAATCAAATGGAGACAAAATGATTTAGGGAGTCAATAAAAGATTGAATACCCACTTGACACTCAGGGTGACCAACTCTATAAGGATACTCTCCTTTCATCCTTGCAGCATCAACAGCCTGATAATGCAATCAAAATAAGTGAAGTCAAGACCAAAATGAGCATCAAGCAGAAAAGGAACAAGGAGACAAATCCCTAGAGTCTTTTAACATTGGAAATTTGGAATGAAAGGTATAGCAAATTTGTCATATAATTTAATATTCCTTTGTTAAGGATATAATTGTGAAGAAAAAATAGACATCACCCTTTGTTTCTTTAGCAGGAAACCAGTAGGGAAAGCCCTGCCTAGTGTACTTCAGATAATAGATAAAGTACAGAGCATAGAAGTATGGCAGCTTAAATGCATTATGCATCAAATCAAAACTATATCATCTTGACTATAGGAAGTGCTCTTTTGAGCAACAAGTCAAATGCACAGAGTGAGCTAGTTAAATGAGTGCAAAATAACTATCGAATGGCTGATGAACTAGTTCAATGAATGACAAAATAATCCAAATTCCTAAACAAAAAAAATCTAACGAGGAGGCTGCAACAAACAACTGGCTAGTCAGTGGAGCTTTAGATCCATTTTTGACTTTCTACATCTTGCCATGCAACATTGTCTTACAATTTTGAGATCAACATCATTATAGAAAATGATGCAGATTTTACATAAGTAATCAATGATTGATCAATCTAGGTGGTCTCTTTTTAACTCGTTTTCTATACCACATGGATTTACAGATCTTAACCCCAAAGTTCATCCTATAGTTACCAGAAACGCGGTTCGTCCGAATCGCGGTACGGGATTCGGGTTCGTAGCTCGCCACGTTTTCTTCTAATTTCCACTACGAACACGGACCCTGTAACCTAAACCGGTTCAGGTTCGACGAATCGATTTGCGATTCATGGGATTTTATAGCGAATCCGATAACTATGGTTCTGTTAGAATAGGAGTTAGAATAGAGACTCTTTTGTATTTCCTTATCTGCCTTTTGTATTGACTTATCTGTATATGGCATACACCCCTTGTACTCCTATACATATTGCCCATTGGGCCTCTTCAATATACACACAATATTCATAACATGGTATCAGAACCAAGGTTATGGTTTACCGTAGCAAGGTTAGGGTTTACCGTAGCAGCCGCCGCCTCCTAAGCTCCACCCCTTCTCCGCTGCCGCTGCCCCCGGGAGGACTGATCTTTGCTCCCAAGGGCGGCCTCTCGTCAGCGCTCTGCCTCGGATCCCGCCAGGCCTCCTCTCCGTGCGTCATCTTCAACCGACGCCTCGCCGAGCTTTCTTTGCCGCAGTGGAGCTTTCGCGTCCGCTCCCGGATCCTCGCCACCTCTGCTTGGTGGCATCATCCTCGCCGGATCCGAGACCCGACGTCGCCCAATGCGTCGTCTCTGCCTCTGCTCCGCCCGATTTGCCATCTCTACCCCTGCTCCAGGCCGGCTCGCTCGTGTTGGGGAGGAGCAGCCCGCCGCATCTCCTTTCTTTCTGAGCCGCGTGCAGATTGTAGAAGTCATTATGATACCGCCGCTTCTCTTTTAGCCGCCACCCTAAGCTTCTAAGGCCGCCGCGCTTCTTTTGCGTCGTCGCCATCTTAGGCTTCGATCTACGCTGTCATGCTTCCACCTATTACTATTCGGCTTAATTTGACAGCTTTCTCTATTCATATCGGTTTCATCATCTTCTTCATTGTGTTGCTACGGTCGACTTTCTCAGCCCCTGCACCTTGTGCTTTATAGGTTGTTGCACGACCCCGGATGGGAGAAGATCTTTTGATACTCGATATATTTTTCAAGAGCTGCATGCTACGACGACATTATCAAGACTTGGACTTTGGATTTTTCCATATTTTAGTGTCAACCCTTTCCAAACAATAAGAAAAAGAAAGATTGAAAAAAGAGAGAAGGAAAATAAAAACAGGTTTGGTCAGATCTATACGGAGTGAAATATCTGTCGGACTTCCAGGACCCAGTTCTCATGCTTTATTTTATTGAAATCAACATGGATATATATTATTTCCACTGTAAAAAAAATCAAACTTATGTTGAAACAACTGTTCTATAGCATTACATCCAAAGTTCCCTGTTACAAGCAATTATGAGGAAGAAAGAATTAAGTCCTGCTTCAGATCAAGACAATGGCGCTTAATCAGATGTCTGAATCAACCAAGCATGCTTTACAACTGCTCAACAGATGCTATGCAGAGATGGCTTGTCTAGTCTGCTTTGGTATTCTTCAATAAGCTATCCCGAGGGTTTCTAGCCCCAGAAAGCTCACCAGTTGGCTTTGGAGCAAAACATATACTGTCTGGCTTCTACTCCATGACATTCTTAAAACGTTATCGTATAGCTAATAATATAACTAGTAAACTCTTTCAAGCCAATTCCACCACCTCAATTGGCAGTCGAACTATGTAGTTTCTTCCAAACATGGTAGAAAACAAATTGGTGAAGTTGAAGGAACCCCAAAAAGCTCTTCTAAGGAAAGCCTTATCCACAAAAAGAGTTTAAACTTCTGCGAGAACTCCTTTCAGACCATCAAATGTGAAGTATACATACAAAAAATGCCAAAAGGGCCAGAGGAGGTCATGGAAAGGAATGATGCCACAAAATCTGTGAAAATAGATTTTCAAAGTCTTTTGCATGATAGTGTAATGACAACAAATTGCAAATGATGAACAAGTCAGGTTACAACTTACCAGCTTCCGGTTTGGGGGGTGACTGAATTTACAGGTCATCCCAAACCGACAAAGTCCAGTCCTCATATAATAACTGCAGTCAGGCTCTCCTATACGCTCAGGGTAGGGCCCAGGTTCAAGAGACTCTCCTCCTAGAGTCATTTGCCACATTGCCTCTGCAATATCATTGAGAAACAATATTCATCAATCACTTTACATAATCACAATGACGCTAAGACAGCAGTCATGCTACGATATTATACTAGAGACAACAAGCATGTCTAATTCGTTCTCTGTAATTCAGAATATAATATCATGTTTGACATTTGATCATCCACTAATTCAAATTGAAACCAAGTAGTGTACAAGAACTACATGCTGTCTGCCGGACCTAATGTCTGCAGGACCTATTGCTGTGTGTGGCTCTGCGCTCACCAAAAGACTCACCATCTGTACGACTTCCAGACGCGTGCTGACTCTGCTGACGAATACCTATATGTTGCTTTGCGTCACTTTTTCTCGATGAGCAAGGTACTCGTCCCCAGTACTATTGTCCTGGTGCTCATGCTCAGAACGGTGTCTCTAAGCATAAACATCGTCACTTGCTTGAGACAGCTCGCGCTCTCATGCTTCCCTCTTCTATTCCACCTTCCTTTTGGGCGGAGGCTATCTCTACTGCTGCTTTCCTTATCAACATGCAATCTTCCACTGCTCTTGAGGGTTCTATTTCCATCGAGCGTCTCTACGGTAGAGTTCCAGAGTACATTCACCTTCGCTGTTTTGGCTGTCTGCATCGTCATTCTTCCACCTCGTGAACGCACCAAGCTGACTGCTGAGTTAGTTGAGTGTGTTTTTTTGCTACAGTCTTGGGCATAAGGGTTATCGCTGCTACGACCCTGTTGCTCGCCGGGTGAGGATCTCTCGGGATATCACCTTCGATAAGTCCCGACCTTATACCCGCATACCCCTACTGTTAGCTCAAATTCTCTTGTTAAGTCAATCTCCTTTCTGACTTTTCTTGATGCTCAGCTTTCCACTTCTGTTTCGCTTCTACCTCCACCTTCTTCGCTTCTCTCTACTCTGGCTCCACCTATTCCCCCTCCGCCGGAGGTTTCTTCTAACTCTTTTGTTGAGATTTCACCCTTTCCCCTACACTATTCTCGCCGTCCTCAGCCTATTCCTTCTTCTCCACTCGAGTCTCTATCTTTGTTGGGCCCTATTCCTAGCTCTTTTTTCCAGACCTACCGGGTCCTACTCCACCTCCCCGATACGATCTTCATGATCTTCGCACTGTCAGGCTTCCTTAGCGCTACAGCTTGGCAGCTAGCGATGTCTGAGGAGATTGCTGCTTTGGAGCATACTGCCACTTGGGATCTTATGCCATTACCTGCACATGTCACTCCTATCACGTAAGTGGGTATACAAGATCAAGACCCGCTTGGATAGTTCTCTTGAGCACTACAAACCTCGTCTTGTGGCGCGTGGTTTTCAGCAGGAGCATGGTCGTGACTATGATGAGTCATTCGATCCCGTCGCCCATATGACCACTATTAGCACTCTCCTTGCAGTGGCCTCTATTCAACAGTGGCATATGTCTTAGCTGAACGTCAAGAATGCATTTCTCAATGGCGAGCAACATGAGGTCTACATGCAGCCACCCTGGGTATTTTGTCCCTGATAGTATAGTTTGTCGCCTTTATCGATCTCTCTATTAGTTCAAGAAAGCCCCTCGTGCTTGGTTTGACCGCTTCTCCTATGTTGTCATTGCTTCCAGCTTTTCCGCCAAGGATCACGACCCTACCCTCTTTTACGCTCCTTATCTATGTGGATGATATGATCATTACTGGGATAACTCTGTACATTGACTTTGTGAAGGCGCATCGTAGTGAGCGGTTCTTGATGTTTGATTTGGATCCTTTTCGGTGTTTCAACTTCTACACCGATTACTCTCTTATCGGACAGTACTGGCGCGATCAGCATTGTTCGAGATCCAGTGAAGCATGGACTCACCAAGCACAGTGGAGTAGGTACTTCGTACATGAGATCGCAGGCGCAGGACCAAGTTATTGTTGTTCAGTATATACCTTCGGAGCTTTAGTTGGCCGATTTTTTCACGAAGGCATAGACTCGAGCTCAGCACCGTTTGTACCTCTCCAAGCTCAGTGTTGTCGATCCACCATAAGTTTGAGGGGAGTATTAGATGTTAGTTTGTATATGGTGCTCTTTGCATATTTACCAACATTGTAACTTGTATATTTGGCAATTGGCTCATTGGAATAGATGAGAGTTCATTCGGTGTTCTTTGCATATTTACCTACACTGTAACTTGTATATTTGTTCTTTGGCCTATTGGAATAGGTGAGAATTCATTCCAACAAATCTATCTAGACACCAGCATCAAGCTAGTTCTTCCCTTCTGCTCCTCACAAGGACTCTCTATGGGGTGTACGATACGCGTCGACATGCGGGCAAAAAAAAAGGACTCGCATGTCCTGGTAACATTACTTGACATCCATTTCCAAACATAATACAAAGTTCACATTATTTCATCTGTACAGAATCCCCTTCCAACAGTCAAGTTAGAATTGCACTGAGAACTTTTTTGAACATATCAATGCAAAAAGACATGTAAGTTTTAAATTCTCGTAGAAAAGGATGTGGTACCATTTTGAAACAAGTACTTCCAATTTATTAGTCTGGGTACCCAATATTTATACTGAAACGGAAAGAAGGTTACTGTAACAAGAAAAGAGCATGGCACCAACAAATGAGCAGCAGCACAAAACAGCCAAACAATCAATCTCACTAAAAAACTTAACTTTTCATCCAGAAGACAAGAAACATGTAACTAATTTCGCCAACTGCTAGACCAAAAATAAAAAAGATTTCCTCCTTTTCAAATAGAAAACCAAGACTTCTCCGTAACTTTTCTATACCCCACCCAACCTGGTTTAAGTTTTAACTAATTGGAGATAGAGCACAGATGATAGAGAGCACTTCTCATTGCAAGAAAGCAATGCTGGTCATAAAAATAATTGAGCCCACTCATACTCATAGCAAACATTAAAATGGCTGACAATGAGAAGTGGAACTACTAATGGGAGGCAAAACAAATGCACAGGCAAAAAAACTTAGTTCTGATCAGGCACAACAATTTAAAACTTAGTTCTGATCAAGCACAACATCAAGCACAACAATTAAAACAGCCATTCGTCCATTCCACCAATGCTTGAAGAAGATGTAAATTACCACTTCCACCACCTGATACGCCAACAGAAAAGGCAAGTTGTACTGTGAATCCTCCACCAAAGTTTTCACCTTTATAACAAATCAAGTACCTCTCTGTTTGCCCCCTGATTCTCAAAATTGGAACTCTTAACCAAACGCATTTCATCACTCCCTTCGTTCAGAACTGAACCTCGCAGTGAAGCACCTTTGAGTCCTGCTATTTCCAGGAAACCCTCTTCCCCAGGATTCAGACATATACCGGTGCATGCCTAACTGTACCACCTAACTCGACGAGGCGGAATAGAAAACCACACAACAAAAACAAGCATTCACCCTCCCCAACCTAGCGCGAACACGCCATCATTGCTGCCACCGACACAAAAGAAACAAAACAGGAACATTTCGAACCAAGCCCCGGCCGTGCCCGTCCAGGCCAGCGTAACGCGCCCCAACCCAATCCGATCGGAACCCCCTTTCCCTGGAACCCTCGCCGCAATGCGACACCACGACAGGCACATCACAGGGATCGTCCCAAACGCGGACCAAACCCTAATTCCGCCCCAAATCGACAACTTCCGGCACCAAGCCGCGCCCTAACCACCCCCACCCCCACCCCCCACGTCTCCCGAGCCCCGAGAGGCATAGAAACCCCGCGGAGAACGCCCCTCCCGCTTCCCCGCACCAACCGCACACCCGCGACATTGCAGCACCAACGCCGCGCCGCCCCCCGCCCCCCGCACGGGCACGGGCAGGCGGGTAGAGGAGAGCAGACGAAGCCCTAGGCAGGGACGCTCACCTTCGGCGGACCCGTGGTGGGGCCCGATCGCGACGCCGGCCGTGGAGGATGAGGAACCGCCCTCCCCGCCGCCCGCCAACGCCTCCATCACGGCCGCCCCGGCATCAGATCAGCGCGCGAGGGGGAGGAGCGAGAGATGGGGGAGCGAGAGTGGAGTGGAGTGGGGGAGGAGCGACGCGAGAGGAGGAAGTGGGGAGTTCGAGGAGCCAAGCGTCCATCCCCCGGCTCGGACAGCCAGTCGTTTTGTTCCGCCCACTTTTTCGCCCGCGCTCCCTGCCCCCGCCCCAACAGAAACCAACCGCAGCTGCAAATCCTGGGCGCACCCCGCGAGTGCACACGGGACGGAGCTACGTCAGGGAAGTGCTAATATTTTTACGATTCCTACGAGAGCCAAAGGCGGAACTAGAACAAAAATGATCGAGATTTACCACTTCACTATACATATAACATCATATATAATTTTTAAACAATACTATACTAAATAGTAATTTATGTAGCAAAAGACTGCAAGAGATCGGAGGTTGGCTGAACCAGGGTGCACAGTTTTTTGGCTAGAGAGTGCACACATAGTATATACATGATAATATCTGCTAATTTTTTAAAGACCCGGTGTCCTGTGACACCGGGTGAGGCCACCTACTTCCGCCACTCACGAGAGCTAGAAACGTTTCCCGTGAAATTTATGTAAAATTCATGCAAAATTCCTACGTTCTAATTGGCAGTACACAGAGCTTTCGCTGTTTTATTTTAAAACAGTACAAGGCACCGCACACTCAACACACCACAGTACCACACTCACGCATATATACACAAGCACGTCCATTTATCAAAGGCATCCAAGATTCTTTAAATCACAGAGAGAAGGCATGTGTTTTATCACTGAATGCGTAAGCATTTGTGTACTCCTAAAATCAGTGGACACCAGCGTCAAGTATCAAGTTCAGGACTTGAACCTTGGAGGTCTGGGTGCACACCTGCACGTCTAACCATTTGGTCACTGTAATATCTCAATTTTCTGAGTTTCAAAACCTTTTTGAGTAGTTTAGACCTTTAGAAAAATTCACCAATTTTATTTAAATTTAATAAAGCTTAAATATGACTTTTAAAGTTAAAATAATTTAATGTGACTAATTGGAACATCAATTAAACCTAAAATTATTTTATTTGACTTCTTTGTGTTGTGGAATATTTTTTGAGTTTATTTGCTATTTTTATTTTGCCATTTAAATTTTTTGGTATTTCTAAATTAAAAAATCTATTTAAAATACATGAAATTTCTTCGGGCCGAATTCTTTTTGTCTCGACCCATTTCTCTCGCTTCTGACCCATTTTTCTCTCTCTCCCGCTTGCCCACACCTTGGGCCCACTTGTTAGCCTCCAATGTGTCATTTCTGACACGGACTCGCCCAAGCCATCGTCACTGACATGTGGGCCCAACCCCGCATTGTTCATCGTATTCGCCACCGTCCCGCTCTCGAACTCTATCGCCACCCCGGTTTCTTGGCATTCGTGCTAGGTACTCTCCCAGCCGCCACACTATAAAGGGAGGAGTAGCCCTCGGCTTTCGCACCTCAACCACACCGTCGTTGCTCAAAATCCCTAACCCTAGTCGCCGGAATCGCTCAGGGAGGAAAAATCGCCACCGAAACCTTCATCGACGTGTTCCTCCGCCGTTGGTGTACCTCGAGCCTCATCGTCACCATCGCCGGATCGCAAGGACTAGATCTACACCATCGTCACCTCAAAGTCCTCGAAGCATCACCGAACTCAACTTCTATTGACGACCATACGCCTCTACCGCTTCGACCTCATAGCCGGCCAACTCCATCATCCCCTTGCGTCCGTGAGTGCACCATCGAGTTCACCGTCGCACCAGCTACCTAATGCGCACCACCACTTGCTCCGCCGTGGACCAGAACGCCGACGACCATCGGAACCCGAGCCACACCGCCATCGAGCTGACGTGGATGCCATGTGTCAACCACGTTAGTGCCATCTCAGCTTCACACCCACGTGTCTACCACGTTAGTGTCGCGTTAGCTCTACCCGCAAACGCATCATAAAACAATCCATGTGGAATTGGTCCACGTTAGACCCACCCACTAACATGTCGACCCCACGTGTCAGGCCCACTGTTCCATGCACCCATGAGCCATAGACTGTGAGCCAAATCTATGGACCTAGTCCATAGACTATGGATCCCACCTGTCAATCTGTATTCCCTATTTTTTTTGGATTTTCTTTTAATTATGAAATTTATTACTGATGTCATGTTGATACAATATTTTAGGATTTCCTTTAGAAAGAAAATTCTAAAATCTGGAAATCGTATTTTTTTCATTTCTTTTTTGCTTAGATTTAAATCTTTCAAGAGTTTGTTCTTCATCATACAAACTCCGATTTAACCCATTGAGGTTTCTAAATTCATCTAAATTCAAGCCCTACCTTTCTGAGATTTTTATTTAATTTTTGGAGTTTATTTGTTGCTCTATTTTGTATTTATTTGGGTTTTAACTTTCGTTTGCGGGTAGACATTGATACTTAGGGAGCTTTCTAGGAATGAGGAGTTGATCAAGCTTAAGACTGGTACCAAGACTTGTTTCAAGGTAAATTGTACATTTGACCATGGTGTACCCATTTTTTCCAAAATTATTTTTATTCAAACTATTGTATGTTATTTCAAGTATTTAATTCTGTAAATGCTTTGGAATTAGCTATACACCTATTTGATTATATCCACCTTGCTCATTGTATTACCATAATCTTTTACCACTAGTTGGATAACTACCAATTGGTATCATTATAGCACCAACGTGGGTTGGTTAGATACGAATAGTTGCTTAGCCATTGCAACGAGTTATTGATATCATTTTGAGTTGCAAATCTAAACTTGATTAAGTGAATATAGAATACTTTATGGAAAGTTGTCTGTAGTATGTTGTTACTCATTGATGGCATGTGCTGCACTTAACCAACAGAGTCAGAAAAGAATTACACCAATGCAAGTGGATGAAAATGTGATATGGTGGAGCTGTGTACACTTGCGAAAATATGAATGTGATAGTTGGTAGTAATTGACAGTCTCACCTTGGTCAAGTAAGGACTTAATTTTGTACGTCATTGAACTGACCCATAACTGTACAACCATATGCCTGGTATGGGACATGCCTAACTTAGTAAGTTACGAAGTCTTGACATTGATTACTCAGGCAGATAGGTAAAACTATGTGCTAGGGTGGATGTGTGATTATGTCTATGTGACCATTCATATTTATGAATGGTTCACTGTGTTCAGGTTCAACGGTGTGCGATGGACCAACAACCTGTCTGGAGGTCTGGTGCCGTTAGTATTGCATAACGGGAGGGTCAATTGTCGGGATAAAGTTTCAAAAGGTTTTGTTATGATTGGTGGCTACACTGGTTATATCTTATGGGTAAAGTGTACAAACCTCTACAGAGAGTTAATCAATCTATTCGAATAGCCACGTCCACGGTCATGGACACGCTTGGGGATTTCACACGAGGGATAGATTTTCATAAAATCTATTGAGAAGGGGCAGCTGTGTGATTTAAAACTCATGTAACTGTGTGCAAGAAATTATTTAGCCTTCGTGTTCTTTGTGAAAATAACTGTGATACTAAGATTGTTATTTATTTTAAATTAGGCTTTCAATCTATTATTGTATTCAATTGCAAGTGTTGTTTTTTACAAAATAATCATAGAAGTCATTTCCTTTAGAATAAGCTATCATCTATAATTGCATTCTATGGTACAAATTCTTGAGTACTCAGAGTACTAATTCTTGTTGTAATCATTCAGCTGAAGTGGAGGAGTCTTCGCCTATTTTCGAGGAGGAGTTTTACGAGGAGGTGATCGCTAGGTCTTGATCCCAGTCAGTTGCCTGTGACAAGTCCATGGGTTCTCGCTAGAGTTGTTTCCGTTCCGCTGCCGTCTTTATTTAGTGTCAGTCCTGCGTGGCTTAATAAGTGTAAACTCGACCATAAAGTTACAGCCGTTATTTATTAATCAAATTAGTCGTTTATTTTTATATTCGTCTTGTGTGGAATGATATTAATCTATGTTGACACTGTGTGTACTAGTGTGATACTGGACTAATGCATTATACACAGAGGGTCCAGATTTGCATATTTGGGTCCTGACAGTCACACACAAGATATTTTTTATTTTATTTATGAAAGGTTCTTTAAAAACTTATTCTACCAAAATTTCCATGCATCGAGGTTTTTGTTTGTTTGTTTGTTTGTTGGAGCATGTGATATACTAATAGATTTACCGTTGAGATTTAAAGTTCAACAGAAGTTGATGTGCTGGTGCATATGAATTGTTTTGTAGTGCCCTCTTGTTTTTTTTTTTTTTTTTTTTTGTTGCTGGTGTTGGCTCCAGTGGAGCACTTGAATAGGTGCATATCATGATTGTGGTTCCACTAAGCTGTCTATTTTGACTATATTTGCGCGATGTGGCTAAGTTATAACCAAGTTACATGTTTAGCTTTGCGTACGTGTTCAAACGCTACAATGATGCCTCTCCAACTGTGCTAGCGCATAAAGGAGTAATTTAACAGTAATGCCATTTGATACTATATGTTTTATTTTCAGGTGTCTCCACTTTGAAGAAAATGTCATGACATAGCACCGGGGCATCCATTCGGAACTGCGATGTAGGTCTGGAATTATTCATCCCTTTCCCTTCTTATTCTCGAGTACATAATGCATGTACAATATACAAGTCAATTAAAGTTAGCACCAAAAGATCACACCTCAAATTCCGTAAAATCCCATGTACAATGACGGGTTATTTCTCACGAACTGTAAATCAAAAGATACTTAACTAACAAAGCAATACCATGTACTGCTAGGCCATCACCGTCATATGATGTTAAAACAATCACGCGTTATGTGGGAATCTATCGTTTTCCGATGATGTGGAGCTTGCCTAGCTAATAAGTTAAGACTGCGACTACCTTCTTGAATATTAATTTTAGAAACGTAACTATATATATAGCTAGTCAGAACATTTTATAATGGATGCACGCGTTAGCGCATGCCAAACAACTCAGTTTTTTTCCCCTTACTAGTAAAATGCCCATACATTGCAACACAATCCTAAACTTTATATATAAATAGCATTTCTTCTTTCGCACACATACATCGAAAGTGGGCATTATTTGCTGGGGATAGCCAATTGCCTGTTGGTGCAACAAAATTCTAAATAAATAAGTCAATTGAGAAAATGGTAATAAATATACATAATATTTATTTCCTTTGTATACAAATTATACAATCCAAATACATATAGTTACATTGCAAGCAGTCGATCATCAAGTATAAGGTACGAGTGTGGGCAACAATGGGCAAAACACCTAGATCACTTATTACTATAACAATCCTACAACGGCGACTCACTGAAAGGATTACTTAGTTTGCTCTATATTATGTAATTCAAACCAAATGATGATAATCTAAACCAATTTAAGTATTCCTGTCAGTTCTGTTTTTCTAAAAAGAACTTCGCAATAGCAAAGTGGGTTAAATAACAGCAGCTTGGGCCGTGCACCTGCACTTAGTGCATGTGCGACGGAAACCTCCATGAAGGCGACTAGCACCGTGGGTCGCAGACTGCGTCATAGTCCCGATTGTCTAACATCATCTGGTGAAGCAAACACTGCTTGTGTGTTAGACTCGCCGGTGTTGCCGCAGTAGGTTGCCGAGGCGTCAACTGATGTTCACAATGTCAGCCTCGACCTCACTGCCCCCACCACCAGGGCCCACATCTATGATCTGCACGACGGCCATGACGTGAATGTTGTGTTTCCACAGCTGGTGCTCCGGACAGCACACTGCATGCTAGTGCGCACCGTGGATATTGGACAACGTACAACTCCGAACATCGATCCTCGTCAGCTCGAGCGTCATCTACTCCTCTAACCGCATAATGCCACTGACCACCGTGTTAGCCACCTCCGATTAGTAGCAATCGTCCACCTCCACCTCCAGTCGTTCTGTACTGTCCGCAATGAGTAATACAATTTTTTCACACGAAGCAATCAAAGTCTGGCACAATCCAAGAACAATTTTTCACTGATATGCAGTCATCAATTCATTACATGAGAATTACCTTTTAAATGTACGAGACTGTTGACTCATCAAGAACCTTGTTCAATTGTTCCCATCAATGTCGGCGAAGGATGCAGATTAAAAAGAATAGAATTTTTTTTTTCAAAAATTTATGGTAGGTAAGTATGGAAGGGAAGAAACTAATTAGTGGTGTGCCAATTTGTGTTCAGTTCTCACCATCCATGAACCAGCTGTCGTTGGAGGGACCTGGCCGACGGTGAGGCGCATGCTATCACTGCTCCATAGTGCGTGAGCCATGAGGTCGTAACTACAATGCTTGGCTGAGGCTGCCTGCTACTCTCGTCTCCTCAGCCATGCCGCCCTCGTTGTTGTCGCTTCAACCATCTTCTTGCGACGACATGGACAGTAGTTCGCGCAAAAATTCGACAACTGCAATTGCAGTAGCGACCTTGTTGCCTGTCTCCGTCCACCACTGGCTACAACCTATGATATCACTGCAGACTCGATCCTTGATGCAGCTGCCAATGTTAGGGCCGACTGCCGTAACCTTAAATCAAGGACGTCACTCCTCACCTTCATTGGCTGCTACGCCTGTGGCGTCCACATGCAGGGAGGCCTTCACGGTCCACTGGACAATCTTACCCAGGCATGCGCACATGCATCAAGCCCCTATCTGCTGTCCCCATGCCCCTGATCCGGTGCCGTGCCGTTGTCCGCACCACGACATCACATTGGACAATACGAGTTGCGATGGGAATTGCACGAGAAAGAGGGAGAATTGTGGGGTAGTTGTTTCGCTTAATGAGGGGAAACGTGGGTAGGTAGTTGCGGAGAAAAGATATAGGTGGTGAGATGGTATTCGCTCAGGGAAAGAAAGGCTAGCCTATTTGTGCATCCTTGTTTTTTTTTCATTTTTTTAGAGCTGGTTTTTCAGGGGATCGTATTGCGTGCGCTGCGTGGACGAGAGGAGTGCGTTGCGCGGATACGGGACGGAGGATGGACAATCACCGAATCCTATTTTTAAGTAGTCGGAAGCTAATAGTTCATGCATAAGGTGTTAGTAGATGTTACACGCATGCAGTAGAAGTTGTGAAATGATCGAGTAGATTTTGTGGGTCATTTCTCTGCAAACTAGCAACTTTTTCCTACCAATGTGTTGTCACGGATCTAACGTGATCTTTTAGTTTCGGATAGGGTGTTGGGAAACGGCTCCAGTTCTTGGCGAAAACCAGCTGTTTTTCTTCATAAAAAAAATCAATATTTAGAAACTGGGGGTAGAAAAACCAAGATCCGGCTGGTTTGACGGGTTTCGGCAAAATCTGACTGGCTTTCGGCGGTTTTTGGAACCTTGGCCGGTTGCTCTGCGGAATTAGTTTGTCCTCACACAGACCAACGGATTTATGCAAAATTGACCTGGCTACCTTTGGCTTGCTCATTCCAAGCTTATTTGGTTTTATCAGTTGATAATAGTCTTCGCCTACTTGCATTAATTGCAGGAATTTTGTAGAAGTTTTGCAAGAATCCCAATTAGCAAAACATGCCTAGAAGCAACGACAAATTTTGACGCGGTTGGACCTTTATGTCCTCAGTTTGCTCAGGTTTGTAACCAAAATGTATTTTTTTCTTCTTCTTATTAGTAACCAAAATGTACATAGTTGGTGCCTGGTGGGACTTGAACAGAAAGACATCGGATGCCCCTTTGCCTGCTCTACTTGGATTTCCCACGAGTTGACGTCATGAGAAGATTGCTACTTTCACATAATAGTATTATTATAGATTTGAAGTGAGAGAAATTAATACTATAAAACGAAAGCACGGTGCCAAAGATCATGCTTTTTCCCATGTATGTCTGACTTTTCTTGTCTCGTATCTCCATTCCTCAAGCGCACATGATTCTGGTCTGATTGCTGTCGGTTAAATCGCGCTTTTGCGGCTATCATTACGTCCTCAAGATGTTTCTCCCGTTCAGCTGCCACTCTACGGTGACCTGCGATTTAGCCATGCATCCTTGATTAAAATGGAATCGCTGCGTTCCAATAAAAAAAAATTCTGACCAGGTTCAGCATGCCTGACCTAGTAAGAAAAAAATAAACCAGATGTTTACAAGAGGAAAATAAATTATGGTAAGCAGACTCATAAGCAAGTTCAGTGGATACACTACACTAGATGTCTAGAGTTGTCATATTTACATTAATCAATTTATTCCACTATGGTGTATAAGAACAAGAAAACCTTGTAGAAACAGTTTCCTAAACGTGTTTAATTATTTGTGCGACATCCTAGCTCGAGATGAATCGAGCCATGTGGCCCATGTGTGTGTGCATGAGAGTTTAGTCCCACCTTGCTTTCCAATGATGGACATGATCAACCTATGGTGCAAAGACAATAATAACTCATGGGTTAACAATTTTGCATAAGTTGAGAATAAAACACAGATGAGTTGTTGATGCAGCATCCTTAGCTATGTTGTTCTGCATAGTATTTTTAATTCATCAAGTATCTAAGAACAACACAAGCTTACTAAAAGAGTTGAAGAGCAAGAGAAGCTTGTGGGTGAAGCTTGTGTTGTTCCTGTTCTTCAAGTTCACGACAATCTCTGCAACAACTCGGAAGGATCTATCATGTACAATATATATATTTGGAAAGACTATCAAGACTACTTTCTAACGGATCAAACGACATACGATTTGGACCTTTCTACAAAGAGTTATGGCTATTGGAGCAAACCGTATGCAATGCTGAAATTCCAATCCGAATTTCATGCAGATTTTGAATCCGAATTCAATTCTAAATTCAATTCCGAATTGAAAGCACATTGTAATTCCAAACTAGACTAGGAGTAGGGCATTTTGGCCAGCCATGAGGGGTGGAAAGATCCTATATATTCAGAAGTAGACCCCATTGTATTTTTCAGACCACGAATAAACTAATTTTGAGAATTATACTCTTGTTTCCTAGGTTAGCCAAGTGCACCTCGAGGGAATTGGGAGTTCTTAATGCAAGACATCTACTTTTGCGTGGTTGAGTAGATGTGATCAAGAGCGTGTGGTTGGACGAATTCTTTTATCGTAGTTTGTTGTATTCACTACTACAAAAACATGCTATAGAAGACGTCTCTGTGATATGGACCTATCACAGACGGTTTCTAAATATAACCGTCTGTGATAATCGAAGTCATCACAGACGGTCTGTGATAGGTCCATATTACAGACAGTTCTTATTACGAACTATCTGTGATATGCTGGCATTATAAATACCTTGTCCCGACAGACCTTTTGCCCATTCCCATTTGAGCCGCCACCCCTGCTGCCTCCTCCCTCACTGTGCCACCTTAGAGAGGAGAAGGAAGGGAAGGAAGGAGGCAGGGAGGAAAAGGGAAGGAGAAAGCCAAAGAGAGGAGGAAGGGAGGAGAGGAGGAAGAAAGGGAGGAGGATCTCGCAGGATATTAATTTGCGATATTCGTCGTGAGCTCTGAGGGTAACAATCTGTAACCCTTTATATTTGCTTTAGGTTAATCACTGATAAATTTTAGTATGTTTGGTTAATAGGAAGAGTACTTGCGGTTTATTAATATAATTTAATACTAATTTGTTACGTGCGTAGTGTAGATGGATCGAAACTGGATGTACGTTGAGAACCGTGTGAGTGAAGAGTACATTAATGGTGTGTTTGCTTTTAGAAGTGTAACATTCCAAATGTGAATGTGTTTCAAATGTAAGAAAATGAGAAGAAATTAAAACTTTTATTGCATCTTGAAGTCCTTAATCATTTCTGTAATTCTTGTAAAGGAATTTTGGAAATCAAAATCAAAATCCTCAATTTACTCCAATCAAAAACCTCCTTGGCGAAGATCTTGTACCAAACCCATGTAAATAATTTTCCTGAGTTCTAGGAAGGCTTGGTAACACCTCTGAATTATCCCATGATTTTTAGAAATTATTTCATAATTTTTGGAGGCAAGTCAAACCAAGTCAAAGCTTGGTCAAACCCTAATTCACACCTTCTGGAATTTCTTGAGAAAAATGCAGTAAATAAAAATCTCTGAAAATTTTATGTAAGGTTCATCCTGCAGTCAGCAGCATCCAGTTAAAATTTCATAATTTTTGGAGCTGGTTTGCTAACTTAAATAAATTCTTCAAAAATCAATTGTTTAAATTCAAACCCTAACCGGTTTTCACTGTTCATTGGGTTCGAGTCAGACTCGGGCTCGAGCCACTTGACTGGGTTCGATCAACTAACTGCACCGCCTCGATCGTTTGGGCGCGAGCGTTGTGAGTCGTTGGATCGGCATCAAACGGCCCACGATCACGTGAACGTTCGGACCATCCGAGCGCGTCGATCCAAGTGAACCGTTGGATTCTAAATCAAGGGCCCACGATCGCGTGAACGTTCGGACCGTCCGAACGCCTCGCGCGACATGAACCGTAGGATCCAAATCAACGGTCCAGGTTTAAGCAAACAATCAAATCGTTATAATCACCCCGGTCTTTTTGAACCGTTCGATTTCAATCCAACGGTGGAAAAGTTGTCTCCTTCCTCGGGTCGGAACGAGCGTTGAGTCCAGCAATGGTGTGAGCAGAGGAAAAACGCGCAGCGTTGAGTCACCTCCGTGGTCGCCTTTAAACGGCTATCTCTGCGCACATTAAATGCCCGTCGTGCTCCTCCCGCAGAAGTCCATGATTCAACTGCTCCCATCGCCCTCAAGTGCTCTCATGGCAGTGTTGACCCGAAGGGAAAATATCACTGTTGCTCTCTGCCATTCCTCTATTTAAGCTCCATTTCTTCGCTCTTGGCTTCCTTTATCACTTCCGCAACTCTAGCTAGCACCCACGAGCGTGTTTGAGCTGCAATCACTCGAAATCAATTCGGTCGCCATTGCTGAGCTTCGAGCTTCGGTGAAGGCGGTACAACAGGGGCTCTCTCCTTCCAATTCTTGCTCCCTCTGCTCCATCTTTACTCTCTTGAGCTTAACCCTCACTCAATTTGGTTCATTTCGCTCAGGGCTTGACTGAATTTGGATTTCCCCATTTTCGGCCGAAATCCTCATTTTTCTTCACCGGGGCAGACTCAACCCTTCTCTGTGCATTTTCTGTGCTCAGGTAACTCCTTGTTAGTCCCTAGTTGCTTGGCACCCGCTTCCTTGGACCGCGGCAGAGCTCATTTGCATTTTTTGTTTTGGGCCACTTTCGGTCATCTCTCTCATCTCCGGCTTGCCAGCGTTCTAGACCGCCGCAGCCAAAACTGTTGGTACCATGGGGTGCGCCAGCTTGTTAGGAACCCATTTTGGGCATTTGCTCGCACCGCTGCGGCCAGAGTCGCCGGCGACGAGCCTATTTTCACCGTCGTTTTGTCGGATGAAAACAGGGACAAGTGTTTGAACGTGATTCGCTGTGGACCGTCGATCCTAAGATCTACGGCCCAGGATCGCGCGAACGTTTGAATTGATCGCACACCTTGATCTGTGGACCATTGGATCCAAGATCAACGGTCCCGATTCGAGTCCGCATGGATCATTGGATCCAAGATCAACGACTCATGTGCGTGTGAACGTTCGGACCGTCCGAACGTCCTGATCCACTTGAACCATTGGATCCAAATCCAACGGTGAGCGTTTAGGGTTTGTGAGTCGCGCGTGCGCGCGTTATCCCGTGGACTTGGACCGTTGGATCCAAGATCAACGATCCAAGTTCGTCCACGTCGTTTTAATTTCTGATTTTCCCCAAAGTATTATTTTTTAACTAAAAAATGTAGTTAACTTGTAAAATGCATAACTATTTTATTTTATTTCCTTTTCGGTTGGTTCAAATTTTGTTAGTTACATTTTTAACTAAAATTTAATCTAAAAATGATTATAACCTCAGTTTATCTCCAGAAAATTTTGCTAAAATGTTAGTGCAATGAATAGTGGCATTTAGGATTTATAAGGCTGAGCAAAATTGTTTTGCTCATATCTTTTGTATTAAGCATCCAAATCAATTGGTTCTTATTGCTAAATTCCTTATAAATCATGCTCTTGCTACTGTAAAATTTTTAGTACATTTGGAGAAATTTTGCTGTTGAGTCTTTGTGTTTTATTCGTTCTTATCGGTTCTTTTTCGCTTTCTCGTTAGGTTCCGAAGAGCACGTTGATAACTTATGTGATCCTCCGCAATATCTTGAACCACAGCAAATAGGCAAGCAGTTTGATCATGTTAATCCCAGTATTTTTCAAGTCTAATACATTGATTTCAACTTGTATGTATGCATTGCTATGTTGTTGTTAAATTATGGTTAGCATCCTATAGTTGCATAATCTGTAGGAATTAATTATCCTCTACTACCATGAGCCTAGGTTATTTACTGTGATTTGAGTTCGATGGATGAGCTCTTGTCACTTAGTAGATTGCGAATTGAAATTGCTTAGAAATGCTTAGTTTCGGTAGTAATGGGCGATCATCGATTTTAGTTGATGATCTTGATCACACATCTATTTATTATTCCATTATGTCCAGCACTTGTGCTTTGTTACTTCGTAAAGTCAAGAACTGAAAATAAAATTGTTTTAGACTTGGGCACAATGGTATGTTGGTGTGATCTGTTGGTGTGAATGGAATGGTGCCTAGGTCATCAAGGACCGAGTTACTTGTGTCACTAAGCCAAGCACTTTTGCGTGCTAACCACGCGAGAGGGATATGGGACCTATCTTGACTAAGTTCTTTGGCGTGTGTTATCTCCGAGTCGCAGGAGGGGATTGTGTGTGTTGTGTGAAAAAGGATATGTGTTCTTGTGTTGGGTGTGCGGTGGTGGAGATTTCGGGTAGGCTCTCCACCTCGAGGGGCGTCGTAGTTGTCCAAGGCTTTACCGTGAGGGTAGTTGACCGATGCTTTACGATGACTCGACTGGCGTATGAGTTTCTATCCATACAGGCTCGCATGATTAATGCACAATATTAGAAATATCTCGTAGGACTTAGCGTGTAAGCATACCTAAGGAAGTGTGCTTAATAGCTTGGCAAAAAGGCGATGCAGCGTTGGGTACATTGGTACACCCCTGCAGGGATAAAACTATTCGAATAGCCTCGTCCTAGGTTATGGACATGCTTGGTAAGGTCGTGCAAGAACTAGACTACAACCTTTTAAATTAAAATTTTGACATGGTTGGTATGAATGGGTAATTCATGCTATTGTTGTGGTGGCTAATGGTTTAGTCACTTCCAGGATTGTTGTTGTCATCTACCTATTGTTATTATTGTTGTCGGTTTCTGTTATTTGACATTAAAAACAGATTTATTAACTTGCTTTTAAATGTACTACATTATTGCAAATAAAGATTACTTTATACCAAAAATGAAACATACAGCCTCCACTTAAATAAGCTTGCATGTAGCATATGTATAGGTCTGTTATTCTACACGTAAGTCTTGCAGAGTACAATTTTGATACTCATTTGCTTTGCTTAACTATTTGTTGCAGAGGAGGAAGGTAAGCCCCAAGGGCCTCACTTTTGTGAAATGTGATGCGGGTTCGACGACTAGCTTGGCGGTCCAGTCGGTTGCCTTGTGGGTTAAAGGCACACTGATTGGCTCTTTTGTTTATGACCATCTTATGACACTTTTGCTTCCGCTGTTAAATTTTTGCATTTACATGTATCTGGCCGGTTGGCATCTCTTTTGTAATAACTATCCTTTATTTATTTCAACTTCTGGTTTGTTGTTGTGCTTCGGTTCTATGTGAATGAATGGAATTGATGCATGAATTTTGTAAAGGGGTGTGTATACTGCATTTCTGGGAAGTATACATGTCTCGAAGACACGAGTTATTTTGTTTGTGATGCTAGTGTCAAGTGGTGACTAAGCATTACAAGCCCAATAATCTGGGGTCCTCACAAGAAGAGCTGCCGAGCAGGATATGTTGAAGAAGGGGATAAAATTTATGCACTGTCCATACATTGATTGCGGTAATATGAAAATGTTTAACAACCCGACGCAGATCGAAGCTCACTTGATTCGAAGAGGTTTAAAAAAAGGGTATACATGTTGGACCAGTCACGGTGAAGAGTAGATTATACAGGAAGTTAATAATGACGACATCGCCGAGGAAGTCAACAATATACCGGATGTGGACTGTGCTTTTGATGAGGATAGGTCGCATGATGACAATCTGGATCAGATGCTACGCGATGCAGAAGAGAACTACAGTGAGAGAGAGTTTTGTAAATTCGAGGGCTTAATGGAGGACTCGGGGAAACCTTTATTCCCTGGTTGCAAGCCGAAATACATAAGGTAGTCAACCATGCTTGAACTGTTGAAATTGAAGGCAAGCAATATTTGATCCGACAAGAATTTCACAGCGCTGTTAGGTCTCCTAGCGGACATCCTTCCGGAGGGAAATTTTTTGCCCAGAACCGCCTACCAAGCCAAGAAGGTTCTTTGTCCATTGGGAATGGAAGTAGAAAGAATACATGCATGTCCGAACGATTGTATCCTTTACCGTGAAGAGTATGTAGACATGCATGTATGTCCCGTTTGCAAAGCATCCCGATACAAGCGTAAGAATACTGCTAAGGCGAAGCAAGGATCTCCTGCTAAGATGTTGTGGTATCTGCCTGTGATCCCATGTTTGAAGCGTTTATTTGCGAACCGACAGGAGGCAAGATTGATGCGTTGGCACTCGGAGGAGCGTAAGAAAGATGGAAAGCTCAGACACCCTGCTGATTCTGCCCAGTGGAGAAACTTCGATCGGAGCTTCAAAGAGTTCGGTGCGGAACCAAGGAACGTAAGGTTAGGGTTGAGTACAGACAGAATGAATCCTTTCGGTAACATGAGCGTGAGACATAGCTTTGACACGTGAATCTATGTATGTACAACCTTCCTCCTTGGCTGTGTATAAAGCGGAAATACATTTTGATGTCACTACTTATCTAAGGGCCGAAGCAACCTGGGAAAGATATTGATATGTACCTAGCACCATTGTTGTAAGATCTTGTGACACTGTGGAACGAAGAGGTACAAGTATAGGATGCGTACAAACGAGAGAAGCTCACTTTACGTGCCATATTGTTCTGCATCATTAATGATTTTCCTGCCATTGGTAACCTGTCAGGGTTCAGTACAAAAGGAGCCAAAGCCTGTCTGCACTGCTTAGATGGCACCGATAGTGTATGGCTGAACAACTCGCGTAAAACTATGTATATACAACACCGTAGGTTCCTTCCCAAGATTCACCCACACCGCAAGGTGAAGAAACAATTCGACGGAAATAAGATTGAGTGACATCTTGACTTCCGAATAGTCAGGGTGTTACAGTTGGTATCAGAGCGGGCTTTAGGTCCGTAGTTAATACAAAATATTTAATTGACACACTGTGCACAGTAGGAGGGTTTGGGTAATTCATTACTTCCGCATTTGCATTGATGTTTTTCACTTATTACTCGGATGATGAATTGCTTCGTACTTTTATTCCTATTAAGTTAAATGTTTGGCTTTGTTTGTTGTGATGTTCTTTGATGGCAAGAGGTAGAGGCCGTGGCCGTGGTCGTCCACCGACCGGTGGTCATGGTCGTGGACGCGGTCCGGCTGTTCCATCGTCTTCATCTAAAGGGTTGGCTGGTGCTGCTACTGAGGAGATTGCCTCAGCTGCGCCTCCGGTCACTGAGCCTCCGGCCGCGTCAGCTGACCTCATTCAGAATCTCCTGAGGGAGAACCAGCAACTCCGCTTGACAATTGCGGCGACATTCCTCTTCTTTGTACCTCTGGCGAGAACCCGTTCTTCTGCGGTTCCACCCGAGACTAGGATGAGTCCCCGTGAGTGGATGTCGCTTCGCCTGGACACCTTCGACGGAGCGGGTACTCCAGTTCAGGCTACCGATTGGCTGAGATACATGGAGAGACAGTTTGGGGCTCTAGGGATGACTTCTGCGCAGAAGGCGCGGTTTGTAGCATTTCAGTTGAAAGGCCAGGCTAACATTTGGTGGGAAGGATTGCTGTCTGCTAGGACCCCCGTTCAGGGGCCAGCCACTTGGGAGTTATTTGTGGAGCACTTTAGAGCAAAGTACTATCCAGATTCCTTCATTGAGAAGATGGAGCAATCGCTGCTCACTTTTGTACAAAGGAAGATGACAGTATCCGAGTATGAGGCTGGATTCAACAATCTGGTGCGCTTTGTACCAGCAGTGGCGAATGATGATCGAGAGAAGGCTAAGAGGTTCCGACGGGGCCTCAACCAGGAGTATCACAAAATTATACGGGCGACAGGACTGCGCGACTTCAGCTCGGTAGTCGAGCAAGCTAGAGGGATAGAACTGGAGAAAGATCCCTCTTCGCAGAGGAAGGGAGCTGGTGGCCCTGTTGGCACTGGTGGTTCTGGCAGTGGTCAGAAGCGGAGTTTTGGCGGGGGAGGTGGGTCTTTCCAACGACCTGCTCCCAAGAGGTTTCACGGGGGCTAGTACTCTCAACCTGTATAGCAGTGGCAATCTTCCTCTTCAGCGCCATGTTCATCGTCTTCCACCCACTCGATGCGCCCTATTCCAGGTCAGGGTATGAAGTGTTTCCGGTGCGGTGAGGGACACCGAGCCTCAGAATGTTCCTTCAAGGGGACATGCCGTCAGTGTGGTCATGAGGGCCACAAGTCTTCAGTGTGCAAGCTGTAGGACCGGAAAGGCGACTAAAGGGGGGGGGGTTGAATAGGCGCTTTCAAAACTTTCTCGCCTAAATCAAAAACCAACACGAACTTTACTCCTTTAGCTATGAAAGCTAAGAAGATCAGTAAGCACACAACGGAAGCCTTGTGTTGGATTTGATAAACCCCTCAACCACACGACACAACCGGAGAAAAGAACTCACAGTTCCTTACTGGAGACTGGCGGTCTGACCGGCTACCACAGGCGGTCGGACCGACGGTCAACAATGATCCGGCCGGCAACCAACTAGCGGTCGGACCGGTGGGCGGCGATTCGACCCGGCAAGCGTGATGCGAATACAGGCGGTCGGACCACCGTTGAAAGTCCTGTCGGACCGGTAGAGTCGAAGCGAAAAACTCCACCCAAAACCAAAACGAAATTTGATCCAACTTTTGTTTCAACCAATAAAACTTGACCAAATTTCGAGCACACCTCCCTAATGATATTAGAGACCTATTTCTAGCGACGATCCGTCAGATCCACTTCGCAGAATCGATCTCTCGAGATTTTTCCAAAGAAGTGCACAAACCCTAGAAATATGAAAGTCTTGATTCAAGACTTGCTTGTGGGGGTTGATGGTCTAGATGACTCTAGGAGTAATCCCACACATCAAAGCAAGATAAAGAAGGTCAAGAGACCAAGCATGACCCTTTGAATCAAGGAAGCACCAAAATCATCCAAAAGGGAGAAGAACACAAAAGGGAGCAAACGATCTTTCAATTGAGCATCACAAGATTGTTCGATTACACAAGATGCTTACAAAGCCTCTCCAACAAGGAGGGCAAGAGCTCAACAAGGAGCACACTCCAAACCCTAGTTCTCCTCTCCTCTGCTCCAAACCCTAGAAAAGGAAGAAGGGGCTAAAATGAATGCTTAGCTTTGTTTTCCATCTCCCCCTTCCTATTTATACTAGAGAGCTAGGGTTTCCTTTTTGGGGTCACTTACACATGGGACCCACACACAAATAACTCTTGAAGCAATGCACCGCTTCACCACGTGTAGGTGATCGGCGGTTCTCATCGCGTCGCCAAGCCTCTCTTGTCCGAATCCCGCCGGAACCTCCAAGAGACTCGCATCGATATCCGCACCTTTGATCCAACCGGTATGCATCGAACCACCCGTTCGATCCATCCTGTCCATCCTGCACCATGCTTGTGTCACACGACCTCACCCGGTATCCCTGATCGTTCGGACCTCGGCTCTCCAAGCGTAGTCGATCCACTCACCGTTGGCGTCGTTGACACGCAAGCCACCGCACACAATAGACAAACAAATCGTTTAGGGAACAAGTTCTTCACAACTTGACCCACGTCGATTCCATAATGCAATATACAACAATAAAGCATTGAAGTTCATATGATAACACAATCAAAACCAACTCAATGCAACACTTGGCTAACCTTCAAGCCAATGCGGTCGGCCCAGCCCCTCGGGGCGGTCCGGCCGATTCATCTTGATCGGACCGCTCCCACAACAGCGGTCGGACGGTCCAAGACTTAGCCAAATTTTCAACTCAAAATTCGAAACATTCGGAATTTTCAAGCGAATAGAACTTTTGATTGAGAGCTCCAAAAATGATGGGACCACATCCAGGAGACTCCCCTCACTTGCCTACACAACCTATTTTTGGATTAGCCCCAAAATCCAACTTTAGGTCAGTAGGTCCGGCCAAGCCACCCTCGCGATCCGGCCGTCACTGCGGGCGGTCCGCCGCCAGCAGCGCCGGTCGGACCGCACGTGGTCGGCGACAAAGATGAAGCAAACCCGAAAATGCGAGATTTTGCAAACCAACAACGCCATTGCCAATTGACTCATCATCCTGAGATCGTGCACATATCCTCACGATATCCACACAAGCAGAACCCAGCGAGCATCATCAGATGGGAGTCAGTCCCAGCAGCATCTTCTACCAGTGTTCCTCGGGGTTCGGTTCAGGCCCTAGCGGCAGTTTCTGCGCCTCAGTTTCCTCCAGGGCGGGTTCCTCCTGCAGCCTTCCCTCCGACACCTCCTGCGCGGTTCTACTGGAACCCCGTACCATCTGCACCACCGGGAGTCTACGCGATGCCCACCCCTGGGACTATGGGGCGTCCTGACGTGGTGACAGGTACTCTTCTAGTCGATTCATATAATGCTTTCGTTCTATTTGATTCAGGGGCTACATATTCTTTTGTGTCCCTGGAGTTTGCTAGAAGAGCGGGGTTGAGTTTGCAAAATATTTCTGAGTCTGTGGTAGTCAGCTCTCCGGGGGGTCTTATTTCTAGCTCTTCTACTTGTCCTGGCTGTTCCATCATTATCGATGATGAGGTTTTCACCGCCAACTTGATGGTAATTCAGTTGTCACCATTTGTTGTTATTCTGGGTATGGACTGGTTATTCCGATACCGTGACAAGATTTGTTGTTTCTGGAAGATGGTGACTTTACAAGCCCCGTCCGGTGAAGAGCTGGTATTTTAAGGCAGTGCACCGTCTCATTCGTTGTTCGTGTTGGCTAGTCTGTTTTCTAGTTGAAGGACCGAAATGACAACAGAGGGTTGGTGAATGGTGCCTTTAAAAATTAAGAACTCCTCTTTACTGTATTTAAACAAACCTACAAAGCCCTATGGAAATCTCAAGAAGAGAAGTGAAGCAAAATCAGAGAACGAAAACAAGCTTGAGAACGTTTCGCCGAAATCGGAAGTTCCGGTCGGTCAGCGAAAGTTCCGAAATCGGAAGTTCCGCTGCTTAGATGGCGGAAGTTTCGATTATCCTGACAGAAGAACAGAGCGCACTGGAACGATTCAAAAATTCGAAATACTTTTGATTTGCTGCTCTTCTCAGGTCAAGTCTCACAGGACATCATCCTAAACAACATCTTGACCTTATGAGAAGAAATCGCAGACAAAGATCGTCTAATTAAAGAGAAATCGAATTTCTTGAAGAAGGGGTAAGAGATGCCACAAACTGAAATTCAAGAGGTTCTTTGATTCTTGACTCATGAAACTTTGAGGATATATTAGCAATATCAATAAGACTCTAGATATCAAGTTTCATGCCATCTCATAAGAAGAATCAAAAGTTTCACCAAAACCCTAGATATTCAACGTATAAACAGAGAGAAGGAAGAGGCATAAACAAAGAACCAAAACCTCAGAATTTCATTGATAGGAATCAAAAGATTACAGAGGCAAACACAGAGGAATGATTACATGAATTTCAGTTCATCCTCTCCAACTCAACAAACTCTCCAAAAAGCAAAACAAACTCTCCAAAAGCTCTTTTGCTAAAGCTAACCCTAATTTTCTCTCTCTCAAAAAGTTCAACCCTACAACCAGGGGTTCACCTCTATTTATAGCCCTTGGCTAACGGGTCTCAACCCATTAAGCCCGCTACACCGAACGAAACCGCCTCCACTTGTGCGCTTTGCGAAAAAGACCGTTTAAGCCCTTACGCACCTTCTGGAAGCCTCCCGTACACCTTGCTGTCCTTGACTCGCAACCACTTCAAGATTCACGTCGTCTTCGACACATCCCGACTGTTCTGACCTCAACGCCGCCTGCGCCTAGTCCAATCACCTCGTGTCTCGCCACGACTTCGTCTCGATGTCCTGCAGTCAACACAGACAAACACACATCACATAGTATTGCCCAATATCATAGCATCAATATTTGAACAAGACTCAAACTCATACAAACTCAAAATCACAAACTATGCCTTTCTGCACAATTCTGTCCACAATCGGAAGTTCCGCACTTACCATTGCGGAAGTTCTGCACTTCCCATTGCAGAAGTTCCGATTATCGGACCGTCCGCACCCCCAGGTTTGAAGATCCGATTGTCGTCACAGCACAACACTCTTGTCAGTATTTTAGGAAGTTCCGCGATCCCAGGTGCGGAAGTTCCGATTATCAACTCACCAGAACACATTTCCCTGATTAATCGCAAGTTCCGCTTTCCAAAGTCAGAAGTTCCGATTATCGGAACTTCCGCTACATACATGGCGGTAGTTCCGTTTCTACTGTTTCATCACAGAAACAGTAAAAACAGAGAGACTCAACTCTCAACCTATTCAACAAGTTGTCAAATACTCATCACTCACAATGGAGGACCTCTCACATGGTCTCTCAATCTCCCCCTTGATGAGTATATTGACAATCACCGAAAAAATATAAGATGAGTTTGAGTTTAAAATCAAACAAGGTCTGAACAAGTAGTACAGAAGCTCAAGACCATGTTGACAGAAGAGAAAGACTTGAGACATAGATGAAAGAGCAAAAAATTTTTCCGCAAAACTCAAGGCTTTTCTCCAGAAGACTTTTTCTCTCCAAAATTCTCCCCCCTTGGCAATAAAATCATCAAGATGTATTAAAGAGAGGAAATGACTATATGAAATTCATTTTAAGCATTTGGAGCCATGAAGATTATCCAAAAGGACTAGCAGAGAATTACACCAAGCCATAAGTCATAAGAATTCCATTAAGATCATGACAATTAATGTGTAGAAGAGCTAAGCCAAAGAAAGCATAATCTGAGAGTTGGTCCAATTTCTTTAGCATGTCAAATAAAACAAGATTGTAGTCTAGCTAAAAGTATTCAAGGATGATACAAGCCATGTCAAATACTCTAAGTGGAACCAAGAAGCATAATATTGAACAGTTTAGAGTGCTACCAGTTGAAGAAAGACTCATTTGATCAAGTACTTGGTCTGTTCGAAGATAAGCATTTTTCGCACAAGTTTCTTTTTCTGGAAACATAACTATGGCTTTATCTTAGTGAAGCAAGTCCTGGACTAGGTGCCATCCACAACTGCCTCCTAAGCTTAAACTATTTTTTTAAAATCTTAATCTTGTGCTAGATCCCAAGCCTTATGCGACCACTCCAAGCAACAGACTTAAGGAGGTGATCTTAGGTCATCCAAGGCTCCCCTTGAGTTCATGCCTAGTGCAATGGCAAGCAGTCTCATGAGAAAGAGTTGGTGAGATCAGTTTTTCGCACAAAAGAGATCATTTTTGCTTTTGAAGTTTTTAGACCAATGATTAAAGATAAGTCATGTTTCTTAACGAACTGACATAGCTTACTCTGAACCTCAATAACGATTCAAGACTCAACTCAGCCTACTTGACATGGCGAGAATCATAAAAGGATAACTTTGAGAGACCATGTGAGAGGTCCTCCACTCTGAGTGATGAGTATTTGACAAGTGTGTTGATTAGATTGAGAGTTGAGTTTTTCGGTTTGGACTGTTTCTGGGCTGAGTCAGGGTAATCGGAACTACCGCTGTGTATGGAGCGAAAGTTCCGATATATCGGAACTACCGGTGTTGAAAATAGGAACTTCTGATTTTCCTGGGTTTTGAGTTCGGCTGAAGGAAATCGGAATTTCCGCACAAGGGGTAGCGGAGTGTCCGATAATACTGACATTGAGTGTTCTCTGAGGTACCAAATTGGAATCAAATATCCGAAAGTCGGTTGTTAGGATATCGGAAGTACCGCATGTGAGCGCGGAACTTCCGATAATCTGACGAGTGCGGATGTTCGAAATCGGAACTTCATTTGTAGTAAATCGCGAACTTCCGATTGTGTCCGTAATCGCGTAGAAGGTTAATTTGTGGTTTTGATTTTGTATGAGTTTGAGTCTTATACAAATGTTGATGCTATGATATTGTGCAATGCTATGTGATGTGTTTTGTCTGTGTTGACTGCAGGGCATCAAGATGGAGTCGTGGCGAGACACGTGGACCGGACTAGGCGCAGGAGGCGTTGAGGTCAGAACGGTCGGGATGTGTCAAAGACGGCGTGAATCTTGAAGCGGTTGCGAGTCGTGCACAACAAGGTGTACGGGAGGCTTCCAGAAGGTGCGCAAGGGGCGAAAGGGTCTTTTCGCAAAGCGGCAAAAGTGGAGGCGGTTCCGTTCGGGTGTAGCGGGCTTAATGGGTTGGAGGCCCATTAGCAAAGGCTATAAATAGGGGAGAACCCTGGAGTTAGGGTTAGACTTTTGAGAGAAAATTAGGGTTAGCTCTAGAAAAGGATTTGTTTTGCTTTTTGAGAGCTTGTTGAGAGGGAGAGTATGAACTGAAACCTATTGTAATCATTCCTCTTTGCGTTACCTCTGTAATCCATGTTTCAATCCAATGAAATCTGAGGTTTCGATTATTTGATTTTGCAACTCTCTCTCTCTGTTCATGTTGAATATCTAGGGTTTTGGCATATCTTTTGACTCGTTTTATGAGATAGCATGAAACTTCATATCTAGAATCGCTTTGGTATTGCTATTACTTCCTCAAAGTTTCATGCTCTAAGAATCGAGAATCTCGCTTATCATTGGTTTTGGTCTTTCTTGCCCTTCTTCAAGAAATCCGCTTTTGGTTCGATTATTGAATCTTTGGTTGCGATTCTTCTCCATAAGGTCAAGATGGTGTTTAGGATGATGTCTTGTAAAACTTGACACGAGAAGAGCATTCAAGATTAAGTAGTTTGAATTTTTGGGCAAAAACCGAGCGTTCGTTCTTGGTCGGGATAATCGAGCTTAGATTTTATGCGTGGAAGTACATAGCGGAACTTCCGCGATATACATCATGGAACTATCGCAGCGGAACTTCCGCAATCACGCCGGAACTTCCGATTTCGTAAGAACGACTGAAACTTGCTTTTGTTATTTGATCTTGCTTCATTTACTTTCTTTAGATCTTGAGAGATCTTTGTAGGCTGGTTTTAAATCTGATGAAGGGAGTATTAATTTTTAGGCACCATTCACCCCCCGTGTTGCCATTTCGGTCCTTCAATTGGTATCGAGCGGTTAGCTCTTCTTGATAGATCTTAACCGGTCGGTTGAGCCATGGCAACGGACAAGTATTCCACCAAGCCTCCAGTTTTGATGGTCCGATTACCCTTCTCGAAGAGCCGAATTGAAACTTACATCCGTGCTCGTGGGTATGCCATCCGGAGAAAGGTGAAGGTTAGATTTCTTTGTTCTCGCCGATGAGAACATCAATTTGGAAACATGGCCGATGTTGAGGCAAATGCTAAGGCAAGGAACATAATCATTCGTGGTCTAAGGTATGAGTTTGATCGTATTTCCCATTTGATTTACGCTTACGACATCTGGGTGACCCTCGATGCATACCATGAGGGCACCACTCGATTAAGACAGTTAGACAAGACCCGTTCAAGCGTGAATATAGTAAATTTGAGATGCTTTGTGGCGAATCTCTTGACGAGTGCTTTTCGGCGTTTTCACAAGATTTTGAGCAACCTCCGAGCGGTCGGTCTTACATACCCGACTCGGATAACGCCGACAGATGCTTTCGCGACTTGATCTTCGTGTTTGGGAGATGAAAGTGACTACCATCAAAGATAGCACGGACCTCTCGACCACGACTCTTGATGCGCTTTACTCGCGTCTCAAGACTCACGAGATTGACATTGTCTCTCGAAGGTCAAGTCACAATGATGGCTTTAGTCACCGATCCCACTTCGGATCTTCTTCTCGAGTCGTCGTGGGTTCTCCTAGCGCTCTCTCGTGACATAAGCGATGATCGGTTAGAGCGACTTGAGGATGAGCAGCTAGCCCTCCTAGCTCGGAAGTTTTCCCATGCTTACAAGAGGAGGAGGGATGGTAAAGAGGAGGTCTGTGATTTTTTTCGAGTGTGGTGGCCCCAACCACATCCGAGCAAACCGTCCCAAGCTTGGGAAGGGCAAAGGTGACTATGGCGGTCCAAGCAAGAACGACTACATCGACAAGAACCGCAACACGAAGCCCTCAAAGACTGATCAAGGCAAGAAGAAGTTCCGCAACTTTGGGAAGGCAAAGAAGTCATTCCATCGCGTCCTCACCGCCTCGATTTAACGGACACCGGCGAGGTGGAGGGGTGGAGTGACGATGATGGGAAGGACGATCATGATCCCAAGGACGGCGGCAACTTCTCGGCATGTGCTTCATGGCCCTCGGCGAATCGAGCGACAATGAGTCACTCCGACTCAGATGAGGTTAGTCCCACTTATGACCGACTTAATGATGCTTTTCTTAAGCTAGGTAGATTCCATGCTAAGTCTAGGGCTAAGTGTCTTTGGGTTGGAGAAGGAAGTAGCTAGACTATCACGGAGCTTTCTTTACTTACATCCGCTCCCTCCCGTGATGAATGTGACACATGTTGTGCTTTGATTGATGATATGGATAAACTAAGGACCTTACATGATAGTGTATCCTCCGAACTTGACATGATTAAAGTAGAGAACATTAGCCTTCTTGTGAATTAGAGATGAGTAGGGTAGCACCTCCTTCATCCACTCTTTGTTGAGGCTCTCGCTTGCACCTCATGTGAGGTTAAGGACAATTCGCTTAGAGGTCTTTATACCATGTTGCTTGATCTGCTCAAACTTGTGAAAATTGTAATAATCTCAAGATGAACCTAAAGCAGGCAGATCACAAAATTGTTGAATTTCAAGTCTGCGCTACTAGAGCCTATTGTTTCTTGTTTAAACTGTCCTAAGTTAATCAATGAACTAGAATCAGATCAAGCGGTTTCAAGAAATGATTGATCACGAGAATAAATTGGCTCAAGATGCTTCTAAGGACCTTGTTAGCTCACCATGCAATCATTGTTATAAACTAAAATGTGATTTGGTTGCCTTGGATGAAAAATGTGTGAAGCTAACTAAGGACCTTCTAGAGACACAATCATCTCGCTTATATTGTGTGTTGGGAAGAAGTCTAAGGGTTTGGTAGAGACGCCTAGCAACGTGAACCAATCTGCTAGCTAGATGAGGACTGTCCCCCAAAGTCGGGTGTGCGTGCACAAGCCAATCTTTCCTCTCTTTGTTGGTTCTTCTTTCGCTCCCTTACCTCTCTTGTCCCTTCTTCCCCTCGCTCTTCTTGCACCTCTTTCTTTTGGAGTGTCGGATCTTATGAACACTCTCGAGAGGTTTGTAGGAGGCAAGAAGAAGCTCAATCTCATTCTAGACAAATCTAAAATTTGCAGATTTAATCGTGGTCTAGGATATGATATCCGAGGAGGATATGAGGAAGCATCCACCGTCGTGCTCAAAACCATAGCACTGTGTGATCAAAACTAAGCCGGGGTGAGAAAGTCAATTTTAAGTCGTGGGTTTTGTTCAAAGGATTTCGACAAGAAGGTGATTCCACTGCGGCTTCGCCCCTCGTAAGGCGAAGTATCATTGCACCTTCAGCCGTAAAGATGGACATTTAGTTGATCATTGCTTCAGCGCGCCAAGATCGCGTAGAGACCGTGTTGAGTTTCTTAGGCACATTCGTGGTCACCCCAGATCTTGAGTGCACCTAAGACCAACATGAGGTCTAGGTTTGTTCCATCGATGATTTTGGGCAAGATCGAGGACTTGGTTTTTCCGAGTTTTCTTATTTTCGTCCTCATGCTCCGTTGGTCGTAACTTCGCCGTCCCGAGGGTAGATCTCGTGTTTCCTTTCGAGATAGCTACTGCGGCGAGATCAAGATATTATCGCACTTCGACTCGCTCTCCCATAGCAATCGGATCCAAAGAACAGTCGAGATCTTTGACTTGTTGAGTGACAGAGCGTAGGGTAGATAGAGGTCGGTCTTGCTTGACTACTTCATCATTCGCCGTGTTACTCAAGATTGGGTGCCAAAATCATCGTTGATTCACCCAAGATCGAGACTTTACTCTGTTTGACTCGAGGTTGCCGAAGGAAAGGTCCGGATTGTAGACTCGGTTGTTCACGTCATATGGTGGTGAGTCTCGTTGGTTTTCTTCCTAGCTAGCGCGCTCCGGTGATGAGGCGATCACCTTCTGGAGATGCTTCATTTGGGCGCGTCATTGCTAAAGGTCTTGTGAACATTAATGATTCTTTTATTTTAAAAGATGTTGCCTTAGTAAGTAAGCTGCGATATAATCGCTTTCGATCTCTCACTTACGATGATGGTTTCGAGGTGAGCTTTAAGAAAATAATTGCAAAATTCTTGATTCTTGGGTAGTCTAGTTTGCGGGATTTCTCGATATGGGAGGATCTTTCGTGCTGATTTTTTGGATCTTCCGTGATCCTCTCCGATGTTTAATTGCTTCGAATCCGTGATTTGACTTTCGGCATAGGAGACTTGGTCATATAGGATTTGATCATCGACCGAGTTAGCGCCACGATCTCATTCGTGGTTTGCCAAAACTCAAAATGGTCAAGGATCTTGTTTGTGCTCCTTGCCGCAAGCGGCAAAATGGTTGACTTCACATCCTCGATTCTGATGACTATGACGGATGCACGGATCAAGCGCTCCATATGAACACAGTGGGACCGGCTAGAGTGCGGTCAATGGGAGGAAGTGAGTGCGTACTTGTCGTGGTCGATGACTTCTCGAGGTATTCTTGGGTATTTTTCTTAGCCTCGAAGGATGAGACGCGTTTACTCTTTTCGTGGTCTTTTAGTAGGCTTTCTGTTGAGCTCCGGGTGCATTACGAGCAATTCGACCGATAATGGCACCGAGTTCAAAATTCCTACTTTGAGAGTTTTTGTGGTGAGGCAGTGTAGAGCACCGTTCTCGTCTCCATACGTCCCCAACAAAATGGCGTTGTGGAGAGGAAGAACCGTACCTTGGTCGAGATGGCGGGCGATGCTTGATGAGTACTCTACACCTAGGAAGTTTTGGGTGAGGCAATTGCTCTTGCTTGTCATGTTTCTATGAGTTTTCTTGGGCACTCTTGCATCGCACTTCTTATGAGTTGAGATATGGGCGAAAACCCAGCGTCTCGCATTTTCGTGTGTTTGGTTGCAAGTGTTTTATTCTGAAGTCTGGGAACCTAGATAAGTTCGAGTCACGATCTTGTGATGGGATCTTTCTGGGTTACTCGACTTCTTCTCGTGCCTATAGAGTGCAGGCTCGAGTCTAGTAAATTGTTAGAGACTGTGAGGTGACCTTCGATGAGGCCGGTCCGGGACTAGGCACGATATCTCGAGTTCTTTAGAGCGATGCGAGTCCATCTTTGTGGACGAAGAGGAAGACGGAGATGAAGGTTGTCTACCTGATCCAATTCTTCCTGCTCCTCTTGAGGTGCCTTCTTCCACCGCACCTCGAGGAGATCAGTCCTTACCTTCTGCTTCTTCTGAAGCTAGTGGCTCTGTTCCTATCTCATCTGATCATGAGGTAGAGGCCACTTCTTCATCTCACCCTGGACCTCCAAGACACATTCAAAGGACCATCCTTGAGCAGATAATTGGAGATCTCTTTGAGCGAGTCACTCGTTCAAAAACTGGCATGTCTCTATTCTGTCTCCATTCTGCCTTTGTTGCCTCGTTTGAGCCCAAAGACGTGTGTCATGCTCTTTCTGATGAGTCATGGACTAACGCCATGCACGAGGAGTTGGAAAACTTTGAAAGAAACAAGGTCTGGTCCCTTGTTGAGCCCCTCAAGGTCACAATATCATTGGGACCAAATGGGTGTTCAAGAACAAGCAAAGTGAAGATGGGTTAGTCATTGAAACAAGGCTAAATTTGGTAGCTCGGGGTACTCTCAAGTTGAGGGTCTAGATTTTGAAGAGACCTTTGCCCTGTAGCTAGACTTGAAGCCATTAGAATCTCGCTTGCCTTTGCGACTTCTAAGGGTTTCAAGCTTTACAGATGGATGTCAAGAGTGCCTTCCTCAATGGCCTTATTGAGGAAGAAGTCTATGTGAGACTGACCTCTGGTTTGAGAACCCCAAATACCCTAACCATGTCTCTGAGCTTTCCAAAGCCTTGTATGGACTCAAGCGAGGCTCGAGCTTGGTATGAAAGGCTTAAGTCCTATCTCTTTGAGCCATGGTTTTGAGATGGGTAAAATTGACAAAACCTTGTTCATCCGCCGTCTTGGCACCGATCTTACGCTCGTCGGATCTACGTGGATGACATTATCTTTGGCGGCTCCTCGCATGCTCGTTTCCCGTTTTCCGATGTCATGAGCTCGGAGTTTGAAATGAGCATGATGGGCGAGTTGAGCTTCTTCCTTGGCTTCCAAATCAAGCAGACTCGGGAGGTACCTTTCTTTATCAAGGCAAATACACTCGAGACCTCTGAGCGTTTCGACATGAATGATGGAAAGCGATATCAACTCCAATGGCATCTCTGCTGCTCTCGATCCGGATGAAGACGGCGAACTGTTGACCAAAAGGATTTGAGAGCATGATTGGTTCTCTCTTGTACCTCACGGCCTCGAGACCGGACATACACTTTTCGTGTGTCTTTGTGCTCGGTTTGAGCTTCTCCTCGCGTATCTCACCGTCAAAGCGGTGAAGCGCATCTTCGGTACCTTCGAGCTACCATTGACTATGGCATCGGTACTCTTCCTCTTCTTGTCTATCTCTTAGAGCCTTCTCCGTGCTGACTTTCTTTGGTGTAGGATAGATAGGAAAAGCACTTCCGCACTTGCCAATTCATTGGCACTCTCTCGCCTCCCGGTCGTCGTCGAAAGCAATCCGGTGTTGCGCAGCCCACCGCAGAGGCCAAATGCGTTCTTTGCGGCCGATTCTTTGTAGTCAAGTGCTTTGGATGGTCTCGACCTGCAGGATTTGGGCTATCTATCATTGCGTTCCACTCTTACGTGATAACACGTCTGCGATTTGCATTGCCAAGAACCCAAAGTGCAACATTCTCGGACCAAGCATATTGATATCGATATCACTTTCTTGAGACCATGTAGAGAAGGGTGACATTGTGCTCAGTTTGTGAGAGTGAGCACCAGCCTATGATATCTTCACTAAGCCTCCTGGGCGGCTCTCGGTGCCATTTCTGCGGGAGAGCTTGAGGTGGTTTGTCCTTACGGACTGCTGTGAGGGGGAGTTTTGTGCTACTATTATATTATATTATATTATATTATAATATACTATTACTCCTTTCTGGTTTCATTTTTGGGTCGAAGTCCTTCCAGCATAGGTTAGAGTGGTTCACTTGCCAAATTGCTTTGACTGCTACTTCTTGTCTTGTGCTTCTAGGATGCTGCTTATTAGCTGTCTCTTCCTTCTCTAAGTAGAGCTTACTCACTTCTTATAGGTTCTAGCAGGGGTCGGGCCACCCTTGGGTAGACAGGGGACGATGTTTGCTCCTTAGTGTATGTGTAGATCAGCTGATAGTCCTAGAATCATATGGGGTAGATAAGAATCTGTCTGAGCGATAGTTTTCTCTATATCTTTTCTATGCTCTAGAGGACTGCCTTTTCTGGTTTACTTATCAGATTCTCGTTTTTGTTCCTTTGGTTCAGGGGGAGTTACTCTTGGTTATTCCATACTCTTAATTTTGTCATAACTCAACCTGAATTAAAAGATGCATCTCATTCTGAAGGGAATCTGGATTTTTGTGCATTTCGTTCCGCATTACATTATAATCAAATGGAGCCTTGTTTATTATCCCTTATGATATGTTTTCACTGTTTTACATCTTGCCATGATTTATGCTAAACTGCTAGATCTATCATGACTTTTTATGTGTAGTTTAGTCTTTGCCATGCTAAGGTGTTTAAAAATGCTAAACTTGAATTAAAATCTTGTCATGATAGCTCTTGAGACTAGTCAGTTGAAACTATCCTTTTATGATTTTCGCCATGTCAAGTAGGTCGAGTTGAGTCTGAATCTCTTTTGAACTTTTGAGTAAGCTATGTCGGTTTGTTAAGAAACATGACTTATCTCTAATCACCGGTCTAAAAACTTCAAAAGCAAAAATGATCTCTTTTGTGCGAAAAACAGATCTCACCAAATCTTTCTCATGAGACGGCTTGCCATTGCACTAGGCATGAACTCGGGGAGCCTTGGATGACCTAAGATCACCTCCTTAAGTCATTGCTTGGGTGGTCGCATAAGGCTTGGGATCTAGCACATGGCTATATATAAAAAAAATGGTTGAAGCTTAGGAGGCAGTTGTGGATGGCACCTAGTCCAGAGCTTGCTTTACTGAGATAAAACCATAAAAAGTCTTCAGAAAAAGAAAAATGTGCTAAAATTGCTTATCTTCAAAAAGACCTAGTTCTGGATAAAATGAGTCCTTCTTCAACTGGTAGCACTCTAAACTGTTCAGTATGAGTCTTCTTGGTTCAACTTAGATTATTTGACATGGCTTGTATCATCCTTGGATATCTTTAGCTAGATTTCAATCCTGACTTATTTGACCTGCTAAAGAATTGGATCATTAATCAGATTATGGACTTTCTGTCTTAGCTTTTCTATACATCAATTGTCATGATCTTGATAGCATTCTTCTGTGTTATGGCTTGGTGTAATACTCTAATAGTCATTTTGGATAATCTACATGGCTCCTAATGCTTAAAATGAACATCATATAGTCTTTTCCTCCCTTTTCTACATATTGATGATTTTATTGCCAAAGGGGGAGAATTTTTGTGAGAAAAAGCCTTCTGGAGAAAAGCCTTGAGTTTTGTGCGAAAATTGCTCTTTCATCTCATCTCAAGTCTTTCTCTTTTGTCAACTTGGCCTTGAGCTTAACTACTCTTGTTTAGACCTTGGTTGACTGTAAACTCAAACTCATCTTATACTTTTTCGGTAATTGTCAATATACTCATCAAGGGGGAGATTGAGAGACCATGTGAGAGGTCCTCCACTCTGAGTGATGAGTATTTGACAAGTGTGTTGATTAGATTGAGAGTTGAGTTTTTCGGTTTGGACTGTTTAACGGTGAGTCGAGGTAATCGGAACTACATTTGTGTATGGGCGGAAGTTCGATATATCAGAACTCTGGTGTTGAAAATAGGAACTTCCGATTTTCACCGGTTTTGAGTTGGTGAAGAAATCGGAACTTCCGCACAAGGGTAGCGAGTGTCCGATAATCTTGACATTGAGTGTTCTCTCGAGGTACCAAATCGGAATCAAATATCGGAAAGTCGGTTGTTCGGATATCGAAGTACCGCAGAGTGAGTGCGGAACTTCCGATAATCTGACAGTGCGGATGTTCGAAATCGGAACTTCATTTGTAGTAAATCGGAACTTCCGATTGTGTCGTAAGCTGTGCGAGAAGGTTAATTTGTGGTTTTGATTTTGTATGAGTTTGAGTCTTATACAAATGTTGATGCTATGATATTGTGCAATGCTATGTGATGTGTTTTTGTCTGTGTTGATGCGCAGGCATCAAGATGGAGTCGTGGCGAGACACGTGGACCGGACTAGGCGCAGGAGGCGTTGAGGTCGAAGCGTCGGGATGTGTCAAAGACGGCGTGAATCTTGAAGCGGTTGCGAGTCGTGCACAACAAGGTGTCGGAGGCTTCGGAAGGTGCGCAAAGGCGAAAGGGTCTTTTCGCAAAGCGGCAAAAGTGGAGGCGGTTCCGTTCGGGTGTAGCGGGCTTAATGGGTTGGAGGCCCATTAGCAAAGGCTATAAATAGGGAGAACCACAGGTTAGGGTTAGACTTTTGAGAGAAAATTAGGGTTAGCTCTAGAAAAGGATTTGTTTTGCTTTTTGAGAGCTTGTTGAGAGGGAGAGTATGAACTGAAACCTATTGTAATCATTCCTCTTTGCGTTACCTCTGTAATCCATGTTTCAATCCAATGAAATCGAGGTTTGATTATTTGATTTTGCAACTCTCTCTCTCTCTGTTCATGTTGAATATCTAGGGTTTTGGCATATCTTTTGATTCGTTTTATGAGATAGCATGAAACTTCATATCTAGAATCGTTTTGGTATTGCTATTACTTCCTCAAAGTTTCATGCTCTAAGAATCTGAGAATCTCGATTATCATTGGTTTTGGTCTTTCTTGCCCCTTCTTCAAGAAATCCGTTTTTGGTTCGATTATTGAATCTTTGGTTGCGATTCTTCTCCATAAGGTCAAGATGGTGTTTAGGATGATGTCTGTAAAACTTGACCGAGAAGAGCATTCAAGATTAAGTAGTTTGAATTTTGGGCAAAAACCCGGCGTTACGTTCTTGATCGGGATAATCGGAGCTTCCGATTTTATGCAGCGGAAGTACCGCAAGCGGAACTTCCGCGCTATACACTGCGGAACTACCGCAAGCGGAACTTCCGCAATCTACTGCCCGGAACTTCCGATTTCCAGAAGAACAGCCTGAAACTTGCTTTTGTTATTTGATCTTACTTCATTTACTTTCTTTAGATCTTGAGAGATCTTTGTAGGTCGGTTTTAAATACTGATGAAGGGAGTATTAATTTTTAGGCACCATTCACCCCCTCTGTTGCCATTTCGGTCCTTCAATTGGTATCGAGCGGTTAGCTCTTCTTGATAGATCTTAACCGGTCGGTTGAGCCATGGCAGCGGACAAGTATTCCACCAAGCCTCCGCTTTTGATGGTGCGGATTACCCTTCGGAAGAGCCGAATGGAAACTTACATCGAGGCTCGGGGTATGCCATCCGGAGAAAGGTGAAGGTTAGATTTCTTTGTTCTCGCCGATGAGAACATCAATCTTTGGAAACATGGCGATGTTGAGGCAAATGCTAAGGCAAGGAACAAATCATTCGGGTTTAAGTAGAAGTGAGTTTGATCGTATTTCCATTTGATTTACGCTTCGACATCCAGGTGACCCTCGATGCATACCATGAGGGCACCACTCAGATTAAGACGGTTAGACAAGACCAGTTCAAGCGTGAATCTGATGAAATTTGAGATGCTTCTTTGGCGAATCTCTTGGCGAGTGCTTTTCGGCGTTTTCACAAGATTTTGAGCAACCTCGGCGATCGGTCTTACATACCCGACTCGGACAACGCTCGACGGATGCTTTACGCACTTGATCTTCGTGTTTGGGAGATGAAAGTGACTACCATCAAAGATATACGGACCTCGACCACGACTCTTGATGCGCTTTACTCGCGTCTCAAGACTCACGAGATTGACATTGTCTCTCGAAGGTCGAAGTCACGATCGATGGCTTTAGTCAGATCCACTTTTGGATCTTCTTACGAGTCGTCGTGGGTTCTCCTATTTGCTCTCGTGACATAGCGATGATCGTTAGAGCGACTTGAGGATGAGCAGCTAGCCCTCCTAGCTCGGAAGTTTTCCCATGCTTACAAGAGGAGGAGGGATGGTAAAGAGGAGGTCTGTGATTTGTTTGAGTGTGGTGGCCCCAACCACATCCGAGCAAAGCTGTCCCAAGCTTGGGAAGGGCAAAGGTGACTATGGCGGTCCAAGCAAAACGACTACATCGACAAGAACGCAACACGAAGCCCTCAAATTTTGATCAAGGCAAGAAGAAGTTCGCAACTTTGGGAAGGCAAAGAAAGCTGTTCCATCGCGTCCTCACGCCTCGGCGAATTGGACACCGCGAGGTGGAGGGTGGAGTGGCGATGATGGGAAGGGCGATCATGATCCCAGGATGGCGGCAACTTCTCGGCATGTGCTTCATGGCCCTTGGGGCGCGGCGAGCGACGAAGTGTACTCGACTCCGATGATGTTAGTCCACTTATGACCAGCAATGATGCTTTTCTTAAGCTAGGTAGATTCCATGCTAAGTCTAGGGCTAAGTGTCTTTGGGTTGGAGAAGGAAGTAGCTAGACTATCACGGGAGCTTTCTTTACTTACATCTGCTCCCTCCGTGATGAATGTGACACATCTTTGTGCTTTGATTGATGATATGGATAAACTAAGGACCTTACATGATAGTGTGTCCTCTGAACTTGACATGATTAAAGTAGAGAACATTAGCCTTCTTCTTTGAACTAGAGATGAGTAGGGTAGCACCTCCTTCATCCACTCTTTGTTGAGGCTCTCGCTTGCACCTCATGTGAGGTTAAGGACAATTCGTTTAGAGGTCTTTATACCATGTTGCTTGATGCTGAAACTTGTGAAAATTGTAATAATCTCAAGATGAACCTAAAGCAGGCGAGATCACAAAATTCTTGAATTTCAAGCTGCGCTACTAGAGCCTATTGTTTCTTGTTTAAAGCGTCCTAAGTTAAGCTGCTTTGAACTAGAATCGTATCTAGCGGTTTCAAGAAATGATTGATCACGATAACAAATTGGCTCAGTATGCTTCTAAGGACCTTGTTAGCTCACCATGCAATCATTGTTATAAACTAAAATGTGATTTGGTTGCCTTGGATGAAAAATGTGTGAAGCTAACTAAGGACCTTCTAGAGACACAATCATCTGCTTGTATTGTGTGTCTTTGGGAAGAAGTCTAAGGGTTTGGTAGAGGCGCCTAGCGTGAACCAATCGCTAGCGATGGGATTGTCCCCCAAAGTCGGTGTGCGTGCACAAGCCAATCTTTCCTCTCTTTGTTGGTTCTTCTTACGCTCCCTTACCTTCTGCTTTGTCCCTTCTTCCCCTGCTCTTCTTGCACCTCTTTCTTTCGGAGTGTCGGTATCTTATGAACACTCTCGAGAGGTTTGTAGGAGGCAAGAAGAAGCTCAATCTCATTCTAGACAAATCTAAAATTTGCAGATTTAATCGGGGTCTAGGATATGATATCCGGAGGATATGAGGAAGCATCCACTGTCGTGCTCAAAACCATAGCACGGTGTGATCAAAACTAAGCCGGGGTGAGAAAGTCAATTTTAAGTCGGCGGGTTTTGTTCAAAGATTTCGACGATGAGGTGATTCCACTGCAGCTTGACCCCTCGGAAGGCGAAGTATCATTGCACCTTCATCGGAAAGATGGACATTTAGTTGATCATTGCTTGAGCGCCAAGATCGCGTAGAGGCCGTGTTGAGTTTCTTAGGCACATTCGAGGTCGCCCGGATCTTGAGTGCACCTAAGACCAACATGAGGTCTAGGTTTGTTCCATCGATGATTTTGGGCGCATCGAGGACTTGGTTTTTCGAGTTTTCGATTTTCGTCCTCATGCTCCGTTGGTCGTAACTTCCGCCGTCCCGAGGGTAGATCTCGTTTTCCTTTCGAGATAGCTACTGCGGCGAGATCGACATATTCTTGGCACTTCGACTCGCTCTCCCATAGCGATCGGATCCGACAACGGTGAGATCTTTGACTTGTTGAGTGGCGAGGCGTAGGGTAGATAGAGTCGGTCTTGCTTGACTACTTCATCATTCGCGTGTTACTCGGTATTGGGTGCCAAAATCGCTGTTGATTCACCCGATCTTGAGACTTTATTCTCTGTTTGACTCGAGTCGCCGAAATTTGGGAAGGAAAGGTGCGGATTGTAGACTCGGTTGTTCACGTCATATGATGGTGAGTCCGTTGGTTTCTTCCTAGCCCGCGCTCCGGGCTAGGAAGAAAACCAACGAGAGTCTCGGTCATATGACGAGAACACTCTGAGTCTACAATCCGCACCTTTCCTTCCCACCGGCTAACCCGAGTCAAACAGAGTAAAGTCTCGAAGATGAGGTGAATCAATAGTGATTTTGGCACCCAATACCGAGTAACACGTCGAATGATGAAGTAGTCAGCAAGATCGACTCTATCTACCCTACGCCTCTCGTCACTCAACAAGCCGTAAGGTCCGTGTGCGGACTGAAGCCATTCTTTGAATCCGATTGCTATGGAAGAGCGAGTGAAATTCGGCAACATGTCGATCACGCCACGGGTAGCCATCTCGAAGGGAAATCGAGATCTACCTCAAAGCGGCGAAGTCATGACCAAAGGGAGCATGAGGGCGAAAATCGAAAACTCGGAAAAACCAAGTCCTCGATCTTGCCTAAATCATCGGTGTAGCAAACCTAGACCTCATGTTAGTCTTAGGTGCACTCATGGTCCGGGCTGACCACGAATGCGCCTAAAGAACTCAACATGATCTCTACGCGATCTTGGCGCTCAAGCAATGATCAACCAATCGCCCATCCTTCCGATGAAGGTGCAATGATACTTCGCCTTACGAGAGGCAAGCTGCAGTGGAATCACCTTGTCGCCGAGAGATCCTTTGAACAAAACCCGCTGATTTAAACTTTACTTTCTCGGCCCCGGCTTAGTTTTGATCACACCGGTGCTATGGTTTCGAGCACGACAGTGGATGCTTCTCATATCCTCATGGAAATCATATCCTAGACCCCGATTAAATCTGCAAATCTTAGATTGGTCTAGAGTGAGATTGAGCTTCTTCTTGCCTCCTACAAACCTCTCGAGAGTGTTCATAAGATACCGACACTCCGAAAGAGAGAGGTACAAGAAGAGCAGGGAAGAAGGAACAAAGAGAAGGTAAGGGAGTAAGAACAACCAACAAGAGGAAAGATTGGCTTGTGCATGCACACCGACTTTGGGGGACAACCCCATCGCTACTGATTGGTTCACGTTGCTGGCGCTCTACCAAACCCTTAGATTTCTTCCCAAAGACACACAATACAAGCTTGATGATTGTGTTCTAGAAGGCCCTTAGTTAGCTTCACACATTTTTCATCCAAAGCAACCAAATTACATTTTAGTTTATTACACCGATTGCATGGTGAGCTAACAAGGTCCTTAGAAGCATCTTGAGCCGCTTTGTTATTGTGATCAATCATTTCTGAAACTGCTTGGATACTGATTCTAGTTCAAATAGCTTAACTTAAGACAATTTAAGCAAGAAACAATGGGCTCTAATAAAGCAAATTGGTATTCAACAATTTTGTGATATGCCCGCTTTAGGTTCATCTTGAGATTATTACAATTTTCACAAGTCTCGGCAGATCGAGCAACATGGTATATAGACCTCTAAACGAGTTGTCCTTAACCTCACAGAGGTGCAAGCGAGAGCCTCAACAAAGAGTAGATGAAGGAGGTGCTACCCTACTCATCTCTAGTTCAAGAAAAGGCTAATGTTCTCCACTTTAATCATGTCTAATTCGAGAGGACACACTATCATGCAAGGTCCTTAGTTTTTCCATGTCATCAGCGAGCACAACATGTGTCACAATCATCACGGAGGGAGCAGATGTAAGTAAGGTAAGCTCCCGTGATAGTCTAGCTACTTCCTTCTCCAACTCAAGACACTTAGCCCTAGACTTAGCATGAAATCTACCTAGCTTAAGAAAAGCATCATTGTGGGTCGAAGTGGGACTAACCTCATCGAGTCTGAGTACACTCATTGTCACTTAGATCGCCTCGAGGGCCATGAAGCACATGCCGAGAAGTTGCCGTCGCCCTGGGATCTTGATCATCCTTTCCATCATCGTCACTCCACCCTCCACCTCATTGGTGTCAAGTTCATCGAGGCGGTGAGGATGCGATGGAATAGCTTCTTTGCCTTCCCAAAGTTGCGAACTTCTTCTTGCCTTGATCGAGTGCTAAGGGCTTCAGTGTTGCGGTTCTTGTCGATGTAGTCGTTCTTGCTCGAACTGGCCGTAGTCACCTTTGCCCTTCCCGGCTTGGGGCGCTTTGCTCGGATGTGGTTAGCCACCACACTCGGCAAATCACAGACCCTCTTTTTCCATCCTCCTCCTCTTGTAAGCATGGGAAAACTTCCGAGCTAGAAGGGCTAACTGTTCATCCTCAAGCCGCTCTAAGCGATCATCGCTATGTCACGAGAGCAAGCAAGGAGAACCTGTATCGACTCGGAAGAAGATCCAGAGGTGGGATCGGTGACTAAAGCCATCGATCGTGACTTCGACCTTCGAGACAATGTCAATCTCGTGAGTCTTGAGGCGAGTAAAGCGCGTCAAGAGTCGGTGTAGAGGTCGTGCTATCCTTGATGGTAGTCACTTTCATCTCCCAAACACGAAGATCGAGTGCAGAAAGTATCTGTCGAGCGTTATCCGAGTCGGGGTATGTAAGACCGACGGCTCGGAGGTTGCTCAAAATCTTATGGAAACGCGAAAAGCACTCGTCAAGAGATTCACCAGCAAGTGTAACATCCCAAAGTTCTGTTACCAAAATAAAATAAATAAAGTTATTATTTTATTTGATTTTCTGTCTGTCGAAGATTTTCTCGATTTACTGTAACGTAAAAATAGTTTTCACTTTTAAAAAGAAAAAAAATTATTATTAAATTTCTTGATTTTAATGTGAAAAAGAAATTTTATTGAGTTTTATTAAATTCCTGATATTTTATTGGATTTAAATTGAAAAATAAAGTTTTAATTAATTTCTGAGATTTTTTGGTATTTAAATAGGTTTTCCTATTTTCTAGAAAATAAAATCAAAAATAAAAGCCAACTTTAAGTTGGAATTATTTTTATTAAGTTCAAAATAATTCTAGGAATTTTTATGAATTTTTCTAAAATTTTTGGACTCTATTTACTATATTCTAAAAGTGCATTTAATTTGTGGCTTAAAGGAATTTCGAATTTTTAAATAAAAATGAAAAATCAGAATGACTTCCCGAAGGTCACCCATCCTGCCATTGCTCCATACATATGCTCACTTAACCCCCATGTGCTACCAAGTGGCCAGTTGCTAGTTATTGATTAAAGCACTCCCCTCTTATTTTTATTCCCTCTTGCACTTCATCTTCTTCCTCCAAACCGAATGCTTTCTTCTCTGTAGTTTTCTTTCTCACTTAAAACTCCAATGGCAACCACCACCACCGAGTGCAACCGGCCACCACCGACCACCCCACCGGCCACCCCTCACCTCGCCTCCCCTTTCCTAGCTCCGGCCACCGCCGCCGCCGGCCGCACCACCGAGAAAAGCTTCAAAATCTGCCATTAATGGCTCAATTCACCTCTCTCTTCATATCTTTGCACTCAATGCACCAAATTCGAATCCGTTGGATGCCAAACGTCCGTATTAACTTCCTCTACGTTACTCCACCATCAATTGGCCGTTTCTTCCTCCCATTTAATAGCAGTTTTCAGTTTTCCGACGGTTATTAGTGCATCCGAAAATTGCGCTTTTGCTTTGACGATTTCTCACCAATCCGGCCACCTCCTCCCCTATATAAAGTGCCCTCCAGGAGCTCCTCTACACCCTCAACTCACCCCCAAAAGATCTCCTCCCCTCTTCCCCTAGTTTAGCCACAGTTGCAATTTGAAGATCGCCGGCAGTTCTTCGTTCTTCCTCTTGTGCGTCTTCTCCGGTGGAGCGCCGCCACTTTCGTCACCACCGTCGGCACCGCGATGTCGTGCTCTACGCGTGCATGGCTTCGCCTCATCAAAAGATCGCCGGAGCTTCCGCCCTCCTCCATGGCCGAACTGTTCCCGGCGCCGCCGCCGCCGTCGTCGGCCATCCCCGACTGCGCCATCACCTCCATTGGCTTCGTCTCGTCGTCGGCAATCCATTTTGGTAGTTCTCCGGCCATCTTTCCCTCTCTTTCCCCCATAGCCATGTCTTTATTTCCTTCTCTGTTGCTTCGTTTCAATGGAGAAGAAGTACAGTAGCCATCTTCTAGTCATGCATACTGTAGCTTTCCATTTTCTTGTGATTATTCCTTCCAAGAATTATTGCTCCCAATTGCAAACTCCGAATCAGATGATTCTTGCTCGTAAAATCATCTAAAATCGTCCTTTATTTTTCAGTATTTATTTCGTAATTTCCCGTTTTTATTATTTTATACCTGTTTTTCTAATTGCGCGTTGTTCCGCGACGATCGTCGAATAACTGCTACCATGAGGTAGAGTATATCGCGAGGTTCCATATTCGTTGTTCGTCGCCCAACTCTCCATTCCTATCGCTTTGACGGCGGTTCTTCCGCTCATTACACTATTCACGTAAGTTGCATGAAAATGAATAGTGCCATGCAAACTACTATTCACCCTCCCTTTCGGAATTTCGTTCTCCCTCATACGAACTCCGATTCCATCGATTCAAATTCATATATTCATATAAAGTCGATATCTTACTTCCAGTATTTATTTCTTAATTTTTGGATTTTATTTGGATTTCATTTGAATGCTATTTGAATTTGGATCGTTTACGCGTATAGATTTCGACGACTTCGGACAACCGGAATTCGACACCGTTTGAGAATAACATATAACCAAGCAAGGCAAGTTATACCTTTGATCATATTTGATCCCAATATTTCAAATTATTTAAATTATGTTTTAAATTATTATTGCATGCTATTTCTATTCAAGTAATTTAAATACCTATTTTTAAATTATAGTTATTCCCATTGCCATTGTATAGCCAACTTTGCTATTGAATGAAACATACCTTGACACATTAGATAAAAATCTGGTTTATGCGATTACTATGAACGAACATTTTGGAAAAATTATGCTTAGACATGCTTAGACCAAAAATGTTGATTCAGAATTTGGCCCAAATGATCAACTATTGTTTAAAAGCCTATGACATTGGTTTGTCATGGAAGATTTTACAAATGACTTTGAAAAGCAAAATGAAAAGTTGGTTTGTACTTGGCGAAATGGATGCTGGTGGGTGCGAGTTTATGCGGGCTCAATCTGGTAGGATTGAGGCCGGGGTTATTTTAAAAGTCGCCAAGTCGATTAAGGACCGGTCTTGAGCCGCATCTTGCAAAGCTCCACCGTACTACCACAAGTGCGGAATGGGACAGGCTAGGTGAATAATTTGCAACGTTCCATTGTTAGTTGTGCCATTTTGGTGTGTGGGTGTCGGTTAGACAAGTATTCCCACTTGGTGCAAGAGGGGTTTCGTGGGTGGTTAACCCAATGGAAGTGAAACCTTAGCGGCGCAAGAGGGGGCTTCTAGCGGATGGTTAATCCAAAGGAAGTGAAACCTTAGCGGGCATGACTACTTTGGAATGACGCATTGTAAAGGTCTCGTGATAATCACTTAGTCGCACACCTACGGAGTGTGTCGACGGACATTAAAGTTGATTATCTCTTGTGGGTAAAGTTGTACAACCTCTGCAGAGTGTAAAACTATTCGAATAGCCGTGTCCACGGTCATGGACATGCTGAGCAAAGCCACTCAAAGTTAGACTTTGGTTTTTGATTTCAAAAGATTTTTATAAATGATTTGAGGATGGTTAATCCTTGTGGTAAAATTGGGCGGTTAGCCATGTGATAGGAGGGTATCCATCACCATGTTTCATATGGAGGTTATCCTACTATAAAACTTGAGAATTTATAAAAATAAATTTTAGTTATTAAATAACTGCTTTGGAACTTAGTAACAAATATTTAAAGAAAACATTGCTTTATGCAAATTCAACCAATAAGCCTTCCTTTGACATATCCATGCATGCATTAACTCTGTTACTGGGTGTAACTTGCGAGCACGGTAGTTGTGCTCACCCTTGCTTCATGCAAATAAATTTCAGAGGAGAAGGACTTCGGATCTCGACGACTAGGCCGCTACCCCAGTCGATTGCCTGTGGCAGATCAGCTGGACTCCACTACTTCTTCGTCTTCCGCTGTGTTTGTTTAATGTTGGCTTGTAAGCCTTTCTTGTAATCAACTCTGATATTTATTAATAAAGTTATGCGATTTATGGATGTTACCATATCTGTTTACTGTGTGAACTAGCTACTGATCATGGGACTAGTTCAGAAATGCACAGAGGATTCTAGGGTGTTACTACCGGGTCCGACAGAAATGGTATCAGAGCCATGTCGACTGTAGGTCGTGACCTAGTTAGAATGGACGTTAGTTGAATACTTCAAAACTTATTTTATATAACAAGAAAAATAAATTGTTCTCTCCTCATCTTGGTCATCTGTCTATCTTTAGTTCCTTTATGGTATTCTTTCTTACCTAATTCTCTCTTCACCATTTTGTAATGTTAATTGGATCCTCTTTCCATCGAAAAGCTTCTATAGATGGTCAACACGTTCTTACCATTACGTTCAAGACCACAAGACCTGGAACTATCAAGAAAACATCGTAAGATCGTCAAGTCATTCAAGGACAACATGCAAGATTTACCGAAGATTGCGATGTCAGCCTAACCATATAGTCTAAGTTTGCCAAGACTCATTCTGTGTATTGAGTCCTTTCACCAGCTTACGAGTATCGATCGAGTAGAACGTTATATTGTTTCTTAACTTGTATTGTATGTTTTGTTTTAGTACGTCGTACATAGATCTTTTGATCTTGTGTACAACGTTTGCTTTAAATGAGTAGTCTTCTCATCTCGTAGATTTCTTTCTCATCCTTTGCTACCGTCTCTTCTCTAACAATCCATTGAAATCCTAACCTATTGATGCACCTGAGACTTGAAGGACGAATTGATGCTTCAAAACATCGAACAACTCAAGACCCTAACCAATTTGAAGACAGACTCTGTGTCTCAATTTCTTTATCCTATGTCCATCTTCCTTCTTTCTAGCTTCTCCGAATCTCGGGGACGAGATTCCTTTTAAGGGTGGTAGTTTGTAACATCCCAAAGTTCTGTTACCAAAATAAAATAAATAAAGTTATTATTTTATTTGATTTTCTGTCTGTCGAAGATTTTCTCGATTTACTGTAACGTAAAAATAGTTTTCACTTTTAAAAAGAAAAAAAAATATTATTAAATTTCTTGATTTTAATGTGAAAAAGAAATTTTATTGAGTTTTATTAAATTCCTGATATTTTATTGGATTTAAATTGAAAAATAAAGTTTTAATTAATTTCTGAGATTTTTTGGTATTTAAATAGGTTTTCCTATTTTCTAGAAAATAAAATCAAAAATAAAAGCCAACTTTAAGTTGGAATTATTTTATTAAGTTCAAAATAATTCTAGGAATTTTTATGAATTTTCCTAAAATTTTTGGACTCTATTTACTATATTCTAAAAGTGCATTTAATTTGTGGCTTAAAGGAATTTCGAATTTTTAAATAAAAATGAAAAATCAGAATGACTTCCCGAAGGTCACCCATCCTGCCATTGCTCCATACATATGCTCACTTAACCCCCATGTGCTACCAAGTGGCCAGTTGCTAGTTATTGATTAAAGCACTCCTCTTATTTTTATTCCTCTTGCACTTCATCTTCTTCCTCCAAACCGAATGCTTTCTTCTCTGTAGTTTTCTTTCTCACTTAAAACTCCAATGGCAACCACCACCACCGAGTGCAACCGCCACCACCGACCACCCCACCGGCCACCCCTCACCTCGCCTCCCCTTTCCTAGCTCCGGCCACCGCCGCCGCCGCACCACCGAGAAAAGCTTCAAAATCTGCCATTAATGGCTCAATTCACCTCTCTCTTCATATCTTTGCACTCAATGCACCAAATTCGAATCCGTTGGATGCCAAACGTCCGTATTAACTTCCTCTACGTTACTCCACCATCAATTGGCGTTTCTTCCTCCCATTTAATAGCAGTTTTCAGTTTTCCGACGGTTATTAGTGCATCCGAAAATTGCGCTTTTGCTTTGACGATTTCTCACCAATCCGGCCACCTCCTCCCCTATATAAAGTGCCCTCCAGGAGCTCCTCTACACCCTCAACTCACCCCAAAAGATCTCCTCCTCTTCCCTAGTTTAGCCACGATTGCAATTTGAAGATCGCGGCGGTTCTTCGTTCTTCCTCTTGTCGTCTTCTCGGTGGGCGCCGCCACTTCGTCACCACCGTCGGCACCGCGATGTCGTGCTCTCTGGCGTGCATGGCCGCCTCATCAAAAGATCGCGGAGCTTAGCCCTCCTCCATGGCGAACTGTTCCGCGCCGCCGCCGCCGTCGTCGGCCATCCCATTCGCGCCATCACCTCCATTGGCCGTCTCGTCGTCGGCAATCCATTTTGGTAGTTCTCCGGCCATCTTTCCCTCTCTTTCCCCATAGCCATGTCTTTATTTCCTTCTCTGTTGCTTCGTTTCAATGGAGAAGAAGTACAGTAACCATCTTCTAGTCATGCATCTGTAGCTTTCCATTTTCTTGTGATTATTCCTTCCAAGAATTATTGCTCCCAATTGCAAACTCGAATCGGATGATTCTTGCTCGTAAAATCATCTAAAATCGTCCTTTATTTTTCATATTTATTTCGTAATTTCCGTTTTATTATTTTATACTGTTTTTCTAATTGCGCGTTGTTCCGCGACGATCGTCGCGAGCGAGCTGCTACCATGAGGTAGAGTATATCGCGAGGTTCCATATTCGTTGTTCGTCGCCCAACTCTCCATTCCTATCGCTTTGACGCCGTTCTTCCGCTCATTACACTATTCACGTAAGTTGCATGAAAATGAATAGTGCCATGCAAACTACTATTCACCCTCCTTTCGAATTTCGTTCTCCTCATACGAACTCCGATTCCATCGATTCAAATTCATATATTCATATAAAGTCGATATCTTACTTCCAGTATTTATTTCTTAATTTTTGGATTTTATTTGGATTTCATTTGAATGCTATTTGAATTTGGATCGTTTGGCGTATAGATTTCGACGACTTGGACAATAGGAATTGACACGTTTGAGAATAACATATAACCAAGCAAGGCAAGTTATACCTTTGATCATATTTGATCCCAATATTTCAAATTATTTAAATTATGTTTTAAATTATTATTGCATGCTATTTCTATTCAAGTAATTTAAATACCTGTTTTTAAATTATAGTTATTCCCATTGCCATTGTATAGCCAACTTTGCTATTGAATGAAACATACCTTGACACATTAGATAAAAATCTGGTTTATGCAGTACTATGAACCAGAACATTTTGGGAAAAATTATGCTTAGACATGCTTAGACCAAAAATGTTTAGTTCCGGGAATTTGGCCCAAATGATCAACTATTGTTTAAAAGCCTATGACATTGGTTTGTCATGGAAGATTTTACAAATGACTTTGAAAAGCAAAAATGAAAAGTTGGTTTGTACTTGGCGAAATGGATGCTTGGTGGGTGCGAGTTTATGCGGGCTCAATCAGGTAGGATTGAGGCCGGGGTTATTTAAAAGTCGCCCAAGTCGATTAAGGACCGGTCTTGAGCCGCATCTTGCAAAGCTCCACCGTACTACCACAAGTGCGGAATGGGACAGGCTAAAGGTGAATAATTTACAACGTTCCATTGTTAGTTGTGCCATTTTGGTGTGTGGGTGTCGGTTAGGCAGTATTCCACTTGGTGCAAGAGGGGTTTCGTGGTGGTTAACCCAATGGAAGTGAAACCTTAGCGGCGCAAGAGGGGCTTCTAGCGGATGGTTAATCCAAAGGAAGTGAAACCTTAGCGGGCATGACTACTTTGGAATGACGCATTGTAAAGGTCTCGTGATAATCACTTAGTCGCACACCTACGGAAGTGTGTCGACGGACATTAAAGTTGATTATCTCTTGTGGGTAAAGTTGTACAACCTCTGCGAGTGTAAAACTATTGAATAGCCGTGTCCACGGTCATGGACATCTTGAGCAAAGCCACTCAAAGTTAGACTTTGGTTTTGATTTCAAAAGATTTTTATAAATGATTTGAGGATGGTTAATCCTTGTGGTAAAATTAGGCGGTTAGCCATGTGATAGGAGGTATCCATCACCATGTTTCATATGGAGGTTATCCTACTATAAAACTTGAGAATTTATAAAAATAAATTTTAGTTATTAAATAACTGCTTTGGAACTTAGTAACAAATATTTAAAGAAAACATTGCTTTATGCAAATTCAACCAATAAGCCTTCCTTTGACATATCCATGCATGCATTAACTCATTCTTGGGTGTAACTTGCGAGCACAGTAGTTGTGCTCACCCTTGCTTCATGCAAATAAATTTCAGAGGAGAAGGACTTGGATCTCGACGACTAGGCCGCTATCGATCGATTGCACGTGGCGGATCAATTGGACTCCACTACTTCTTCGTCTTCCGCTGTGTTTGTTTAATGTTGGCTTGTAAGCCTTTCTTGTAATCAACTCTGATATTTATTAATAAAGTTATGCGATTTATGGATGTTACCATATCACATTTCTTGTGTGAACTAGCTCACGATCATGGGACTAGTTGAAATGCCTGAGAGGATTCTAGGGTGTTACTACGGGTCCAAAGCGAAATGGTATCAGAGCCATGTCGACTGTAGGTCGTGACCTAGTTAGAATGGACGTTAGTTGAATACTTCAAAACTTATTTTATATAACAAGAAAAATAAATTGTTCTCTCCTCATCTTGGTCATCTGTCTATCTTTAGTTCCTTTATGGTATTCTTTCTTACCTAATTCTCTCTTCACCATTTTGTAATGTTAATTGGATCCTCTTTCCATCGAAAAGCTTCTATAGATGGTCAACACGTTCTTACCATTACGTTCAAGACCACAAGACCTGGAACTATCAAGAAAACATCGTAAGATCGTCAAGTCATTCAAGGACAACATGCAAGATTTACCGAAGATTGCGATGTCAGCCTAACCATATAGTCTAAGTTTGCCAAGACTCATTCTGTGTATTGAGTCCTTTCACCAGCTTACGAGTATCGATCGAGTAGAACGTTATATTGTTTCTTAACTTGTATTGTATGTTTTGTTTTAGTACGTCGTACATAGATCTTTTGATCTTGTGTACAACGTTTGCTTTAAATGAGTAGTCTTCTCATCTCGTAGATTTCTTTCTCATCCTTTGCTACCGTCTCTTCTCTAACAATCCATTGAAATCCTAACCTATTGATGCACCTGAGACTTGAAGGACGAATTGATGCTTCAAAACATCGAACAACTCAAGACCCTAACCAATTTGAAGACAGACTCTGTGTCTCAATTTCTTTATCCTATGTCCATCTTCCTTCTTTCTAGCTTCTCCGAATCTCGGGGACGAGATTCCTTTTAAGGGTGGTAGTTTGTAACATCCCAAAGTTCTGTTACCAAAATAAAATAAATAAAGTTATTATTTTATTTGATTTTCTGTCTGTCGAAGATTTTCTCGATTTACTGTAACGTAAAAATAGTTTTCACTTTTAAAAAGAAAAAAAATTATTATTAAATTTCTTGATTTTAATGTGAAAAAGAAATTTTATTGAGTTTTATTAAATTCCTGATATTTTATTGGATTTAAATTGAAAAATAAAGTTTTAATTAATTTCTGAGATTTTTTGGTATTTAAATAGGTTTTCCTATTTTCTAGAAAATAAAATCAAAAATAAAAGCCAACTTTAAGTTGGAATTATTTTTATTAAGTTCAAAATAATTCTAGGAATTTTTATGAATTTTTCTAAAATTTTTTGGACTCTATTTACTATATTCTAAAAGTGCATTTAATTTGTGGCTTAAAGGAATTTCGAATTTTTAAATAAAAATGAAAAATCAGAATGACTTCCCGAAGGTCACCCATCCTGCCATTGCTCCATACATATGCTCACTTAACCCCCATGTGCTACCAAGTGGCCAGTTGCTAGTTATTGATTAAAGCACTCCCCTCTTATTTTTATTCCCTCTTGCACTTCATCTTCTTCCTCCAAACCGAATGCTTTCTTCTCTGTAGTTTTCTTTCTCACTTAAAACTCCAATGGCAACCACCACCACCGAGTGCAACCGGCCACCACCGACCACCCCACCGGCCACCCCTCACCTCGCCTCCCCTTTCCTAGCTCCGGCCACCTTGCCGCCGCCGGCCGCACCACCGAGAAAAGCTTCAAAATCTGCCATTAATGGCTCAATTCACCTCTCTCTTCATATCTTTGCACTCAATGCACCAAATTCGAATCCGTTGGATGCCAAGCGTCCGTATTAACTTCCTCTACGTTACTCCACCATCAATTGGCGTTTCTTCCTCCCATTTAATAGCAGTTTTCAGTTTTCAAGCGGTTATTAGTGCATCCGAAAATTGCGCTTTTGCTTTGACGATTTCTCACCAATCCGCCACCTCCTCCCTATATAAAGTGCCCTCCAGAGCTCCTCTACACCCTCAACTCACCCCCAAAGATCTCCTCCCCTCTTCCCTAGTTTAGCCACGATTGCAATTTGAAGATCGCGGCGGTTCTTCGTTCTTCCTCTTGTCGTCTTCTCGGTGGGCGCCGCCACTTCGTCTACCACCGTCGGCACCGCGATGTCGTGCTTTACGCGTGCATGGCCGCCTCATCAAAAGATCGCCGAGCTTAGCCCTCCTCCATGGCGAAGCTGTTCCGGCCGCCGTGCCGTCGTCGGCCATCCCGATCGCGCCATCACCTCCATTGGCCGTCTCGTCGTCGGCAATCCATTTTGGTAGTTCTCCGCCATCTTTCCTCTCTTTCCCCATAGCCATGTCTTTATTTCCTTCTCTGTTGCTTCGTTTCAATGGAGAAGAAGTACGATAACCATCTTCTAGTCATGCATACTGTAGCTTTCCATTTTCTTGTGATTATTCCTTCCAAGAATTATTGCTCCCAATTGCAAACTCGAATCGGATGATTCTTGCTCGTAAAATCATCTAAAATCGTCCTTTATTTTTCAGTATTTATTTCGTAATTTCCCGTTTTTATTATTTTATACCTGTTTTTCTAATTGCGCGTTGTTCCCGCGACCAGTCGTCGCCGAGCGAACTGCTACCATGAGGTAGAGTATATCGCCGAGGTTCCATATTCGTTGTTCGTCGCCCAACTCTCCATTCCTATCGCTTTGCGGCAGTTCTTCCGCTCATTACACTATTCACGTAAGTTGCATGAAAATGAATAGTGCCATGCAAACTACTATTCACCCTCCCTTTCGGAATTTCGTTCTCCCTCATACGAACTCCGATTCCATCGATTCAAATTCATATATTCATATAAAGTCGATATCTTACTTCCAGTATTTATTTCTTAATTTTTGGATTTTATTTGGATTTCATTTGAATGCTATTTGAATTTGGATCGTTTACGCGTATAGATTTCGACGACTTCGGACAACCGGAATTCGACACCGTTTGAGAATAACATATAACCAAGCAAGGCAAGTTATACCTTTGATCATATTTGATCCCAATATTTCAAATTATTTAAATTATGTTTTAAATTATTATTGCATGCTATTTCTATTCAAGTAATTTAAATACCTGTTTTTAAATTATAGTTATTCCCATTGCCATTGTATAGCCAACTTTGCTATTGAATGAAACATACCTTGACACATTAGATAAAAATCTGGTTTATGCAGTACTATGAACCAGAACATTTTGGGAAAAATTATGCTTAGACATGCTTAGACCAAAAATGTTGATTAAGAATTTAGCCCAAATGATCAACTATTGTTTAAAAGCCTATGACATTGGTTTGTCATGGAAGATTTTACAAATGACTTTGAAAAGCAAAAATGAAAAGTTGGTTTGTACTTGGCGAAATGGATGCTGGTGGGTGCAGGTTTATGCAGGGCTCAATCAGGTAGGATTGAGGCCCGGGGTTATTTTAAAAGTCGCCCAAGTCGATTAAGGACCGGTCTTGAGCCGCATCTTGCAAAGCTCCACCGTACTACCACAAGTGCGGAATGGGACGAGGCTAGGTGAATAATTTACAACGTTCCATTGTTAGTTGTGCCATTTTGGTGTGTGGGTGTCGGTTAGACAGTATTCCCACTTGGTGCAAGAGGGGGTTTCCGGCGGGTGGTTAACCCAATGGAAGTGAAACCTTAGCGGCGCAAGAGGGGGCTTCTAGCGGATGGTTAATCCAAAGGAAGTGAAACCTTAGCGGGCATGACTACTTTGGAATGACGCATTGTAAAGGTCTCGTGATAATCACTTAGTCGCACACCTACGGAAGTGTGTCAGACGGACATTAAAAGTTGATTATCTCTTGTGGGTAAAGTTGTACAACCTCTGCAGAGTGTAAAACTATTCGAATAGCCGTGTCCACGGTCATGGACATGCTGAGCAAAGCCACTCAAAGTTAGACTTTGGTTTTGATTTCAAAAGATTTTTATAAATGATTTGAGGATGGTTAATCCTTGTGGTAAAATTCGGCGGTTAGCCATGTGATAGGAGGGTATCCATCACCATGTTTCATATGGAGGTTATCCTACTATAAAACTTGAGAATTTATAAAAATAAATTTTAGTTATTAAATAACTGCTTTGGAACTTAGTAACAAATATTTAAAGAAAACATTGCTTTATGCAAATTCAACCAATAAGCCTTCCTTTGACATATCCATGCATGCATTAACTCATTCTTGGGTGTAACTTGCGAGCACGGTAGTTGTGCTCACCCTTGCTTCATGCAAATAAATTTGAGAGGAGAAGGACTTGGATCTCGGCGACTAGGCCGCTACCCGATCGATTGCTGTGGCGGATCATTTGGACTCCACTACTTCTTCGTCTTCATTGTGTTTGTTTAATGTTGGCTTGTAAGCCTTTCTTGTAATCAACTCGATATTTATTAATAAAGTTATGCGATTTATGGATGTTACCATATCTGTTTACTGTGTGAACTAGCTACTGATCATGGGACTAGTTCAGAAATGCACAGAGGATTCTAGGGTGTTACTCCCGGGTCCGACAGCAAGCATCTCAAATTTGCTGTATTCTCGCTTGAACTGGTCTTGTCGAACCGTCTTAATCTGGGTGGTGCCCTCATGGTATGCATCGAGGGTCACCCAGATGTCGTAAGCAGAAGACAAATGAGAAATGCGATCAAACTCACTTCTGCTCAAACCCTGAATGATAATGTTCCTTGCCTTAGCATTGGCCTCAACATCGGGCATGTTTCCCATATTGATGTTTTCATCAGCAGGAACAACAAATCTAACCTTCACCTTTATCTAGATGGCATACCCCTGAGCCTGGATGTATGTCTCCATTCAGCTCTTCGGAAGGGTAATCCGAGCCATCAAAGGCTCAGTAGGCTTGGTGGAATACTTGTCCGTTGCCATGGCTCAACAGACCGGTTAAGATCTATAAGGAAGAGCTAACCGGCTCTGATACCAATTGAAGGACCGAAATGGCAACAGAGGGGGGGTGAATGGTGCCTTTAAAAATTAGGAACTCCCCTTTACTGTATTTAAACAAACCTACAAAGCCCTCTGGAAATCTCAAGAAGAGGAGTGAAGCAAAATCAGAGAACGAAAACAAGCTTGGTACATTACGCCGAAATTGGAAGTTCAGGCCCGGTCAGTGCGGAAGTTAGGAAATCGAAGTTCGCGGCTTAGATGGCGGAAGTTCCGATTATCCTGACAGAAGAACAGAGCGCACTGGAACGATTCAAAAATTCGAAATACTTTTGATTTGCTGCTCTTCTCAGGTCAAGTCTCACAGGACATCATCCTAAACAACATCTTGACCTTACGAGAAGAAATCGCAGACAAAGATCGTCTAATTAAAGAGAAATCGAATTTCTTGAAGAATGGGTAAGAGATGCCACAAACTGAAATTCAAGAGGTTCTTTGATTCTTGACTCATGAAACTTTGAGGATATATTAGCAATATCAATAAGACTCTAGATATCAAGTTTCATGCCATCTCATAAGAAGAATCAAAAGTTTCACCAAAACCCTAGATATTCAACGTATAAACAGAGAGAAGGAAGAGGCATAAACAAAGAACCAAAACCTCAGAATTTCATTGATAGGAATCAAAAGATTACAGAGGCAAACACAGAGGAATGATTACATGAATTTCAGTTCATCCTCTCCAACTCAACAAACTCTCCAAAAGCTCTTTTGCTAAAGCTAACCCTAATTTTCTATCTCCCAAAAAGTTCAACCCTACAACCAGGGGTTCACCTCTATTTATAGCCCTTGGCTAACGGGTCTCCAACCCATTAAGCCCGCTACACCCGAACGAAACCGCCTCCACTTGTGCCGCTTTGCGAAAAGACCGTTTCGCCCCTTGTGCACCTTCTGGAAGCCTCTCGTACACCTTGCTGTCCTTGACTCGCAACCACTTCAAGATTCACGCCGTCTTCGACACATCCCGACCGTTCTGACCTCAACGCCGCCTGCGCCTAGTCCGATCACCTCGTGTCTCGCCACGACTTCGTCTCGATGTCCTGCAGTCAACACAGACAAACACACATCACATAGTATTGCCCAATATCATAGCATCAATATTTGAACAAGACTCAAACTCATACAAACTCAAAATCACAAACTATGCCTTTCTGCACAGTTCTGTCCACAATCGGAAGTTCCGCACTAACCATTGCGGAAGTTCCGATTATCGGAAGTTCCGCACTTCCCATTGCGGAAGTTCCGATTATCGGACCGTCCGCACCCCCAGGTTTGAAGATCCGATTGTCGTCACAGCACAACACTCTTGTCAGTATTTTAGGAAGTTCCGCAATCCCAGGTGCGGAAGTTCCGATTATCAACTCACCAGAACACATTTCCCAGATTAATCGAAAGTTCCGCTTTCCAAAGTCGGAAGTTCTGATTATCGGAACTTCCGCTACATACATGGCGGTAGTTCCGTTTCTCCTGTTTCATCACAGAAACAGTACAAATAGAGACTCAACTCTCAACCTATTCAACAAGTTGTCAAATACTCATCACTCACAATGGAGGACCTCTCACATGGTCTCTCACTAGTCACAGAGCGTCAACCATTGGGTTGCTTTGGTCTCTCAACGGGAAGACCGACTCTTCACTGCGTATCGAGGAGATTTCAGTTGTGAATGAGTTTTCCGATGTTTTTCCTGTGGAGCTTCCAGGAATGCCTCCAGTGCGGAAAGTGGAGTTCCGAATTGATCTTATTCCGGGAACTCGACCCATATCCATGTCTCCTTACCGTTTGCTCGACCCTTTCAGGAGGAGTTGAAGAAGCAGTTGGACGATCTTCTGTCCAAGGGTATGATTCAGCGTAGCGTTTCGCCGTGGGGCGCGCCTGTTCTTTTTACTAAGAAGAAAGATGGAAGTTGGCGAATGTGTGTGGACTATCTGTCTCTTAATCAGGCGACTGTGAAAAATAAATATCCTTTGCCCCGCATTGAGGATCTCTTCGACCAATTGAAGGGGGCTAAAATATTTTCCAAGTTTGACCTCCAGTCAGGTTATAATCAAATTCGGGTTCGTGAGCAGGATATTGAGAAGACAGCTTTCTCTACGAGGTATGGTCATTATGAGTATAAAGTTATGTCTTTTGGGCTAACGAATGCTCCTGCCGTTTTCATGGAAGCCATGAGCGATATCTTTGCATCGATTACCTTGATGATTTCGTTGTGGTATTCATAGACGATATTCTGATTTATTCTAAGACAGAAGAGGATCACACTCAACATCTGAGGTTGGTACTTGAGACTCTAAGGGAGAATCAATTTTATGCCAAGCTGAAGAAGTGTGAGTTCTGGATTTCTGAAGTTGGATTTCTGGGCCATGTAATTAATTAGGAGGGTATCTCAGTTGATCCTAGCAAGATCTCGACAGTGGTGGAGTGAAAGAGGCCAACCAATGTCAAGGAAGTAAGGAGTTTTCTGTGTTTAGCTGGCTATTACCGACGTTTCGTGGAGGGTTTTTCAACCATTGCTAGACGGATGTCCCAGTTGACACAGAAAGATGTTAGGTTCCAGTGGTCTGATGCTTGTGAGCGCAGTTTTTGCACTTTAAAAGATAGGTTGGTGACCGCTCCAATTCTTACTCTTCCTGAGCCTGGGAAGCGGTTCACCATCTATTCAGATGCGTCTATAGTTGGACTTGGTTGTGTACTCATGCAGTATGGCAAGGTGATTTGCCTATGCATCGAGGCAGTTGAAGAAATATGAGCAGAATTGTCCTACTCATGATCTAGAGCTGGCTGCAGTGATTCACGCTTTGAAGATCTGGCGTCATTATTTGTACGGCGAATCTTGTGATGTATTCACTGATCACAAGAGTCTGAAATACATCTTTACCCAGAAGGACTTGAACTTAAGACAGAGGAGATGGATAGAGTTGATCAAGGACTATGATCTCACTATTTAGTACCATCCCGGCAAGGCTAATGTAGTAGTAGATGCTTTGAGTCGCAAGACGACACCTCCTACCCTTAGTTGTCTTATTGTTGATTTTGAGCGTATGAATATTTCCTTTTGCTTTCCGGGTACGGCCCAGACCGAGACTCGGTTGCTTCTAGAGTCAGCTCTTCCAGATCGAGTGCGGGAAGCACAACAGCATGACCAGATGCTCCAGCGAGTGAGGAAGCGTTGTGCTGAGGGCAAGCAAGGCCACTTCAGTGTGGACGAGTCTGATACTTTACGTTTTAAAGTTCATCTCTGTGTTCCACAAGAGGCTCAGATTAAAGATGAGATTTTGAAGGAGCCCCATCGTACTCCTTATACCGTACATCCTAGTGAGACCAAGATGTACAAAGATTTAAAGAAGAGTTTCTGGTGGAAACGGATGAAAATTGATATCGCACAATATGTGGCGTCATGTGGGGTGTGCCAGCGGGTCAAAGCTGAGCACAAGCGACCAGCAGGACTGTTGAAACCCTTGAAGGTACCTGTTTGGCCATGGGATGATATATCCATGGATTTCTTGGTTGGTTTACCTCGCACGCAGTGAGGAAAGGATGCTATTTGGGTCATTGTTGACCGGTTCAGTAAGTCTGCACATTTCATTCCTATTCGTACAACCAATTCAGCAAGTGATTTGGCTCCTCTCTATATACGAGAAGTTGTGCGGTTGCACGGGGTGCCAAAGACCATTGTTTCAGATCGAGATGCCAAGTTCGTTTCCAAATTCTTGGAGAGTTTGCAGAGTGCGCTGGGTACGTAGTTTCGTCTTAGCACCACGTTCCACCCCCAGACAGATGGTCAGTCCGAACGCACCATTCAGACATTAGAGGATATGCTCAGGTGTTGTGTTTTATCCTGGAAGGGGAACTGGGAAGACCATTTAGCATTGGCAGAGTTTGCTTATAACAACAGTTATCACGTCAGTATTCGTGCTGCACCATTCGAGGTTCTTTATGGGCGTAAGTGCAGGTCCCCCCACTACAACATGAACACCCCTTTACCAACGCATATATGCGTTGGTAAAAATCCAAATAAGTGTTGGTACGATCTATACCAACACATTTTCTATGCGTTGCCATTGAGGCCGTTGCGAGCGTCTATTACAACAGATAAACAAGCCTTGGTAATAGATATGAAAATGTGTTGTGAAGTAGCAACGGATATAGTCATGTTGTAACTACACTTGTATGTGTTGGTACTTACCATGTATGGATGACTTTTACTATTTTAACAATGGATATATTTATATTGTCACAACGCATAGAAGCGTTGGTACTTGCTATCTGAGATGAGTTTTGCTATTTTGCAGCAGATATAATTAGGTTGCTACAACGATTATAAGTGTGTAGAAGTCAAAGTACAAAAATCATAATCGGTCGTAGCATGGTTAAAAGGAACACTCATATATTATAAACAAATTGTTGCATTACACAGAGAACCAACCACACAAGATATGATATAAATATTTCCCTTAAACATCATTTCCTAACAGAATAAAATCTAAATATAATGAAGATCTTGACCACCATTTCCTAACAGAATGAAATCTAAATGTAATGAAGATCATTTGCCTAATGTCACCATTCTCCACCCTGCATTGAACATGTCATCCATAGCATCATCCATTTATCTTGTCAACCTACAATGAAAAATTAGAGTCCCTTAATGCACCATTAGGAAGAAACAAAATCGCAATATTAAAGTAACAAAACTAATAGGAACACCGTACATAAGTTGATGGCCACGCAATATCAGCTCCTACTGCATGACCAATCAATTTGTAGCCTTTGTATGGCCGTATCAATTCTTCACATTTCGCAATTGCAAGATCGACATGCACCATCCAAAATTCATTCCCTAGCTGAATGCCATCAAGTTTATCTTTTGGATCACAACTTATGATTGTAGCAAGAGCCACATCCTTATTTGCATTTTTCCAGCTCTTCAAGAATACTTTAGTGCCAACCTAGTCCACACATAAGTACATGATCAAATATTTTACAAAGGATGCAATTAAATATTTTTTGAGAATCACATATCAAATAAACATAAAGATTTTAAATCGCTATCGAATTGGTAGCCAACCAATTAAATGTACTGCGTTGTTGTTTCTACAAAAGATATTCACTAGACATTAGTATGCAATTTAAATAAATTATTTGCAAAATAGAAATAGAGGAGACAAATTTAGAAGGTGTATCTTATACATTAACAAGCATGGTTGTACTAGCTCCTTTTGTGGCTTTTTGTTACGGGCGTCATGCTAAAAACAAGAGGTTAAATAATTAGAAATAAACATTGAAGTTGAATAGAACAGAATGTGTGTTCATATTTAATTATTTGCTAAATATGTAATCAGCAGAAACATAATTGCTAAGAATAATTCTTACCTTATCACGGGACATTTGATGTTTTGAGCAAAATGAAGGTGCTTCATGATCAGCAACCAGTAGTGTATGCTGTTTTAGTAACTTCACATTCTTAGAGAAACCCCAAAAGCATTTCTAGTATAAATAAATATCGATTACCTTGATAGCGATCTTGTGGTTCTTTAGGGCTAGCTTTGGTGTCATCGTGGACTTGACTTTCTTTGGTCGTCATACAACCATAATAACTAGTTACTTTATGCAAACTATAATAAGACAAAATGTTATTTGTATACATGATGAATGGAAAAAATAACCATGTGTGCAACGTGAAACTTTATATGCTTGTATTGTATTGTTATCTTGGGTATAAATTTCCTTCTCCTATAGTAAAAGACAAATTGGCACAACCAATAGTAAACATCGATAATTGCAAGCGATTACCGACATAATGTATTTCTACTCAACCGTATTGAGTTTTGAACATTATATAAATGAGCAAACCTTATGCGAAGAGGAGCGTTTGCTTGGTGGTTGCAAATCGTCATCCCGAAATCATTTTGCTTGCTCTGCGATGAAAGAGAAGAAATTAATACTCTCTTAAACCTTAGTTTGAAAATAATACTATTTTCATACACTACCATCGTATCATTTTCTTTGCATAACCATACTAAATTCTTGACGGGGCAATCACCATATACTCTCGTGTAAAATAATAAAAATGAGAGTTAGACAATATTTATTTTAGCACTTTATATTTCAATGCACGACTATGGTTTTTATAAGATTGTAGATTGCCGGTGAATGTCATTATTACTTTGCACATCAGCATAAAATTGAACGCTGGACAGATGTTTGACATTTGTAGTAGAATAGTTATACATATCAATAATGAGTAAGATGAATAGTTTGTAGAGTTCGCCACGTACTTTCCTTTTCGAATTTCGTCCATCGACATGATGAGCATCTTGGGGTATAGACACGGATCTAGACTTTCTGTAACAAAATAAATTAGAACACACATTGAGTAATGGAGAAGTTATTTCAATTTACCTCATTTGTTTGTCTTCTTTCCAAATTTTTTGTCTTCTCTTTTAATTCCAGAATCATGGCATCTTGATTCTGAACATGTTTTTCAACCTTTTCCATCTGAAGTCTAAGAGAAAAAACATCTTCACTTGACGCCCCATCCAATGAAGTAAGATTTATGTGCTGAAGGCGACGTGAAGTTGATTGATCAAAAACTTGAGTAGGATTTGGGACTAATCCCAAACCATGTACGCTTGAGCTTATGCGCTCCTAATATTTGATTCAATGCATCTCCTTTCCAAGCGATCTTTCCTTGGTAGTATCTCGCTAAATCATTTCTTTGGACTAAGAGTGTCTTCAAATCACCCTTAACATATGATCAATGTAAATAAAAACAATATCTGAAATCACAATGTAAAATATCAATGATTCATAGTTGACAACATACCACGTGTCCATTTATGTTCTTGTCGCTTTTGTGCTGATGTGTATGGATGTACAAAACAGCTCTGTGTGGATTCTTCTTTTCAGGATTTTGTTTTCTCTATTGAACATATGATTGAATTATTGTAGTCGATAATTCATGTATAGCGTATGAATGTAAAAGGAGATACATATAATTACTGGATCTTCAATACTTACTAACTCTTCTCTATTTCGAGCAAAGCTCTTTGAACCAGCTGTATGTTTTGACTTCTTCTTTGCACAATTTTTCCTATTTTGCTCACTTATACCCTGTCAAAGAATTAGCAAACAACTTTGGTGAGAGCCAACCTACATCCCATGGAACTTTATCTATGGGTGATCGACCAAGCAGTGACAACCATTCATGGAGCATACATATATGCAAAAGTCACATCACGGTGAAACTTTTATGCTACGAGATGGCCTGCCTAGTATACATTTCTTATTATTGTGTTGCCTGACCATAAAAACAGTGTAGATATATATGTGTGTGCAAACTAGTACTGGCAATTCTGGAAATTGTAGAAAAGCTAATCTATTAGAACAAAATGTAAATGAAAAATCTGACAGTGTCTATGTACCTGTGCTTTCTTGCTCATCCAGTTATTGACAAGAGCATTCCACTGGTCAGCAACCACACCTTTTGGGACATTGTTGTAATTAACTTCCATACTCTTATGCACATCGAAATAAAGTGATTTCAGATTTGACTTGTGTTGCCTCCATTTTTCTCCAATACTTCTTAATACATATTTTTCCATTCGAGGAGCATAAAGGAATCTCATCTGCGTATCCATTAAAAAATTAATATGCAAACAATTAAAATGTAAAGCATAATATTATAAGTTAGCAAAGAAAGTAGGATGTTTACTTTTACTTGCTCAAGTATATTCTTTTTATTTTTTTCTTCATTGGTATTTCTTTCTTTCTTTCCTATTAGTGTTCTCCAGTCTGTGTAGCTCAAGCTACACAAGCATCCATTCCTAGCAACCATGCCAAGAAAATTGCCTAGAAGTCCAGCTTCTTCACCAATTGCCTGATTGAGATCATTACACTCAACCACAATTCTAAGCCCTTTTGGGAGGTTCCAAACATCTTTCAATTTTGTCTTCCCGCGCTTTCTAGTTTCTCCATTTTCATCTGTTCAGTGTTACATTGCAAAAACAAATTCGATGTTCAACAAGCAAGTAATCAACATTTCTTATCATGAATACTGAAGAACTATGTAATTACCTTGAATGTTAACATCAACGTCATCATCGTTATCTGTCCGGCCTTCTTCAACATTGCTAGATACCGGTTGAAGTTCAGGTGATGCAGCATGTTCTTGAGGGTCATTCTCTTGTCCAATATGTTCCTCTGACATATATTCATCATGGCATTGGACAACACGCTTTCTTGTACCCCTTGGCATATCTACTGAACGAAAGTAGCAGAAGTTTAACATTGAGATGCATACTAATACAATGTACCAACTAAATCCGACGAGAATGAGTACAACTAAATCCAAATGAGAGACATACTATCTATCCCAATTTCATTAGGTGCGAGATCAAGCTGCGGTAAGTCTGAGACTAAGAGCTGGTTTGTATAAAAGGAGCTACTTTGTGCTTGATACCTTAATACCAGTAAGTCCAGATCAATGCATGTCCTGTTTGTGCTTGTAAGAGACTTACTATCTATCCCAATTAATATAGTAATTGTCAGCAAATCAGATCAATGCATGTCACATTTGTGCTTGATACCTTAATCAACTGAACAAGCATCAGCGCATGAGTTCAGAAATGCATACTAATAGACAACAAGCATCAGGGCATGGGTCTAGAAATGCATGAACCATAGACAACAAGCATCAGGGCATGAGTCAATGCAAGCATAAAAATCAGTCAATAAAATCAGTCAATAAAACCATATACAACAAGCATCAGGGCATATCTACTGAACGAAAGTAGCAGAAGTTTAACATTGAGATGCATACTAATACAATGTACCAACTAAATCCAGACAGTAACGAGTACAACTAAATCCAGTGAGAGACATACTATCTATCCCAATTTCATTAGGTGCAGATCAACTGCAGGTAAGGTTGGACTAAGAGCTGGTTTGTATAAAAGGAGCTACTTTGTGCTTGATACCTTGATACCAGTAAGTCCAGATCAATGCATGTCATGTTTGTGCTTGTAAGAGACTTACTATCTATCCCAATTAATATAGTAATTGTCAGCAAATCAGATCAATGCATGTCCCATTTGTGCTTGATACCTTAATCAACTGAACAAGCATCAGCGCATGAGTTCAGAAATGCATACTAATAGACAACAAGCATCAGGGCATGGGTCTAGAAATGCATGAACCATAGACAACAAGCATCAGGGCATGAGTCAATGCAAGCATAAAAATCAGTCAATAAAATCAGTCAATAAAACCATATACAACAAGCATCAGGGCATATCTACTGAACGAAAGTAGCAGAAGTTTGACATTGAGATGCATACTAATACAATGTACCAACTAAATCCAGACAGTAACGAGTACAACTAAATCCAGTGAGAGACATACTATCTATCCCAATTTCATTAGGTGCAGATCAACTGCAGGTAAGGTTGGACTAAGAGCTGGTTTGTATAAAAGGAGCTACTTTGTGCTTGATACCTTAATACCAGTAAGTCCAGATCAATGCATGTCCTGTTTGTGCTTGTAAGAGACTTACTATCTATCCCAATTAATATAGTAATTGTCAGCAAATCAGATCAATGCATGTCCCATTTGTGCTTGATACCTTAATCAACTGAACAAGCATCAGCGCATGAGTTCAGAAATGCATACTAATAGACAACAAGCATCAGGGCATGAGTCTAGAAATGCATGAACCATAGACAACAAGCATCAGGGCATGAGTCAATGCAAGCATAAAAATCAGTCAATAAAATCAGTCAATAAAACCATATACAACAAGCATCAGGGCATATCTACTGAACGAAAGTAGCAGAAGTTTAACATTGAGATGCATACTAATACAATGTACCAACTAAATCCAGACAGTAACGAGTACAACTAAATCCAGTGAGAGACATACTATCTATCCCAATTTCATTAGGTGCAGATCAACTGCAGGTAAGGTTGGACTAAGAGCTGGTTTGTATAAAAGGAGCTACTTTGTGCTTGATACCTTGATACCAGTAAGTCCAGATCAATGCATGTCCTGTTTGTGCTTGTAAGAGACTTACTATCTATCCCAATTAATATAGTAATTATCAGCAAATCAGATCAATGCATGTCCCATTTGTGCTTGATACCTTAATCAACTGAACAAGCATCAGCGCATGAGTTCAGAAATGCATACTAATAGACAACAAGCATCAGGGCATGGGTCTAGAAATGCATGAACCATAGACAACAAGCATCAGGGCATGAGTCAATGCAAGCATAAAAATCAGTCAATAAAATCAGTCAATAAAACCATATACAACAAGCATCAGCGCAGGCGTGGGAGAGCCGAAGGGAGTAGTAGCCATCAGGCGCTGGTGGTCGGAGGCCAGCCAGTGAGGGGCGGCGCAGTGGCCGCAGCGTGGGAGAGCTGAAGGAGGAGCGACCATCGAGGCGTTGGTGGCTTGCGTGGGAGATCCGAAGGAGGAGCCGAGGCGGGGAGGCAGCGGGACCAAGGCGGAGATGGAGCAGGGCGTGGGTGGGCGGCGAGAAGAGGGAGGAGCCGAGACGGAGAGGCAGCGAGAGGAGAGGTGAGGAGCGAGGCGGTGCTGGGGGGATTAGGGCGTGGAAGGAAGAAAATCGGCCGACTGTGGGAGGAGGAGATTGCACGAATGGATGGCTTGTGCTAGTTGCGAGGGAGGTGGGCGTGGATGGGGAAGAAGAAGCACGATTTATGTGGGGCGTGACGAGAATTTCTCGGGAGGTGAGAAGATTTCTCCTTATGCAGATTATAGAACTCGGTGAGTTCTGATTACTCATTCTCTGGAAGGTGGGGTACGATAGCTATTACCTGTACAACCAAAAAAATTGGTGGGATTGGAGACTCCGAGAGAGGGAAAACGGTGGGATAAAAAAAGACACCACAAAAAATGGAGGGAATGAATGGAGGGAGATGAAAATAGTTTTGGGAGTTGAACCGCAGCAACGAAATCGGATGAGAACCTAAGTTGAGATTCTTGCCAAACTACACCTTTTGTACTTGACGAATAATTTAAGGGGTTTTTATGTTCCGAAAAATATTTGTATTTGTATCTGCATCCCGAAAAAAAAACAATATTTGTACTCTCTAATTTTACCATGGTTTGGATTTTGTCCTTACTCTTCGAATTTACCATGGCTTGGATTTTTACCATGGTTTAGGGTTTTACCATGGCAACCAATACTCTGCTTGATGAGGGTTTTGGTAGATACTCTCTGCCTTGCGGTAGGGTTTGGCAGCCGATCCTCTGCATGTGTAGGGTTTGGCAGCCGATACTCTGCCATGGTAGGGTTTGGCAGCCGATCCTCTGCCTTGCATGTAGGGTTTGGCAGCAGATCCTCTGCCGCGGTAGGGTTTGGCAGCCGATACTCTGCCGCGGTAGGGTTTGGCAGCCGATACTCTGCCGCGGTAGGGTTTGGCAGCCGATACTCTGCCGCGGTAGGGTTTGGCAGCCGATCCTCTGCCGCGGTAGGGTTTGGCAGCCGATACTCTGCCGCGGTAGGATTTAGGTAGCTAATCCTCTGCCGCGGTAGGGTTTGGATAGCCGATTCTATGCCGCGGTAGGGTTTGGGTAGCCAATTCTCTGCCGCGGCAGAGTATTGGTTGCCATGGTAAAACCCTAAACCATGGTAAAAATCCAAGCCATGGTAAATTCGAAGAGTAAGGACAAAATTCAAACCATGGTAAAATCAGAGAGTAAGGAAAAAATTCAAACCATGGTAAAACCTCATCACAGACGGTTCATGGTTAGAACCGTCTGTGATTCTTCACGAGCGTTTCTAACCTGAATGCTCGTGATATTCTTGGTATCACGAGGCGGTTCGTGGTTAGAATCGTCAGTGATGGTTCCTGACAGTTCTAACCACGAACCGTGCGTGATAATGACATACCACGGACGGTTCGTCTTGGAACCTTCTGTGATTACTTTATCACAGACGATTTCCAAGAACCGTCTGTGATGAGGCGTCTTCTATAGCCTGTTTTGTAGTAGCGTACACATTTCAAGTCATGGTAAAATCTGAGAGTCTGGTAAATTCACCGAGCCACTAGACATTTCAAGTCATGATAAATTTAGGGAGTTAGACATTTCAAGTCATGGTAAAATCACCGAGTCACTAAATATGACAGAACCATTATCCGTTCGTATTCATTCCGTTTTCACCCCTAGTCATGTACACTAATTAAAACCAGACATAATTACCGAGTTACTAGACATTTCAAGTCACGGTAAAATCCGTTCGTATTCATGCTTCCAGAAATTCATTGTAAGGCTGCAATCAAAATATGCGATAAGAAGGTCGCATTCATTATAAAGGTCGCAATCAAAATATGGCGATAAAGCTCCATTCGAAATTACCTGCCAGAAATAAAAATAGGTTAAGTGGAGGTAATTGACTGTAAGGCTACATTCAAAATTAACAAATATGGCAGCAAGGCTCCATTCGAAATCACCTTTAGTGAGTTACTAAGTTTCATGATGTGAACTTTGTCTTTGGGATCTCTGATTGTTCCTCTATATCTCTTCGAACCCATGTTTGACTATTGTGTGCATTATCAAAAAGCTCCCTGAGATTACCGACATGATAAGGTTCACTTTCTACATCATTCCATTCTTCACCCATTTCAAAATCATCTCTAGGCTTTATCTTGACTGTTGCCCATCACGGATTTATATGATCTTCCACATAGAACACTTGGTCAACTTGATTGGCAAATACAAAGGTTCATGCTCTGTCTTTTCACAGTGTGAATTTGATGTGAGAAATTCACAAGTGTGCATCCGTACTTATCTATTTTTATTCCTTTTTCTTGAGTAACATCAACCCATTCACATTTAAACAGCACAACTGAAAATTTTCTATAATAGTCTAACTCAATTACATCAAGTATCCTTCCATAGTACATCACATCTCCAAGGATAGGGTTAGTATCACCTGCAGAAGCGTAGCTCGATGTTTTTGCAATCACAACAACTCCACTATTTTGAGTCACCTTGTCATAACGCTTGGCTCTAAATCTGTATCCACGGATATTAAAGGCTCTGTGTCTTATTGCTACCTCAAGTGGACCACGGGCCAACCATCTAATATCTTCATCGATGTTGTCGCTACCTCTTTGACGCTCTAACTGCATGATCTGTACCAACCCAAAAAGTACATAAGCAAAATTCAAAATTTGATAAAACTAATCCATAGTACTTACATGATCTTCTGTACCAATCGGGAAATTTTTCATTCTGCATACGCTCAATGGATTTTGGAGTTAGGCGTCGGTTGCGATTTTTCCTTTTCAAATCAGCAGCATGTTCTCTACAATGCAAATAAACATAAATATAAATTGAAACCCCTGGTGCAACATGTTAAAAGGCTATGACATCACACTTACTTGAGATATGGAATGACAGCTTCACAGTTGTATAGCACATATCTATGGGCTTGTAATTTCTCTATATCAGTTAAAGTGTAAGCAGATGGTTTTCCCAACGGTTTCCTATCGGAGGAAACAAAGTGGATACATGTCCATATATGGGAGATTCAAATTGATCTGGTTGGTCATGATTCCTTGATTGCTGGTTATGCCTAGTAGAGAAACCTTCCAAGTATCTAGAACAAAATGCCATACACTCATCCGCCAAATATGATTCTGCAATTGAACCCTCTGGACGAGCTTTGTTACGAACATATGACTTCAATTTACCCGATACTGTGTAGCACATGGGAAACCATCAAGTTAGTAAGTTATATGATATGCCAAATCGAAAACTTGTATTAAGAAAATGTTTGTACCTTTCAATAAAGTACATCCATCGATAGCAAAGCGGTCCGACAATCTTACATTCGGTTGCTAAATGGGCGACTAAGTGAACCATAAGCGTGAAAAATCCAGGAGGGAATATCATCTCCATTTTGCACAGCGTTATTTTAATTGTTTTCTCCAAGTGGTCAAGCTCATCAACATGAAGAACTTTTGAACATATTCCTCGAAAATAAGCACATAAATCAAATAGTCTTCTTTGTGACATCATCGGAAGAATACCCTCAAAGCGATAGGCATTAGTTGTTGCATTAGGACATGGCGGTCATGTGTTTTGAGCCCATGAATTTTCCTTCAACACAGTTCACAGATTTGGATATATTACCAGAATAGCCATCGGGAACTTTTATATCTCGAAGAACTTTACAGAACAACTGCTTCTCACTTCTAGACATAGTAAAGCTTGCGGGTGGTATGTAAAACTTGCTTGATGCTCTTTTTCGGGTGGAGCTCCTCTCGATGTTCATTGCTTGGAGATCTAGGCGAGCACGGAGATTATCTTTTGACTTCCCATCTAAATTTAGAAGTGTGCCATAAATATTATCACAAACATTTTTCTCTATATGCATCACATCAAGATTATGTCGAAGGAGATTATTGTCCCAATAAGGTAACATGAATAGGCGCTTAATGCCTTGTAAGTTTTGACTTCTTAAAATCACCAATAGCATTTATTTCACCCAATACAGACGCTCATAGTAAGTTATAGGTTACATTCTATGCTCCACGGTCCCATCAAAAGAATTTCTATCAAGCGAAATTCATGATCGGTGGCGAAATCTCGATGACCCATAAAACAAGATTTCTTCCCATGTGTCAAGCGTTTCGACCATGCATTTGCACCATAAGGTGGACATGAAAATTCCCCATGCACCATATATGAAGCAAGCATTCCTAATGCTGGTAAGTCATTTATAGTCCATAACACAGCTGCTCGCAAATTAAAAGTTTCATTTCTAGATGCATCAAATGTGGAAATGCCATTCACAAATATGCCTTTCAAATCATCCAAAAGGGGCTGGAGGAAGACATGAATATTATCTCCAGGACTTTTGGGGCGAGAATTAATAAAGACAACAAAAGATAAGGTTGCTTCATGCATAACCATGGAGGCGATTATATATTACTAAAACAACTGGCCAACAACTATAAGTAGAGCTCAACATCCCATATGGATTAAACCCATCAGTAGCCAATCCAAACCGAATATTACGAGAATCAGATGCAAAATCTGGGAACCTTTCATCCAAACGCTTCCATGCTGGCGAATCAGCTGGATGTCGTAATGCCCCATCCTTGATGCGCTCTTCATCATGCCATCGTGGGAGAGGTCTTTGTTTGTTTGCACATGAACAATCTTTTGACCTCTCCTTAATTGGAAAGTACCGTAATACTTTGCTTGGTGTTGCTTTCCTTCTTTCCTTCTTTGTCAACTTGGTTCCATGCTTTTGTTTTTCCACCTAGAAGCCTTACGAGTTAGGCAAAAATCATCATCATCTGTCTTTCGAGCAGTGTGGCGATTATTTGGGCATGAATGAATCTGTTCATAATCTAACCCAAATTTTGAAACAACCTTCTTAGCCTCATAAAAATTTTTGGGCAATTCATTTCCATTTGGAATTGCTATGTGCAGAATATCAAGTAGATCTCCAAATGATTTATCAGTCCATTTGTTCATGGATTTTATATTAAACAAAAGGACTAGTAAAGAAAGTTGTGATAATTCACATCCTGGCCATAAAGTCTTCTCGAATCTTTAACCAATTTATAAAATTCTTGTGCTTCTAAATTTGGTCCAGATATAGGTGTATTTGGCAAATCATTACCATCAGACATAAGCACGTTATCATATATATGTCCAAATGCATCATTAATTAATTGTTGCATGTTAGCATGCATTTCTTCATTCCTGGGCTGTGGTTGCTGATTACCATTGTGTTCCTCCAAAGAATCACCATGAAAAACCCATTTGTCATAGCTCTGAAGTATTCCATTGCACACCAAATGGCTATAGACTTCATCCTTTGATAATAGAGTAGTGTGGATGCATGTGTCACATGGACAAAGAATTTTTGTATCTTCTGGCTTATCTTTATATACAAATTCAAGAAATCCATTTACGCTGACTAAGCTGTTGTTTAGATCCATTAGGATAGCATAAAAGCAACTTGATGGCTTCTATATCCATTCCGACACTGTATAAAAAGAACAATTATTAATATCAATGTAAATTAATAATAATCGCAAGATTTTGCCATATAATTTTTCATTTTCTGTTTTTATTTATTTTCCAACTTTCACTTCTAGTAAGAACATAATTATCATTATATGAATGTCTTCAGTTATCACACATGATTAATATGCCAAAGGCAGTGCACATTAAAGAGTATAACTTGGCAATTACTACAAGCCAATAAACATTACAATTAAGTTCTACAACATTGAAAAAAATCAGAACGCATAAAATAGAATGTAACAGCCGCTAAGCAATAATGACAAGATGAGTAAAGATAGAAAGCAGTGCCACTTTTCTCAGGACTGAAAAGATCTCCTTGTTATCATCAAGATAACCAAAAGCTAATTGTTATACTCTACCAAACACAAAGAACTTCCAGAACAAGTTCTATATAGACATATGTTAATGAACTCTACCAATACTTCGACTATTGAAGATGCTATTGAACTTGGATTTTTTGACCATTCGATAATGCTACTTTTCTGCATACAAATTCAGTTTGACAATCTGAGATGCAAGGCTAATATGCATGCACACTATGTTGTTCAAACGGATAAACAAAGAACAGATTTGAATCCCCCATTCAGTATGTTGTTCTAAACTTTACGTTGCGACATGCAATGGAAAATAATCTGATTTGCTCCACATATCCATATTCACACAGTGTATCCTACAAGAGAAGGAAAATGGTGTCACATTGTCGGAGACAAACTTACTGGGGGAGGCGGCGTCGGACGAGGAAGGAAGGGCCGGCGTCGGAGTCTTCGAGAGGAGGCGGCGTCGGACGAGGAAGGAAGGGCCGCCGTCGGGGTCTTCTAGACGATCCGGAGGGCCAGGGGAGGAGGCGTCAGGCGGCGGCGGCGTTGGGGAGGAGGCGGCGTTGGGGTAGGGAGTGGCGGCTGGGGGAGGGGAGGCGGCGTCGGCGGCGTGGGTGGGAGGGGAGGAGGCGTCAGGCGGGAGGCGGCGGCGTTGGGGGAGGGGCGGCGTTGGGGTAGGGTAGTGGCGGCTTGGGGAGGGAGGTCGGGGAGGGAGGCGGCGGGGTAGGTGGGAGGAGGTGAGGGAGGGGAGGCTGCGTGGGCGGCGTGGGTGGGAGGAGGCTGCGTCGGCGGCATGGGTGGGATGGGAGGCGGCGTCGGCGGCGTGGGTGGGTGGGGGGAGGTGAGGGGCGGGGCGGGGAGGCGGCGTCGGCGGCGTGGGGGGGAGGGGAGGGGAGGGGGCGTCGGCGGCGTAGGTGGGAGGGGAAGGTTAGGCTGCCGGGAGGAATTGGAATATTAACGACCGGTACGATGTAACAGGAAAAAAAGGATTTGTATATGTATTTAATGTTATTTTGTGGATAATTTCAGTGAATTTAAGTGGCAAATGATTATTCTATTCTGTAAAAATTTCAGCAAAAAGAAAAATAAAAAACTAGGCATTTCGAATGTTTGTAACGAATAAAGTTGCAACGCATGTTATCTGTAGTCATCCACATGATTTATGATGAATAGATTTTGCAACACATATTATGTGTGGCCATAATATTACTTCGTAACGTATGCATAGAGCGTTGCGAGGTATGCGTTGGTAAAGGGGTGTTCATGTTGTAGTGCCCGTTGTGTTAGGATGGGTTGGAGAGCGGGCAGTCTTGGGTCTGGCGGGTTCAAAGCAAGCGGTGGCTAGAGTGGCGAGATTCGCAGAATCATTAGCTGCTCGAGCCGGCTGTAAGAGCTACGCAGATGTCAGAAGGCGGGATTTGGAATTTGAGGTGGGGGACGAAGTTCTGTTGAGAGTATCGCCATCCAGAGGCGTGGTGCGGTTCGGCACCAAAGGGAAGCTTAGCCCAAGGTATGTTGGACTATTCCCAATCGTGGCACGAATTGGAAAACTAGCTTACTGTTTGGACCTTCCTAATTCCATGAGTGGAGTTCACAATGTGTTTCATGTGTCGATATTGCGGAAATTTCTGAGAGATCCAGATCATGTTATTCCTTGGAGCCTTTGATCATTGCACAAGATCTTACCATCGAGTCCCGACCAGTGAAAATATTAGAGGAATCAGAAAGGGTTCTGAGGAACAAAACTCTGAAGTATGTCAAAATTCTTTGGTCTCATCAAACTGAGAGAGAGGCTACTTGGGAGTTAGAATCCCGTATTTGAGAGCAGTATCCAGATTTGTTCGCTTCTGGTACGTGTCAATCGTTGTTTTCAATTCTGTGGTATTCTTTTCTCGTACTCGTTTCGATGGTTAGAATTCGAGGTCGAATTCTGTTAAGCGGGGTAGAATGTAATATCCTGGAATCGAATCGGGAGAATTTAAAAGAAGTCGGGAACGAAAAGGCAATTAAAGAATTGGATTTTTTTCTATTGAGAGAGGGGGTTTTTATAAAAATTCAACAACCTGGGCAACGGGCCGCGGCCCAGGAGGCCCAAGAGGGGGAGGCCGGCCTAAGGGGGCCCGGCCAAGGGGGGGAGGCGCCCAACCCTAGCCGCCTCCCCCACTCCCTCCTCTCCCCCTAGAGCCACCGCCACCGCCCCCTCCACCCCTTTCCTCCCCAAACCAGTGCCTCCTCCCTCCCAGGCGCCTCCTCCTCCCCTCGGTGCTGGTCCCCGGTGATCGCCGTCGTCGACTCCCAAGCCCCAAGCTGCTCCTCCCAGCCGGTCTCTCCTCCTTCCTTCGGTTTTGGTGGCCGATCCAAGGAAGTAAGGGAGAGGGAGAAAGGGGGGGGGTTCGGTGGGAGCTTGATCTTCATCCCCCAGCGAGTCTTCAAGGGTAACGATTGAGTCTTCTCGCTGTTTGATTTGTGTTAGACGTGAAATTGATCAATAGATTCGAATCAGATTGTTGTTCCAGTAGTTCCAGATTAGGTCAGATTGTTGTATGGACAATTGAGGGTCTTTAGAGGCCGAATCTTGAGTTTTCGTCTCCTAGAGTTTTGTTCCTGAGGTCGTTATCTTTCTTTTGGCACTGAGATCACGAGATTATGCCTTACGGTTTAGGAGATATGAATTTTTAACCACGCGCTGTTCTGTCTATCTGAGAACTGGAGACTGTCGGTTTGTTCATCGGTTTTGATCTAGTTAGATTCAGATTCAGGACGGACACCCAAAACGGTTTTTGTATATAATTTCATTCGTATTAGATATTGATAAAGATCATTCAATTTGGATTTATATATTAAAAGTTATGCCATATTTTTGCTACTGGTCTGCTGTCGGGCTATTTTTCTATGAGACACTTTCAACTGTAGATTAGACTTATGTGTGGGCATAATTAGAAAATCTTATCTTCTAGTGTTTTGAAGGTTTCTCTGTTAAGTTTGTTTTGGCACTGGTCTCAGGTCGTTCGGAGTTCCAGATTAATAGTTATGAATTTTTCCGTGCCGCTGTCTGGAATGGTAGAAAACAGGGGAAACGCTTGTCTCATCGTTGGGTTCGCGAATTATGCCGGGTAGTCTGGGAGTCATTGTAGATTACCGTTAGTGTCGTCATATCGCATCTTATTTCAATTGTTTCTGGTGTAGGCGGTGAGGCGGCGAGTGTAGGTGCACCTTTTGTGCCACCTAGTTCGGCCAATCGCGGAAGGCAAGTACCCTATGCTACTATGTGTTGTTTTCAATTCTTTGCATGATGTTGGGTTATATATGTGAATGCTAATGATATTCGTCTTGATGTTTATTTCGTTTCAAGCAGATAATTCTTGTGTATAAAGAAATAACATTCAATGTAGTTGTTTAATTCCATTCATACATATTTTAATTTCTGTACACGGAAGTGGAATTTTGCCATGTCCCATTAATTCCAGTGTGGGCACGTAAGACCCACCATTCCAATGTGGGCGGTTTCGGACAACCGTATGAAACGTTCTTCATACGGTATTTGGGTCCCCGGACTTTGTTAAGTACGGGCATAAGTGAACACCGACGAGTGTATCACTCGCTATACCGATATAAGCAGTTGAGTAGTCCTTCTCCTTATAGTGCATGCATTCATTCCTTCCATCGCCACATTTGTAAAGAGTTTTGTGTATGACATGTGTAATCCCTGATTCGTTCCGTCATGCTATATTAAAATAATATTGTACTTGCTTAATCTTTGGCTCATTGTTGCTTGTTTTGTTTAATTTAGGTAAATGATGAAGAAGACAAGTCTTAGGAGGGATTAGTAGTCCAGCACGATGCACGCCACTTATATCAAATCAGAAATTAATGATTATTTCCGTTTCATAATGACTATTTGATAAATTTTGAATTGTAATAAGCCAACTTGGCTACGATTATCTTATTCTCATGTTTTAAATATTTGTTCCCTGTCTTTCACTGGATTTGATACTTAGCATTTGTTTCGTATGAAGAACTGTTAGATATTCATTGCTATTTGTATAATTATGTTGTTTCCTAGTGTTTTGACTAAGATTGAGTGACATCTTGACTTCCGAATAGTCAGGTTGTTACAGGCACCTGAGGAGGAGCATCTTTGTGCTCCACATCACAAGGATTGTTAAAGTCAATCTTACTTTGAATAAGCTTCATAATGTAGGGAGCAAAATATATACTCCTAGCCTTATCTTCCTTTGATGTGGCAATTTCTCTAATGATTAAATCCATCACATCAATTCTAGTGCCATCTATGATATATTTCACTACATTCTAGGCACGTCTATGTATCTCATCATTATTTTCACTCCTGGGAAAGAATGATGTTCTCATGATCCTGTTAATAACACTAAGAAGAGGTAGAAGACCATTTACTCTTCCACGCATAAAATGATTACCTTGATCATGAAACCCATCCACTTGAGTGAGAGCAAGAGGTTCCTAACGATGTACCTTTATCCCTCTAGAGTCTCCCAAACTCAAGGCCCTCAGAAATTCATCCTTAGAGGATTCTAGCTGTTGTTGTCCCATCATCCAAACAAGATGGTCATGGTCAGGAGACACATACAGTATAGCATAAAATTGACGAATGACCTTGGCATGAAAATTGCATCTCAAAGAAACAAAAAGAATCTAAGCTCACATTCCGAAATAGATGATACAGACCATTATAAGCTGGATTCTATTCTAGGTAGCTCCACTTCTGTAACACCCCGATTTTCAGAGTCAGGATGTTAATATTTAATTTGGTGATCTAATAATTTTTTGACTCCGTTTTAAGATTTTTACATGTTTAAGTAAAAAGATTTCTTTTAAAAAAAATCAAATTGAATTAATTAAAAGGTTGCATTTTAGTTAAATCGAATTGTTTGAAAGATTGCAATTAAAAATTTAAATTATTTTGATTTCTTGTTTTCACAAGCATTTCATGAATCATGTCGTTTAGCATGCATTAGTATCGTTGTTTTATTTTCTGGTTGGACCGACCGTTGTCAAAACGCTTGTGCGACCTATCCCTATTTCTTTTTCTCCTCAGCACATCCATTCATTTCAACACCCCTCCTCACTCCTAATTATTTTTTTGTCCAACCAAATGACCCCCTGGTCGTCTCTTTTGTTCACAACCATTTCATCTTGTCACCCTCCCTGCCATACCATTATCTTTTTCCCCAACTATCCCCACCAACAGAGCTACACAACCAAGCCTCTGCCATTCATTTTCCAAACCAACCAAAGTCTCCACTGACATCTTTTTCTCTACCCAAGAGAGCAACCTCACTGCCTTTTTCCTTGCTCCCAAGCCGAAACCATCCTCACTGCCATATAGCCCCATCCCTGCCATTTTCTTTAGCCCAGCCGAAGCATCCTTTCTCCACTGCCTTTTGCTCATCTCTCTCCACTACCATTTCATTTATCAATGCAGCACCACTCCACTGCCAACTCCATCCTCACTTATACTTGTTGCAAAGCCATATGCACTGCCAATTGCTTTCTCCCCAACCGAGCAACACACAGTCACACCATCTCAAATTCTCACCGACTGTCCACTGCTTCCCCACGCCACCTCTCTTCTCCCCCATCAGAACCTCCATTTCTTTCTCAACATGAGCTCAACACAACACCATCTCTCCTTCCAATCTTTATCAAGAACCGAAAATCTCTCTATGCATGGTAGACTATTGTGTTCCCCATCATTTAAGCGGCCCATTTTAATGATTAGATTTAGCATGCAAGACTATTGGAGCGAGTTCGCACGAGGGGGAAGGGGTAGCAGTGGCTGGCCGGGAGGAAGAAGTAGTAGGAGCCTTGGTGGCCCAGCGCACAGCGGCGCGACGCCGAAGCCGAGAGCAGCGGCGCATGGGGAGCTGCATTGGCGACGTGGCACGTCCAGCAAGCAACGCGGCGGTCAGGGCGCAACAGCCCAAGGCCGGGGGCTGGCGCGGGCAGCAGCATGGCGGAGCTTCGGTGTGGCACGGCGCCGAGGCGGAGGTGGCCGGCGCCCAGCGCGCTGCATCGATGGAGGCAGCAGGAGCAGTTGCGCGGCACAGCAGCCCGGAGGAGCGCACTGTGGAGGCTGAGGCCGACAACGACGTCGAGAGCGGCGGCATGGCGTTGGCGCGTTGCGCGGCGCATGCTCGCTGTGGCACCGCAGCGTCTAGGCCGACCAAGGCCGGCGCCCGCGGTGCACGGTCGGAGGCGAGGAGGCAACTCGGTGACGCCGAGGCCGCAGGCGAGGGCGGTTGGAGCATGGCGGCAAGGGCGACATGGTGCGACATCCAGGGCGCGTTGACACTGAGGCATGATGCGGCGACGACACAAGGAGGCAGCGGCTTGGCGCTGAGGGAGGAGTCTAGGACGCGAGGCTTAGCGGCGTGGCCAGTGGCGAGAAGGAGTCGGACGAGAACGCTGCGCATGCATGCGACGGCCATGCACGTAGCGGCACGACAGCCTGAACGAGGCGAGATGGTATGGCGTGTCACGCTTGAGTGCGGCGTCGGTAAGGTAGCTCCGTGGGCTTGGCTAGAGCTGGTAGTCGGGCCGTGCATTTCCGGGCCAGCCCGAAGCCCGGCCGGCCCGGCCCGAACGGTGGGCGGTGGGCCTAGCAAGCCGGCCCGTCGGGGGCACGCACGACACGATTTGGCACGGCCGGCACGGCCGGCACGCCTCAGCGCGATCGTGCATCCGCGCCTCGCGCCTCCGTCGCCTCGCCGCGCATCCTCGCGTCCGCCGCGCCTCCGCTGACTAAGACCAAGACGCCGCGGCGTCTGCGGAGGAGAAAAACGCCGTGGCGTCGGGGCACGGGAGAGCGAGGCGCGAGCACCAGGCGGCGGCGGGCCTCGGGGACGGGAGCCTCCCGCGCACGCCGACTCCTCGCGCCTCCGCCGCCTCGCGCTCTGTCGCGCTTCTCTGCCTCCGCCGCTCCGCCTCCGACGCGACTCCTCGCCTCGTCGCTCGCCTCGCCGCGTCTCCTCGTCTCCACCGCTCGCCTCCATGAAGCCGGCGCAGTAAGGGGCGGCCGCGAGGAGGCGATGGGGAGGCGAGGAGGCCACGGGGGGTGGAGGCGATGGAGGCGACGGGAGGCGAGGAGGTGACCGCGGAGGGGCGAGGCGAGGAGGCGACCGGGAGCGGCAGCAAGGGAGGCAAGGCCACGAGGGGGCCGACCGGGCCACCGGGGAAGGGGAGCGACCGGGGCGAGGGCGAGCGAGGGAGACGAGGTGGCGTGGGAGACGAGGGGGCATGGGGGTGGGTGAAAAGAGAGGGAGAGAGAGAGGGAAGAGGGGCGTGGGGCGGGGAAAAAGAGAGGGAGAGTGAGAGAATCGGGAGAGGCGGGAGGCGTGGGGCGTCGGCGAGGTGTGGGGCGGGAAAAGAGAGAGAGAGAAACAGGGAGGGAGAGAGAGGCGGGGCGAGGGAATCAACGGGGGCAGGGAATCTCGCTTTCTTTCAAATCAGTTTTGATTGTAAACGGGCAAGCATAGTTTCAATCGCGAGAGAAAATAGGGATTAGAAAGGAAGACAGGACAGTCAACGTTCGGATTCGGAAGCTCAACGTTCGGATTCGAAAGCCAACGTTCGGCAACTCATCGTGCCTATAAAATGACCAAGCATTCGCCGTGTCACATACAAAAATCAACTCAGTGATCTCATTTCTTCAGCATACAAAAATCAACTTTCATTTATTAATCATCCATCTACTCTCCTCATTTCTTCAACATCCATCTACTCTCCCCCATTTATTCACCGTCGATCCATCCATTATGCTACCAAGGAGTCAGAGCATCAAGGAGCTCCCGAACAGTATGCTACCGAGGAGTCGGAGCACAAAAAGGACAGCAGAGTGACTTAGTGTAAGCTAGCGCACACGGGAGACGACAATTACAAGCTAAACAAGAGAGTCATAGGGTTTAAGTTAATTAACGAATCACACACGGGAGAGGCCATTGCCGAGCGTATACTACGCGTACTTGATGATTTTAAGATAGATAATAAAATTGCTTCTATAACTCTTGATAACGCATCAGCGAACACTACTGCTATGAACATCCTCACCCCAAGATTGCAGACGTATATTGGTGGTTATGTTCTCCACCAGAGATGTGTATGCCATATCTTGAACCTTGTTGTTCAAGATGGTATGCAAGCGATTGGCGGGTTTTTGAACAGTGTTCGTGACGCCGTTCGCTACCTCACAAATTCCCCACAAGTGGCAGCTAGGTTCGCGGAGTACTACGCGACCAATAGAAAGGAGCCAAAAAAATTCGGCCTTGACATGAAGGTGAGGTGGAACTCGACCTATATCATATTAAAGAAGTTACAAGGGTATGAACATGTCATATCCGTATTTGTCAATGCTAACTCTCAAGACAATGAATTAGTAGTTACTAATTCAGATTGGCATATTGCTAGTCATTTTTGAGAGTTTTTAAAACCTTTTTATAAAGCAACAAAGATGTTATCTGGTGTTTATTACCCTACCTCTCCCTTAGTTATAGAATTTATATGGTTAATTGCAGAAAAGATTGCCAAATCTAGGAATGATCCCCTTTTAGGTCATGCTGTCGCACTAATGGAGGAAACATTTATTAAATATTTCGGTTCTATTTCACACGTGTATTGCTTTGCTATCATTTTTGATCCTATGAAAACGTTGCCAGGTTTGCAGATCGGTATGGAGGGAATAGGTGAATGCCTCGGTCTTAATTACTCGGAAGCTTTTGCACATGTCAAAGAGGAGCTTTTTTGTGTTTTTCGCATGTATCATGACAAATTTGGTAGTAGCGTGAGATCGGAGGCCTCACAGCAGACGCAACAAGGAAAGAAAAGCTTGACATCCCACTTGTGGAAGAAACTAAAGGGCAAGTCCAGTTCTTCGTCCTCTCAGTCTCAGGCAACCCCCTTGTGGAATTCTGTCTCAGAGTTAAACCACTACCTAGAGTATGATTTTGCAAACATTGATCCTGATCTTTCCGGTGGAAAGATAGACTTACTCGAGTGGTGGAAGAACAACAAGCGGATATTTCCTGTGTTGTCACATTTCGCATGGGATGTTCTGCTGATGCCGGTGTCCACTGTCTCTTCAGAAGCAACGTTCAGCATGGCAGGGAGAATAATTGAAGAAAGAAGATCATCACTCACGCCTAGGATGGTGGAGGCAATCACATGCACCAAGGATTGGGAATTGGCTAAAGAGCGGCAACAACATCAATTGGAGGATCTTGAGATCGTGCAGGCGTACGCTGACCTCGAACACATGAACGATCTCGACATTAATGAGTAGCTAGTATTTACGCATGTTGTTACTGTACTCTTTTCCTTACTCGGGGAACCCCACTCTAGGGCGTAAGGTTTTTAACGAGGCAGTAACATTGTATCTGTAAAATATCAAGAAAAATTTAATTTTTCCCTGAAATATTTACGTGCTCATGTTTTTACCAATTAATTGAATTTTAACTAGTTTTTAATGAGACGAGTACAAGAGGAATGAAGATGGCGATTCTGCGCGCCATCGCCGCCTCCGCCATCTATAGTTATTTTGGTGGGCTTGGTGGCACGGCACGACCCAAAGACGACGGGCTTTGGGCGTGCACAGGCTGGCCGAGGCGAGGTGGGCGGCATGACACGGCGCGGCGGGTGGCCGGCCGAGCCGGACGCGGCACGAACGGCTCGGCACGGTGGGCTGGCCGGCCGACTGGCCCGACCAATGCCCACCTAGGCATGGCCGAGAGCGATGGCACCTATGCGGAGCAGAACGCGGACGCGGAACGGTTGCGACGAGCTCAGTGATGTCTACGGCGAACGCGGACGAGAGGCCGAGCGAGCGCGAGATCGACGACGACTATGGAAGACGAGGAAAGGGAACCGAGAAGACGACGTCCGGAGACGATTCGCACGCCTAGCGCTGTGGTAAAAATCTTTAGTGTTAAATTGTGTTACGATATTAGTTGTGCATGTTGCATAATCTTTATGAGCATGCTATTTTTTTACTATTTATGCATGTTTAATTTTAAAAATAATTTGGTAGCTTAAGACTGGTATAACTCTCCGGTTATGTCCTAATTGTGCTTATGTGTGATCTTGTGATGATATATTGAAGGATTGCGATTGATTTGATCGTTGTAACGGTTTAGGTGTATTATTGGTCGATGGATGCTAAATTAAATATACATTGGATTAATTGTTTGGATGATATTATTTTGGAGTCAAATGCAAAATTGTGGTGATCTTAGATAATAAATTAATTGAAGGTTTTCCCTCACGATGGATTAGTAATTTTTGGAATTAGGGCGCATAAGGATTTTATGAATTTTTACTTGAGGGATAGCTCTTGTGATGTTATTTTATGGAGATATGGAGGTTGAATCGTGTGATTTATTTAATCATGACTAAATTGATGGGATGTCTTAAGTAATAGCTTTCTGAGTCATTTATGCTAGATTTGGGTGATGGTAGAATGGATGATTTGATTTAGGATAAATAGTTGGATTGCCATGTAATTAGTAGTTAAGTTCTATGCGCCGAGTTGATAGATTTGTACCCTCAATTGGATTAGTAGATAAATGATTATTAGTTGATCGTAGATGCACATATATGATTAGATTGATAGAGATCGTTCACGACTAAGTTCAGTGGTATAGATATGAGTTGATCAATTAGTGAGCCATTAAGATGTTGGATGTTTTATTAAATTGTAAAGCTCATTAGGTGTCAGTTAGTCTATTAAACCTCGATCGGTGGAAATTTTGGGTGTATGCGAATATGAATTGCCGAGGTGAGACTAGTAGAGTTAGATAGTTATTATTAGCTTAAATAGCATAGTGAAGAACAATTGATGGTTTTAGGCATGGTCTTATGCCCAGAAGTCGGTGGATTTCGTACAATTATCAGATAGGTTGTATAGTTGGAAGATCGTGAATTCGAGTATTGTGTGGTTTGATGGGCTACTTTGATTATGACAGATGCTAGGTTAGCCTGAGTTTTAAAAGTATTTTAATGTAATAGGAATTTCAAAAAAAATATTTTTACATTGAAAACTCTTTTATCTTTGAAAATTCATAGAAAATTCTTACACTACTACAAAACAGGCCATAGAAGACGCCTCATCACAAACGGCTCTGTGAATGGATTGATTTGATGCTACTGTGATGCTGTGGCTATTGTGGGAAAGCTAACAAAAAGTTCAATCCGCAAATCCATGTTAGATTCATTCGCGAGGCTCGGGAGGCTCCAGACGAAGTGAAAATCTGTTTTTTTTTCAATAGAAAAACCTATCACAGACGATTCTTGTTCAGAACCGTCTGTGAAAATAGACTATCACAAACAGTTCTATTCACGAACCGTCTGTGATAGTCACTATCACAGACGGTTCGTGAATAGAACCGCCTGTGATAGCCTTTTTCACAGACGGTTACTATCACAGACGGTTCGTGAGTAAAACCGTCTGTGATAGCCTTTTTCACAGACGGTTAAAAAACCGTCTTTGATGATCTCATGTCATCGTAGACGCATAAATTCAGACGGTTCAAAAACCGTCTGTGATGAGGTTTTGTGTAGTAGTGTTATAAACTCCAAATGAGTTGAACCAAGTTATTTTGGTCTTGTAATTTTATTTTCTATTTATCTATGTAATCCTTTTATCCTCCACTATTCTACAAATGTTCACCAAATAATTAATTTTGGATGAATAGTATCTGCACTCCAATTTTTAGCATTTTCCAAGATGCTGATTTTCAAACCTTTATAACTTTCACATACGAACTCCAATTGAACTAATGCTTTCATAAATTCATCTAAAACCATAATCTACCTACTGTATAAATTTCATGCATTTTGGCAGATTTTAAATTTTTGGATGTTTGCAATGTTATTGTTCTTATACGTTGTTCTTGTTCGTTCGGTAGTTTACGAAGGTTCGAGTGTGATCGAGAGTGGTACTATGTTGATTTTTAAGTATTCTATGCATTGCTTAATTTCAAATACTTGTATGTCAAATGGGTAGTTTAGTTATATCCTCTTGCTTCATTTACCATCCTTGATTGTTGATAACCCTTTGTAAATTGATTGCCTAGGATATATGTATGTATGAGAATTTTCGGTTGTAGGATAGATCGAGGCTTAGCCATGCTAGTAGTTGTAGCCGAAAGCGGTTGATGGAGCTAGTCCATCGGCCGATGAATTGAATCGAATCTTTATAAAATTTGAGGATTATATAGATTAAATTATGTTGAATTTGAGGAATATATCCAGAACTTCGAATCTGGTTCTTGTGGACTTGTTGGGTAGTGTTTGTTGTGTGTTGGATTTAGACGGGTGATAGGGTGATGAAGGGAGATTGTCCCGGATTCGTGTAGCCCCATCTGGGTGCTTAAGGACCGGTCTGTGGTGTATTGAACAAAGTCTCACGTGGAACCACACGCCTGGTTTATGGGCAATGGCTTGGCTAAATATGTACAATATATATATATATTTGGAAAGCTTACCAAGTCTATTTTCCAACGGATCAAACAACATACGATTTGGAGCTTTCTACAAAGAGTTATGGCTATTGGAGCAAACCGCATGCAATGCTGAAATTCCAATCCGAATTCCATGCGGATTTTGAATCCGAATTCAATGTTGAATTCAATTCTGAATTGAAAGCACATTGTAATTAGTAATTCCTAATTAGACTAGGAGTATGACCTCTTGGCTAGCAATGAGGGGTGGAGAGACCCCATGTATTCAGGAGTAGACCCCTTTGTAATTTTCAGACTACAGGAGTAGACCCCTTTGTAATTTTCAGACTACGAATAAACGAATTTTGAGAATTATATTATTGATTCCTGGGCTAAGTGCACCGTAAGGGAATTGGGAGTTCTCGCTGATGTTTACTTTTGCGTGGTCGAGTAGACATGATCAAGAGCGTGTGGTTGGGTGAATTCTTTTATCGTAGGTTGCTATATTAACAGTGGTTGACGCCATAGGTTTGTCAGGTTGCACGGACCCAAAGTTATCATTGATCCTATGTTGTGAAGATTGGACACCCCATATCAGTTGTTGCGTGTGGGAGTGTGCCTGATGCGGACATCCTTAGCTATGTTGTTTCACATAATGTTTTCAATTCATTAAATACCTTAAAACAACATGAGCTTACTAAGAGAGTTGAAAAACAAGAGAAGCTTATCCAACAGGTGAATCTGTTCACCGAATTTCCTTTTAAATTAGTTGAGAATTTCATACTACCTAAAACTAGTGTTTTGCTTGTGCTCAGATTGGAAGATTCAATAATGAATGGAGACGAATGATATGAGGCTGTTATTGAAGAAAGGCCGTCACAATGGAGGAGAAGCTCGTGGGAGACAAGCAAGGGGAGAGAATCCCAATAATCCAAGTCAAATTCGAAACTTCCACAAGCCCAACCAAATTCAAACTCAGAATCAACTCGGATTCGGAATCAGTAGGACAGTCCGGAGTAAAAAGGTCATAACTTTCTCATACGAAGTCGGATTTGAGTGTTTTTGGGCTTGTTGGAAAGCTAACTTCAAGCCCGATCAAACGGATCCTCCCTCACTCCGAAATACATCATATATCAACAGATATGACCAAAACAGTATAACGGTTGTAAAATTAGAGTTTCTTTTTTTGTTTTAGATTGAGTCGGAATTGGAGTAGGAGTTTAATTTCGAATTAGAATAGGAGTAGGGCCTCTTGGCCAGCCATGAGGAGTAGGGGAACTATATATTGTGGGTTAGACCCCCATTGTAACCTCAGACCACGTTTAATATATTTTCAAAGCTTTTGCTTGATTCTCCTGTTGTGCTTATAGCCAAAACAGAGGGAATTGGGCATTGAGAACAAGGGGTCGTTCTTGCTTTTCCGCTGGGAATTGAGGGTTCGACGATATTCGCTTATGGTCAACGAGGATCCAATCAAGTGTGTGTTCGGGCGATTTTTCCATAGAGTTGCAAGTCCGTGCATTGGCGCGGGGGATCAGCTGGTGGTTCGTCAGGATACACAAGTTATCGAGAGGTTCTACGTCGAGAAGATCGGGCACCCCCGCATCAGGTGGTATCAGAGCTCCGTTTACTCAGTAGGATCTTTATCCAGTTATCTTTTTTTTCCCATACACGAAAAAGCCATACAAAAAAAATTCAGCCGTAGCATTTAATTTGTTATTCTAGTGAGTTTTGTTAAGTTTTTGTGCATTAGACTCAAGTTTAGTTTGCTGATCTTGAATTTTTTTTTTTGTGTTGCTTTTTATTTGAGCCTAGTTTGATCTTTTTTAGTCGTATCTATAAAAAATAATAAAAAGAAGTGAGACATCAATTTATCCTTTGTGAACCTTTCAATCCTTTTGCGAATACTTTGAACTTATTTAAGACTAGTTAAATCGTTGCTTAGGGCTGCATATTAATATTTGTGTTCTTACAATTGTTCAAAGATCAAAAGGTGGGAAAGAATTTTTGCTCATTTTGGTAGAACAAGAATTTTGGCCATAGTTCAAAAAAAAGGAAGGAAAAAGTGAAGAGAAAAAAAGCCGAGAAAGAGAAAAAAAAGAAGAGAAAAGGAAAAAGAAAGTGCAAAGCCGAACCATAAACTTGAGCGAAAATCCCCAGTCATTCTTGATTCAATTGTTAGAATATTAATATTTTGTGCAATCTTGTGCCCTAATTTCATTATTTGCAACTAGCTAGCGTCTTTCTATAACTTGTGCAATACGAGCTATTTTGTTCTTCACTTATATCTTACATAGCTCATTCCTTGATTGCACTAAGTTCCAATATCTTTGCGTGTGAGTTGCTTTGATTTTCACTTATATCTTTGTGATCGGCAACTAGGCATTGAATTCTAGTTTGGATATTTACTTAGCCTTACAATACCTAGAATTTTCAAATTAAGTAGGTATCCATACCAAGCTCCACAAAATACCCGTTGTCGTGCTTTGATTGCTCTTGAAATTCGCTCACACATCACCTTGTGGTTCCTACTGCCCTGAAGTGTAAGTATTGTTGATCTTAATTCACTTCGAAAAGGTAAGAATATAATTCGGTAAGACAAGTGAGTTTGAGAGATACACATACACCTACATACATATTCTTTGCTTTGCTGCTAACAATGGCAGATCGCGAGTATACGTATCTCCCCTTCTATGGTAGTGTAACAGCCCAGTTTTAATAAACAGTAACAAGATATTTTTCATAACATCACTGTTTATTTGTAAACTTAGATAGGTTGTTACAATAAAAAATCTCCAACCTTTAGCTAAAAATCTGATCGCAACCCTTATTTCTCTTTGGGCTGCTGATTTTCCTTTTAGCATCACATGCCTTGCTGCTAGTAATCAGCTACCGTTGGGTTATGCCGCTGCTAGCAAAGACCAGCATAGGGCAGCAGCTCCTGCGAATGGTAGCAGCTCTATTTCCCTTCCTTCCTTCGGCTGGGGAGTAGTGCGTCAGGCGAGGCGAGGCAAAGAGCGGCTCGAGGCAGCAGCTCTTTTCTTTCTTCTTACGCCTACGGAGAAACATTTCAAAGATCGAACAATGCAACCATCCAGGCGGAAGCGGTAGACAAAGCGCCACGCATCCCTTCTCTAGAACCCTCTCCCTTGCTCTGGAGGTTAACCTTCCTTAAGCATTAATCTTTGAGCTCCCTGCCATTTCTTGACCGAAAAAGCTTTCCAGGTTTTTCTTTCTTCTCAGTGGAAAATGGAGTAGTTCTCAGTTGAACCGAGCCAGTAGTGCATCAGTGGTGATTTCCTGTCTTGGTGAAACTGAGAAGAGAACTTTGGATCCTGATTGTGTTAGACGATATCTGGACCTCATCTTTTTCTAATCCAGTTGGTAAGCAGACCTTGATTCCTGTCATCTTGAGTACCCTAAGGACAAGTTAGGTCACTGTATTAGTTTAGATTACTCTAGTTTAAGCAAAGTAATTACTTGTGTATGTAAAGATTAGTAAACAATTCTTTTATAAATCTGTCCTAAACTCAGTTTCAAAATCTGAAACCTGCAGTACAGATTGAAGCCTCATTTTGATTATTAGTATTGACTTAAGATTAAGGAATTATAAACCTGTAGTTTTATTGTGTAACTACAATTTAGCCTGCATATCATTTTGTTCATCACATCTTAGCAAGCTTACAATTTCTGCAATCTGTCTAGCAGCCCACTGCACCTTGTCTATTTTCGGTTTCTAACAGGGTGCAGCAACTTCATTTTTTCTCATCATTTAGTGCTAATATTGGTTAAGTAGACTTTAGTTACTTGTTTAGCTACCACTTTAGCAAACATATTATTTTGGTCTTAGTGAACTTAGTAGCAGACTTCAAATATTGCTAGAGGTCATTAGTGGCCGGCTTTGAACTGTCCACTTTCGGTTATACTAGCAAGACACAAACAAACTTTGAATTACAGATTACATTTTCAAGACCGATCGCTCCTGTCCATTTTCGGTTGGACTAGCAGTACACAGCAACCTCCTTATTTCTTGTCAATTGCTGTTTGCGAATGATGAGTTAACTTCCTAATCTAATTAGGAATACTCTAAGCTAAAGTATAGTACTTTACTTGTGAACTTTTAGCTCAGCATATTGCATTTGGTGTCTGTCATCAGATTTGATTTTATCAATCTTGGCGCATTTGCTTGAACCGGATCTCGTAACTAGTGTTAACTAATATTAATGAAGAGCTAGGTTTTAAAGTATACTCCTTTAACTGTTAATTGATCCCACCATATCAATTTTTCATAGCCGAACATAGTAGCAAATTTATTTTTGATGAGTCGGTACTGTTTTGATTTCAGAATCTGAAACTGTAGTTCCATTTCAACCAAATTGGGATGAGTAGTGTTAATGGGTGTTAAGTGACAAGATAAACTTTTAGTTTTACTTGTCTAGCTGTAGCTCAATCCAGAATGTCATTTTGATTATAATCTATTGGAGAATCAAATCTTTTATCTTTATTCTGTCCTGTTTCAGTTTCAGGATGTAATCTCTAAGTCAAGTCAAACTGAAATCTGTTCTTGAGTGTTATCTAATGATTAATGGTGAGTTAAACTTTAACTACTACCCATCTAGCTATAACCTCATTAGAAATGTTCATTTATCATGGTTTAGTGAATCAACAAGCATTCATTCTCAAATCTGTCCAGATTTCGGTTTTGGTTGCAAATCTGAAACTGTAGCACAGTTTTAGCCGAAATTGCTAGTGTTTGCTAATTAATGGTAAGTGATGAGTTAGACTAGCTAAATCAACAATATCGTTTGCTCTTAGTCTAATGAAGCATTAAATTCTTTCTCTGCTAGCTGTCCAAATTTCAGTGCCAAACCTTATACTTTAGCCATGTTTTAACCGAACTGGTTAATACTTGCTAGCTGGTGGTAAGTGATTAGATGAACTTTAATTATTACTCATTTAGCCATGAATTAATCAATGATATCATTTTGCTTAAAATCATGGCTCATTAATCTGTGTCTTTTGAAATCTGTCCCATTTTCGATTTGCTCAAACCTGAGGCTATATAAATCTGCATGATTTTGTTTCTTTCCTATGCTGCTAATATTTCTGGTCATGCCGGCCACATGTATCAAGATGCTGATCTTTTACTCCTTTATTCCTTCTAGTAGGGAGTAAGGGATAAGTTAGGTCACTATCCCTAATGACTTAGTGAGACTTAAGTAATATAATTCTGTTTTCAGTCTGCAGTGACAGTTCACTTAGTCCATTCGGCTTCAGTTTAAAATCTGGAAATTGCAATGCTTTACTAAACCACTAAATTCTGATAACATGTGGTAGCAGCTATTATATATGGGGTATTGTCCTTGAGTAAGGTATAACTTAAGCATGTTGTTAAGTATGCATTAAGACAATGATCATGCATTTTTTTTATGTTTGCTCTTCCGTATTTTCTTGCTATTTATTGGATTTTTGTGTTTTAAATTCTGGTTCTTCAAGTGATTGAATCGATTCTTGAGCAACGAGCTGAACAAGAGGTTTACTATTATCAAGGCAAGCATCCTCTCTGCATCATGTTGATCCCAATTTTTATACTGTAGATTTCTAAAAATAGTGACACTGTTGCATGGTAAATTCTTAAAAAACTTAATTGTGATGTGTAACTAGTTAATATCCAACCCTTGAGGCTTACCTTTAATCAGATCATACACTCAAACCTAGGGTAGTGTTTTTATACTAAACTACTTATGTTAGAAATTGCTTAGCCACGCAGTCGGTAGTGTGTCAAGTTTATTTTACCAAGCTTGGAACATTAAATGAATTTTATTTATTTTGATTCGTTGTTTAGTTTATTCAAATCTGAGATGAAAGCAACTTTTGTTCTTTCACACAAGTTTTAAATCCGGACAAGTGGATGCTAGTGATGGTGCCTTTGTGCACGAGATTGGGAAATGTGGTAGTCTTGTCTGGATTGATTAAGGACTGAACATTGACTAGATGATTCAAGCCCCACCGTACTTCCACACGCAGTGTATGGGCGCTGTTTGGTTAAGTAAAGGGTTAGTGCCATTGAGTTGGAAAACAGGAAAGTGAGAACATATGTGTTTGATTTCGTATCTATATCATATGTTCTTAGGAGGGTGAGGCCATACATGCGTTCCATCACATGTATGTACTTTAAGGGCTCCGTTGCGAATTAATATGTGCAGCTAGCACAGCTCAACTTTCATCATTTAATTTACATTTTTGGATCGGTATTCCGGCACAACATGTGGGCCCCGGTTGGCGAGTTCTACTAGTAACTTGTCTTGAGCGGTATCACCACACATGGGTATTCCACTCAATAGTGTTAACTTGTTGAAAATACGAATCTTAGTTTACTTTGGCACACCAAAGGCAGTGTGCTAATATTCTAGATGGCTTACGGGCTAACTAAGTCGTGTGGGTAAAGATGTACACCCCTGCAGGGATTAAAACTATTCGAATAGCCGTGTCCACGGTTACGGACAACGCTTGAATTGGATAGATCTTTGTATAGACTTTGAAATGAAACATTTTTATCTATGTATTTCGGTTTAAGCCTTTACTATACAATGTTTTTGGTGAATTGGGGCAGTCACTTAAATGTGGTATTCGTTAAGTTTATGCTCTCTTTCATTTACTGTTTTAGTCCAAATGGGTTTATCAAAAATTGTCTTCTCAATACTTAGCAAGTGTCGGTTAAAATGTATTGCTTTACGCAAAATTGAACCTTAATACCCTTTCTGTTGTTAACCTTATGCATATACAAATTCTAATCCATTGTATAGGACCTCTCAAACACTTTCTTTTAAATAGTTTGTGTAAGTCTTGCGAGTACCTTCTGTACTCAGGTTTTATAACCTCTTGTTGCAGGTGAGGATGGTTATTTATATGAGATGCCCGTTAGCGCCGATCAGGGCGACGCTAACGAGTGAAGTTGGTTCTAACCTCCACTCAATAGCCTGCGGGTGGTGGGGCCATTGGTGGTCTTTTGCTGTTTATTTCTACCTTCCGCTGTTAGTTTTTGTTGTGAACCAAGTCCACTTGACATTGTATAATCAATTCATATTGTAATATATTGTGTTTAGTTATGTAAATGAGTACTGGTATGCATGATGCAATGTTGTATGAGGATATATGTGCAATGGTCGTTGATCTTGGGAGCTGTTGCATAACATATATCTGGGAACCTGAATATTGGAATTGTAACTTGTTAATAATTATGCTTCTAGTATAATTCTTAATTAAGAACCGGTTGTTCTTGATTAAGGATTATGCTTTTGGTATGATTGTTAATTCGGTATAAACCTCCAATATTCCGGGGTCCTCACAGGTAGTAATAATTCAGAGGAGTATCTTGAGTGGGTACAAAACATGGAGTTCGAGCTTGAATCCCATAAGTTCGAATCAGAAGCCAAGGAAGTAAGAGTGGCCACTTTGTTTTTTACGGACTATGCCTCTAGTTGGTGGCAACAACTAAGTGAAAAATGATTCATTACATCTTGGGTCTATTTAAAAAGGGTCATGAGAAGAGAATTTGTTCCATCCTATTATGAGCGGGAACTACTACGCCACGTGGAGAGCATTACACAAGGATGCAAAGTTGTCCAAGATTACTACATTGAGTTGAATCATGCAATGCGCCGTGCCAATATCACTAGTGCATATCAAGAAAAGACATACTTCAAAGCAGGCTTGAATTATCAGATCGTTGCTGCTCTTCAAGATGAATATTTTCGTAGCCTGCAAAATCTAGTGAAATATGCTATGAAGGCAGAAAAGAGACTTAAACACGTGCAAGCACATCAATTAAATCTGCGCCGGCTCTTTAGTTCTAATTCATCCACTGGTGTGTCACTTGAGAAGAAGATCGAGCATGGGAATTTTTTTCGACCGAGGTGATGAGTAGTCTGCCCGTCACAACCCGCAACACGTGAGGAGGTCGTGGTTGGTGGTAGTTGTGCCCTTCGCCCACGGTCTTACAAGGATGAGATGTATCAAAACCCATGTGAGAATGAGAGCCACATAGCCAAATTGAGTGAGAGTGATAAAAAGAGTGAGCTGTGTGAGTCCACCATATGCGAGGTTGAGAGCATCCCAATTGAGAGTGTGAGAGATACACCAAAAGAAAAGGGAGAGATAGATGATAGGATAAGTAAGATTATTTTTGAACCTAACAACTTACCCTCTATTTCTAGTGTTGTATCACACATTGTGCAGGTGGACCAAGCAAATAAGGAGTTGAACATTCAAGAGCCCTCACCATTGGAAGAGAAAGATGAAGATATAACAATGGTTGGAGAGGGAATACATGATACCCCGTGGTTACATGATGACATTACAATACCCGCGGCACCTACAACAACTAAGGAGGACGATCAAGGTAATACTATTGGTACTAAATCGATAGATCATCAAGACAAGGTGCGTAAAACTGAGAACTCCATTATTCCTTTGATGATTCCAAGTTCTAAATTTGATATGCTTAATTTGCATAATATGGAATTGATTACTCATACAGAAGTTCTTACTAGAATATCCCTTAGTGATTCTTTGTGTCATATCATATTCGATAAACCAAAAGAGGTAGTTAGTATTATTAAGAAGGTTCTTGAAATTTCACATTTAAGATCACTAGTAAATAGCTACGTACACACATATAAATTCAATTTGATCGGAGATTTTGGTGTAGACAACAACATGTTTCAACTTTATCGAATATGCATTACCGGTAATAATCTTGTTGATTTAAAATTACATGTTTTGCGCAAACCATCTATTGAGCAATGTCACGGTCTCTTTAAGATGGGTTTAAATAAAAGTGTCTATTGTTTAGAACGCAATATGATGCCTACTTGTTTATCTCTTAAATGTATAACTAATCAGAGTAGCGCAGTTGAAGCATGTAATGGTATCAATTTGTTTTCACCCACTTTAGTTGACTTTGATGTTGGGAATGTTAAATTTTATCATGTGAGTCTGTTGGGCAATTTGAAATATGATTTTGAGTTATCGATTGTGCAAAACAACAAGAAGAACACAATAATTGATTCATACATATACCATGCATATACGTTGTTTTCTTCATCTAGCACATTTTCAGGCTATCAAAAGCCGAGGATGGCTTTTTTTGAAGAAAGGGAGGATGATGCGGACATCCTTAGTTATGTTGTTTCACATAATGTTTTCAATTCATTAAATACCTCAAAACAACATGAGCTTACTAAGAGAGTTGAAAAACAAGAGAAGCTTATCCAACAGGTGAATCTGTTCACTGAATTTACTTTTAAATTAGTTGAGAATTTCATACTACATAAAACTAGTGTTTTGCTTGTGCTCAGATTGGAAGATTCAATAATGAACGGAGATAAAGGATATGAGGATGTTATTGAAGAAAGGCCGTCACAATGGAGGAGAAGCTCGTGGGAGACAAGCAAGGAGAGAGAATCCCAATAATCCAAGTCAAATTCGAAACTTCCACAAGCCCAACCAAATTCAAACTCGGAATCAACTCAGAATTCAATTCGGATTCGGAATCAGCCTCAAATTCGGATTCGGAATCAGCAGGACAGTCCGGAGTAAAAAGGTCATAACTTTCTCATACGAAGTCGGATTTGTGTGTTTTTGGGCTTGTTGGAAAGCTAACTTCAAGCCCAATCCAACGGATCCTCCCTCACTCCGAAATTTGTCATGTATCAAAAGATATGACCGAAACAATATAACAGTTGTAAAATTAGAGTTTACTTTTTGTTTTAGATTGAGTCGGAATTGGAGTAGGAGTTTAATTCCGAATTAGAATAGGAGTAGGGCCTCTTGGCCAGCCATGAGGAGGAGTAGGGGAACTATATATTGTGGGTTAGACCCCCATTGTAACCTCAGATCACGTTTAATATATTTTCAAAGCTTTTGCTTGATTCTCCTGTTGTGCTTATAGCCAAAACAGAGGGAATTGGGCATTGAGAACAAGGGTCGTTCTTGCTTTTCCGCTGGGAATTGAGGGTTCGACGATCTTCGCTTGTGGTCAGCGAGGATCCAATCAAGTGTGTGTTTTGGCGAATTTTCCATAGAGTTGCAAGTCCGTGCATTGGCGCGGGGGATCAGCTGGTGGTTCGTCAGGATACACAAGTTATCGAGAGGTTCTACGTCGAGAAGATCGGGCACCCCGTATCAGTGCCTGAGCCTGTTTGGACCCTGAGGTGTTATAATTTCTCTCTAAAATCAGGAGTTTTATATCTTAGGACATCAAGTCAGGAATTTTATATCAAAGAAACTATTTAAATGCAACAATTTTTTTTATCCTCTGAAGATTCCTATTGAGGTGTTAGAAATAGAGACACAAAGTTTATCTTTAATGAACATTTTATATATGCGCGTTGGAAATTGCCCTAGATTCTAGTCATGTAACTGCAATTTTTTTAGACATTTTATACTCTCTAGAGACACTTTTAGGCATTTGATACATATTACAAAACTACATATAAATATTGCATAATATGAATAAAGAAATCATGTGGTTGAGGTAGGTAGTTGGAACATGTCTTTGCTCTGGTCGGATTGGCACGTTCACTCGACCCAATCTTTATTGACTTAAGTCAACATAATAAAATTTGTTTATATGATATTCCGTGACAACATACAAACACTTGATTAGTTAATAAGTCATAAATCTTGCTCCTTGTACAAGCATTAAGATGGGTGGTAAAATGTCTAACCCTATTTAAAATGTCTTCGCGCCGGAGAAACGTTTATTAGAGGCACAGTGTTAGTCGTTTATAATTAATTGAAGTGGTCAAGATAAAATACGAGCTAACTTTGTGTTTTCCTGGAGTATAAGGCGGACGTACATACATAGACGCCACCACTTTGTGTTGAAAATGAAGGTTGATGTAGAACCGTAAAGGCGATTAGAGGAGGTGAATAGGCGCTTTCTCAAATTTCTCGTTTTAATCAAATTCAACACGAACTTTTCTCCTTTAGTTATGAAAGCTAAGAATATCAGTAAACGCACAGAGGAAGCTTTGTGCTGAATTCGATAACCCCCTTAACCACAAGACACAAATATGAAGAATTGATCTCATTTGTGCAGTGCAGGCCTTTGGCGGTCGGCCAGAAGCTACCAAAGGCGGTCCGACCGATTTGAATCGGTTCGACCGCCGTTAACAAGCGATCGAATCAATGTGATCGACCGCCGTATAAAAATCGGTCCGACCGATTTAGTCCAGAACCGAAACACAACACCCAAATCCAAAACGAAATTTGGACCAACTTTTGATTCAACCAATGAAACTTGACCAAATTTAGAGCACACCTCCCTAAGGATATTAGAGACCTATTTCTAGCGACGATCGTTCAGATCCACTTCGTAGAAACGATCTCTTAATGTTTAACCAAAGAAGTGCACAAACCCTAGAAATATGAAAATCTTGATTCAAGACTTGCTTGTGGGGGTTGATGATCTAGATGATTCAAGGAGTATTCCCACACATCAAAGCAAGATAAAATCGATCAAGAGATCAAGCAAAAACAGTTGAATCAAGGAAGCACCACAATCAACAAAAGAGAGAAGAACACAAAGGAGAGACTTCACCCTTGAGAAAACATCAATGTATTGATTGATTCAAGATGTTGCTTACAAAGCCACTCCCTCAAGGAGGACAAGAGCTCAACAAGGAGCACACACACAACCTTCCTCTCCTCTCCTCTCTTCTCCAAACCCTAACCCTAGAAAAAGACTTGGAGAGACAAAATGAATGCTTAGGGGGTTTTTCCTCTCCCCCCTTTCTATTTATAGGAGAGGCCTAGTGTTTCCACTAATGGGCTCCCATGAAGGCTCACACACACATGGGACCCACTCACACATAACTGTTGAAGCACTCGCCTGCTTCACCACGTGTAGGTTGATCAGCGGCTCTCACCATGTCGGCAAGACTCTCCCGTCCGAATCCCATCGGAAACTCCTAGAGACTTGCACCGACTTCCGCACCGCCTGATCCAACCGGTGACCGAACTACCGTTCGATCCATCTTGCCCATTCTGCACCATGCTTGAGTCACACGACCTCACCCGGCATCCATGATCGTTCTGGACCTCAGCTCTCCAAGCTTAGTCCCGATCCACCTCACCGTTGACGTCGTTGACCTACAAGCCACCTGCACAGCAATAGACAAACAAATCGTCTCTGGGAATAAGTTCTTCACAACTTGACCCACGTTAGTTCCACAATGCAATATACAACAATAAAGCATTGACGTCCATACAATAACCACATTCAATTCACATCAATGCCAACAAGGCCAAGCTTCAAGTGATCGGCGGTCTGACCGCCCCACACAACCGGTCCGACCGATTTCAGGCCGGTCCGACCGATTCCACAAAGGCGGTCGGACCGCCCGAAAAGACTTAGCCAAAATTCCATCTCGAAAATCCGAAACCTTCTGAAATTTTCAAATGAATAGAACTTTCGACTGGGAGCTCCAAAAATAATGTGACCACATCCAGGAGACTCCCCTCACTTGCCTACACAACCTATTTTTGGCTCAGCTCCAAAAACCACTTTGAGGCAAGACCGGTCGGACCTCTCCACGGGCGGTCTGACCGCCCCTGCCACCGGTCAGACCGCCTGTGGTCTAACAGACCTGAAGCAAAACCGAAAACGCGAGATTTTGCAAACCAACAATGCCATTGCCAATTGACTCATCATCCTAAGATCGTGCACATATCCTCACGATATCCACAGTTGACTTATAATGTGGAACAGTACCAAATAGAGTATCGTATTTGCATATCACAAATTATACTGGTAAATTACAATTATGCATCATATTGGTCATCATCACATCTTTCTAATCGAACAAATTTTGGTGCAAAGCATCTAATTATAAAATGAGGGGAAACGCGATATATTAAAGTATACCCTCTAAAACAGAGAAAATGTTTTTTCAACCACTTTTGTATCCGTCAACCTTAGTCATGAACAGATATTAAGTATCTTGTTTTGCATTAGTTTGTACATGAAAACCATTTGCACAGATATCCTTAAAACTCAAGAGAATGCGTTTAGATTCAGGGTATAATAGAGCACCTTCTATAATTAATCTAGTACCAATAGGGCTCTTCCTGTGTCTATTACATGAGCATCAGTCCAAGAGATTGTAAGGATATTTATAGCATTTTTTTTATAGTGTCCGAAAATACTTAGTTTCTCTAAGAATAGTATTAGCGGTACAACTATCTACCAGACATATTTCCTCTTTCTCCACCATTGGATCTCACATGAGTTATATAATAAAGCATTAATAACAATTAATTATTCAACAAAGATAAGGCTTTAAAATAGAAGTCAATTCATTAACAATCTGGGAAATAAATGCACAAGTCTGCAGGCCCACCATAACTGTGCTCTCATAGAGTTCACAGTAACCAAAAGTGCTTCATGAACCAGCCGGTGTGGCGGCGGCGACACGTGTTAGTGAGAACAACGACGAGGTGGTGTAGGAGGCGTGATTCAGTGCACGGTTCGAGCAGTGGTGGCAGAACATGCGGGCGTTGAGGATGGAATAGAGCGGCAGCTTGCGCTTCACAAGGGAGGCGCGAGCGATCCGGTGCGACGGCACGGGCGGACGGCGGCGTGCTTTTCACGCGGAGCCAAATTAAGCGGCGTGGATGGGATAGGTGGCGGATGATGGCTGCACGTACTCATGGGGGTGGGTGGCAGTGCGCTCGGGGTGACGGCAGAGTTCGGGCCAACGCGGTCCGAGTCGACGGCGCATGGCAGGCGTACGTAGCCAGAGAAGAGCGCGACGACAACGGGGCGTCGCGATTGGGAGCGGTGGTGTGCTGGCCGGGCGCCGGAGAAGACGCGCGTGTGCATGGGACTAGGCCCAACAGATCGCCTTCCAGTCTTTTTGTAGATTAATGAAACCGATAAGACTATGGTTTGCACAGCCAATGATCAAACTTGCAATACGAACCATCTCCATGCACATCAACCAGTGTTATACCCTACGACGGTCAATCACGAGAGTGACATCGATTCGTACAAACGAAAGTAAAGCAGTCTAGATACGATCGATCTACAAAATTAAACTCGATCGCTACTAAAAGTACGTAGGGATGGCGATCGAATTTGACAACACATTGTAGCCTGTAGAGCGATTGACGCTCATAACGTGTTAAATAACTAGTGTGTCTAAGCGATCCAATAGCCAATCATTATAACTAGCAAGCGAGAATAACACATGCAATTAACAATAGCAAAAGTAGATAAATAATGAATAAAATATACGAGAGAGCAATCTGACAATCTTCTTTGTTGATACGTCTTGATGTACAAAATAGATTCTTCCCCTTATATTTATAGTCAACTAGCTTAAAGAGTTCTTTTGGTAAACACCCCCGTCTCTTTTTTTTTTCAGACGAAGAGAAATCCCAGGTCTCACCAGGGTCGGCGTGCAGTACCGGTTATACAATAGTGTGCACCTAGCAATATAACCAGCTAGCGCTACAACGAAAAGAACCGCACAGGGGACGCAAGGAGAGGACCAGTCAGGCACCTTAAAAGCCAATGACCCCACCAGGCCTCGGGCGTGCCGCGAAGGTGAACCACGTGCACCCCGGTCTCCACCGACGGGTGTGAATCCATTACACTGCCAGCTAGCCCCACCATCCTATGGAGTATGGACCAACCCCTCAGTGGGTTAGATGGCTTTGCGAGAAGGTCACGCTTGAAAGCGGAGTCGGGTGCGAGCGCCAGGTGGCGGATCAGGATAGGAGGGCGCAGGGAGACGGGTTGCTTCTCGTGCGCTTTTGGGTGCCGCGCGGGGGAGGGTGCGCCTGGCACCGACGCGCACGTGGTGGCACAAGCTGCTCGGAGCCTGCATGGGAGGAGGATAGGTGGGGTCGAGGGCGCTGCCATGTGGGACTTATGAGGTGGGTAGATTCGGAGGCGGTGACTGTAGCAGGTGGTGGTCTGGCTTTTATGAGAAAGCGTGTTAATGAGCGGTGGGGCCTACATGGAAACGGGAGGGCCCACCGGTTTTTAAAAATCTATAGGGACGGGTGAATTATTGTGGCGTCAGCATTTGGAGCTGGAGCCTGGAGGTGCGTTTGTTCTCACGTGGTATGTCTGAATCCATAGGCAATCGATTGGGAGTTAAACCTTTGGAACTCGATGTCATCGTTGTCGAAACCCACTGCGTAAAAGTAACCATGTAAGGGGTCTTCTTCTGCAGCCCATAAATATGTTCAACAAGCAATGTTGAGTGCAATGATGTATTCGTAAGACTTTTAAGCAAAGCATAATAATATGTAGACTATGTCAAAGGAGGCTTGCTAGTCTAGTTTTGATTTGCATAACACGATCCTTTTATTTGCAATAATAGTAGTAGATTGCAACCGACATTTGTAAAATCATTTGATGTTGATATAAAATAATTATCATAATTTAATTAACAATATCCGAACCAAAGGCTTGTTGCCCTAAAACTCAATCCTCGAGAAAACTCTCTTTTTGTTGACCACCATCCCCATGGATTCCCTCATCCATGTCCATACCTTACTTTCCTTTAGAAAACGTGAGACTACTATTGTGAGAAATAGCCAAGCAACATCCATAACCGTGGAAGAGGCTATTGAATAGTTTACTCTGTAGAGGTCACACAACTTTCCCACACGACACAAACTTCCCACTATGCAAGTATGTCATTCGATACCATTGGTACCCGATTGAGAGTTCATGAAAAAGTGTTTATATCACTTGCTCTAGCAATAAACCACCCGTTGATCATCCTCCTCGGGATGGAAACGTCCCTCCGTCATCCCAAGACTCAACGTTGTGTTGGTAAATCCTGTCTCTTTAGGCAAAGATCTCTACCGCAAAGTTATTTTCCACACCCGCATAGACCTCATGCTATTTCCTTTGGCCCTACGACGGTTTGATTGCTAGAATACAGTGACTTATTATTGTTGGCGATATGCCCTAGAGCCAATCATAGAGATGATTGTATCACGTCTATGCTTGTGAGTTATAGAATAAAAATTATTATGTTCCTTGAATGAATCATCAGTTATAAAGATTAACAAGTATGTGACTTATTGGTGAAACTCTTTAGCTTATATGGTATCGTTCTAAATATATCCCTGGTTGGATGTCACTGATCAGAACACTAGTGACTTATCGACCAACACATGTATTGATTGATGGTCATATTTCACCGGTTATGGATATAGGGATATCAAATCAATAATGTGAATATATGTTAGAGAACATGGTGTTGAATTTACCCACCTTGAGACACTATTGAGATTGTTATGATTTTATATATCATCAGTTGATCTCAAGCAATGATGATGTATAATCCTTAGACCTGATATCAGCATGTTTTTTATATGTGTAATAGTACACTTAGGGGTTGCCAAATGCTACTCCGTAACTGGGTAGTTGTAAAGGTAACTTTCGGGTATGCTATGAAACATGCAGAGGGATGTGACTGGTCGGATATGGGATTTGCCTCGCCTAACATAAAAGGATAGATATCTCTGGGCCTCTCGATGTGGTCGGATAAAAAAAGTGCATGACCATGCCACTAGTGGTCGAAGAGTCGACCATATGAGGTTATCCGTCACTTGATCGAGAAAGTTTTGAACAGTACATGGATGACAAAATATCTCACCTGGAGTTCAACCAGATATCGTGAGACAAAGGGTGAATACGAGCATGTCATTCAGTTCAACGGATCTGGTCGGTCGTATGGAGATTCGAGTTGGTCGTAGACTGGTCGAATATAATCACTAACTGGTAGAAACTGGTCGTAAGGAGTTATAAACTAGTCGTGACTAAGTATGAACTGGTCGTATAGAGATACGAGCTGGTTGTAACTGATAAGGACATGATCGTATATCATATTGAATTAAGGTTCGTTCGATATAATTTATGTGTATTTGGGAATCGTTATGAACCTATAGGGTCACAACCAATTTACGTGTATTTGGTCGAAAAATGGTTTCAGAGTCACAACCAATTACACATGAACCTCTGTGGTCACACACTTAATGTGTTGGAACAAGCGAGTTCAGATAGGATCCGTATTGGGCTCTATATAAGGGGATGCATGACGCTATTGGAAACAAGAGGATGGACGGCGTGAGTTGCTCCTTTGAATTCCTAGCCGCCATCTTCTAGAGAACCCTATTGTGTGAGTTGGTGCTAGTACACGGCGTCGGTGTTCCTTTCCTGGACATGTGAATACCGTAGATGCACTATTGCGCTGATCGAGGACGATCCTTAACCTAAACAAGGAACACGATTGGTTGCTAGAGGAGACGATCAACACTGAGGACGCTGGACGATCGACTATGACCGCTTCGTCGACTTGCTCGTTGTTGGATCAGGCTTCTCCAACTCTTCTTTCACTGCGCTGCTCGTCTAGTGGTAATGTTCTATGATCTCTTACTTGCATAGTTTCCTGGTTTACGTGGTAGAATTTTTTAATTACCAGCTAGTGTAGCTTACCCGTATCCCTTCAATTATGCTAGGGTCGTCCCATATCGGCACATGTGATTTGCATGGATATACTTGGATCAATGTCACAAAAGATTTGTCCTTGGCGACCCGGGCGGAACAACTACAAACCCCATTCTCGTGCCTTCGCACTAGTCCCTACTCACATCCGCCCAAGTCTAAGACAACTTTCAGATTCATTTTAATATTAAAATAATAGAGGTAATTCCCCCTGGACCATAATAATAAGTGTGTCCCAATTTTTAAGTAATGACCAATTCCCATCTTATCTCATCTAGTATCGATCTTAGTAGGCTTAAGCTTCATCTACTGGGATGTTCTACTTTTCCGACAGCTATTAGTACTTATTGGGGATATTATTACTAGGGGGTGACAACAGCAGAGGATATCAATTTGTCAAGGCATGGTAAGGCATCAAATGGGTTTTAACTATGTACCTTACTTGGCATAGTAGTTTTTATATAAATACTCGCATGCATAAATACTTGCAAATAAAATACATAACATTAAAATATGGGATCAACATAATCAATTGAGGGTGCTTGCCTTGCTGTTGAACACTTGTTTCTTGCTCCGAATCAATCTCGAAAATTTTCGGTACGTCGGTATCTATTCGGTAAAACCTAAGAACACAAATAAATACTAAATTAAATCCAAAAGTGATCAAATGCAAATATTTTTAAATATATGAAACCACATGATTTTAGAAACAAAACCACTCAAATCGGAGTTGGTACGCAAATACTTCTAGCGAAACAAATTAGTCCGGCTAAAAAACTCTAGAAAAATAAAAGATGTCATTCTATGCAAACTGGGTTTCAGAATCCTGAAATTAACTTCTAATATTTTCCCTAACTCACAATCTTTATCAGATGTCAGACCCCTGAGCTTTGAGTACCCAAAATCCTCGTGTGTGTAGCGTACTAGTCCCATAATCGGTGGCTAAGACACACATCCACAAACGTTGGCATACACATCCATACAAAATGTGTTGGAAATATGCCCTAGAGGCAATCATAGAGATGATGATATTTTATTATGTTCATGTTTTTTATAATATGTTATCATGTTCCTTGAATGAATCATTTGTTATAGATCAATAAATATGTGACTTGTTGGTGGAACTCTTTAACTTATATGATGTCATTCTAAATGTATCCACAGTCGGAGGTCCTTTGGTGGAACACGGTGACTCTATGAGTAGCACATGTATTGATTGATAACCTGGTTTCACCGGTCATGGATATGGGGATATCGAATCAATAATGTGAGCACATGTTAGAGAACATGGGGTTAGATAGTGTGGATATCATGGGGATATGCTCCAGATCTTAGGATGATATGACAATTGGCAATGACGTTAATGGTTTCTCGTTTTATGTGTTTCGCACGATTCTGATCAAGTCGGGCCTTAGCCGCCCGACCGCCGAGTGGCGGTCGATCGGTCGAAGATCGATCCGACCGGCCATAGCGTGATCGGACCGCCAACCTCGAGAGTGTGGTTTGAGTGGGCCAAAAATAGAGGTGTAGGCAAGAGAGGGATTCTATTGCACTTGGTCCCATAATTTTGGAGTCTCAATAAAAGTTCTATTGGATTAAAATTTCCGATGAGGTTTCGGTTTTCAGAGGTTGAAAATTGGCTAAGTCATTACTGGCGGTCTGACCGGCCAATAGGTGGTGGTCAGACCGACTAGGGTGGGTGGTCAGACCAGCCCTAGGGCCGGTCTGACCGGTTTTCACATGGGTCGTCGCCCGTCGTGGTGGCGATCTTCGGCTATTAGGTCAACGTCATGAGTTTGAGGGTATATATGTTGCATGCTGCATGTTTTGACTAACATGGGTCAAGTTGTGAAGAACTTGTTCCCAAATTCGGTTTACTTGTCTATTATTGTGCAGGTTGCTTGGTGGTCAACGACGGTCAACGGCGAGGATGATCGGGACTAGGCTTGGAAAGCTGAGGTCCAGAACGATCGACGATGTCGGGTGAGGTCAATGTACTCAAGCGTGGTGCAAGATGGACAAGGGTGACCTATTGGCTAATCCGAGGTGCAAGGTGTAGCTAGTTAGGTCAAGAGGTGTTAAATACGGCGTATTAAAATGCGTGCGAATGTGTCCCGTTTGTTTTGGGCCTTAACGGGAGCCCAATTGAGTCAAACTTCTAGAAGGTCTAAGCCTCCAATATAAATAGGAGAGGGAGGTGGCTGCACCTCCTCTTCGTCTTTTTTGCTAGTTTTTTAAACCCTAATTTTTCTTTGGGAGATCTTTGTGGAGGTTAGGGTTCTTGATAGTTTGATGTGATTTTCGTATTCTTGAATTGAGCATTGTCCTCCATTGATGGAGAGGCTGTAAGCCCATATCATATCAATCAATCAAAGTAAAGTTTGATCAATGTTTTATCTCATTGCGTTCTTTCTCTATATTTGATGATTTTGAGTCTTTCTTTGATCCGTGAGTTTTTCATTGAATTCTTCACGTGATCTAGCTTACTGTGACGTGTGGAAACCTATCTAGGATCATCTTGATCATCAACCACCCACGAGCAAGTTTCTGGATCAAGTTTTTGTTTCGACCCGGTTTTGAACCCTTCTTCAATCAAACCGAAAAGGATCCTTATTCTTCCAAGAATTATCACAATCTTCGATTGAAATAGCTTTCTAATATCATAGAGAAGGTGTGTTCCAAGTTTCATCAAGTTTGGAGTTATAGATAAAAACTTTCATCTATTTGCAACCGTCATCAAGTTGTTTTCATTCGTTCTTGGTAGTGGTCGATCGGCCAAGATCACCGGTCAGACCGGCAGGCAATCGGTCCGACCGCCCTTGAGCTAGCGGTTCGACCGGTAGTGCACTGAGATTTTTTTTATCTTGTGTTTGATCTTTTGTAGTATTGCTTAGGGGTTTATATTGGATTCAGCATTAGTCTCCCGCTGTAGTGATATACTAATCTTCATAGCTTCTATAGCTACTGGAGTGAAATTTGTGTTGAATCCATTATTTGTGAAAAAGTGAGCGTGCTCCTATTCACCCCCCTCTAGTCGCCTTTTCGATCCAACAAGTGGTATCAGAGCCCGGTTAGTTCAATCTTGATCTTAACCGGTCACTGAACTTGGCGATGGATATATACTCCACGAAGCCGCATATCTTCGATAGGTACGACTATGCCTATTGGAAGAATTGTGTGCGAGTCTTCCTTGAGAGCGAAGGACACTATATGGGTGGTTGTTCGAGTCCCGCTTGTTGTGCCCGAAGTTGCTACGCCGGCTTCAGAAGCCCTTTTGGCTAACAACAATAAGGTTAAAAACCTCTTGTATGTGGGCTTGGGAGACATGACTATGATCGGATTTACAATCTTGAGACTGCGCATGAGATTTGGAACACTTTCGAAACCTATCATGAGGGTTCGTCCCAAGTCAAGAAAGTACGCCAAACAGTCTATAAGCGTGAATATAATAAATTCGAGATGCGTCCTGGAGAGAGCATCGATGATATTTTCAGTCGCTTTAATAAAGTGATTAATCAGATGAAAGCTGTTGTTATTGAATATTATCAGTCTGAAAATGCCACCCACCTCTTGGCCGCAATCAACACTAAGGAGTGGGAGATAAAGGCCACAGCCGTTGAGGATAATATCAATCTTTCTGATATGACTTTGGAGCTGCTCTATAGCAAGCTTAAGACTCATGAGATCAATAGGATTGAGCATCCCAAAAAGGAAAATATGGCTTTGGTAGCAGACCCACTCAAAAGAGCTTCTGATGGGTCTTTTGAGTCTTGTTCTGGATTTTTACTTGCTGGTTTATCTGCTATTCATGAAGAAGAGTTTGAGAGTCTTCCTGAGGCTAAGTTGGTCCTCATAGTCAAAAAGGTCACATGGGCCTACAACAATATGAGAAACAGAAATCGAGGAGGTCCCGTGACTTGTTATGAGTGTGGTGAGCTATATCATATCCGTCAAATTGCCCCAAGCTGAAATGTAAGAGCAACTACAAGTAGGGAAAGCCAGCTTGGAAGAAGCCTCAATGGAACAAATCAAGGTTTGATACTGCCAAGCTGACAAAGGCTGCTCACCGGGTGCTTGCCGCTTTTGAGAATCAATCCTTAAGCGATGTCGACTCTAGGAGTGGGGAGGACAAGGAAGGGGAGATCCCTCAAAACAAGAAGAAAGGGAAGACCAAGGATTTCACCGGTTTGTGCTTCATGGCCGACTCCGTTGACGACGGCAACGATGAGGTACCTCCTCCCTATTACGTTCTTTCTGATAGATGTGAATCTATTGTTGAGCAACTCATGAGTCAGGATAAGGCATTAGAGTTTATCATGGCCAAGAATAAGGACTTAGAGTTACAAGTAGATAATTTGACTTTAGAACTTGAAAATGCTAAGACTCGTGAATATGATGAATGTTCATCCTACCATGCTTTGCACTCTGAATTTGCTAAACTGCAATCTCCTCATGATATTGCTTTGCAACAACTTGAAAATGCTAGGACTGAGCTTGCTGAGGTTAAATCTGCTCCATTAGAAAAATGCTTAGAGTCTAGTAAGTTAGTTACTTCTGGTGTGGTTGATCCTAGCTTTTGCACTTTCTGCTTAGAACACGAATATGAAGTTAAAGATATCTTAGAAACAGTTAGAGATAAATATACCAAGCTTAAAGATAGTATTGAGTCTTCTACATGTGCTTCTTGTCCAGCTCTTAAACTTGAAGCTGCTTTATATAAGGAGAAATATGCTAGAGTCATTAAGGGTAAAAAATGTGTGATGCGGGGTGCCCGATCTTCTCGACGTAGAACCTCTTGATAACTTGTGTATCCTGACGAACCACCAGCTGATCCTCCGCGCCCATGCACGGACTTGCAACTCTATGAAAAATTCGCCCAAACACACATTTGATTGGATCCTCGCTAACCACAAGTGAAGATCGTCGAACCCTCAATTCCCAACGGAAAAGCAAGAATGACCACTTGTTCTCAACGCCCAATTCCCTCTGTTTTGGCTATAAGCACAACAGGAGAATCAAGCAAAAGCTTTAAAAATATATTAAACGTGGTCTGAGATTACAATGGGGGTCTACCCCTCAATATATAGTGCCCCTTCTCCTCCTCATGGCTGGCAAATAGGCCCTACTCCTATTCTAATTTGGAGTCCTACTCTAATTCCGACACATTCCAAAACAAAAAAGGAAACTCTGATTTTACAACTGTCATATTGATTCGCTCATATCTTTTGATACAGGACGAATTTTGGAGTGAGAGAGGATCCGTTGGATTGGGCTTGAAGTTAGCTTTCCAACAAGCCTAAAAACACCCAAATCGGACATCGTATGAGAAAGTTATGACCTTTTTACTCCGGACTGTCCTGCTGATTCCGAATCCGAATTTGAGGCTGATTCCGAATCCGAATTGAATTCTGAGTTGATTTCGAGTTTGAATTTGGTTGGGCTTGTGGAAGTTTCGAATTTGACTTGGATTCTTGGGCTTCTCTCCCTTGCTTGTCTCCCACGAGCTTCTCCTCCATTGTGATGGCCTTTCTTCTAGAACAACCTCATATCCTTCATCTCCGTTCATTATTGAATCTTCCAATCTGAGCACAAGCAAAACACTAGTTTTAGGTACTATGAAATTCTCAACTAATTTAAAAGTAAATTCAGTGAACAGATTCACCTGTTGGATAAGCTTCTCTTGTTTTTCAACTCTCTTAGTAAGCTCATGTTGTTCTGAGGTATTTAATTAATTGAAAACATTATATGAAACAACGTAGATAAGGATGTCCGCATCATCCTCCCTTCGAAAAAAGCCGTCCTCGGCTTTTGATAGCCTGAAAATGTGCTAGACGAAGAAAATAACGTATATGCATGGTATATGTATAAATCAATTATTGTGTTCTTCTTGTTGTTTTGCACAATCGATAGCTCAAAATCATATTTCAAATTGCCCAACTGACTCATATGATAAAATTTAACCTTCCCAACATCAAAATCAACTAAAGTTGGTGAAAACCAATTGATACCATTCCATGTTTCAACTGCGCTACTCTGATTAGTTATACATTTAAGAGATAAACAAGTAGGCATCATGTTGCGTTCTAAACAATAGACACTTGTATTTAAACTCATCTTAAAGAGACTGTGACATTGCTCAATAGATGGTTTGCGCAAAACATATAATTTTAAATAAACAAGATTATCACAGGTAATGCATATTCGATAAACTTGAAACATGTTGTTGTCTACACCAAAATCACCTTGTTCTCAACGCCCAATTTACCACCTGATGCGGGGTGCCCGATCTTCTCGACGTAGAACCTCTCGATAACTTGTGTATCCTGACGAACCACCAACTGATCCCCCGCGTCAATGCATGGACTTGCAACTCTTTGGAAAATTCACCCAAACACACACTTGATTGGATCCTCGCTGACCACAAGCGAAGATCGTCGAATAGTCAATTCCCAGCGAAAAAACAAGAACGACCCCTTGTTCTCAACGCCCAATTCCCTCTGTTTTGGCTATAAGCACAACAGGAGAATCAAACAAAAGCTTTGAAAATATATTAAACGTGGTCTGAGGTTACAATGGGGGTCACCCCACAATATATAGTGCCCCTTCTTCTCCTCATGGCTGGCAAAGAGGCCCTACTCCTATTCTAATTCGGATTTGGAGTCCTACTCCAATTCGACCGTTCAAAACAAAAAGGAAACTCTGATTTTACAACCGTCACATTGATTCGATCATATCTTTTGATACAGGGCGAATTTCGGAGTAAGAGAGGATCCGTTAAATCGGTCTTGAAGTTAGCTTTCCAACAAGCCCAAAAACACCCAAATCGAACTTCGTATGCGAAAGTTATGATCTTTTTACTCCGGACTATCCTGCTGATTCCGAATCCGAATTTGAGGCTGATTCCGAATCCGAATTGAATTCTGAGTTGATTTCGAGTTTGAATTTGGTTGGACTTGTGGAAGTTTCGAATTTGACTTGGATTCTTGGGCTTCTCTTCCCTTGCTTGTCTCCCACGAGCTTCTCCTCCATTGTGATGGCCTTTCTTCAAAAACAACCTCATATCCTTCATCTCCGTTCATTATTGAATCTTCCAATCTGAGCACAAGCAAAACACTAGTTTTAGGTAGTATGAAATTCTCAACTAATTTAAAAGTAAATTCAGTGAACAGATTCACCTGTTGGATATGATTCTCTTATTTTTCAACTCTCTTAGTAAGCTCATGTTGTTCTGAGGTATTTAATGAATTGAAAACATTATATGAAACAACATAGCTAAGGATGTCCGCATCACTGTGAATCATGTGTTAATCTTGAAGAAGAAAATACTTATCTTAAGGATACCCTATAAAAATTATCTAAAGGTAAGAAACAATTAAACATGATTATGGACAAGTTTAAAACTCCTTATAAGAAGTAAGGATTAGGATACAATCATGTTCAAAATAATTCTAATCCAAAAGTTACTCAAGTATTGGCAAATAGGTTAATTGAATTCAAAAACCAACCTGCAAAAACTATCTTTAAATATGCAGGTGTTGCCTAACCATCTGTTAAGTCTAAGGGTGTTTCTCCCAGTGGTATTAAGTATCATTGTAAGTATTGCAAAAAGGATGCGCATTTGATTGAGTTCTGTTGGTGTAGGTTGAAAAATGATAAGAAAATTTTTGCTAGAATTTCATATAATCAACCTAGGGCTTTTTATGAGACATGATAACATAGAAAAGAAGAAACCAGGTTTAGGATTTGTGTCACATGCTCATCATCATGTTCCTAGACAGGATAACTCTCATGTTACTTTAACCATTGCTCATAACAGAACTTCAAATAAAATCAAGGATAGCACTACGCTTTGCATACTACTCATGAGGCGTGTGTCTTAGTACTAGGTTCCTAAGTCTTGTTTAACTAACTTGATGTTGAGACACATCGTTCTTACATTTCCTTGATTTTCGGGATTACCGCGGAAGAGGAAGGACACGTGGTTAAATCGACTCATTTGTTCTCGCCACATGACCGGAGACTCAAGATGGTTCACCTCCTTCACGCGGTCGACAGGTGATGATTTCATCACCTTTGGAGATTATAAACAAGAGCGGATTGAAGGAACGAGATCGATCAGGGTGAACGACAGTTTCATCCTCAAGGACGTCGCCCTTGTGGACAAGCTAAGGTTTAATTTGCTTTCTGTCTCTCAACTTCTTGATGATGGATATGAGACTAGATTTAAGAAAAATGCTTGTCGTGTGCTTGATTCAACTTGTGAGTTTGTTTTTGGAATTACTAGAGTTGCTAAGATCTTTGGAGCTGACTTTTCTGAATCTCTTGCTGGTTCTATCAAATGCTTGATTTCATCTTCTTCTTCTGTGTTCTGGCTTTGGCACCGTCGTGTGGGGCACATTGGTTTTGATCATCTGACGCGAGTTAGCAACCTTGAGCTCATGAGAGGTTTGCCCAAACTCAAAGCCGTCAAAGATGCTGTTTGTGCACCCTGTAGGCATGGCAAGCAAGTTGCTGCCTCACACCCTTCAAATGACTATAGTCATGGTAGACGGGCCGAACAGTTGCTTCATATGGATACTGTTGGTCCTGCTAGGGTTCGGTCAGTTGGTGGAAAATGGTACATTCTTGTCATAGTCGATGATTTTTCTAGATACACTTGTGTGTTCTTTCTTGCTTCGAAGGATGAAGCTTTTGATTATTATCATGATCTTGTTCTGCGTTTGGCTTCTGAACTTTCTGGTGCCTTGAGAGCGATCCGTAGTGACAATGGCATAGAGTTCAAGAATACCTCATTTGCTTCCTTTTGTGCTGAGCGTGGAATTGAGCATCAGTTCTCTTCTCCACACGTCCCTCAACAGAATGTCGTTGTGGAAAGGAAGAACAGGACCCTGATCGAGATGGCTAGGACGATGCTAGATGAGTATAGCACACCGAGGAGGTTTTGGGCTGAAGCTGTTGCTACTGCTTGCCATATTGCTAATCGTGTCTTGGTGAGACCTTCTTTGGGTATGACTACTTATGAGCTTCGATTTAGTAGAAAACCCTCTGTCTCACACTTTCGAGTCTTTGGATCCAAGTGTTTTATTCTCAAAACAGGAAATCTAGATAAATTTGAGTCAATGACTTTTAATGGTTTATTTCTGGGTTATCCTGCACATTCGAGGGGGTTTTGGGTGTTTAATGCTGAAACTAATCTTGTTCAGGAGACATGTAATGTCACTTTTGATGAGACTAGCCCTGGTGCTAGATCAGATATTTCAGGTGATACACAGGTGACAGAGAGCATATTCATAGAGGAAGATGATGAAGTATTTGATGTTCTTCCACCTGTTGCTGTTGACGCTCCTATTCCAGCACAAGAACCTGATGTGACTATTTCGCCTTCAGATAAGGCTCCTGCTGCATCTTCATCATCAGCAGTACCTGCGGAGATTGAAGAGATGCTTTCTTCTCCGGGTGCACCACTTCACATTCAAAGGCAGCACCCTCCGGAACAGATAATAGGTAATCTCCATGAGCGAGTCACTCGTTCCAGGTATAATGATCCAAACCTCTACTCACATTCTGCTTTTGTTGCTTCTTTTGAACCCCGCGATATATCACATGCCTTATCGGATTCTAGCTGGGTTAATGCTATGCATGAGGAGTTAGAGAATTTTGAAAGGAATAAAGTTTGGAACCTAGTAGAACGTCCTAGTGGCCATAATGTTATAGGAACCCGCTGGGTCTTAAAAAATAAACAAAATGAGGATGGTTCTGTGATTGTAAACAATGCTAGGTTGGTAGCCCAGGGTTTTAGCCAAGTTGAGGGGTTAGATTTTGATGAGACTTTTGCTCCTGTTGCTAGACTAGAAGTCATTCGCATTTTGCTTGCATTTGCTGCATCTAAGGGCTTTAGATTATATCAGATGGATGTTAAAAGTGCCTTTTTAAATGGTTTCATTGAGGAGGAAGTTTATGTTAGGCAACCCCCAAGCTTTGAGAATCCCAAGTACCCAAATCATGTGTTCAAGCTATCCAAAGCCTTGTATGGTCTTAAGCAAGCCCCTAGAGCCTGGTATGATAGACTTAAAACCTTCCTGCTTAAGAATGACTTTGAGATGGGTAAGGTAGACAAGACTTTGTTCATTTTTAGGCATGGTAATGACTTCCTGCTTGCTCAAATTTACGTTGATGATTTTATCTTTGGTGGTTCTTCTAATGCTCTTGTTTCTAGCTTTCCTGAGACTATGTCCAGGGAATTTGAGATGAGTATGATGGGAGAGCTCAATTACTTTTTGGAGCTTCAAATCAAGCAATGCAAGGAAGGGATCTTCATCCATCAGACGAAGTACACTAAGGACTTGCTCAAACGTTTCGACATGGAGGACTACAAGCCAATCTCCACTCCCATAGCAACTTCGACTGTTTTGCATCCAGATGAGGAAGGAGAAGCCGTGGATCAACGCGAGTACCGCAGCATGATCGGTTCCCTTCTGTACCTGACGGCCTCGAGACCGGACATCAACTTCACGGTCTCCCTCTGTGCGAGGTTTCAGGCGTCTCCGAGATCTTCTCATCGCCAAGCCGTTAAGCGCATATTCAAGTATTTACACTCTACCCTTCTTATGGCATTTGGTATTCATGTTCTTCATCTTTGTCCATTCGGGGGTTTTCTGATTCTGATTTTGCGGGCTGTCGGTTAGATAGAAAGAGTACCTCAAGCACTTGTCACTTCCTAGGCACTTCTCTTGTATCTCTATCTTCTAGGAAGCAGTCTTCTGTTGCACAATCCACTGCTGAATCTGAATATGTAGCTGCTGCTAGTTGCTGTAGTAAGATTTTATGGATGGTAACCACTCTTAAGGACTGTGGGTTAAATTTTGCTAGTGTTCCTCTTTTCTGTGATAACACTTCTACTATTAACATTACGAAAAACCCTGTGCAACACTCTAGGACCAAGCACATAGATATTCGCTATCACTTCCTTAGAGACCATGTCGAAAAAGGTGATATTGTGCTACACTTCATGGAGTCCAAGGCTCAACTGGCTGATATCCTCACCAAGCCTTTAGACCCAACTAGGTTTGCCACCTTGAGAAGCGAGTCAGGGGTAATTTATCCCTATGGGTTGGTTTGAGGGGGAGTTCGATCTTTTCTGATCTTACCTTGTTCTTTTGATCTTTTCTGAACTTATTGATCTTTTTGAACTTTTTAGGTTTTTAGGTTTTTATTGCATCTCATTGTATCATATTGCATTCATATGAAAAATCCAACAAGTGGTATCCAAAAAGATGTATTGTAATATAAGTTTTTCTGCTTATCTTTTAAAATTGATGAAGCTTTGCCTATTACCCTTTGAAGCTTTAGTATTTCAATTCTTGCTCAATGCCATGTCTAGTTCTTTGACTTGCTAGAATAATCATGCTTTCACATATATAGATAAGTCTTTGCTGTATGAGCTAGAACTCTAAAACAACTCGAACTAAAAATTACAATTTGTGGATATTTTAGCTAGTTGCGCAATTAGTGCTCCTTTTGTGACATTAGCCCTGTCAGAATTGCTTTGTTAACTCTTGAATCTAAAATTGACCATTACTTGAGCTTCTTGTGTCCTTAAGATTCTAAAACTGCTCTTGTGAAACATGAAAAATCAAGATTGTTCTACGCTTAAATTGTGCCAAACTATTTTTACGAGACTGCTTGTCAAAGACATGAACTTGGAGATAGTTTGATGATCCAGACGATCTCATGGGGACTGCTTGTCAGAAATGACACGAACCTCAAGATTTGTCGCCTTAGTAGAAGCTTAGGAAGAGTTTGTGGATGGCTCCTAGTCCAGGATCTTCTTCACTAAGATATACCTTTAATCAACTTTTGTTCGAAGCTTAGGATGAGTTTGTGGATGGCTTCTAGTCCAAGATCTTGTCACTAAGTTAGATCATTAGTCCACTTCAATATTCAGTGCAAATGAGAAAACTGTTGAAAAATGGGCGTTTGAGAAATTTGAGCAAAATGATTCAATAAAGGACCTGATTGACTCTTAATGTGGTCTTTGTTAGATTTTTGATCTCACTTTGACATTTTGATGTGGCCAGTTTCACTTTAGGATCCCTGTTGATGAACTTGCAGAATTTGAAGCTTTGCTTAAATTGATCAAAACTATCGCTTTATTTTTGAGCCTTCGTGCTTAGCTTTGATATATATGTTTTATCATGATCTTACTAGCCCTGTTAGGCTTGATATGTCGTTTGTGCAATATTAGAAATGTTGGCTTGTTCTTTTGGGTAATCTCCAAAGCTTCTTGTAATCAAAAAATTGAAAAATACAAAAATGAAGCCACTTCATTGCACTTCATGCATACTCCTTATGCTTCTTTCTTCATTCTGCATTTGTTATCTCTGGATGAGAGGAAGACGTGATTCCTTAATGACTCCATTGTCAAAGGGGAGAAGATATTTCAATATTGGGGGAGAAGATATATCATTATTGTGCAAAGGGGGAGAAGATATATAAACATGATAAAAAGGGGGAGAAAGTTGGAGAATTTGAAATTTTCTGAAATCTGTAGATCATAGTGAGGGGGAGTTTTTGAATTACATTCTTATTGTCTTATTGACTTTTTTGAACTTGAATTGCATTTATTTATCCCCACAATGATCGTAGGTCAATTGAACAATTGTTCTTTCATTTGGACCTTAAGTGAGATTTTTGACACTTTTCTGGAATTTAAAGTTTTTATGCTTTCTTTTGCCTTATCTCACTTGTCTATGCTATTCTGATGCCAGCTTGGTCATTTCCGTTGCTTTCTCTTGCTAATGGACCAAGTTGTGCCTTTGTGCGAAAACGAAAGTATATTACTTTTCAAACCTCCAAATTACATTTTCTGGATTATTGCCAATGTGTTCATCAAGGGGTAGATTGTGGATATCATGGGGATATGCTCCTGATCTTAGGTTGATGTGACAATTGGCAATGGCGTTAATGGTTTGTCGTTTCACGTGTTTTCGGCACAGTTACAGTACTATCAGGCCTTAACTAGTCTAACCGGCCAGGGCGGCGGTCAGGCCGGTCAAGATCGGTCGGACCGGCCATAGCGGTGGTCGGACCGGCCAACCTCAGAGAGTGTGGTTTGAGCTGGGCCAAAAATATAGGGTGTAGGCAAGAGAGGGGATTCTATTACACTTGGTCCCATAATTTTTGGAGTCTCCAGTCAAAAGTTCTATTGGATTGAAATTTCCAGTAGGTTTCGGTTTTCAGAGGTTGAAAATCGGCTAAGTCATTACTAGCGGTCTGACCGGCCAATAGGTGGCGGTTAGACCGACCAGGGTGGGCGGTCAGACCAGTCCTAGGGGCGGTCTGACCAGTTTTCACTTGGGACGTCGCCCGTCGTGGCGGCGATATTCGGCTGTTAGGTCAAAGTCATGAGTTTGAGGGTATATATGTTGCATGTGTTGGACCGAAAAAGCGACTAGAGGGGGTGAATAGGAGCACGCTCACTTTTTCGCAAAATATGAATTCAACACAATTTCACTCCAATAGCTATGATGAAGCTATGAAGATCAATATATCGATCAATGGAAGACTAGTATTGAATCAATTAAAACCCTAAGCAATGTGATAAAAATCGGCAAGAATCAAAACTAACAGATGGCGGTTTGACCATTTGTTATCTTGGCGATCGGCCAGGTACCAAATCGATCGACCTACGGTGTGGGGCGGTCGGACCGGCACCAAATCGAGTCGACCTACGGTGTGGGGCGATCGGCCGGCAGCTCGAGCGAACAAAAACGGCAGATGACGAAGTTGCAATTAGGTCTAACTTTTGATTCTCAACTCCAAACTTCATGAAACTTTGCACACACCTTCTCTATGATATTAAGGACCTATTCAATCAACAATTATGATAATTTTGGACGAACAAAGATCTTTTATGATCTGATTGAAGAAGAAGCGCAAAAGCAAGCAAAAGCGAAAACTTGATCCTAAAGCTTGTTCGTGAGAGATTGATGATCAAGATGATGCTAGATAGATTCACACATATCACAGCAAGCTAATCCACGTGAAAGAATCAATCACAAACTTGCGGATCAAGGAAAGCCCTAAAATCACCAAATTGAAAGCAAGAACGAAAAGAGACTTATCTCAAGCAAACCTTGCATAGATTAAGAACGTGATCTTTGCTGGATTACACCCACGCTATCATGGATCAGTGGTTAATCCAAGATCACGAAATTCACCTCAAACCATAAAGAGCCCTAGCCTCCACCTCAACTCCCCTAAGCCAATTAGGGTTTCGCAACAAAAGAGGCGAGAGAGAAAAGAGCAAGGTGGTGCAGCCACCACCTCCCCCTATTTATAGTGGAGGCCTAGACTCCTAGGGTTTGACTCCATTGGGCTCCCGTTAAGGCCCACTAACAAACGGGTCACACACGCACGCTTCGCAAAGCGCCGTCTTTAACATTTTGACCTAAACCGCTTCACCATGCGCCATGGATTCGCCAATAGGTCACCCTTGTCCATCTTGTGTCACGCTTGAGTCATTAACCTCACCCGACATTGTCTATGGTTGTGCAGGTTGCTTGGTGGTCAACGACGGTCAACGGCGAGGAGAATCGGGACTAGACTAGTGCATTGGGATCCCCTCACTTGCCTACAACACCTATTTTTGGCCCAGCTCGTTTTGACCACTTTGGTCATTGCCGGTCCGACCGCCCCACATGGCCGGTCAAGCCGATTTGGGACGATCGGACCGCCGTGCAAGGACGGTCGGACCGCCCCATCGATAAGCTTTGTAGCTTTGTCGAAAACACGTGAAACGACAAACCGTAAACGCCATTGCCAATTGTCACATCATCCTAAGATCTGGAACACATCCCCATGAAATCCACAGCATGACACATGTTTTGACTAACATGGGCCAAGTTGTGAAGAACTTGTTCCCAAATTCGGTTTACTTGTCTATTGTTGTGCAAGTTGCTTGGTGGTCAACGACGATCAACAGCGAGGATGATCGGGACTAGGCTTGGAGAGCTGAGGTCCAGAACGATCGACAATGCCAGGTGAGGTCAATGTACTCAAGCGTGGTGCAAGATGGACAAGGGTGACCTATTGGCTAATCCGAGGCGCAGGATGTAGCTAGTTAGGTCAAGAGGTGTTAAAGACGGTGTATTAAAATACGTGTGTATTTATCCCGTTTGTTTTGGGCCTTAACGGGAGCCCAATTGAGTCAAGCTTCTAGAAGGTCTAAGCCTCCACTATAAATAGGAGAGGGAGGTGGCTGCACCCCCTCTTCGTCTTTTTTGCTTATTTTTTAAACCCTAATTTTTCTTTGGGAGAGCTTTGTGGAGGTTAGGGTTCTTGATAGTTTGATGTGATTTTCGTACTCTTGAATTGAGCATTGTCCTCCATTCATGGAGAGGCTGTAAGCCCATATCATATCAATCAATCAAAGTAAAGTTTGATCAATGTTTTATCTCATTGCGTTCTCTCTCTATATTTGATGATTTTGAGTCTTTCTTTGATCCGCGAGTTTTTAATTGAATTCTTCACGTTATCTAGCTTGCTGTGACGTGTGAGAACCTATCTAGAATCATCTTGATCATCAATCACCCACGAGCAAGTTTCTGGATCAAGTTTTCGTTTTGACCTGGCTTTGAACCCTTCTTCAATCAAACCGAAAAGGATCCTTATTCTTCCCAGAATTATCATAATCTTCAATTGGAATAGCTTCCTGATATCATAGAGAAGGTGTGTTCCAAGTTTCATCAAGTTTGGAGTTGTAGATCAAAAGTTTCATCTATTTGCAACTTCGTCATCGGGCTGTTTTGTTACATTCTTGGTGGCGATCGAGCCGCCCGGCATCACCGGTCGACCGTGAGCAATCGGTCCGACCGCCCTTGAGCAATGATTCGGCCGTGATCTGTGATATTTTTTATCTTGTGTTTGATCTTTTGTAGTATTGCTTAGGGGTTTATATTGGATTCAATATTAGTCTTCCGCTGTACTGATATACTGATCTTCATAGCTTCTATAGCTACTGGAGTAAAATTTGTGTTGAATCCATTATTTGTGAAAAAGTGAGTGTGCTCCTATTCACCCCCTCTAGTCGCCTTTTCGGTCCAACAGATAGACCCTTCATTGAGATACAGTTGAGATTGTTATGAATCTATGTGTCATTAGTTGGTCTTAAGTAATAATAATGTATAATCCTTAGATCTGATATCAGAATGGTTCCCTATATGTGTAATGACACTCTTTGGGGTTGTCAAACGCTACTCGTAACTGGGTAGTTATAAAAGTGGCTTTCGGGTATGCTATGAAACATGCGGAGGGATGTGATTGGTCGAGATGGGATTTGCCCCTCCTAACACAACAGGAGAGATGACTCTGGGCCCCTTGTGGTGATCGGATATTGCTCAGTCAATAGTATACTACCATCAGTGCTCCAATAGTGTGTTTGAATAAAAACATAAAATTTGCTCTTGTATGGTAAAAGACTCTTAAGCATCATGTAAGTAGAGTACCACCTTACTGGTATGTCCAAACCGAACTTTCTTGGACGTGCACTCATCGCCCTGAAGAAGTTCTTATATTGTGCTATTCTTATGTTAGAATTATTCAAGAAAAAGAAATTGCACCGCGAAAAGTTTTAATATACGAACTCAACCTCTTCAAACAACATTTGACTATAATGTTGATAAAATAACAAGCGCATCGTTGATGTAGCAAGAAAGAATTGATGTATGTACTCAACACTGGAGTAAGAATATCCAAAGCTCTAGAGTTCGAAGTGGCATTGTCTAAAGTAATTAAGAATATTTTGTCTATAAGACCAAAGTCTTCCACGACTTTGATAATACAGCCCATGGTATTCTAACCCTTGTGTGTTACATCTTAGAATAACAAGCATTAACAACAAAAGTATACAAAAATAATATTGTACCTCTTTTGCGAACACTGTGTAAAAATTGAAAATATCAAAATTTGGCATAATTTTTTTTGAATTTTGCCAAATTAGCTCAACACGAATTTGAATTTGCGCAACATAATTTCAAAGTGAGAATGAGGAATGGAGGGGGTGCTGAATGAGGGGGTGTGGTGGCTATTTATAGAAAAAAGTTTGGGATTTTCTGAACTATTTTGCTATTTTTAAAAGGCCAAACGGGCAAAAACAACCATATTTCATTTGGGTCATGTCGTGCAGTGCAGCGAGGCCACGAGCCCGCTTGCCGGTGCCCTTCCGGCTACCCTGCGCCCCGCCTCCTCTTTTCTCGCCTAACTCTCTGTCTCTCCTCGCCAATTCGCCTCCCTCTTGTTCTATTCTTCAGTTTCTTCCTCCCCAAATCTGTGTCTCTCCTAAGCTCCTTCCCAAGCACGCCTCCTCAAAACGATGGAGAAAGAGCGGCGGGAGAAGAGGCTAGCGGCTGAGCACATCTTGTGTGTGGAGGCGTAGTCGCGAGGAGCAACAGCGGGGAAGAAGCATTTTGTGTCAATGTGTGGACTTGGAGTTTGGGTGAACTTTGTTGGTCGTGGACTATCATTTTGCCGTTTTATTGTTTCGACAGAGCTCCTATTAGTTGCTGCTAGTGGTTATTGATGGCATGAGTTTTTGTTAAACTTGCATGCATGCTAGTCGAATCATGGTGTTTTGATGTTCTTTGTTGATGCCTTGATGCTTGATGGAGTCTGGTATTGCTAGTCCGATCATGGTGTTGTTGATTGATGTACTACCGTATGAATCCACCCGCCCGCTTGCCTCCACACCGGCGCCAAGCTGTCTCCCTCCATGCCGGCACCGCCTGTCCCGACCTTCTCCCTCCACACCGGCACCGCTCCCCTCGGATCCCCATCTTCTCCTCTCCTCCTACACTTCCGGGCGCCTGGCTCTGGGCTTCTGCTGGTATGTCCTCTGTCTCTCTCTCGCACGTGGGCCACTCGGGCCGTGCTGGGCTCGTGTCGTGCCTAGCACAGCCTGACACTGTTTGTGTCGTGCCAGGCCAGCCCATCGTGCCAGGGTAGCATCCTAAGCCCAACACGACCGTCGTGTTGGGCCAGTATGACACATAGACAATACAGGTCGTGTCGTGCCTGACCGGGTCTACAATGTCGTGCCTTGGCCGGTAGCCCGTTTGGGCACCACCCTTACAGGAGGCCTATCGGGGATCGGAGTGGGGAACGCAGGCGTCCGGAATGCCGTTGCGGCACCTAGTTAGGGAATGTAGTATGACAAATAGGGTAAGCTGGTTTTTTTAATGTCCTGGCCCTGCACTCAGCCAAGTATAGTTTGCAATGGGTTTTGAGAGCAGATGCGTTGATAAAGTGAAGACAAAATTGGCTACAGGCCACTACAATTTCATGATGTTATCTATGGGACATCCAAATTTCATGTCATTGCCGAATGACACAATAAAAACAAGGCTCTTTGTTATGAGACACTGATACTATTATCATAATATTATTCATTGGTTTGGAGACAGAAATAATTCAAAATGACCTTCATGACCTTATCCTCTTCTTCTTCCTCCCTTTTCCTTCTCCGGCGATCCCCTCATGGTCCGTGGCGAAATCCGGCGGAAATGAACGGAAGTTGTGCGCACAAAATGGACTTTTCACTAGCTTTCTCTGATCAGACCAATAGAGAGAGAGAGAGAGAGAGAGTGAAGGAGAGAGAGAAATGGACAACCAACCACACACACAGAGAGAGAGAGAGAGTTGCTGCCATTGGTGCTCTGCCGAATAGGAAAGAAGGAAGGAGACCGAAAGAGCAAAAGAGACTTTTTCACTAGCCTTCCTTGTGCTCTTTAGCCTATAAATGATATTATAATGGCATTAATATTCCACAACAAAGAGCCATATTTTTATAGTGTTTTTCGATAAAGATATAAAATTTGAATATCCTACCGTGAACGCCACAAAATTTTGATGTTCTATAGCTAACATCATGAAATTGTATTGTCCTTTTGCCAATTTTGCCTAAAGTGAAACACAGCCTGCTTGCTAAAAAAGAGAGGGATAAAAGCAGAACAAACGGGCGATAATAAACAGCAAACAAAGAAACGGGCCTAACGCAAACAAAACAGCACAAAGAAACATGCCGAAAACAACTAACGAATAAATGACGGACCCGTCAAGAAAAACACAAACAGGGCATCTCAGATTTCAACAGAACAAATACAAAGGCGTTGGATCAAGATCTAATGGTAAAAAATAGTGACTTCATTAAATTTCAGTCACCTCAACCATAGATGCACCCTTTTTTATTTTTTGTTGACACCAAGCGGTAGGAGCTTTCTTGCTACACGGAAAGGGTTAGAAGGTGCAAAAAAAAAAAAACTTCAACCTGAGAAGGTGATAACTGGCAACAATATCATTTGACATAATTTTTCTGTATGGGCTTCCATAATGCAAAAATGATTGCAATGTTATTGTTGATGTACTTCATTTGATTTGCTTTACCGAACTCATTTTTGGTGCTAAATTGCGCCATTCCCAACGGAAAACGAAGATATGGCGTATTGAGTATGTTTCTCAGGAATATGCTGAGAATAGGCTTAAAAGGAAAGAACTGTAGAACGTTCCGGAAAGGAGACTAAGGACTTAAAAGGAAAGAACTCTAGAACGTTCCGGAAAGGAGAGTAAGGAAGAGATAAAATCAAGGATTTATAGAAGAAGACCTCTCGCTCAAGATTAACAAAATTCTGCACATGCCGAAGGAACGGAAGCTGATCGCACCAGCAAGCCCCCATGCGCCGGGTGGGGCACCGCCTTGAGCCGCTAGGTGCCTTGCCATGCAAGCCAAGGACGCATCTCCTCCCCTGAGCCTATAATATAGAATCGACGTGCCAAGAGAAGACCCCTCTGCGAGACATCAGGTTCCGAAGACGCCGAATTATCAGGGTTTCACCAAGCGAGAAGGAGAAATCAGTGGGTTGAGCCGCACGGTGCCGCGCAGAAGCAGAGTCGAGCCACACGTCCCCTGTGCCGGCCGACTCACCGAGGGACGACGTCCACCGCCGTCTTCCCCCTTCAACCGTCACTCCTTCCATGATGTTACCCCAAGCCAAAAGGAGGTAGATCCCGTTCTTCCTTGGGTTCTGGGGATCTTGCGATGTAATGGATACTGGTATTATATGGGATGTTTATTGTATTTAATTGCTTTGATCAGTGCACCGTCAACTCGTTTTTTTTTAATAATGGAAGAGAAAATCTCTCTCGGCCTCTGTATCCAAGGATACACACAACCCATGATTTATTACAAATACCTAAAAAATCAAAACCAACCAAAACAGTAGCCCTATAAACCATAATGAAATGGCAAGACTACAAAAACATAAACCAACAGCAAAACAAACGCCGTAAAAACAATAAACATCTTTATGTAAATAAACATCCTTATGAAAATAAACAATGATTGAAAGGTCATCAACCATCTCGAAGCTTATTACATAGCTTCCACTCATTCTTGATGAATATCTCCCTAGTAATAACCTCCAATACTTTGCTCCCAGCTACTAAGGCTTCCCTCCTTTTTTGACATTGCAAAGTTGACCAAGAATAGATCCAATGGAAACATCTAAATATAACCTACAGAGGATTGTTAATAATTATCTTATCGAAAACAACATCATTACGATATAACCAGATAGACCAGCATAGTGCAGCCGCCGCCACCCAAATAGTTGCTTTTAAATTCGAATTAAGACCTAATAACTAATTCCTAAAGATATTATGAATATTATTAGGTCTATTAATATTAAAAGCAATTTGAACTATGCACCCAGCAAAACAGACAAAGCGACAATCAAAAAACAAATGTTGAATAGTTTCCTACTGACCACAAAAACAATAATTTGTGTCACCTCTCGAGTTCTGTTTTAATAAATTATCCTTAGTTAGAATAACTCCTCTACAAAGATACCAAAAGAAAATTTTTACCTTAAGAGGTACTTTAACTTTCCATAACTTTTTACATCGAAAACAACAAATGATGTAATACTCCGATTTATTATAAGAAAGAAAGCACTCAAAAGGGAAATTAGACATCAGAAAAGAGAGTTTATGCAGTTTTTCGGCAACCTAAGGCCTTTGCCTAGGAGGCCCATGAGGGGCCGGCCTCGTATAAAAAGAGGGGGAAAACCCTAATAGCGCTGTAGCTACAGTGCACCACCACTGTTCATGTGACTGTAGCAGCCCCCCATGTTGCTCTACCAAGATAAGGAGAAAGGAAGGAGAGGAAGGAAGAAGAAGAAAGGAAGAGGAAGAAAGGGAGAAAGACGAAAGGGGAGGAAGGAAGAGGAGAGGAAGGGCACAATCACGCAGCGAGACTTCGATCTCCAGTGGTTCATCAAGGGTAAACTTGATTCCCGACCGCTCGGTAGATTAATCGATTCGTTTGATATCGATAGTAGATCGTTTTGTACAACAACGTTGCTCGTCGGTTTTGGGTAGGTTACGTGCATTTTGGTCGATCATCTCTTAGAAAGTTGTAGTGCTTGTCCTTAGGTTTCTATAGGCGCAAAGATCATTCGATTTGTAGTTACGGTTTAGGAGTTATGATAGTTTCTTTGCATTTATTCGGAAGAGTGACGAGAATTAGCGATTATCTTGTCCGCCAATATGACTTAATTAGAGACCGTGTCGAAAGTTCACCCAACACTAATATTGTAGGAAATCTAGTAAGATCTCCAGATTGGTAAAGATCACTATTTTTAGTTGTGTGAATCAAAAGTTATGGATTTTATACTACGCGGTATTTCTTCTTGTGATTGGATGAGCGAAACTTCACGATCATTAGATTTATTAGAAGGCGAATCGAGCACCTTGCCAACTAGGTCATCGTGAGCGGTTTTATCATGTTTACAGAGAGTCTAAGATCACCCCATTCGAGTTTTGTAGTAAAAGATATGATGATTTTAGTCTTGCTTTCCGTTGGACCTTCTACTAGGTATCGGGAAAATTGAGTAGAACCCTTATTCAAACCCTAGGTTTCAGGGAGTTGGGTTAAGGGGTGTGAATGGAGTCCTTTTTCTCAGCGTTCTTATTGTTAGCAATATTCTTGTGTAGGAGGAGGAGTTCCGGAGTTAGAGGTATCGTCCTTGCCTTCCCGCACATCGTAGCGGATAATGGCAAGTACAACTGTATGTTTGTGATTGATATGTGTTTTTCCCTGCTTGATGATTATATGATGAATGACGATGATATGTACCTGTTCATAGTAGTATTGGATTCCTTTGGTTCTGTTAATGTTATTTCTTTATTCATCTGATTCATTCATGCATGCAAGTTTTATTCTTGCTAAACCCACGGGAGTGGGTAGTGAAGTCCCATCATTCCAACATGGGCACATAAGACCCACCATTCTAATGTGGGCAATTTGGATCCCTATTTTGAAATGTTCTCAAACGGGCCTTGGATCCCTGCGTTTTGTAGAATGCGGGCATAAGTGAACACCGACGGGTGTTCACTAGGTCTACCGGTATGAGAAGAAGTGAAGGCATGCACATTCATTCATTCATTCATGTGTTATCTCTATTTCATATGTTGGTCCACTATACGCTTGATGAATTATACCTGTTATGTTCAAAGTATTGTTTTGTACTTGCCGAGTCATGGACTCACCCTTGCTATGTTTCTTGTTTTTAGGCGAACCATGATGACGGCATTTGTGGGAGGGAGTAGACACACAGTTGCACACACCATTGAAATAATTATTTGTTCTTATTCAGCATTTATGAGTTTGGACTGTATTATTAATTAACTCTTTTGATGGTTGTTATTGGATATCGTTATGCTTAAGATTTGCGAGTTATGGATTCATGCTCTCCTATTATAGTTTAATAGTTTTCTTTCGAATGAGGTATCATGTTCGAATTCAGATATTATTTGTTTATTGCTGAAATTAGGTTGATTGCTTTGCTAGATGCCCTTCGGAATAAACCTTAATTTTCTCTTAAAGGTTGAGATGTTAGAATTTGTTCCAATTGATGACTAATGGTAGAGGTTTTAGGTAATATATTGGCTTTCGCATAGCCAGGGTGTTACAAATGATGTCACCGAAAAAACCATACATAGATTTGACTGAAATTGTTCAAACCTATGCAAGTTCTACCAAACCGTATCCTTATCCATGGTAAGATGAGTATTGGCTATTCGCACCACAAGATTATTGATAGCAGGCAACTTAGGGCCAATAATCGCTCTCTTCAAACTCAAATTGAAATGAGTAGTTCCTAAAACATATGCAATCAAAGCATGCTTCTTCCAGACTACCTCAAATAATGTTGGATAAAGTTCATAAAGAGGCCTATGTCCAACCCAAATATCCTTCCAAAATCTGATTTGTTTCCCATCTCCAAGATTAAAAGAACAACACTGAAGAAAATCTTACTTTACCTTCATCAATGCCCTCCAAAAATGAGAATCCCTGGGTTTACTCTCAACTTGAGAAACAGACTTATTGTAATGTAACAGCCCAAAATCCATAAGTTGGATTAGTTAAGTATTTAATGTGCATTAGTGAAATTTTGGACTTTTTAAAAAACTTTTTATGTAACCCATATATTGATAATCCTGTGTTATGTGAAGACTATAATTTAAAACCTAGTAATCTAATACATCGTCTCCCATCCAAAAGCTCCATTTGAAGTCAGAGAAAAACTAAAAGGATTACAACTGTGGCAATATTTTAGTTGGATTCTATATTATCCATTATGATTGTTTGGATTTTTCTGGAATTTTTGGTGGTTAATTGGTTCCCTATTTATTTCGCTTGTTCAATTTTGAAATTGAATTTAAAACGTGAACTTAATAGATAAATAAAACAAGCGGAATTGGAAATGGATAATTAAAAATCTAAACTCAACATAATTATTCGAAATATAAATTGAGAAATTAATTAAAGCATGTTTTGAAATTTTCTCACATCAAGTAATAATAATAAATATTAAATCGTAGGTCTGAAAGACCGTAATTAAAATTAATTATTTTGATTTCTTGATTCATATGCATCACAAAAATCATATCATTATGCATGTATTACTATCGTCATTTTTATTTTTCGGATGTGTCTCGTCTTTTCCGGTCATCCTTTTTGTCTACCATCCTTGCTAACTACTTTCGCTTCTCTCCTTCAAATCTCATCCAAAAACTCAAAATCAAGCCATGCATGTCACACCACTGCGATCCTCATCCCACGACCAACCCGATTCTATAATTTGTTTTCGCATGCAAGGCAGTTTGAGCAATTTTGCAAAAACAAGAAAAGAATTAGCAGTTGAAACACCTGCCTGTCCATTCTCTTGTCTAACTTCTCTCCTCGCAATCACCAACAAAAATTAAGAATTCGGCAACACATGTTATACCGTTGCGATCGTCCTCGCGAGGGAAATCCATTCCTACCTTTAGTTTTCGTATGCAAGGTCGTTTGGGTGACGTAAAAGAAAAAGAGATGAAAAACTATATTACTAATCATTTCCCACCCAAACAGAAAAATTTAAAGATTTTTAGAGAGCACCACACTATATATAAATTTCTGAAATTTTTACCTAAGCATCTTCATTAGGTCAGGAAACTCCCCTAAAATTTTTGTAATTTTTGGAATTAAGAAACTATGTCTAAAAATTAACTGAACACTCTAAACTATTTTGCTAATCCTGAAATCACTATTCATTCAAAAATTTATTCCCGCCGAACCCACCTCCACTGCACATCCCAACACCTTGTCACTTTCCCCATCTTTTCTTTCTACCATCCTCCCCATTTCTTTAATGCAAGTCCAGTAGCTCAAGTCACCTCCCCAGCAGAGCACCCACTGCACCATTGTTTTATTGCCCAGCGCAAGCACCATCTCTATCACTCACAGCCACACAATTCATCCATTGATATGTCCACAGCCAAACATCCCTTCTCCTTCCTCTCCCACTCATTTTCCATCAAGCCAAGCACAGCCACACATTCCTCCCCTCTGCACTTTCTCCTCCCAGGCGAACAGCACACAGGCCATTTCTAGTCATGAAACTACGTACACTAGTTCATCTCCCACTTCTCTCCTTCCAATCTCAATCAAAAACAGAAATGCTGCTCATGCCTGTTATACCTGGGTGATCCTCATCATCTAAGGATTCCATTCATCCAATTAGATTTTGCATTCATTGTCTTTTGGGCATCATGCAAGAGGGAGGAAGGTGTGATGCACTGTAGCATTTTGATATAGCTATTAGTGTTCTTTGTTCTGTTCGGTTGTGCAAGCCAGCGGCTTGTGCATCGGCAGCAGCAGCTCCATGCATGCAGTCGGCAGTGCAGCTGCAGCAAACCGAGCTAGGAGGCGAGCAGTTCGGCAGCCCAGCATGCTAGCAGCAGCTCCTGTGCAGCTTGGGCCAGTCCGGCAGCAGCATGAGGAGCAGTGAGCAGCGGCCTGAGCAGGAGCAGCACATGCAGCGGCAGTGCAGCAGGCAGCAGCGGCAGCAGTTGCAGCGTCGGCTTGCTGGTGGGAGTAGTCCGGCAGCCTGGGGCCAGCATGCGCATAATCATGTTGAGCATGTTATTTTATTAGTCATGCACGTTTAAATGTAATTAACAAAATGATGAATTATTTTAACCATTACCTAAGTGGTCACTCACATATATATTTAACAAATGCATACATAGCACTATGTCTTATTTAGTCAAATATATAGATAGTTAGTTAAGTGATTATCGAATAGTGCTGCAACTGTCAAGTACATTAGTGAGTCAAATCAGTAGGGGATTAGTATAAATGAATAATGACATCACGGTTAGTCAATTCCATGATTGAACTAGTTGTAGTTGATCAAGCATAATAGAAGCCTATTAACTGTACAATTAGTAAAAGAATTCAGATGATTAAATCAAGAATATAGGAGGATTGATTTTGACTGTATGATAATCATGGATGTGTACATAGAATGCCTCGAGAGAGTGCTTGTGAGTACTAGGTGTCCTGTTAAGGAAAATAACACTTTTAGCAAGCAAGAAGTTTGATTAAATTTCACAAATTCCTAATTAATTGAAATGAACTCTAATTTAACCAAAAATTATCACCTAAATACATCTAAGATCATTCTCTATCTTCCGTACTAATTTCTTAATTTTTGGGAACTATTTGGAGTTCTGGTGTTTATTTGGTGTTTTCAATTTGTCAGTTCTTACCGTTAGACGACGACGATTCGGATTGCAATTGAGAAGTTCGTGTGAATGTCCAGATTTCCAGCAAATAAAGTCAAGCAGTTTGATCATAAACTTCCCATTACTTTCAAGTCTAATATCTTGTTTACAAATCATATGTATGCATGCTTTTGTTTCAAAATAAATTTTCCCGATTAGAGGTAGTTATTCCTATTGCATTGTTGCCCTCAAATTGCCACAACCATAAGTTATTAAAATCGCTGGTGAATTAGAGCCCGGTGATTTAATTATGCTCTTTTGTTGTCTTTTCGATGTCATCCTTGGAAATGCTTAGATATCGGTAGTATCCTTAGAAATGCTTAGATATCGGTAGTATTGGACGGTCATCGGCTTAGTCGATGATCTTGATCATACAAATCTAATTATTACTCCATTATGTCCAGCACTTTGTGCTTTGTTAATTTTGTAAAGTCAAAAACTGAAAATAAAACTGTTTCGACTTGGGCACAATGGATGTTGGTGTGATCTGTTGGGTGTGAATGGAATGGCGCCTAAGTCCCCCAAGGACCGAGTTACTTGTGTCACTAAACCAAGCGCTTTTGCGTGCTAACCACACGAGAGGGATGTGAGACCTCTCTTGACTTAGTACTTTGGTGTGTGTTAGCTCCGAGTCACAGGAGGTGGGTTGTGTGAAAAACATTGTGTTATTGTTGTTGGGTGTGCGGTGGTGGAGTTCCGGGTAGGTTCTCCACCTCGAGGTGCATCGTAGTTGTCCAAGGCTTTACCCACGATGGGTAGTTGACCGAGGCTTTACGATGACTCCGACACAACGTATGAGTTTCTATCCATACGGGCGACTCGTAGTTAATACATAATATTGGAAACATCTCTTAGGACTTAGCCTTATCGGCATACCTTAGGAAGTGTGCTTATTCCGGAGGCAAAAGAGGCGGTCTGACGTGTGGGTACATTGGTACACCCATGTAGGGTTAAAACTATTCGAATAGCCTCGTCCTAGGTTATGGACATGCTTGGTAAGGTCGTGCAAAAATTAGACTACAACTTTTAATTAAAACTTGACATGGGTGGTATGAATGGGTAATTCATGCTATTGTTGTGCTGACTATTGGGTTAGTCACTTCTAGGATGTTGTTGTCATCTAATTACGTTATTATTATTGTCTTTTTCATTATTTGAACAATAAAATTAGATTGTAAAATTGCTTTCAATCTATTACATTATTACAAATGAAAACTTGCTTTATGCTGAAAATGAGTCTAGAGCCTGCTCCACTCAAATAAACTTGCATGTAGCTATTTATATAGGTCTGTTACTCTACACGTAAGTCTTGCAGAGTACAATTTTTGTACTTATTTGCTTTGCTTAACTATTTGTTGCAGAGGAGGAAATTGAGCCCCAAGGGCCTCACTTTTGTGAGATGTCTGTGGTTTGACGACTAGCTTGGCGGTCCGGTTGGTTGCCTTGTGGGTAAAGACACACTAATTGGTTCTTTTGTTTATCGCCATCTTATGGCATTTCGCTTCCGCTGTCTAATTAGTTATTTGTATGTCTTTTGGTCGGTCGGCCTCGCTGTTGTAATAACTCTACTTTGTATGTCTTTTGATTTGTTAAGTGTTGCTTTGGTTCTACGTCTTGAATGGAATTGATGCATGAATTTTGTAAAGGGGTGTGTATACTGTATTTCTGGAAAGTATACATATCTCGAAGACACATGATATTTTGTTTGTCATGCTAGAGTCAATTGGTAACTAAACATTACAAGCTTAATAAACCGGGGTCCTCACAAAAATTGGTATCAGAGCCATACTGACTATAGTAACCCAAGCTTGGTCGTCTTTGGGATGTTTTGAAAAACTTAGTTTCAAAATATCAAATGAGTTTTGAAAGCTTAAGTAAATTCTCAGATTTTACTACTTACCAATCTTAGCTTTCTCATCTCATCTCGCTATAATTTGAGTTTAAATCCAAATTAGGGTTTTATTTGTTTTCCAATCTTCCAAAGCCCGTAACTTTTGCATCCGACCTCCGATTGAGCCCATTCAAATTTGTAAATTCATATAAAATCAAGCTCTATTTAATGGTGAATTTTATTTGATTTTTGGAGTTTGTTTTGCTTCTGTTATTTTTTGATCACTCCAGATGTCGTGCCAACCGATGACAATTTGATCACTCCTTATGTCGTGCCAACCGATGACAATTTGATCACTCCAGATGTGGAGGACAATAGTAGGGCTCGGAATTTTTTGATCCAAGGCCTTAGTCGATCGGAGTTTGAACGCTCATTTGCGGTCTGCTCATAAGATCTGGCGGACTCTTTGTGATTATCACGAGGGGTCCACTGCGATCAAGGAAGTGAGACAGAACCAGCTAAAGAAAATTTACTCCAAGATCGAGCAAAGATCTGGTGAGTCTTTAGATGAGCTGTGGGGGAGATTTTCTAAAATTCTTCATGATCTCCGCGCTGTTGATCTTATTTTCATTGAGTCTGAAAATGCACGTCAGCTTTTGGGTGCACTTGATGTGAAGGTCTGGGGGATGAAGATCACTGCCATCAATGACAACACTGTCATGAGTGAGCTTACCATGGATAAGCTGTACTCGAGGTTGAAGACGCACGAGATTGATTTTATCTCGCGTTTCCCCACGACAGAGCCGATGGCTTTAGTGGTCGACCAATCTAAGGGTAGATATTCTGATTCTTTGGATTGTAGCTCATTTAGCTTTTCTTTGTCAGCTTTGCATTCGTTGAGTGATGAGCAACTTGAGAGATTATCTGAAGATGATTTAGCCCTCCTATCCACCAAATTCACGAGAGCTTACAACAATGTGAGAAATAGGAGGAGAGGTAGACCTATCACATGCTTTGAATGTGGTGAGCCGAACCACATTCACTCCAGGTGCCCCAAGCTGAAGGGTAAGGAGGAGATGGAGTCACAAATGCATCCTCACGGGAGGGATGCTAAACCCAAGAAGATAAACTATCGCAAGTTTGTCAGCTGGGTCCTTGAAGCATTAGAGGATGTAAGCATGAGCGATGTGGACTCGGAGGTGGAGGACGACAAGAGTGACTCTCGTGGCAAGAAGAAGGCTCGTGATTTCACGGGCATGTGTTTCATTGCTAAGAACAGCCACGACAGCGACTCCTCCAACAATGAGGATCCTTTCAGCGATCCCGATGAGGTATGCCCTTCACTTCCTGACATGAAAAGGGCTTTGGTGCTTGCTGAACAAAAACTGCATAAGCAAGCTAAATTGATTAAGAAACAGGATACTATGATTGATAATTTGAACCTAGAAGTTGTTAGGCTCAAATCCATTAATCTTGATGATTTTTGTGCTTCATGCTCTAGCTTGCTTAATGAATTGTCAAGCTTAAATAATGCTCATTCCTCTGTTGAAAAATAATTAAAAGATGCTCTTGTTGAACTAGAATATCTCAAGTCTAGTTCTGTTTGTATGGATGCCATTCCGCTTGATGTGACTGCTTTAGACGCTATTCCTTTAACTTGCTCAAATTGTGCTTTGCTAGAATTAAAACTGGATAGCTCTTTGAAAGAACTACAAAAATTTGATGCTAGTCACACTTGCTCTCATTGTAAGAATAACAGGATTAAAATGCAAGAGATGACCGAAATAGTTGTTTACTCTAGAGCTGCATCTTGTGAAAATTGTCCTAAGCTTACAATTGAGATTGAAGCTTTAAACAAGACTCTTGAAGAGAAAGCTAAAATTAAAAAATCCATGTCTCTTACTGCTTACAAGAAAGTCATTGATTCTTCCTCTTGTATGTTGCATGCTGAAGTTGAAACTGTTGTTGGTAAGATACAAGAGACATTTAGAGTCAAGTTTAAGGAGCAGTTGAATAGGATTAAGGAATCCTATTGTGTGTCTTGTGAGGCTTTAAAAGTGAAAGTGGGTCTTCTTAAGAGCAAACATGATGAGGCAATCAATTCTAGAAAGTGCTCTAATTGTGGAGTTTTAGCAAAGGAGAATGATTACCTCAAAATGACTCTTGAGAAGTTTTCTAGTGGGAAAAAAAACTCAACTTGATTCTAGACCAATCCAAGGTGAGTGTGAAAAACAGTGGCATAGGTTTTAAGTCCCTAGATCTTTCCAAGAATCACCCACCTAAGGTTGCTAAAATTGTGAAAAGTGGTCTGGTTGAGCAAGAACCTTCTAAGACTTCCAAGGTTGTATTTAAAGTTGCAGGTTTTGCTCAAACTCTTTCTGGTAAGAAAGGTGCTTCTGCTTCACTAGTACAGACCCCTCAAAAGATCAAGTACCATTGCACCTTCTGCAAGAAAGAGGGACATACTGTTTAGTTTTGCTTCCGGAGAGCAAAGATTGAGAGGAAAGAGAGAATGAGCACTTTGAGATCCATCAGACGACTCTTTTCACCAGCTGTAGTCTCTAGAGCTAGGCAGCCTGTTTATCGTACCACATATAGGCCTAGATTTGTAGAGAATTTTGTTGACTCTTTTGGTGGGTCCAGGCAGCATATTGGTTTAGGATATCGTGAGGAGAGACCACGGGTAGCACCTAGACAGGGGGAGTATCGATCTTTTGGTAGATCGTTTTGGAGAGGTCCAGGTGATTCTCGTGTGCATTTTTATGATTTTGTTCCTGATCATTTTTCTGCTGCTTCTTCTGCTATTCTCGGGCATCATGCATCTCAGTACTGGACTCCTAGATCTTTTATCTCAAATCCCAGTACTGAGGCATGGATGTTTTGAGGGGAATTTGCTCTTTTTGCATTCATTGTATCATAATGCATTTTTCATTTCAATTGTCTTGCATTGTATAATAAAACTTGCGGAGCTTTGATTATTATCTTTGTATGGCTTGATTTCATGCTTTATACCTTGTCATATCAAGTGATAGTCTGCTAGACTTCTTTTATGGCTCTTCTTGTTTAGCTTAGCTTTTGCCCTGCTAGCTTTATATCTGTGAGCAAATTGAATCAAATCATGTCTTGTTGGATCTTGTAACTAGTTTTGCTTTAGTGATCCTCTTATGATTCATGCCATGTCATATAGGTTAAATTGAGTCTTGAACTTATTTTGAGATGAAAAATGAGCTTTTTAACTTCTTAAGTCAAGCAAATGAAAAATGAGATTTTCTGTACGAAAAAACTGATCTCACCAATCCTTTCTCATGAGACGGCTTGCCATTGCACTAGGCATGAACTCAGGGGGAGTTTTGGATGGCCTAGACCACTCTTTTAAGCTTCTCGCTTGAGATGGTCGCGGCAAGGCTTGAGATCTAGCACAATAAAAAAAATTCTTTTTAGGAAAATACTCAAAATGCTAAGTGCTTGAATGTTGCTTCATATTTGAACTTTTAATGCTCAAAATGTCTCAGTTCCAGTTTTGAGTCTCCTTTTACTTATAGACATGGCTTGACTCATTTTTGGTTGTTTTTAGTGAAACTATGATATTGAGCAACTTTTCATGGTATTAATTCTTTTAATCTCAGATTAATTGCTATGTTGGTCTTAGCTTTGCAGTATATGTTTTGCCATGATTGAATATAGCTTCTACTCTTTATATGGCTTGGTATAATACTTGTACTGTCTATATGTATAATGGTCATGGCTCTTTTTTTATTAAATTTCAAAAATAAAGTTATTTCATTATACTCTTTCTTTTCCCATGCATCTTGATGAATTCATTGTCAAAGGGGGAGAAGGATTGTGAAAAATGTTGTTTTGGAGCTTTTGGTTTCATACATAAGGTTTCATATAAAAGAACTTCATAAAATAAAAAAATGAGCCTTCTGAAAATATGTGATCATAGTGAGTTGAGTCTTTGGGTTTTATTGCCTTTTTCTGATTATATTTGCAATTGAAGAAGACTCACAATGATCAAAGGTCAAATGGAATATTTGTCTTTCATATGGACCTAAGTGAGATTTTTGGCTACTTTCTTGAAATTGAATCCTTTTGTGCTTTCATTGCCTTATCTCACTTGCTTATACTATTCTGAAGCCAGCTTGGTCGTTCCCTAGGCTTTTTCTTGCTTATGGACCAAGTTGTGCCTTTATGCGAAAACGGCGAATTTTTTACTTTTCAATCCGAAAAACCACATTTTCTGAGAAATTGCCAATGTGTTCATCAAGGGGGAGATTGTGGATATCGTGAGGATATGTGCACGATCTTAGAATGATGAGTCAATTGGCAATGGCTTTGTTGGTTTGAAATTTGTCGCGTTTTCAGAGTTTGCTTCAGTCTGTCAGACCACAGGCGGTCTGACCGGTGACTTGGGCGGTCAGACCGCCCGTGGAAGAGGTCCGACCGGCCGTGTGCTCCGGTCCGGCCGGTATTGCCTAAAAGTGGTTTTTGAGGTGATCCAAAAATAGGATGTGTAGGCAAGTGAGGAGTCTCTGGATGTGGTCGCATCATTTTGGAGCTCGGTCAAAAGTTCTATTGAGTTGAAAATTCCAGAAGGTTTCGGATTTTCAAGTTGAAATTTTGGCTAAGTCCTTTCGGGCGGTCCGACCGCCGTTGTGGAATCTGTTCGACCGGCCTGAAATCGGTCGGACCGGCCATGTGGGGCGGTCAGACCGCCGATCACTTGAAGGTGAGCCTTCTTGGCATTGATGTGTTTGGGTTGTGTTTATTGTGTGAACTTCAATGCTTTATTGTTGAATATTGCATTGTGGAACTAACATGGGTCAAGTATGAAGAACTTGTTCCCGGAGACGATTTGTTTGTCTATTGCTGTGCAGGTGGCTTGCAAGTCAACGACGTCAACGGTGAGGTGGATCGGGACTACGCTTGGAGAGCGAGGTCGAGCGATCATGGATGCCGGGTGGTCGTGTGACTCAAGCATGGTGCGAATGGGCAAGATGGATCGAGCAGGTAGTTGGTGCGGTTGGTTGGATCAGGCGGTGCGGAAGTCGGTGCAAGTCCTTGGGAGGTTCCGATGGGATTCGGACGGGAGGGACTTGGCGACATGATGAGAGCCACTGATCAACCTACACGTGGTGAAGCAGGCGAGTGCTTCAACAGTTGTATGTGAGTGGGTCCCATGTGTGTGTGTGGGTCCCAAATGTGAAACCCTAGCCTCTCCTATAAATAGAAAGGGGGGAGATGTCAAACCCCTTGAAGCACTTGGAGCCCTCATTCGGAAAGCCCCTTGTTAGGGTTAGGGTTTGAGAGGAGAGGAGAGATTTGGAGAGATTGTATGTGTGCTCTTTGTTGAGCTCTTGTCCTCCTTGTTGGAGTGGCTTTGTAAGCATCTTGTGAGATCAATCAATCTTGTGATGCTTGCTTGAGAGATCAATTGTCTCCCTTGTGTTCTTCTATCTTTTGATGAATTTGGTGCTTCCTTGATTCAAGTGTTTTAGCTTGGTCTCTTGACCTATTTTGTATTGTTTTGTTGTGTGGGAGTACTCCTAGAATCATCTAGATCATCAACCCCCACAAGCAAGTCTTGAATCAAAGATTTTCGTATTTCTCGGGTTTGTGCACTTCTTTGGTAAAACCTTGAGAGATCGATTCTACGAAGTGGATCTGAAGGATCGTCGCTAGAAATAGGTCTCTAATCTCCTTAGGGAGGTGTGCTCCAAATTTGGTCAAGTTTCATTGGTTGAATCAAAAGTTGGACCAAATTTCGTTTTCGATTTGGGTTTGGCATTTCGGTTCTGGACTAAATCGGTCGGACCGATTTTTATCTGTGATCGGACCTTGATATTCAAACCGCCCGTTGACGGCCGGTCGAACCGATTCAAATCGGTCGGACCGCCCTTTGACTTCCGGTCAGACCGCCCGTGTCCAGAACAGCTCAGTGAGTTTAATTCTCCACATTTGTGTCTTGTGGTTAAGGGGGTTATCGAATTGACACAATGCTTCCTCGTAAACTCGATCTTCTTAGCTTTCATAGCTAAAGGAGTAAAGTTCGTGTTGAATTTGATTAAGGCGAGAAATTGGAGAAAGCGCCTATTCACCCCCCTTAGTCGCCTTTACCGGTCCCACAGGAGGTGTGATATGCCACATCGCGGGGCGGTTCATTGCATCCTGTCCAACGATGTGTGTCGTAACCAAACGCTGTGTGTTTCGGTTGGTCGGCAGGAAAGCACATCGGGAGTTTCAATGCTTGAGATGAAGTTTCTGAAAGGTTTTGTTGTGATCAACTCTGATTCGGTTGATTACATCGTGTGGGTAAAGTGTACAACCTGTGTAGAGTGTTAAACCAAACTATTCGAATAGCCGCGTCCTCGGATATGGATAAGCTCGGGAATTTCACACGAGGGGTAGATTTTCATAAAGACAATTGGGACGGGTCAGCTGTATGAGATTATTTGTACAGCTATGTGAATAACTTGATTAGACTATGTGTACTTTGTGAAATCAAATTTTAACTAATATTCTTTATTTGTTTTTCAATTACGTTTCAATCTATTATTTGTATTCAATTGCAAATGTTGTATTTCTGCAAAATAACCACAGAAGCCATCCCTTTGGAATAAGCCATCATGTATAATTGCATTCTGTGGTATGACTTTCAAGTATGGTGTGTACTCACTCTTGCTAAACAAATCAACAGAAGTGGAGGAGTCGTCACCATCTTTTGAAGAGGAATTCTACGAAGGTTGATCGTTAGGGTCTCGATTCTAGTCAGTTGTGTGTGGTGTATTGATGGGAGTCTGCTGGAGTTTATTTTGTTTCTGCTGCAGTTTATTTCATTATTGTCAGCCTTGCATGGCTTAATAATTGTAAAACTCGACCTTAAGGTCACAACAGTTATTTGCTATTCAAATTATTCATTTATTTAATATTTCGTTGTATGGAGTTGATATTTCATCGATGTTGATACTATGTGCACTAGCGTGACCACGGACTAGTCTGAGAATACAGAGAGTCAGATTTGCATATTTGAGTCCCGACAGAGGTGGTATTAGAGCCATACTGACTGTAGGTCTTGACCTTAGTTAGATCGGCCGTCTTAGTATGTCCAAAATCATTTTATAAAGCAAAAATTAACTTGGAAGATTAATTGAACTCCTTAACTCATCTCATGTCTCTCTTGACTCAACTACTGCTGAAATTATTTCTCTCCCCACTGTTTTAAAGTTGTTTTCATCTCCTTGTCCATCTTGACCGGTGCCTCGTCTTCAGAGCTATGGAGAGCGCAAGGGAGGACTTGCCGCTAAACTTTGGAAGTTGTTGCAAGTACTTGGAGGATTTGACCGTTCGATGTACCGTGGCAGTGCTTGGATCGTGAACGACCGAGACCGTGGAGTGATTTGCCATTTGACCGTCTACGCCAGGAAGAACACCAAGGCAAGCAAACCCCTGAATATCTCAGCCCGAAGGAGTGTTTGGATTGAAGCAATCCAGGAGTCTTCGCGCCTTGCCATCTTGAGGATCTACAACATCTACGCTCGAGAGCTTCGAGACACCGTCTTCCGTTACCATCCTCGCTCTTCTGTAGTGGATCTTGCTGCACGCCACCCGTCTACGGAGGGAGAAGGCAACGCCACCGTTGTGCATCTTGCCCAGTTCGCCGCTGCCCAGGATCAATCTTTGGAGTTAGCCGCCACAGAGCTGGAGTGTGTCTACGAGACCCTTCAGAGAGCTGAAGAAAGAATCACCATTTTAGAAGAAACTCTCTATGGACAGCATGATCATGAGGAAGACACTGAAGAAGAGGACCCAGAAGAAGCCGATGAACCGGATGAACCAGAAGAGCCAGCAGAGGCAGTAGAGCCGGAGGAACCAGCAGCACCTGCACCAGAGACCCCTGCTCCAGTTGCACCAGTCCTAGGGCATCAAGATCAGTTTGCAAGGATGCCAGCTCACTTTCAGGTTTACAGCAAGCGGGAGCACCGTCAGGGCTACAGAGGCTATCTCATCGGGTAGTCCATTCGAGTTTGTTTCAAGCTTAGCCAGTCTTAGTTTGCGAGACGACCTTTAGGCGGTAGTTTGTGTGCTTATGTTCGTCCTTGTTTTCTTGTGTGCAAGTATGAGCTGCAGAGGCCCTTAGGCATTTGTTGCAAGCCATACTATTATCCTAATTAATATAAGAGTTCAGTTGAGCTTTCTTAAAGTGTGTTGTTGGGTTTTACCTACCCCGCTTAGTTCTACAACTTATCTTGTTCTTGCTACCTTATCTAACCTATGGAGATTCACCAGATGGTTCAGACTCGTCAAGCTGCTGCAAGTGGTTCCGATACTCCAATATCAGAAGGCCAGGAGCAGGCCCCTGCAGAAGCAGTTCCACATCAAGCACCTTCAGTTGATCTGCAGAATTTTAGAGCATTCATGGAAGCTCAGACTCAGCTGATGTATACCATGATGAACCAGATGCAAGCTATGAACAACCAGAACAACAACAATCAGCATCACAATGGAACCCCAGTTGCTCATGGTCACAATGGATCATCCAAGTTGGCCGAGTTTATGAGAACCCGTCCACCAACTTTCTCTGGACATGTCTCGCCAGTGGAAGCTGATGATTGGCTTCGGGTTATTGAGAGGAAACTGCTGATCACCCAATGCAGCGATCATGAGAAAGTTTTGTACGCCTCTCACCAGATGGAAGACATTGCTGCCGAATGGTGGGAAAACTTCTGTGCAGCGCATGGAACGCCACAAGACATTACTTGGGAAGGGTTCTCATCTAATTTTCGCCAGTTCCATGTACCAGAAGGAATTATGGACATGAAGAAGGACGAATTCTGTGCTCTCAAGTAAGGAGGGATGTCGGTGACTGACTACCTCAACAAGTTCTCTCAACTTGCTCGGTATGCTGCAGAAGATGTCGCCATCGACAAGGCTCGCCAGAGTCATTTTTTGAAAGAATTAAACACTGAACTTCAAGTTAACTTGATCGCCCACACCTTTACTGATTTCCAAGAGATGATCAACAAAGCTTTGATTCTCGAGGATAAGCGCAAAGAACTAGAGCATCACCGTAAGCGCAGAATGGCTCAGCAAGGGAGTCACCAACCCCAGCTGAAGGCAAGAATAGTTCCACCGTAGTTTAGCCATTTTCCACCACAGAATTCTGTTAGACCACCTGCACCGACTTCAGCACCACGCCCAGTTGTCCAGAACTTCCGTAACCCCGCCCCAGTCAACCCCAATCCAGAAAGCAACCCACAGGGTGGGCCCAGAGTTTGTTTTATCTGTCGTCAGCAAGGGCATTTCGCCAACCGATGTCCGCGGAATGGGACTATCACTCCAGTACGCTTCAACATTGGGAACACACTAGCTAAGACAACAGTGCAAGGCAACCATCAAGGAATTTCTCAAGCTACCGGTCAATCCAGAGGAGCACCACAATCAGTGGTCAGAGGCCGTGTCAACCACGTCACTCTGGAGGGAGCCCAAGAAGCACCCGACGTTGTACTGGGTAAGTTTCTGGTAAATTCAGTACCTGCATCAGTTCTGTTTGATTCTGGAGCCTCGCATTCGTTTGTTTCTGGAGTTTTTGCAACTAAGAATGACATGGAGGTCATGCATCTTAAGCGTACTCTGTTAGTCCAGTCGCCTGGAGCAGAGCTAAGTTCTAAAGTGGGATGTTTACGAGCTAAGTTACTCATAGCTGGAGTTGAGTTTCTAGCCAACCTAATAGTTCTAGACACTCAGACTATAGATGTCATCCTTGGCATGGATTGGTTATCCAAGCATAAAGCTGTGCTAGATTGTGGCCGAAGGGCCATAACAATAGAGGATACCACTTGAAAGAAAGTTGAATTTCTAGGCACCTTAGTACGGGATGGACATTTGGCAGTCAATAGTTTGAAGACAATTTCCTTGGAGGATGTACCTGTAGTCAAAGAGTACTCGGATGTATTTCCAGAAGAATTACCAGGAATGCCACCGGACCGTGACATTGAGTTTGTCATCGATCTAGTGTCAGGAACCGCGCCAATTTCTAAGAGACCCTATCGGATGCCAGCCGATGAACTTGTGGAAATGAAGAAGTAGATAGAAGAACTACTGGAGAAAGGTTTTGTAAGACGTAGTTCGTCGCCATGGGGAGCGCCAGTTTGGTTTGTCAAAAAGAAAGATGGAAGCATGAGCCTTGCTGTTGGCCTCCACATCTGGAGTGACGATATCGTCATCGGCTGGCACGACATAAGGATTTTTTTTACCTTAAGCCAAATTGCGTGCCCTTGAGCCTCGATGTAGGCCTGCATTTGGGCTTTCCAATATGCAAAATCAACTCCATCAAAAATATATGATTTGGTTGAATACTTGTCAGTCGCCATGGCTCCAAAGACAGGTTAAGATCTACGAGAAGAGCTAACCGGGCTCTGATACCACTTGTAGGACCGTAAAGACGACTAGAGGGGGGTGAATAAGCGCTTTCTCGATTTTTCGCCTTAATCAAATTCAACACGAACTTTTCTCCTTTAGCTATGAAATCTAAGAAGATTAGTAAATGCACAGAGGAAGCCTTGTGCTGAATTCAATTACCCCCTTTAACCACAATACACAAATATGGAGAATTTGTCTCATCTGGTGATCGGACGGTGTCTTCTTTGTGATCTGATTGCTGGCGGTCGAGACCGGCCTCAATTAGCGATCAGTTATCGGTGATCGGACCGACGGTGTAAAATTGGTCAGACCGATTTAGTCCAGAGGCAACACATAATGCCCAAATCCAAAACGAAAATTGGTCTAACTTTTGATTCAACTTGACCAAATTTGGAGCACACCTCCCTAAGGATATCTAAGACCTATTTCTAGCGACGATCGTCCAGATCCACTTCAAAGAATCGATCTCTTAAGGTTTTACCGAAGAAGTGTTCCAAAACCGAGAAAAATGAAAATCTCGATCCAAGACTTGCTTGTGGGGGATTGATGATCTAGATGATTCTAGGAGTATTCCCACACATCAAAGCAAGATAAAATCGATCAAGAGACCAAGCATAAACACTTGGATCAAGGAAGCACCAAAATCATCAAAAGAGAGAGGAACACAAATGAGACTTCACCCTTAAGCAAACCACAATAGATTGATTGATTCAATATGTTGCTTACAAAGCCACTCCCTCAAGGAGGACAAGAGCTCAATCCAAGAGCACACTCAAATCTCCTCTCCTCTCCTCTTCTCTCCTAACCCTAACCCTAGAAATAGTTTTTGCAAATGAGGGCTTAAGTGCTTCAAGGGGTTTTTCCTTGTCCCCCTTTCTATTTATAGGGGAGGCTAGGGTTTCTCACATGGGCTCCCATTAGGGCCCAACACAAATGGGACCTACTCAACCACATCAATCTGTTGAAGCAATCCCCTGCTTCACCACGTGTAGGTTGATCAGCGGCCCTCATCATGTCGGTAAGTCTCTCCCGTCCGAATCCCATCGGAACGTCCAAGGCACTTGCACCGACTCCCGCGCCGCTAGATCCAACCAGCTGCAACGAACTGCCCGTTCGATCCATCTTGTCCATTCTGCAGCCTGCTTGAGTCACACGACCTCACCCGGCATCCATGATCGTTCTGGACCTCAGCTCTCCAAGCATAGTCCCGATCCACCTCACCATTGACGTCGTTGACCTGCAAGCCACCTACACAGCAATAGACAAATAAATCGTCTCTGGGAACAAGTTCTTCACAACTTGACCCACGTTAGCTTAACAATACAATATGCAACAATAAAGCATTGAAACTCATGCATTGAACACAACGAAAACACATCAATGCCAAAATGGCCGAAGTCCAAGTGGAAGCCGGTCTGACCGCCCCACCAAGCCGGTCGGACCGATTTCCCAGCGGTCGGACGATTCCAGAACGACGGTCTGACCGCCCAAAAAGACTTAGCCAAATTTTAACTCGGAAATGCGCAAGCTCTCTGGAATTTTCAAACTGATAGAACTTTTGACTGGGAGCTCCAAAATTTATGTGACCACATCCAGAAGGCTCCCCTTTCATGCCTACACAACCTAGTTTTGGCCTAGCCCCAAACTCCATCATGAACTATGGCCGGTCGGACCGGCAAGCATCGCCGGTCGGACTGCCACACGGCCGGTCTGACCAGCGACATAGGCGGCCAGACCGCCAATGACCTGACAGCACAGAAGTTTGCCGAAAATGCGAGATTTGACAAACCAACAATGCCATTGCCAATTGACTCATCACTCTAAGATCATGCACATATCCCCACGATATCCACAGTCTCCCGCTTGATGAACACATTGGCAAATTCCCAGAAAATGAAGTTAAGTGGTTTGAAAAGTAAAACTTACAGTTTTCGCACAAAAGCACAACTTGGTCCATAAGCAAAAGAAAGCTTAGGAAACAACCAAGCTGGCTTCAGAATAGCATAGGCAAGCGAGATAAGGCAAAGAGAGTACAAAAATCTTTAATTTTCAGAAAGTAGCCAAAAATCTCACTTCGGTCCATATGAAAGAACAAATGTTCTATTTGACCTTTGATCATTGTGAGTCTGCTAGATTTGCAAATATAATCAGAAAAGGCAATAAAACCAAGAGAATCCACTCACAATGATAACCAATTTTCAGATAATACAATTTCCCTTTAGGACTTCAAAAAGGTCTAAAAACCACATTTTCTCTAATCTTTCTCCCCCTTTGACAATGAATTCATCAAGATGCAAGGAAAAAGTTAGAGCATGAAGGAATGGCTAATTTTTTTATTTTTGAACTTTTAGCAAACGGAGCCATGAAGATTATCCAAGAAGACAGTACACGTATTACACCAAGCCATATAAAGAGAAGAAGCTATATTCAATCATGGCAAATCATTCACTGCAAAGCTAAGACCAACATAGCAAAAATATGAGATTAAATGAATTGATACCATGAAAAGTTGCTCAATATCATAGTTTCACCAAGGTATCCAAAAATGAGTCAAGCCATGTCTATAAGTAAATGAAGACCAGAAACCAGAAACTGAGGCATTTTGAGCATTAGGAGTTCAAAGATGAAGCAATTTAATCAAGCACTTAGCATTTTGAGTATTTTGCTGAAAATGATATATATATTTTTTATAGCAATGTGCTAGATCTCAAGTCTTGACGCGACCATCTCAAGGAAGAAGCTTAAAAGAATGGTCTAGGTCATCCAAAACTCCCCCTGAGTTCATGCCTAGTGCAATGGCAAGCAGTCTCATGAGAAAGGATTGGTGAGATCAGTTTTTTCGCACATAAAAACTCATTCTTCATTTGCTTGAATTAAGAAATAACAAAGCTCATTTTACAGCTCAAACTCAGTTCAAGGCTCAATTTGACCTATAAGACATGGCATGAATCATGAAAGGATCACTAAAGCAAAACTAGTCACAATATCCAACAAAACATGATTTGATTTAATTTTGCTCACAGATATAAAGCTAGCAAGGCAAAAGCTAAGCTAAACAAGAAAAGCCATGAAAGAAGTCTAGCAGACCATCACAGGACATGGCAAGGTATAAAGTATGAAAACATGCCATACAAGGATAATAATCAAAGCTCCACAAGTTTATAATACAATGCAAGAAATTCAAATTTTAAAATGCATTATGATACAATGAATGCATAAAGAGCAAAACCCCTCTCAAAACAGCCCAAGAGGACTAATAACCCCTAACTCTCCCGCAAAAAGCAAAGCGAGAAGAATCAAGAGCTTTAGTGAAAATATCATAAGTTGTTGCTCTGACTCTACAAAGTGAAGCACAACATCACCCTTCTCAACATGGTCTCTCAGAAAATGGTATCGAATATCAATGTGCTTAGTCCTTGAATGTTGCACTGGGTTTTTGGTAATATTTGTGGCAGAAGTATTGTCACAGGAAAGAGGAACACTCTCCAAAAATAACCCATAGTCCCGCAGCGTGGATAAAATTGAGAGGACACGAGAGCAACCAGCGATGCACTACATACTCGGCCTCGCCATGAATTGTGCAATGTAAGACTTTTCTAGAAGACCAAGAAACAAGGATGCGCCCAAGAAATGACAAGTGCGAAGTACTCTTCCTATCCACTCTACACCCATAAAATCGGCATCGAGAAAATGCTCGAATTGAGAGAGAAGAAGAAGAATACGAGTCCAAAGTCAAGAGTATCTTGAAGGTACACGAAGATGCGACGTCTTGCTTGCGATGAGAAGAACGAGGAAGCTCGAAGCGGCGCACGGACATACGGCAAATTGTATGTCGGCCTCGTATTTGTGAGATAGAGGAGGGAGCCAATCATGTTGCGGTACTCCTTCTGGTCCACGGGCTCTCTATCCTCATCAGGGTCCAGCACGGGGGTTGTGTCAATGGGAGTAGACATTGGCCTACTACTTCCCATATTGAAACGCCGAAGAAGGTCCTTTGTATACTTACTCTGGTGGATGAAGGTGCCTTCTTTCAGTTGTTTGACTTGAAGACCAAGGAAGAATGTCAACTCTCCCATCATGCTCATCTCAAACTCACTGCTCATCGAATCTGAAAATCTGGACACTAAAGCATGAGAAGAACCACCGAATATGATATCATCCACATAAATCTGAACCAATAAGAAATCACTGCCATGCCTGAGAGTGAACAAGGTTTTATCAACCATTCCCATTTTGAAATCATTTTTAAGCAAGAAACTCTTAAGCCTATCATACCAAGCTCGAGGAGCTTGCTTCCATCCATACAAGGCTTTGGAGAGTTTAAAAACATGGTTTGGGAACTTAAGATTTTCAAAACCAGGTGGTTGCTTGACAAAGACCTCTTCGTCTATGAAACCATTAAAGAAAGCACTTTTAACATCCATTTGAAAAAGCTTGAAACCCTTGGATGTTGCAAATGCTAATAAAATGCGAATGACTTCTAATCTAGCTACAGGAGCAAAGGTCTCTTCAAAATCTAAGCCTTCTACTTGGGAATAACCTTGAGCTACAAGTCTAGCCTTATTGCGAACAACCAATCCATCCTCACTTTGCTTATTTTTAAAAATCTATTTTGTTCCAATAACATGAAAATAAGAAGGAGGCTCAACTAAGGTCCAGACTCTGTTTCTTTCAAAATTTTCAAGCTCTTCATGCATGGCATTGACCCAAGAGGTATCAGATAAAGCATAGGTGATATCTCGGGGTTCAAAAGAAGCGACAAAAGCAGAATGAGCATGAGAATCAGGAGAAATAAACCTAGAGCGAGTGACTCGCTCTTGAAGATCCCCAATCATCTGCTCAGGTGGATGCTGTCGCTGAATATGAAGAGGAGCTCCTGGTGCATAAGTGGCCTCTACCTCACGAGCTGTGGAGGTAGGAACAGAGCCACTCAAGTCGTCGGTGAAGATAGGAGGAGGCTGCTCAGCTGAAACTAGAGTAGTAGTAGCAGGCACTCCACCCCTCTCAGAAGTAACTAGAGGATGGATCGGGTCCTCATCCTCAGAGTCATCATCGACGAAGATGCTTCCTTGAATTTCAGGAACCTGTGTACCTGTAGCATCGGGTCTAGTACCAGGACTAGCCTCATCAAAAGTGACTTCACAAGTCTCAACAATTTTGTTAGTGTCAACATTAAATACACGATAGCCACGAGAATGAGCAGGATATCCAAGAAATATGCCATCAGAACATCTAGACTCAAATTTAACAAGGTTGCCATGTTTAAGAATAAAGCACTTGCAACCAAAAATCTTGAAATGAGAGACTTTGGGTGAATGACCAAATCTAAGCTCATAAGAGGTCTTCGCAATCACAGATATCAAGAAAACCCTATTGGAGATATAACAAGCAGTAGAGATCGCCTTAGCCCAAAATCTCCTAGGTGTAGAATGCTCATCTAACATAGTCTGAGCCATCTCTACAAGGGTCCTGTTCTTTCTCTCTACAACACCATTCTGCTGGGGAACTCTAGGAGAAGAAAATTGATGTTCAATTCCCCTATCAGTGCAGAAGGTAGAAAAAAAAAGAATTATTGAATTCTGTCCCATTGTCACTACTAATGGCTCTCAAAGCTCCAGGAATGTCAACAGCAAGTCTAAGAACCAATTCTCTAAAGAAGCCAAACGCCTCATCCTTAGAAGTGAGAAAATAAACCCAAGAATACCTGGAGAAATCATCCACAACCACCAGCACATACCATTTCCCACCAGCTGACTGAACTCTAGAAGTACCAACAGTGTCTAAGTGCAGAAGCTGTCCTGGTCCGTCAGTCATCACCAAGGTAAGAGGTGGGTGGGAAGCAGACAACATCTTACCATGTCTACAAGGCGAGCACACAAGATCTCTAACAGCCTTCAGCCTAGGCAAACCTCTAATCAAGTCCTTGCAACTGACTCTAGACATATGATAAAAGCCTATATGCCCAAATATACGATGCCACAAAACAAGATCATGAGAATCAGAGGCTACAATACATCTAGGACTGGAAGCTGAAGAAATACTGAAATTTGCACAAAAGATCTTCTCAAATCTGGAGATCTCAAAGACAAGATCACCCGAGGAATCTAGAACTCTACACTCACCACTTTTAAACCTCACTTCTAGACCCTCATCAAGCAGCTGAGAAACAGATAGAAGATTATACCTCAGCTTACTTACCAAAGCGACGTCTTTAAACATGAACTTGTTGTTGATGCGCACAGTGCCCTTTGCAGTCACGGTCTCGGTAGAAGCATCCCCAAATATAATCAATTCGTTGTCAGATGCACGTGTGAGGGAGGAGAACCATCTAGAATCTTCGGTCATATGTCGAGAACACCCGGAGTCAACAAGCCATATGTCCTCTTTCCTCGCACGATGGACCTAAAAAGCACAAGCAGAAAACATCTGTGCCTCAGTACTGGGGTTAGTGATAAAAGATCTAGGAATCCAGTACTGAGAAGCACGATGCACAGGTGCAACAAAGAGAAAGCAGATGAAAAATGATCGGGAACAAAATCATAAGAATGCACACGGGAACCACCTAGACCTCTCCGAAACGATCTACCAAAAGATCGATACTCCCCCTTTCTAGGTGCTACCCGTGGTCTCTTCTCACGATATCCTAAACCAAAATGCTGCCTTGACCCACCAAAAGAGTCAACAAAGTTCTCTACACGCCTGAGCCTATGTGTAATGCAGCAGGTGCTTGTCTCTAGAGACTAGCAGGTGAAAGGACTCCTCTATTGGATCTCAAAGCTCTCATCCTCTCTTTTCTCTCAATCTTTGCTCTCCGGAAGTAGAACTCAACAGCGTGGCCTTATTTCTTGCAAAAGGTGCAATGGTACTTTGACCTTTTGAGGGGTCTGTACTGGTGAAACAGTAACACCTTTCTTGCCATAAAGAGTTTGAGCAAAGCCTGCAGATTTGAAAACAACCTTGGATGGCTTAGGAGGTTTTAGCTCAAACAGACTACTTTTCACAACTCTTGCAACCTTAGGTGGGTGATTCTTGGAATGCTCTAGGGGATTAAAACCCAGGCCACTATTTTTCACACTCACCTTGGACTGGTCAAGAATCATGTTGAGTTTCTTTTTCCCACTAGAAAACCTCTCAAGAGTCACTTTGAGGTAATCATTCTCTTTAGCTAAATTCTCACATCTAGTGCACTTTCTTGACTTGATTACCTCATCATGTTTACTCTTAAGAAGAGCCACTTCCACTTTAAAGGCCTCACAAGACACACAATAGGAATCCTTAATTATATTCAACTGCTCCTTAAATTTAACTCTAAAAGCCTCTTGAATCTTACCAACCATTGTTTCAACTTCAGCATTCAAAACACAAGAGGTTGAGTCAATAACTTTCTTAGAAGCAGTAAGAGACATGGATTTTCCAATTTTAGCTTTTTCTTCGAGAATCTTGTTTAAAGCTTCAATCTTAATTGTAAGCTTAGGACAATTTTCACAAGAAGCAGCTCTAGAGTACACAACCATTTTAGTCATCTCTTGCATTGTCGAACCCGGGAACGAAGGATCCCGAATTCTATGTGTTCATACACTAGTCCAGTATTTCCAGCGTACACAGTCACAAAAATGTTATCACAAACATATCCAGCGTGTTTATTAATAAGCATAGAGTTTATTACAATTTGGGCCGGAGGCCAAACAAAACATTAAGTGGAAGCAAAAGATAATGGTAAGCCACACGATACGCCACAGGCAATCGTCTGGAGGTCGCTGCCTAATCGTCCTGCTCCTCACCTTCCGGATAGTAGTCTTCTCCTGAATAATAATATTCAGCAAGAGTGAGCACTACAACTGTGCTCGCAAATTACACCCAATACAGAATTTAGAATGCATGCATAAGTTATTCAAAGGAAGGTTGTAGGGTTTATTTGCGTAAATCAGCATTTTTGGGTTTAAATAGTTATACTAAGTTTCAAGGCACATTTTTATTCCATAGCTAAAATCAGATTTAAAATTGATGATTTTATAGTGGATAACCTCCATATGAAACATGGCGAAGGATACCCTCCTATCACAAGGCTACCCGCCCCATTTTACCACAAGGATTAACCATCCTCAAATCATGTCCAAAGTTATTTTAAAACCAAAAACAAGTCTAACTTAGAGTGGCTTTGCTCAGCATGTCCATGACCGTGGACACGGCTATTCGAATAGTTTTACACTCTGCAGAGGTTGTACAACTTTTCCCACACGAGATAATTTGCCCGTTATGTCGGCCAATGCACGCTTCCTTAGGCGTGTTACTAGGCAAATATCACACGGCGTTTCCAATGCACTACCTCACTACCAATATGCCCGCTAAGGTTTCACTTCCATTAGGCTAACCACCTGCCGGAAGCCCCCTCTTGCGCCAAGTGGGAATAAAGTCTAACCGACACCCACACAACAAAAATGGCATAAACAACAATGAGGTAAGACAAATTATTAAGCACGGTTACGCCCATCTGAGAACATGTGGTAGTACGGTGGAGCTTTGCAAGATGCGGCTCAAAGACCGGTCCTTAACCTACTTGGGCAACTTTCAATAAAAACCCTAGGCCTCAATCCTAACCAGACGAGCCCGTGCATAAACCTGCACCCACCAGCCATCCAATTTGCCCAAGTACAAACCATTTTCAATTTTTTTATAATTTTCAAAATCATTTGCAAAAGTCCACCATGACAAAACAATGTCATAGGCTTTTTACTAAATTTTACAATTTTGGCTAAATTCTCCCAAAATTAAATATTTCATGGTCCAAGCATTTGCTAAGCATACATTTATTTTTAAATTCATTTGACTAAGGTGACAAGGAAATGGTAATACAACATTCAAAATTTGGCTATACAAAGGAATTGGAATAACTAAGTATTTAAAACAGGAATTTAAAATAATTAAATACAATTATGCATGCAATAATAATTTAAAATAGAATTTAAATAATTTTAAATATTGGGGCAAAATGGTCAATGGTGTAACTTGCCTGGCTCAAAATCTTAGTATTCTACTTCTTCAATAGGGTCAAGCTCTCCGGAGTCGTCAAAATCTATACACGAGAATAATCCAAATTCAAACAGAATTCAAATGAACTTAAATAAATTCAAATGAAAATACAAATTAACTCCAAATTAAATAATTTTGGTTTAGTTAGCTAGATCTTAATTTTATACAAATTTAGAAATTTGAATCACCTAAATCGGAGTTCGTATGAAGAAATACGAGCTCCTGGAAGTTTAAATCTAATTTTAATTCAATTTTCAGAATTTTCCCTAATTTCGGAATTATTTTTCTAAAGAAAAATCAAATTATTGCACAGGCATGCATCGATGAGTCTGCATTCACGAGGTGATAAGTGGGCCCTGCAGTATGGGTCGAGTCCACGGCGCCTTCCGAGTCCACGGTGGACTCGGCTCACGCTCTGATCACGAGAGAAGGTGTCTTTGGCGCGGCGTCTTTGTCTTTGGCGTCACGTGGCGCCACGCATGCGGCGAGGTGAGTGGTCTTGGTGTGGCGTTGAGGTGGCGAGCCACGTTGGCGCCGGGAGGAGGAGCACGGGAGCCGAGGGGCCGCCAACGCGGCGAGGCGAGCTCGGCGAGGTGTGCAAAATGATCGTGGGGTGATGCCGTGTCGATGCATTACAGCAGCGAGGGCGTGGCGGAAGGTGGTCGGTGACGGAGAGAGGCGGCGGTGTGGTTCGGTTGTCGGCGGCGAAGGAGCTCCGGCGGCGTCCGGAGGAGGTGCGTGCAGTTCGCGGCGGCAGCGATGCGGAGAGTGCGGACGAGGTGGCCGGAGGAAGCTGGTGGCGCCGGAATCGGAGAAGAACGAGCTTCCACCGCGGCGGGAATTGCGAAATGCGCGAGGCGAGAGGCGTCGAGGGGCGGAGAGGGGGAATTAGATGCGGGAGAAGAGCGCGGCTTAGGGTGCCTTTATAGGGCGAGGAGGCCGAGGCGGGAGATTGGGTGCGGCGTTAATGGCGGCGGCGACGGGCGCGGAGGCGTTACCGAGGTTTAAAAGGGGGTTAAACGCGGGGTGAATGCGGAGGAAGCTGCCGGTGCTAATGCGCGTAAAGAAGAGAGTTAAAGCAGAGGGAATCGCGAGAGGCGGAGCTCGGAGGCCTTGACAATGGCGGCGAGAGCGAGCGCGTGAGGAAGAAAGCGGGAGGAAGAAGGCGCGGTGGGGCCCATGTCGCGAGAGAGAGAGGAGAAGGGGCGCGGGGAGGATTGATGTCGGCCGTCCGATTTCGATCGGACGGCCCGCATTAATCATGCGCTGGGAGAATGGGCGAGCGCGCCGAGTGTTGGGCTTGCCCCGATCATTGTCCGAGGATTTTAAATTCCTTTTCCAATTTATTTAATCCTAGAAATTCAAATAAGCTTTAGAAAATATCAAATAAAGCCCAAAATTTTTGAGAAAATTCACAGAAATTCTCAAGAGCATTCTGGACTTAAATAAATTAATTCCAACTTTTAATTGGTAATAGATTTTGCACATAAATTATTTTAGCTTTAAAATAATTAGGGAAAAGCTTTTAAAATTTCCAGAAAATCCACAAAAATAATTAATGTCTTATTTTCAACTGAAACTGAAATTTTGGTACATTACAAACCTACCCCCTTAAAGGAATCTCGTCCAGAGATTGATGCAGGTTAGCAAAGAGGTGGGGGTACTCGGCTCTTAAAATTTCTTCTCGCTCCCGGGTAGCTTCTTCTTACGAATGATTGCTCCTTGAACCTTACAAGAGCGAATGACTTTGCTACGTGTGGCGTTACGCTACATCGAGATTCTTGATTGGTCGCTCCACATAGGTGAGATCTTCCTGAAGATCGATGTTCTCGAGCGGTGTTTCTTCTGTTGGTACTCTGAGACATTTCTTTAACTGAGATACATGGAAGACATTGTGAGCGGTGTGAGAGATGTTGGTAGTTCAAGCGATAAGCAACTTCACCTCTCTTTGCCAAAATCTTATAGGGTCAGACAAATGCAGGTGCGAGTTTTCCTTTAGTCGAAATCTCCTCACTCCTCGAAGTGGAGTTACCACGAGATAGACAAAATCTCCTATCTCGAAGGATAGTTGTCTCAGACAGTGTCGGTATAACTCTTTGTCGAGATTGAGCTACTTTGAGACGTTCTCTTATTGCTTTTACCTTACTTTGACTTCTTTTATCAATTACGGTCAGAAGAATTGGTGTTCTCCTACTTGATCCCAAAGGAGAGGGTTCTACACTTTACGCCATACAATGCTTCAAATGGCGACATCGTAGGCTAGCTTGAAAATTTGTTGTTGTAGGAAAATTTCGTATAGGGTAAATTCTTATCCCGACTTCTTAGTAATCTATAGCACAAGCTCGAAGCATATCTTCTAGGACTGATTAACACGTTCGTCGGCCATCTGTTTAGGGATGATATCTTTGTCTTTGAAGTTGAGTCAGTTCCCAAAGCTTCATGTAGACTACGCCAAAATCTTGATGTGAGCTGCGAACCTCATCGGACCACGATTTTCTTGGGTATACCATGTAGGCAGAGCGATCTGGCCATGTACAATTACGCTAGCTTCGCTTACGTAAGTGGTCTTGATTGGAATAAAATGAGCCACTTTGGTTAATCGGTCAATTATCACCCAAATGGAATCACATCTGTTTGGGTCCTAGGAAGTCGGTGATAAAATCCATACCAATCTCCTCCCATTTCCACTCGGGAATTGGTAATGGTTGTAACAATCCGCGAGGTCTCGATGTTACGCCTTAACACGGCGACATACATCTGGCGTGCAACAAACTCAGCGATCTCTCACTTCATCTTGACCCACCAATACTTTTCCTTCAGATCTGGTACATCTTGGTACTCCGGGATGGATAGAGTAAGGTGATTCATGAGCTTCTTTGAGAATCGGTTGTCTTGTTTCATGATGATTAGGTACACAGATCACGGTTGCCAAACCATCTTGTGCCTTGCTCGATCCTCGAGAAAATCACAGGGCTTTGCCTCTTCTCATGTTCTTCATGATTTCTTTGATGTCTTCGTCTTCTATTTGTTTCTCTACGATCGACCTTGTATGGTTGGTTGGACTTCCTTGTGTTGATCTGACCTTGGTGACAATTTCGAGTTCAGTGCTTTAGTTCTTCATACAATTACGGTTGATTTTCTTGAACTAACACCGTGTTGCGATATGTCTTCCTACTCGAGCATCTGCTACCACGTTAGCTTTACGGGTGATATTGAATTCAAGGTCATAATCCTTTATCGGCTCGAGCCATCTTCTTTGCACGAGATTAAGTTACATTGGGTGAAGATATATTTGAGACTCTTATGATCTGTGAAAATCTCACAGCGGTTACCAATGAGATAATGCCGCCAGATTTTTAAAGCATGCACGATTGTCGCTAACTCTAGATCGTGAGTTGGATAATTTCCTTCATGTGGCCTTAACTGACGAGATGCATAAGCCACGACCTTTCCTTCCTGCATCAGTACACATCCTAGCCCTGGCGGTATCGTCCTGAAAACTTCAAAATCCTTACGTATATCTGGTAAGACTAGCACTGGTGCAGAGACTAGTCTTTTCTTCAGCTCTTGGAAACTATGTTCACATGCACTTGTCCATTCAAATTTCTTTTCCTTCTTCAGAAGTTGAGTCATGGGTTTGGCGATCTTGGAGAAACTTTCAATGAATCTGCGGTAGTACCCGGCTAATCAGAAAACTTCTCATACAGTGCGAGACTTGGGTTGCTTCCAATCCATTAAGCTTCAACCTTTGAGGGTCTCTGCAACTCCTCCTGCTGACACAATGTGTCCAAGAAAAGCCACTTGGCTTAGACAGAACTCGCTTTTACTGAACTTGGCATACAGCTAATGCTCTCGGAGCTTTTCCAGAATTAATCTGAGATGCTTTTCATGCTCTTCTTCATCTTTGGAGTAGATGAGAATATCGTCGATAAAGACTACCACAAACTTATCCAAGAATTCCATGAACACTTTGTTCATCATATTCATGAAATAAGCGAGGGGCATTTGTCGGTCGAATGACATCACTTGTAAACTCGTCTGATCCATATCTTGTGGTGAAGGTGTCTTGAATATCTTCGGTCTAATTTTTAGCGATGTTAGCGACCTCAAATCAATCTTGGAGAAAACATGGCTCCTTTAAGTTGATCAAGCGGATCATCTATCCTAGGTAACGGGTACTTATTTTTTATTGTTACCTCGTTGAGTGATCTATAGTCCACACACATTCTCATACTATTGTCTTTCTTTTTAACAAATAGTACTCGAGCTCCCCAAGGCGAGGAACTCGGTTGAATGTAACCTTTACTCTGTAGTTCTTCGATCTGCTTCTTCAACTCTGCTAGATCATTCGCGGCGTGCAGTAGGGTCGCCCGAAATTGGGAGATCCACAGGACTAAGTCGATTAAGAACATTATGTCGATGCGGTGGCATACCGGTAATTCCTCCGGAAAAACATCTGGATATTCTTGGACCACGGGTATATCTTCCAGGTTTACTTCTTTTAAGCTGGCCAAGATAGAACTTATCCCCGTAGAAGTCTTGGGTCGGAATTCTACTGAAATCCCTTGTTCATTGGTGAGGTTGATAGATCTACTAGCACAATCTATCCTGCCTTGATTTTTAGCAAGCAGTCTATTCCAAAATTACGTCCAATCCTTGCGAGCATAAGACTATTAAGTTCTTGAGAAAGTTACTCGGAGATTTCAAAGGTAAGATTTGGGCAAAAGAAACTAGCCCTCATTTACGAGCAGGGAATGGATTAACATGGGGTTAACTAAGGGGGAGGTAGATAACCCATACTTTTCCACAAATTTATTTGACACAAAAGAATGTGAAGCTCCAGAATCAAATAGAAGCGATCTTTGATCTTGAGTTGACAAGGGCGCACCGAGGACAACATCTGGTCTTGCATAGGCTTCCTCTGCGGTGGCGTGATTCACACGTCCCTTCATGGCTATCCGGTGGTTTTGAGGACCATGCCGGAGGCTGAAGCTCGGGAGTTGGCTTGATGGGGGTGGCAGTCTGCTGCTTCTTGGGACACTTATTGGCATAGTGACCCAACTCGTTGCAGTGAAAGCAAGTGATTTATCTTTGCGGAAATAAGCAGCCTGCTGGGCCGACCTCGGATGAACTACTACGGAATCAGGGAGTATTTGGGCGGCACAGGCTGGAACTCGGTGTAGAAGGCTGGAATCTTCAGCGTTGAGGTGGTGAGGCCCAGTGAAGCGAGGCTTGGCGATCCTCTGAGTTAAACTTCGGCGGCAATCCTCCGCTTACGGTTCTCCATTTCTTGATGTTTGCCTTCCTGGCGTATGGCCTTATTTACTAACTGCTGAAAATCGGTGAAATCCTGAGAAATCAAACAAACAGAGAGTTCGTCGTTCAACCCTTCCAAAAATCGCTCCTGCCTGTCTTCATCTATGGCTACATCCTCGGGGGCATAGCGAGCAAGTTGGTTGAACTTATGCAGATACTCGCCGACTGAACGGTTTCCTTGGCGAAGAGAGCGAAACTCCTTCTTCTTTAGTGTAATCATGCCAGATGGAATGTGAGATCGGCGGAAAGCTTGCATGAATCCATCCCAAGTGATTTCTTGGGCATTAGCATGTGACATGCTGAAGTTATCCCACCATTCTGATGCAGGACCAATCAACTGATGAGAGGCAAACAAAACTCTCTCACGATCTGTGCATTGAGCAATATCCAGCTTCTTACCAATAGCCATGAGCCAATCATCTGCGTCCATGGGTTCCGTGCTACTAGAAAACGTCGGCGGACGCATCCTCATGAACTCTGACAAAGTCATTCTCGCGGGAGGTGGAGGAGCATGATGGGCTGCTGACGCTTGAGTACTCTGGTTGCTGTGGAGAGACTGGGCTAGCAATTCAATCAGATGAGTATGATTGGCCATCATTTGGCGCCCGATCGGGGCTTGATTGGAGGAGGTGGCGGTGTTGGTAGGTTTTCTTGATAATCGGCATTCTCATTTTCTTGCCCTCTGGCACTACCACTTCCAGTGCGGGTGGTCACCATCTGGTGGACTCTTCACAGATCAGATAAGAGAGACATGAATTTCTAAGGGGTATAGGTCTAAAATAGCCCAAAACCAACAAACGCAAGGTAAGAACACTTCGGCAAAATATTTTATTTTATTTTATTAATTCATTACGGCTACCACAAAGGTATTGTAGCTCATAATTCGCAACTAAAGGACAATTTAAGGACATATCTATGGGGTTATTGGGGTATAATCGGCTCACTAGAACTAGCCTACTTTGCCTTGTAGTAGGCGAGTTCTTCTCCTATGACCTTCAACTTTTCTTAAATCGTCTTGTAATTTCCCTGTATAAGAGGCGGCTCATCTAGGGTATTCCGTAGGCATAATCCATGGCTTTGGCGAGATCCACGATCGTGAGATCGGGGCGGTCTTCATCTCTAGTTGAAGCGAAGGTCTTGTCATGCCGGGTTGGAATGTGTATCGGGTAATAGTGGAACCCGGTCTTGTTGGCGGTGATCGTAGATGTAGCGAAGTCGGCGGGTTGCTTCCTGGTGCATCTGGATGCCTTGGTGAAGGTGTCTCGTCGCATTGGGGCATCGAAGATATGGAAGTGCGTGTTGGCGATAGGTTGGAGTAGAGGATCACTTCTACCCTCCACCGACCACGATTTCCCACCTTATACTTGTATCCTTGATCGTCGGTCTTTCTTCAAAGTCCAAGTCTTTGCATGATCTTCGAGAGCTGCGGCCCAATGACGACAAAGACACCATGGGAAATGGCATTCGGAACTTCATCCATCTACAATTTTTGAGAAGGAGATGAGTTAATAAATATTTTTCAAGAGAAAAGTTGAGAAATGACTCCAGAAGACCAAGTTAATTTTAATTTTCAAAAATAAATCCTTAGGGGTTTGATTTCCTTCTAGGTCACGACCTACGATCGATATGGCTCGATACCACTTTTGTCGAACCGGGAGCGAAGGATCCGAATTCTCTGTGTTCATACACTAGTCGAGATTTCGGTGTACACAGTCACAAAAATGTTATCACAAACATATCCAGCGTGTTTATTAATAAGCATAGAGTTTATTACAATTTGGGCCGGAGGCCAAACAAAACATTAAGCGGAAGCAAAAGATAATGGTAAGCCACACGATACGCCACAGGCAATCGTCTGGAGGTCGCTACCTAATCGTCCTGCTCCTCACCTTCCGGATAGTAGTCTTCTCCTGAGTAATAATATTCAGCAAGAGTGAGCACTACAACTGTGCTCGCAAATTGCACCCAATACAGAATTTAGAATGCATGCTTAAGTTTTTCAAAGGAAGGTTGTAGGGTTTATTTGCGTAAATCAGTATTTTTGGGTTTAAATAGTTATACTAAGTTTCAAGGCACATTTTTATTCCATAGCTAAAATCAGATTTAAAATTGATCATTTTATAGTGGATAACCTCCATATGAAACATGGCGAAGGATACCCTCCTATCACAAGGCTACCCGCCCCATTTTACCACAAGGATTAATCATCCTCAAATCATATCCAAAGTTATTTTAAAACCAAAAATAAGTCTAACTTAGAGTGGCTTTGCTCAGCATGTCCATGATCGTGGACACGGCTATTCGAATAGTTTTACACTCTGCAGAGGTTGTACAAGTTTTCCCACACGAGATAATTTGCCCGTTATGTCGGCCAATGCACGCTTCCTTAGGCGTGTGACTAGGCAAATATCACAAGGCGTTTCCAATGCACTACCTCACTACCAATATGCGCTAAGGTTTCACTTCCATTAGGCTAACCACTGCTAGGAAGCCCCTCTTGCGCCAAGTGGGAATAAAGTCTAGCAAACACCCACACAACAAAAATGGCATAAACAACAATGAGGTAAGACAAATTATTAAGCTGGTTACGCCCATCTGAGAACATGTGGTAGTCTGGTGGAGCTTTGCAAGATCGGCTCAAAGGCCAGGTCCTTAACCTACTTGGGCAACTTTCAATAAAAACCACAGGCCTCAATCCTAACGGTGAGCAGTGCATAAAACTGCACCCACATGACCATCAATTTGCCCAAGTACAAACCATTTTCAATTTTTTTTTATAATTTTCAAAATCATTTGCAAAAGTCCACCATGACAAAACAATGTCATAGGCTTTTTACTAAATTTTACAATTTTGGCTAAATTCTCCCAAAATTAAATATTTCATGGTCCAAGCATTTGCTAAGCATACATTTATTTTTAAATTCATTTGACTAAGGTGACAAGGAAATGGTAATACAACATTCAAAATTTGGCTATACAAAGGAATTGGAATAACTAAGTATTTAAAACAGGAATTTAAAATAATTAAATACAATTATGCATGCAATAATAATTTAAAATAGAATTTAAATAATTTTAAATATTGGGGGCAAAATGGTCAATGGTGTAACTTGCCTGGCTCAAAATCTTAGTATTCTACTTCTTCAATAGGGTCAAGCTCTCCGGAGTCGTCAAAATCTATACACGAGAATAATCCAAATTCAAACAGAATTCAAATGAACTTAAATAAATTCAAATGAAAATACAAATTAACTCCAAATTAAATAATTTTGGTTTAGTTAGCTAGATCTTAATTTTATAGAAATTTAGAAATTTGAATCACCTAAATCGGAGTTCGTATGAAGAAATACGAGCTCCTGGAAGTTTAAATCTATTTTTAATTCAATTTTCAGAATTTTCCCTAATTTCCAAATTATTTTTCTAAGGAAAAATCGAATTGTTGCGCAAGCATGCATCAGCGGTACTGTTCACAGAGGCTGACAAGTGGGCCCGCACAGTATGGACTGAGTCCACGGTGCCTTCCGAGTCCACGGTGGACTCGGCTCACAACCTGATCTGAGGAAGGTTGTCTTTGGCGCGGTGTCTTTATCTTTGGCGTCCACGGTGCGCCATGTCTGGCGAGGTGAGTGGCCCGGTGTGGCGTTGAGTGGCGAGCCACGTTGGCGCCGGAGGAGGAACACGGGGCCGAGGGCACCGGCGAAGCAGGCGCCTTGGCGAGCTCCGGCGAGGTGTGCAAAATGATCGGGGTGATGTCGATGTTGATGCAATACACACGCAGGCGTGGCCGGAAGGTGGTCGATGGCGGAGGCGGCGGTGTGGTTCGGTTGTCGGCGAAGAGCTCGCGGCGTCGGCGAGAGTGCGTGCAATTCACGGCGGCAGCGATCTGCGGAGGTGCGGGACGAGGTGGCGGAGGAATCTGGTGGCGCGGAATCGAGAAAACGAGTTTCGGCCGCCGTGGAATTGCGAAATGCTGCAGGCGGTGAGAGCGTCGAGGGGCAGGAGGTGGGGAATGAGATGCGGGAGAAGAGCGCGGTGGGGTGCCTTTATAGAGGCGAGGAGGCGGGGCGGGAGATTGGGTGCGGCATTAATGGCGGCGGCGGCGACGCACGGGCGTTCTGGGGTTTAAGAGGGGTTAAAGCGGGGTGAATGCGGAGGAAGCTGCCGGTGCTAATGCGCGTAAAGAAGAGAGTTAAGCGAGAGGAATCGCGGGAGTGGCGGGCTCGGAGGCAGCGGCAATGGCGGCGGAGCGGCAGCGCCTGAGGGAAAAGCGGGGAGGAAGAAGCAGGTGGGGCCCATGTGTCGAGGAGAGAGAGAGAGGGAGAAGGGGCGCGGGGAGGATTGATGTCGGCCGTCCGATTTTGATCGGACGGCCCGCACTAATCATCTTGTGAGGGAGAATGTCTTGAGGCGCTGATCTTTGAGCCGGCCCGATCTTGTTGCCAAGGATTTTAAATTCCTTTTCTAATTTATTTAATCCTAGAAATTCAAATAAGCTTTAGAAAATATCAAATAAAGTCCAAAAATTTTGAGAAATTTCACAGAAATTCTCAAGAGCATTCTGGACTTAAATAAAATAATTGCAACTTTTAATTGGTAATAGATTTTGAACATAAATTATTTTAGCTTTAAAATAATTAGGGAAAAGCTTTTAAAATTTCCAGAAAATCCACAAAAATAATTAAAGTCTTATTTTCAACTGAAACTAAAATTTTGGGCTTTTACATGCATTTTAATCCTATTATTCTTACAATGAGAGCAAGTGTGACTAGCATCAAATTTTTGTAATTCTTTCAAGTCGCTATCCAATTTTAATTCAAGCAAGGCACAGTTTGAATAAGTTAAAGGGATAGCATCCAAAGCAGTCACATTAAGAGAAATGACATCCATGCAAACAGAACTAGACTTGAGAGATTCTAGTTCATCAAGAGCATCTTTTAATTGATTAACAACAGAGGAATGAGCTGTTTTTAAGCTTGTCAGTTCTTTAAGCAAGCTAGAGCAAGAATCACAAATATCATCAGGATTAATAGATTTCAGCCTAACAACTTCTAGGTTCAAATTATCAATCATAGTGTCCTGTTTCTTAATCATTTTTGCTTGCTTATGCAATTTTTGTTCAGCAAGCACCAAAGCCCTTTTCATATCTGCAAGTGAAGGGCATACCTCATCAGGATCGTTGAAAGGATCCTCGTCATTTGAGGAGTCAGTGTCGTGGCTGTTCTTGGCCATGAAACACATGCATGTGAAGTCATGGGCCTTCTTCTTGCCACGGCAGTACTCTCATCGTCCTCCGTCTCCGAGTACACATCGGTCATGTAAACATTTTCTAGAGCGGCAAGGACCTGACTGACAAACTTGCGATAATGGTGTTGTAGAGAGGAAGAACATCACCCTTGTAGAGATGGCTCGGACCATGTTAGATGAGCATTCTACTCCTAGGAGATTTTGGGCTGAGGTGATCTCTACTGCTTGTTATATCTCTAATAGGGTTTTCTTGAGATCTGTGATTGGGAAGACCTCTTTTGAGCTTAGATTTGGTCATTCACCCAAAGTCTCTCATTTCATGATTTTTGGTTGCAAGTGCTTCATTCTTAAATATGGCAACTTTGATAAATTTGAGTCTAGATGTTCTGATGGCATATTTCTTGGATATCCTGCTCATTCTCGTGGCTATCGTGTATTTAATATTGACACTAACAAAATTGTTGAGACTTGCGAAGTCACTTTTGATGAGGCTAGTCCTGGTACTAAACCCGATACTACAGGTACACAGGTTCCTGAAATTCAAGGAAGCATCTTCGTCGATGATGACTACGAGGATGAGGACCCGACACATCCTCGATCACTTACGAGAGGGTTGAGAGCTGCTACGACTACTCGGTTTGGTGGCAGTCTTCTCCTATCTTCACCGACGACTTGAGTGGCTCTGTTCCTACCTCCACAGCTCGTGAGGTAGAGGCCATACGCACAGAGAGCTCCTCTTCATATTCGTGATTGCATCCACGAGCGGATGATTGGGGATCTTCAAGAGCGAGTCACTCACTCGGGTTTATTTCTCCGATTCTCATGCTCATTCTGCTTTTGTCGCTTCTTTTGAACCCCGAGATATCACCCATGCTTTATCTGATGCCTCTTGGGTCAATGCCATGCATTAAGAGGTTGAAAATTTTGAAAGAAACAAAGTCTGGACCTTAGTTGAGCCGCCTTCTAATTCTCATGTTATTGGAACAAAATGGGTTTTTAAAAATAAGCAAAGTGAGGATGGATTGGTTGTTCGCAATAAGGCTAGACTTGTAGCTCAAGGTTATTCCCAGGTAGAAGGCTTAGACTTTGAAAAGACATTTGCTCCTGTAGCTAGATTGGAAGCCATTAGCATTTTACTAGCATTTGCAACATACAAGGGTTTCAAGTTTTTTCAAATGGATGTTAAAAGTTCTTTCTTAAATGGTTTCATAGAAGAAGAGGTCTTTGTCAAGCAACCACCTGGGTTTGAAAATCATAAGTTCACAAACCATGTTTTTAAACTCTCCAAAGCCTTGTATGGATTGAAGCTAGCTCCTCGAGCTTGGTATGATAGGCTTAAGAGTTTCTTACTTGAAAATAATTTCAAAATGAGAATGGTTGATAAAACCTTGTTCACTCTCAGGCATGGCGGTGATTTCTTGTTGGTTCGGATTTATGTGGATGATATCATATTCGGTGGTTCTTCTCATGCTTTAGTGTCCAGATTTTCAGATTATATGAGTAGTGAGTTTGAGATGAGCATGATGGGAGAGTTGACATTCTTCCTTGGTCTTCAAGTCAAATAACTGAAAGAAGGCACCTCATCCACTAGAGTAAGTATACAAAGAACCTTCTTCGGCGCTTCAATATGGGAAGCAGTAGGCCAATGTCTACTCCCATTGCCACAACCACCGTGCTGGACCCTGATGAGGATGGAGAGCCCGTGGACCAGAAGGAGTACCGTAGCATGATTGGCTCCTTCCTATACCTCCACGCGTCGAGTAGGACATACAATTTCTTTGTATGTACATGCGCTCGCTTCGAGCTTCCTCGTGCTTCTCATTGTCAAGCAGTACGTCGTATCTTCAGGTACCTTCAAGGTACTCTTGACTTTGGACTCTGGTATTCTTCTTCTTCTGCTCTCTCTATTCGAGCATTTTCTAATGCTTGATTTTCTTTGGAGTGTAGAGTGGATAGGAAGAGTACTACGGCACTTGTCATTTCTTAGGCACATCTCTTATCTCTTGGTCTTCTAGAAAATAGTCTTACATTGCAGATCCACGGTAGAGGCCGAGTAAGTAGGCTGCGACCTTGGTTGCTCTCAGGTTCTCTGGATCTTATCCACGCTGCGGGACTATGGGTTATTTTTAGAGAGTGTTCCTCTTTTCTGTGACAACACTTCTGCCATAAACATTTCCAAAAACCCAGTGCAACATTCAAGGACTAAACACATTGATATTCGATACCATTTTCTGAGAGACCATGTTGAGAAGGGTGATGTTGTGCTTCACTTTGTAGAGCCTGAGCAGCAGCTTGCAGATATTTTCACTAAAGCGCTTGATTCTTCTCGTTTTGCTACTTTGTGGGGAGAATTAGGGGTTATTAGTCCTCTTGGGCTGTTTTGAGATGGAGTTTGCTCTTTTTGCATTCATTGTATCATAATGCATTTTAAAATTCGAATTTCTTACATTGTATTATAAACTTGTGGAGCTTTTATTATTATTCTTGTATGGCATGTTTTCATACTTTATACCTTGCCATGTCCTGTGATAGTCTGCTATACTTCTTGTATGGCTCTTCTTATTTTAGCTTAGCTTTTGCCTTGCTAGCTTTATATCTGTGAGCAAAATTGAATCAAATCATGTTTTGTTGGATCTTGTGACTAGTTTTGCTTTAGTGATCCTCTCATGATTCATGCCATGTCATATAGGTTAAATTGAGTTTTGAACTGAGTTTGAGCTGCAAAATGAGCTTTGTTAATTCTTAAGTCAAGCAAATGAAGAATGAGTTTTTATGTGCGAAAAAACTGATCTCACCAATTCTTTCTCATGAGACTCCTTGCCATTGCACTAGGCATGAAGTCAGGGGGAGTTTTGGATGACCTAGACCATTCTTTTAAGCTTCATACTTGAGATGGTCGCGGCAAGGCTTGAGATCTAGCACATTGCTATAAAAGAAAAAAATATATATATCATTTTCAGCAAAATGCTAAAATTGCTAAGTGCTTGATTAAAATTGCTTCATACTTGCACTCTTAATGCTCAAAATGTCTCAGTTTCTGGTTTCTGGTCTCCATTTTACTTATAGACATGGCTTGACTCATTTTTGGATACCTTGGTGAAACTACGATATTGAGCAACTTATCATGGTATCAATTCGTTTAATATCAGATTATTACTATTTTGGTCTTAGCTCCGCAGTACGTGATTTTCCATGATTGAACATAGCTTCTTCACTTAATATGGCTTGGTGTAATACTTGTACTGTCTTCATGGATAATCTTCATGGCTCCTTTTGCTAAAGTTCAAAAATAAAAAAAAATCAATCATTCCTTCATGCTCTAACTTTTCCTTGCATCTTGATGAATTCATTGTCAAAGGGGGAGGAAGATTAGAGAAAATGTGGTTTTTAGAGCTTTTTGGAGTCATAAAGGGAAAATGAATTTTCTGGAAATTGGTGATCATTGTGAGTGGATTCTCTTGGTTTTATTGCCTTTTTTATTATATTTGCAAATCTAGAAGACACACAATGATCAAAGGTCAAATAGAACATTTGTTCTTTCATATGGACAGAAGTGATATTTTAGGCTATTTCACGGATATTGAAGCTTTGTGTGCTCTCTTTGCCTTATCTAAACTTACCTATGCTATTACGAAGCCGACTTGATCGTTTCCTAGGCTTTCTTTTGCTTATGGACAAAGTTGTGACTTTCTTGAAAGCTAGCAGTATTTTATTTTCAAACCACTTAACTACATTTTACGGTAAATTGCCAATGTATTCATCAAGGGAGATTGTGGATATCGTGGGGATATATTCATGATCTTAGGATGATGAGTCAATTGGCAATGGTGTTGTTGGTTTGACAAATCTCGTATTTTCCAAAACTTGGTGATGTCGAGGTCATTGGCGGTCCGACCGTGAAGTGGCTAGTCGATCGGGTAGTGTGGCAATCCGGCCAAGCAATACTTGCGGTCCGATCGCCATAGTTTATGTTGGAGTTGGGGCTAGGCCAAAAATAGGTTGTGTAGGCATGAGAGGGGTCTCACGAATGTGGTCACATAATTATTGGAGCTCCGGTCAAAAGTTCTATCGATTGAAAATTCGGAGAGGTTGTAGATTTTCAAGTTGAAATTTGGCTAAGTCTTTTAGGCGGTCGGACCGCCGTTATGAAATCGGTCCGGCCATTGAAATCGGTCGGCCAAAGCAGTAAAGCGATCGGACCGGCTTCCACTTGGACTTGGCCTTTTGGCATTGTTGTGTTTTCGTTGTGTTGAATGCATGAGTTTGAATGCTTTATTGTTGCATATTGCATTGTTGAGCTAACGTGGGTCAAGTTGTGAAGAACTTGTTTTAGGAGGCGATTTATTTGTCTATTCTTTGTGCGGTGGCTTGCAGTCAACGGCGTCAGCGGCGAGGAGGAGCGGGACTACGCTTGGAGGCGAGGTCGAGCGATCATGGATGCGGGTGGAGTCGTGCGACTCAAGCATGGTGCGAATGGACAAGATGGATCGAGCAGGCGATTCGTTGCGGTGGTTGGATCAAGCGGCGGGGTCGGTGCAAGTGCCTTGGAGGTTCGATGGGATTGGACGGGAGAGACTTGCCGACATGATGAGAGTCGCTGATCAACCTACACGTGGTGAATGGGGCGATTGCTTCAACAGATTTGTGTGTGTGGGTCCCATTTGTGTTGGGGCTTAATGGGAGCCCATGAGAAAAACCCTAGCCTCTCCTATAAATAGAAGGGGGGAGATGGAAAAAAACCCCCAAGCACTTAAGCACTCATTTGCAAAAACCTAGTTAGGGTTAGGGTTTGGAGAGGAGAGGTTTGGAGAGAAATTTGTGTGTGTGCTCTTGGATTGAGCTCTTGTCCTCCTTGAGGAAGTAGCTTTGTAAGCAACATCTTGAATCAATGAATCTATGGATGTTTGCTCAAGGGTCAAGATTCATTTGCTTTCTTATCTCTTTTGATGATTTTGGTGCTTCCTTGATCCGGGTGTTTATGCTTGGTCTCTTGACCGATTTTACTTTGCTATGATGTGTGGTAATACTCCTAGAATTATCTAGATCATCAATCCCCACAAGCAAGTTTTGGATCAAGATTTTTATATTTCTAGGTTTTGAACACTTCTTTGGTAAAACATATAGAGATCGATTATTTGAAGTGGATCTGGACGATCGTCGCTAGAAATAGGTCTCATATATCCTTAGGGAGGTGTGCTCCAAATTTAGTCAAGTTTCATTGGTTGAATCAAAAGTTGGACCAATTTTCGTTTTGAATTTGGGTTTGTCTTGCGCTATACGGACTAAATCGGTCGACCGATTTCTCGGCCTTGATCAGACAGCCCAACAATCGGACCGTCAATTGAGCGCCCGGTCCGGCCGCGACGATCGATTTGCTAGCACTACTGCCGTCTGGCCGCCCACCGAGTTCAATTCTCTATTATTGAGTCTTGTGGTTAAGGGGTGTCGAATTCAGCACAAGGCTTCCTCTATGCATTCTTGATCTTCTTAGCTTTCATAGCTAAGGAGAAAAATGCGTGTTGAATTTGATTAAAGGCGAAAAATCGAGAAAGCACCTATTCACCCCCTCTAGTCGCCTTTACGGTCCTACAATAGCCTAACCTGCTACACAAATGTAATCCATTAAGTTTAGGAAGGTTCAAATTAGTATCTTCTATACGTAATATTTCACACACCCCCTCAATCACAATCGTCATATAAGATTGAGATTGCGCCGATGCACATCAAGACCCTGTGCATTCAACGGCTTTGTCAGACCATCTGCAACATGATCTGCAGAAGGAATGAACCGAATTTCCAATGTCTTCTGAGCAACTCGCTCACGAACAAAGTGGAAGTCTATTTCTATATGCTTTGTTCTGGCATGAAAAATTGGGTTCGTAGAGAGATAAGTCGCAGCGAGATTGTCACACCATAGTCACGGTGCTCTTGCTTGAAAAATTACAAGCTCGCCTAATTCTAATTGTACCCAGATCACTTTTGATGTTGCGTTGGCTAGTGCTTTGTATTCGGCTTTAGTACTAGATATTTAAATTGTGTCCTATTTGCGTGAGCTCTAGGAAATAGTCTTTGATCCAAGAAATACGACAAAACTACTAGTTGATCTTCTGTCACCTAGACACCCGGCCTAGTCAGCATCTGAGAATGCACTGACTAACGACAACTTGGATTTTCTAATCCTTAGTCCAACTTCAGAAGTGTGCTTGAGATATCTCAATATTCGCTTTGCCACAGTCCGATGCAAGATTGTAGGTGATTGCATATATTGACAAACTTTGTTGACAGAGTAGGATATATCTGGTATAGTCAGAGTTAAGTATTGCATATCACCAACAACACTTTTGTATTTAGTTGCCTCTGTTGGAGCGAGCATCTCACCTTCAACATTTGACAGCTTCTCTGTTGTCGACATTGGTGAAGTCACTAGTTTGCATCTCTTCATCCCATCTCTGTTCAACAACTCACAAACATTCAAGGCTAGTGAAAGAATAATTCCACTGTTGGTGCAGGAGCGCGTCATGAGGGAATTCGGCGGCACGGTCGTCTACCCGACATTGACGAACACCAACTACACCAAGTGGGCGCTTGTAATGCGCGTCAACCTCGAGGTGCAAGGGCTCTGGGAGGCGATCGACCTCGAGGACACTTCCATCCGCAACGACCGCATGGCGCTCTCGGTCATCCTCCGCGCCGTCCCACCTGACATGCTCGGAACGCTAGCGGTGAAGGACACGACAAAGCAAGCATGGGACGCTATCAAGCTGATGAGGATTGGGGTGGAGCGCGTGCGCGAGGCCAATGCCCAGAAGTTGCAGAAGGAATTTGAGGCCATCTATTTCAAGGATAGGAGTCCGTGGATGCGTTCACAATGCGCATCACTGGGCTCGCTAACAATCTATGAACGCTCGGGGACGCCATCACCGAGGAGAAGGTGGTCCAGAAGTTTCCCCAGGTAGTGCCCCCGCGTTACACGGAGGTAGCGATCGCAATCGAGACGCTACTCAACCTGAGCACAATGACGATTGAGGAGGCGATGGGCGGTGCCCTCGGTGGAGCAACGCTATGGCCTTGACAACGACGACGCGCAAGAGCAAGGGAGCTGTTTGCTCCTCACGGAGGAGGAGTGGGCTACACACGTATGACAACGACAACCGAAGACACTAAACCAAGGACGGCGACAACTCTAGAGAGCGCGACAAGACCAATGTAAAATGTTACAATTGTAACAAGATGGGCCATTTCTCCAGGGATTGCCGTGCACCACGCCGTGAGAGCAAGGAACGCACCAATTTGGTAGAGGTCGACGACGACGAGCCGACACTACTATTGGCACGAGTGAGCACGCTCGAAGATGGAGTACCAGCATTGCTGATGGCGCATGTGAGGACCATCACCGAGATCACAATGGGCGCCACCGAACATCACACTAAACGAGGGACAAGCAACCTTGGATACAAGGAGAACTTCGCTGAGTTGGATTCCAACGTAAAGGGATCTGTCAAATTTGGGGACAGCTCCGTCATTTGAGATCAACAAGATGTTAGAAACAATTGGTATCATAGCATCCAGATTCTTTCGGCTATGGCGGCCATAGCCAGCGAAGGCGCGTAGTCCCCATCGCTCGCGCACTCCGCGAGATTCCGTGGGCGAGCGGGACACGAAGGGGCGATCACGAGTTATTGGTGTAGGGGCGCATCATGAGGAATCGGTGGCGCGCTCGTCTACGAGAATGATGGACACCAACTACTCAGTGGGCACTTGTAATGCGTGTCAGCGTCCGGCGCAAGTGCTCGGGAGGCGACCAACCCGGGACGCTTCTATCTGCGATAACTACATGGCGCCCTCGGTCATCCTCTGCGCCGTCTCGCCTGACATGCTCGGAGCGCTCGCCATGAAGGACCGACAAAGCAAGCATGAGATGCTATCGGTGATGAGGATTGGGGTGGGCGCGTGCGTCTTGAGGCTAACACCGAAGTTGCGGAAGGAATTTGAGACCATCTATTTCAAGGATGGGAGTCAGTGGATGCATTCGCAATGCACATCACGGGCTCGTTAACAATATATGCGCGCAGGGATGCCTTCACCGAGGAGAAGGTGGTCCAAAAGTTTCTCGGGTAGTGCACCGGCGTTACGCGGTGGCGATCTCTGTCGAGATGCTACTCGACTGAGCATGATGGCGATTGAGGAGGTGGCGGGGCCCGGTGCACTCAGTGGAGCAACGCTATGGACACGACGATGATGACGCGCAAGTGTTAGGGAGCCATCTGCTCCTCACAGAGGAGGAGTGGGCTACGCGTCTCGACGACAGCGAAAGCGGGCAGGAGGCTCATCGGGGCGCCACAGCGACAACCAAGACACTAAACCAAAGGCGGCGACAACTCGGAGAGCACGACATGACCAAGGTAAAATGTTACAATTGTAACAAGATGGGTCATTTCTCCAGGGATTGCCGTGCACTGCGCCGTGAGCGCAAGAAACACGCCAATTTGGTAGAGGTCAACGACGACGAGCCGACATTGCTATTGGCACGAGCAAGCATGCTCGAAGATGAAGTACCGGCCTTCTTTGTTGGCGCCGCGTGAGCACCATCACCAAGATCTGGCAGGCGCCACCGAACATCCGTTGAGCGAGGGATAAGCAACCTCGGATCTGAGGAGAACTTCACTGAGTTGGATTCCAACTTAAAGGGATCTGTCAAGTTTGGGGGCGGCTCCGTCATTTGAGATCAACAAGATTGGGGATGATTTGTTGAAATAGTCTTGTTTAGTTAACTTCTGTTGTAATGAAGTGACGTATTGTTTCATTTCCTAATGAAGTGACACATTGTTTCACTAAGTGACACATCGCTTGATAGTGGAGGTTGTGTTGTTTCATGTAACAACGCGTTGTTCCAATTAGTATAAACACCCTTTGTAAACACAGAAGTTGAAAAAGCACAACCTAAAGTTCATTATTATGTGCATTGTTCTTCTTCCCAAAAGTAGTTCTTGGTAGGAGAACTAGACTTGGTGTAATTCGTGATCGCGTGTGTGTAAACACCTAGTAAGTTTCTAACAATTGGTATCAGAGCATCTAAATTCTTTTGGCTATGGCGATCGTGGCCAACGAAGACGTGCAGTCCCCGTCTGGCTCGCGCATTCCGCCGAGATTCTGTTGGCGGAGTAGGACACGGAGGGGTGGACATGAGTTGTTGGTGCAGGAGCGCGTCATGAGGGAATCCGGCGGCTCGGTCGTCTACCCGACATTGACAAACACCAACTATGCTGAGTGGGCGTCTGTAATGCGTGTCAACCTCCAGGCGCAAGCGCTCTGGGAGGTGATCGACCCCGGGGACGCTTCTATCCGCGACGACCGCATGGCGCTCTCGGTCATCTTCCACGCCGTCCCGCCTGACATGCTCGGAAAGCTCGCCGTGAAGGACACGACAAATCAAGCATGGGACGCTATCAAGCTGATGAGGATTGGGGTGGAGCGCGTGCGCGAGGCTAACGCCCCGAAGTTGCAGAAGGAATTCGAGGCCATCTGTTTCAACGATCGGGAGTCCATGGATGCATTCGTAATGCCAATCACTGGGCTCGTTAACAATCTGCGCACGCTTGGGGACCCCATCACCAAGGAGAAGGTGGTCCAGAAGTTTCTCCGGGTAGTACCCCCGCGTTATACGCAGGTAGCGATTGCGATCGAGACGCTACTCGACTTGTGCACGATGACGATTGAGGAGCTGACAGGCCGGCTGCGCTCAGTGGAGCAACACTATGGCCTCGATGATGATGATGTGCTAGTGTTAGGAAGTCGTATGCAACTCACGGAGGAGGAGTGGGTTGGACACGTGCGACAGCATGAGCAGGCCCGAGCCTCATCTGGCGGCAGCCACAATGACAACCAAAGCCGCGAAACCAAGGATGGCGGCAACTCTGGAGAACGCGACATGACCACGGTAAAATACTATAATTGTGATAAGATGGGTCATTTCTCCAGGGATTGCCGTGCTCCGCGCTGTGAGCGCAAAGAATGTACCAATTTGGTAGAGGCCGACGACGACGAGCCGACAATCGCTATTAGCACTTAACAAGCGCTTTGAAGATGAAATACTGAAGACTGGCGATGGCGCATGTGAGCACCATCTTTGAGATCACAATGGGCGCCACCGAACATCACATTTGAGCGAGGGACAAGCAACCTCGGATACAAGGAGAACTTCAGAGTTGGATTCCAACGTAAAGGGATGTGTCAAGTTTGGGGACGGCTCCGCCATTTGAGATCAACAAGATTAGGGGGTTGTCGGTGTATTAGAACCGATCTTACGTAAAGATTGTTTGATTCGGGGGGTCTCCTAGAGATAAGATCACGCAGAGTGGATTGACACGGGATGTTTAGGCAGTTCGGGCCTTCTCGGAGAGAATAATAACCTAATCTGTGTGTATGGTATTCTTGATGATCAAGTAAAAGACTAAGACTATTCTGAGAGAATAGCACTTGTGTTCCTACTTGGTAGCTCTTGTTTTTTCGCCCCTATCTCTCGATCGATGCCCTTATATAGTCGTGAAGAAGTAGCCGTTTTGCCTGCGGAGATGCGCTGATTAATCCGATGCGCATGATGGCGATAATTACCGCGCCTCGGCTTCTTCACGCCGTCGGCAATTATCTTCGAGAGATAATGGGGTAATTACGCACCATTAATAAGCGGAATAATAGTGCGTGCGACCGTTCGATTCCTTAATCAATTGGACCCACTCGCTGTAGGTTTGATTATAAGGTGGTCGTAGTTTACACAGTCGTAGAAGAACTTACGACCGGTGTAGCGATCGTAGAAGGACTTACGACCGTGTAGCGATCGTAGAAAGACTTACGACCATGATATAGTCGTAGCAAGACTTACAACCACTTATTGGACTTCTCCCTTTTAGATAAGGGTACCTCACTGGGACTATGTGACATCATATTTACCCATAATAAGAATTATAGATAAAAGATAAAAATGAGGATTATTAGATCCTCGTCATCTAGCCCCCGACTTCAAGTGAAAGTAACTTACTTGATAAAGGTTTAAGTAAATGGACTTACGACCATGAGAATGTCGTAGAATGATAGTCGAAGGAAAAACTCTTCGACATTTGAGTGTTGCTTTGACCAGAATTTGCTTTATCGGGAAGGTTGCTTACGACTATCAAAAGTCATAGAAAACCCCTATGACCGTCGGTGGTCGTGGTAGGGAATCGGAGAAAAGCTCTTAGATTGATACTTCCTTCGACTAGAAAGACTTGGTCAAGAATGTAATTTTGCTTGGAGGTGACAATACGTACCTACTTTTTCTCGAGCGGACCATCCGGAGAATTGCAACCGTCTCTCATAGACTTGTCAGATGAAGCGGTTCGAGCGGTACAACCATCTATCATAGACCTATAGCGGGACGGTTTAGAAGCGGCGGAGATCGTCTGATTATAAAAACTTACCGGGAGGTAGACTTGGATTTTACTTTTCCCAAATCACTCCATTGTTCTTGAGCTCTTGCTTTCTCCGTCTTCGACTAGGTTTCATCTTCTCCGCCAACCCAATCAAAAAACTTCTTGCTTACGGCGAAATGGCGAGAGAGTTTCGAATGGGAGGAATCGGAGATGGATGCGCTAAGATCAAGATCTTGGTCGATTGGGAAGATCGCAGAAGGCTCGTGAAGTGGATTCCGCTATCGGGCAAAGATCGCCATCGGGGAAAATGGGCAAATCCCGTCTTCCAAGCGTATTGTGAGTGCGGCCTTCGATTGCTCGCCCCCCTTTCTTCTGATGAGTACTCGAACACTTTGGGGTGGAACTAGTGAATTTAGGTCCCAATTCCATTACCATGTTGAGTGTGTTCGTATATCGCATGAGGCGTACACAGGGATTCGGCGGATCTCGAGGCTGTTCCAATATTATTATGGGATGGCTCGACAAACGGAATCGCCGGAAGTCGTGGTGCAAGCTCCACGACTCGAAGTCGAAGGAGTACATTGAGTTTCACCCGGTCTTCGTGGCGAGTGGAGGAAGAGGTGGTTCTCTTTGGAAGGTCACCTCTGAAGACGACCTTTCTTTCGTGGGGAAGGTCATTGAAAAGAAATCTTCATGGGACTCAACCTGAAGATATCAACCGGATTAGCCCTTATATTCAAGCCATTAAGGACTTGAAGGAAGAAGGGTGACCGGATGGCATGTGGTGAAAGATTTCATCACTGCGCCAATTAGTCCTCTGAAGAAACGAGCATCTCCTATGTGGAGGTACTCGGGAGAGGAGACCCCACCGAGACTACGAGGAGGGTAAGCAATTGTCGACTTAACTCTCCGTTTGGTCTTTCTCAACCTTGTCTAATATTTTTATCATTTACGGATCTTTCACAGCCGAGGTTGACTCAGTCGTCGACTCATCGTGAGAAGTCCCCGCCACTCCGAGGCGGTTCCTCAAGTCATTGCGGTTTTGTCCGCAGATGAAAGGATAGGCGCCTAAAGGTAATCGTAAATCGATTCTCTCTTTAGGACTTTATAGTCGTAGAAGATACTTACGACCAATGGTGATCGTAGAATATCTTACAATCAAGAAAAAGTCGAGAAAAACTTACGACTTGGTACTAGTCGTAGAAAAACTTACGACTAATTAGTGATTCTTCTTTTTCGTTTTGCTTACTGAAAGTAGGCATGGAAAATCGCCGGACGACGAAGAAGTCGCTCGATGACTATTATTTGGGTTGTCGAAGACAAAGACTCGCTCCTCCTCAAGAGGCGTCGACTTGTAAAATCTGCGACAAGGGGGAGCAAGTTCGAGTTCAGTCTTTCGACCAAACCTCTACAAGAACTGCGGCGGTGTAGTTGTATCTGGCCGAGGCGCGCACCGTCCGGCCGAGGAGGTTGAAGCGGTTGAACCTCTCAGCGCAAACCTCGCAAGGCTAAGGTACCCTTCTATTATGACACGGAATCTTTCGCAGTTGGTGCCACTCCTAGTTTTATTAAGAAACTTGAAAGGGAGAACTGGAAGGATTTTGTGTCTTTTATGAAGGACGATGCTGCATCAGCACAACCTGCAACTGAGGGCAGTGCTGCTTCTGGAATGGTCGAGACCGATCTCGTCCATCCAAAAGATCAGGAAACCAGAGCTCTGGTTCCTGTTCAAACTCTACGACCAGACGTGGTCGTAGCTGAGCCAATTGTTGAACCTCGACGGGCGTGGTCGTGGAGAAGAAGAGGTCCTCCGTTGGGAGGATTGCTCCAAAATTCTGGTTAAGACCGAGTGCAGAGGTATGTGAAATGTACTGAAGTGTAAGAAGGACATTTACCTTTTTCTTTTTCACAACCTGATTTGCTTTTCTTTATTTCAGTCCGACTCCTTCAGCCCCCGGGAATGCTTCTGCTGAGAAGTCCATTGCTATCCCTTCATCTACTGGAGAGGTAGCAACGGAGGTGGTCGAAGCATCACCCTTGGCCCAGGTGGCCGATGAAGTCGAGACTCCCAGTGTCTCCACATCTCTGAAGTCGTAACTCGACTCTTGAGGTAGCGGTATTCTTGTTGAGGTGGCCGCACGACTCTCGAAGTCGTAGAAACAACAGAGGCGGTGTGGAAGCCTCTGGTCAAGGTGGTGACCACCTGCGCACCGCCTGGGAAGGAAATCGAGGAGGCGTTCCTTCCCCTACCCAAAGAGAAATCACAGAACCAGAAGGAGAAAATTTCAACTTCTGTGGTGACTTCTTTGGGCCTGCCTCCGTCGTAGGGTCTTCTGCTTACAAATCTCGTGACCGAGTCCCCCATCCCAAAGATATTCCCAATACGGATAATACTTTTGACAACGAGCGCCTCGAGAAGGTGTGGTGGGACAAAGTCGCGAGGATAGATAAGTCTGCAAAGACCGGACCTTGTATATTCGATTTTTGCTAGAACGACTATGAATGTAAGTATCTTGAATAATACTTATATATGTGGCTTTCCTTCCTTCTCACTTGTTTTCTTTTTGCAGAAAGCTCTGGAGCAAATTGCTGTTGTCGGTGAGTATCATCGACAACTTTTAGAGCTAAGACAAGAGAAAGAACTACTCTGCAGAGGCAGAGAGGTGGTAAGTCACTTATCATTCATAGTTGTTTTTGACTTAAATACTGTAAAAAGTTTCACGAGAATAGTCATGGAAGAAACTCATGTGAAGTATCATCGAAAAGAACTTACGACTATTTACGACCAGGTAGTGGTCGTAGAAAGACTTACAACCATATCTTAGTCGCAGAAAAACTTACGACTAGGTCAGTGGTTGTAGAAGTACTCACAACCATTCAGCTGATGTTTATCTTCGTTCCTGTTTTTTGTAGGTTAAACAGTGATACGAAGACCTTAGCTGACTCACTCGACTGTGAAAAGAGGAGTCGAGGAGGCTAAGGAATGAAGTATTAGTTCTCTCGGATAGACTTGAGACTGTCTCGATCTAAAAGATTGCGGGAAAAAATAAGCGAGAAGTTCGAACTTAAGACGCTTTTGATCTTTAACCTTTACTCGACCCTCCTTTCTTCTCCAGATAAAGAAAAAGAGATGCGGAAGCTCCAGACCGAAGTTCAAGAAAAATCTTTGGTTATTCAGGAGTTTTCCCGCATTACCGCGAATAAGGATCAAGAACTCGAGGGTTTTAGAACTCGATTAATGTAAGTAAATCTTTACCGTTATTCTTTTTGAGTATTTTCCTTTTCTAATGCCAATTTCTTGTTCAGAAATTGCTGCCCAATTGAGAAGCCTCGAGGCTGAAATCCAAGCAAAGACCTTAATCTGCAATGAGTCCGTCCGCATTGCTAAGATGAATGCAGAGGACATCAGAGCATGGGAGCAAAAGCATGCTGAAACTATTGCTTCCCATCGAGAAGAGGTCAAGAAATTGGATTCTCAATTAGTAGGTAAGAAAAGCTTTTACCTATAATTATCTTTGTGTTATCTTCCTCTAGAAGTATATCTTTGTTTGACCGATATTATTCTTTTGAACAAGTGGTGAAAACAAAAGCTTCATGAGGCTTCGACTTGTACCCAACAGGAGATGGAGTCGATGAAGACTAGTCTTCAAGGCAACATCACTCTCCTGAACAATGTGCTTAATGAGCTACATTCTGAGGGAAAAACTCCTCGAGAAGATACCATAGCTGCTCACACAAGTACCATTGGGGAACAAGTCGGAAAATTGCAAGAAATGGTGACCACTCTGAAGACTAATCAAAAGCTGAATCAATAAGGAAGCAATCAAGCCGCAGTAAGTTACGCTTTGGCGAAACTTAAAGCTCAAGACCCCCGCCTTAATGTTAAACCAATTGAAGCCGACTTCGACTGTCCTGAATCAGAGGCAAGTCGTCTGATTGAGGAAATGCAGTCAGTTGGTAAAAGGTGGCGGAGGAAATGCAGCTAGGCTCTCCCTTGAGTAATCTTGTAACTACCTTGTAAGGCGACAATTTTGTTAATGAGTAATATATGATCCGCTTCATTTCCTGAAAATCATCTTGTCGTGTAGTTAGTAACTCAAAAGATAATAAACGAACGAAAGACTAAGAATTGAAGATCCGCTTCATTTCCTGAAAATCATCTTGTCGAGTAGTTAGTAACTCAAAAGATAATAAACGAACGAAATACTAAGAATTGAAGTCAAATTAATAACTTTATCCTAGCCCCCGACTATTTGCTTAGATTGTTTAGACAATCTAAATAAATAGTGTTTAAAAATGGGGTTTCTGAAAACAAAGAGAGGTTTATTTAACTTATAGCTTTTGTTACGGTTGTCAAGCACTGGTCGAAAAGAGTAGAAACGACTCGACACTAGGAAGTTCCTTCTAGTGGCGGTGACCACGCAGAGAGAGGAAGGCTTCGACTAGGTGATGTTCCCATCTCCGACTAGTTTAATCAAACCAAGAACAAAGAACTTGAGTTAAGCAAAGCGCCTTAGAGTACTTTAGTCATTCGCTCGTCCTTTTTGGTGGACTTGATAAGTCTTTTCCAGGTAGCAAAAGTAGGAGACTGAGCGACACTAGGAAGTTTCCTTCTAGTGGGCAGGACCACATGCAGAGAGGAAAGACTTCGACTAGGTGTGTCTCTTCCTTCACCGCTTAAAACAAATCGAGTACACCAAATGTGGTTGAACAAATGTAAGAAAGTGCACTCTACTTAGAATATTTTTGAATTTATGGAAAAAATAGACTAAGATTGAGAGAGTTGGCTTTGATAACATTACGACTAGATAAAACCCGAGCTCTTTGTATTGGCGTAAAAATGAGTAACGAGTCGATGCTAGGAAATTCCTTCTAGTGGGCGTAACCACATGCGAGAGGAGAAGTTTCGACCGGATGACGTTTCGCTTGCCGGCGGTGTAAAGAAAGCGGGTGTTTTCATATCATAGTCGAAAGATTAAAAAGCACTACTAAAGCAAAAAGAGGTAGAAAGAACTCGACTTTTATTGCTTGAGGAACTGGTCACACATAGAATTTGCGTGAATCGGTCGATGTTCCAAGAGTTTGAGAGAACTCATCCATCTTCCATTGCTAGTCGATCGACTCGCCGAAGTTACTTCGACCATCGTAAGGACCTTCCCATTTAGGGAAAGTTTATTCGATTAGACTTGGATTGGCGAGCCTCAATACTAAGTCACCTACAAGAAGGTGTGAGGTTGGACCTTACGATTATAATATCTGCGCGCAGGCTTGTTGGTAGACCGCCGAACGGATTAAGGCTAGGTTTCTCCTCTCTCGAGTAGGTTAATGTCATCCGCTCGAAGTTGTTCTCGGTCCGAGTTGTTGAAGGTTTCAACTCGTGTCGACCGCAATTTTAGCTCCGAGGAAGCATGGCTTCGGCCCAAAACTAGAAAAAGGTGTTTCTCCTGTTGCTCGACTAGTGGTCGCATTTAACCGCCCATAATATGGAAGGTAATTCTTGTACCCAAGCCCCGAGCGCTTAACAAGTCGGGTCAAGACTCGAGTTTTAATTCCTCGCATTATTTGGCCGTTTGCACGTTCGACCGCCCCATTGCTTTGGGGATGTGCAACTGAAGCATAGCATAGCTTGGTACCAACTCGTCGCAAAATTCCTGAAATTTTGCACTTGCGAATTGTTTACCATTGTGCGTAATTATCCGACTTAACTCCAAATCGACTAATTACGCTTCTCATCATGAACCTTTTCTTTGCTTAGCTGTTATCCGAGCATGAGTTCAGCTTCGATCCATTTTGTGAACGTGTCAATAGCCACAAAAAGGAATTCGAAACCTCCTGGAGCTTTGGGAAACGGTCCTAGGATATCAAGCCCCCAGGTCGCAAAAGGCCAAGAAAGAGGTATTGTTTGTAATGCTTGAGTGGTTGGTGTATCATCTACCATGGAATTGGCATCGACACACTTTTTAACCACCTCCATAGCATCGACAGTGTCAGAGGCCAAGAAAACCTTGTCGAAAGGCTTTACCAACCAATGTTCTGTAGGAGGCATGCGTCCCACAGATGCCACTGTGTATATCGTGAAGGAGTGTTATTCCTTCGTTTTGCGGAATGCATCGCATGAGTATTCCTTGGGTTCCTCGTTTATAGAGGACTCCTTCAACCAAAGTATACATTTTGGCTTTTCGGGATAATCGATCTGCCTCAAGATCATCTTCGGGTACGGAACCCTTGTAAAGATACTCGTAGATGGGAGTCATCCAGGTATCCTCGTAATCTAATGAGGCCATCTCAAGAGGAGGTGTTTCTGGTTCTTCGACCAGAGACGGTTTTTGGAGTTGCTCCAAGAAAACTCCTTTTGGTACTGTGGATCGGGAAGAAGCCATCCGAGCAAGTTGGTCTGCGAGGAAATTATCCTTTCGAGGGATAAATTGTACCTCGAAACCTAAAAAATGTTTTTCTAGCTTACGTACTTCTGATAAGTACCGAGCCATTGTTGAGTTAGAGCACTGGTACTCTTTCCCGATTTGATTCACGACTAGTTGAGAGTCTCCTCTCACGAGTAGTCGATTTAATTGAGAGTGCTTCGCACTCGTATGCCGCCTAGCAAACCTTCGCTATCGCCACATTGTTAGTAGCCCGAAAGTTTAATTGTATGGCATACTTTAAGGTTTCTCGGTAGGAGATACCAGACCACTGACTCAGAGCCACTTAAAGTAAGTGACCCGTCAAAGTACATCATCCACTGGTCGTGGGAATCAGATCGGGATCTGAGCAGTTCAGATTTGTCCATTCGCGACAAAGTCCGCCAAGATCCGATTTTATGGCCGTCGACACGAATGGAGGTCGAACTCCCAAGTTCGACCGACCATTTTGCCATGCGCCCCATTGCTTCCTTATTATGGAGGATTGCTCCCAAAGGAAACTCGGGACGACAAACTATTTTGTGCGCTGAAAATAATGCCGCAGCTTCCTCAAGACATGAGGAGGGCATATAGAAGTTTTGGACTCGAGGGTAACGCTCCTTAGGCCGTGTAAAACTTCACGACGAGTAAACCGGTCGTTATGCGTTTTCACGCTCTACGACTAGTATCGCGCTTTTTGCTCGTGGCGTGGCGGCTAGGTAAATTAAGAGCGTCTCTTCCGCTTTGGAGAAACCGAGCAGAGCACTCGAAAGATACCTCTTGACATCCTCAAAGGCAACGCTTGCCTCGCTCGACCACTCAAAACCTTCATGTCTCCGAGAAGTTTAAAGAAAGGTAGTCCTTTTCTCCTAATCGTGCGATGAAACGACTTAAAGCCGCCATGCACCCGGTGAGTTTTTGACTTCCTTTTTGTGTTTGGAGGACGATCCGAGGATGGCTTTTATTTTTTCAGGATTTTCTTCGATTCCTCGTTCAGATACTAGGAATCCAAGCAATTTTCCTGAAGAAATTCCAAACACACACTTCTCTGGATTGAGTTTTAAGCGGTGCTTTCTGAGGTTGTCGAATGTTTCTTGTAGGTCGGTGATATGATTAAGTCTCTTAATGCTTTTACGACTAGATCATCAACATAGGCTTCCAAATTCGGCCTAATTGAGATGAAAAAGTCGATTGCATTAGGCGTTGAAAAGAAGCACCGCATTCTTTAGACCAAATGGCATTTTGACATAGCAAAAGGTACCAAATGGAGTAATGAATGCGGTCTTTTCTTCATCGTTTAAACACATATTGATCTGGTGGTATCCAGAATATGCATCTAAAAAACTTAATATCTCACAACCTGCAGCTTGAATCAACCGGTGATCGACACGAGGTAAAGGAAATCATCTTTTGGACAAGCTTTATTAAGATCAATAAAGTCCACGCACATACGCCATTTGCCGCTTGACTTTTTGACCATTACAGGTTAGCCAACCACGGGTGGTTGACTTCTCTTATAAAGCCCGCTTAAGTAGCTTATCCAACTCGATTTAATAGCATCTCGCCGATCAGGCAAATCTCGTAATTTTTGTTTTACGGTACTTTATCGTGCCGTAAAGCTAGCCGTGCTCGATCACCTCCACGGGACTCGGGCATGTCGGATGCTTGCCACGCAAAGACATCTGCGTTAGCTCGGAGGAAGGTAATGAGGGCATCTTCCTATTTGGGGTCGGAAGTCTCCCGATGAGCAATCTTGAGGGTTCTTCGCGCCGGAGGAACCTCTTTGATTTGGTCGTTCGGCTTTGGTGCGACTTTTAGGCTTCGACTTGCTAGTCGGTCGACTTTCATCTCGAGTTGGTATTTGACCAACCATCTCGAGGATCGACGGTCGCAGACTATACGCCATCTTTTGTCACAATGAATGGTGATCACTCCTTTGGGACTGGCATCTTAAGACATTGATACCGTAATGAGTAGCCATTAAGAATTTTGTCAAAGTTGGTCGTCCGAGTATGGCATTATATGCCGTGATCGAAATCGACCACATCAAAGGAGACTTTCTCGTCACGAAATTACTTGGTGAGCCAAATGTTAAAGGAAGAGAAACTTGACCAATAGGTTTGGTCAAGATCCCGTACAATTCCATGAAAGGAGTATCGTCTCGCCTTACCTTTGTCCCGGTACTTGCATCTCGCCCGAGGCATTAGTAAATAATATGTTCAAGAAGCGCCACCATCAACCAACACTCGATTGACCCGACAGCTTGTTGATGGTGGGTTCGACCACAATCGGATATCGACTGATCGACTCGTAGTGATCGGGCGGTCATCCTTCTCAAAAGAGATGGTAACTTCCGACCACTTGGTAATTTATTGACGAGAGGAGTATGTAGAGAATTTACCTCTCGTCCGCGCACTTTAAGTTGTCGTTTGGAGTCGTATGTCGATGATCCTCCGTAGATGTGCTCAGCGGTATGTTGCGGATCTTGAACGGCATCTCCTCATCATCCGACGACTTTTGGCCACTCGTATGTCCTACCGCCGAGAGTAGGGAGTGGTGCTTTGCCGTTGTAGTAGTCCTCGAGCTTTCTTTGGAAAACTTCGGCGATTCTATGGAGGTCATGTCCTTCCTTTTTATGAAAAGGACACCACCTTGGTTTGTCGTTACTACGATCAGGGCGCTTACCTTTGCCTTGATCAGGGTACGACTTGGTGGTTTGGGGCTCTCCATCTTTCACGGCGTAACCTCCTTGGAACCACTGGCTTGTGGTTTTTGATTTTTTATTTTCTTCTTGGACTTTTTTGCTTTTTATCCTTACCAACTTCACCTGGCTCTCGAGGAGTATATGTTTCTCGATCGATAGTGTTGTTCCACTCGACTGCCTCAGAAGCAGTTGCATATCGATCGGCCATCTCGAAGAGTTCGGCAACAGTGTTGGGAGGATTCAGAGCAATGTCCTCCGTTATTCTTCTACTGCGGACTCCTTGCTTAAAAGCCCTGATCACAGAGGAATCAGAAATTTCCGGAATTGAGTTACGAACCTGACTAAAGCGTTTGATGAATTGACGCAAAGTCTCGTTGTTGTTCTGTTTTATCCGGTGCAAGTCGTCTTCTTTTCCAGGGCGGTTGTATGTGCCTTGGAAATTCGCCTGTAGAAGATCACAGAGGTGTTGCCAAGAGTAGATCGACTCGAGTGGTTGGTTTAATAACCACGATCGAGCGGATCCTTCGAGCACAGTCGGAAGGTAATTCGCCATTACATGCTCTCCTCCTGCTGCTCGGACAGCTGTTGTATAGATCTGAAGAAATTCGATGGGATTTTGAGATCCATCAAATTTCTCCATGTTCACTGGTCGAAAATGAGGTGGCCAATGAATCGCTCAAGGTCAGTGAAAATGCCGGCATCCCAGAATCACTTGACGCCTTCTTTGTAGAAAAGAAGGGTTAATGTCACCGGTGATCGATACGACGATACCCGTGAACAGTCGACTGCTACGTAGTAGGCCTCGTTCTACGAGGAGAATACTCTCGTATTCCACTCGCTAGAATTTCTTTGTCGAAGTGGTGAATGATCACCTCTTCGAGGGGCTTCTTGATCTTCAGCTGATCGAAAGGTATTTCTCCGAATAGGGAATCGATTCGACTTATGGCCGTGTCGATTCCTACGTAGAGAAATATTCGATTGACTGGTAGCTGAGGAAGTCGTATTGCTACGATTACGAGTGTTGTCGATGAGGTACCTCGATCTTGTCATCACAGTTCGAAGTCTTTGCGTAATCTCTCAAAGAAAGAGATCGTACCCTGGCGTTCGAGCAAGCTCTTGACTGGGATTCTCGAGCAAGTCGTTGATGTCCTGGAGTTCTTGTACCTCCTCCGACTGATGTTGAATGCGCCCAGGCAAGTTCTTCTGGACTGCAATTTTCTTTCTTCTGACGACATCAAAATTGAAGGACCGGAAAGGCGACTAGAGGGGGGGGGTGAATAGGAGCACCTAATCTTTTTCGCAAAGAATGGATTCAACTTGTAAATTACTCCAATAGCTATGAGAGCTATGAAGATCAATGATTAAGCACAGAGGAAGTCTTATGTTGAATCCACTCCTCACCCCCAAAGCTCAAAGAAACAAAAGCGAAAGAACCAAGAAATCGGGACAATCGGTACAACCACGAGGCAAGCGGCGGTTGTACCTGATCGGCTACAACCCAGCAAATGGCGGTTGTACCGCGATCCGTACAACCACGAGCAGTTAAGCCGGTTCATCAGATTGTCCCGAGCAGCAAAAACCTCTCGGGTTTCAAAGCGAAAATCGACGTAACTTTTGAACCGCTTGGCCAAACTCTACGAGATTTGAACCACACCTCCCTAAAGACACTAGGAACCTATTCCAAACAAATATTTCAGAGATCCATTCCAAAGTTCCTATCTTCTTGCATTTGAGCGAAGAAGGATGCCAAACAGGGCAAAACCGAAATGCTCCACAATCTCTCAACCTTGGCTCATGAGATTTTGCAAGAAGGTTAGTAATAACCTCAGACATGCTAGCATGAGTCTTAGGCCAAATCCTCAAGGAAATCAAGAATTTCATCAAAAACCCTAGAAGAGGAAATGAAGAACAGATCGGTCACAAGGAGAACAAAGAACGAAAAACAAAGAAACACAACGGCAAGCACAGAGTCCAAAGATCAAACCTCACACGCACCAAAGAAAAGGACAGCCAAATCAATAAACATCATCTCATATTGATCTAAAGAAAGAGGATACAAGATTGAAACAAGAGGAATGATTACAAGCATTCAACTCATCCTCTCCCACTCTCAAAACTCAAGAACACTCACCATCTTGAAGAAAAAGAAGGGGACAAGCAGGAACAACTCTCAACAACTAAAGCCTAAAGCAAAACAAACTCTAAAGCCTATTTTGACTAAAGGAAACCCTAAAACCCTTGGAGTGTTCAGATTTGAGCAGCACCCCTCCATCCTATTTATAGCCCATGGCTGGGTCTCCACCCGTACGCCCGCTAAAACCAACGAGCCGCTCCCGCTTGTGCGACCTTGCGAAATTCCCTGCTTCGCCCCTCCCGCACCTTGCAGGAAGCTTCGCTCCTCGTCTCGACGCCGCAACCACCTCGAGTCCACGTCGTCTTCGACACATCCCGACCGTTCGACCTCGGTGCCACCGCACCTAGTCCGTCCACCGTGTCTCGCCACGACTCCACTCGACGTCCCGCAACCACACGGCATAAAGAAACACAAACGGGAACAAGTTCTTCACAACTTGACCTAACGTTAGCTCAAACATGCAATATGCAACACATATGCATGAACACACTTGGATATGACCTATCCCAAAACTCAAATCACCAAAATGGCGAACCTCACAATATAATCCAGACAACCGCTTATGTTACCACGGATCAACCGCACTCGGTCGTATCGCTCAATACTGCGGTTGTTCCGATTTCCAATGAAAACCGAACTCGAAAAAACAACTTCTCGGAATTCTTCAACCGCCATTTACCAATCGGTACAACCGCTTCTGTGATCGCATCGCCCATAACACGGACGATCCGATTATCCCGACAAAGAATTGAAAGACTTCACAAAACGTGAACCGCAGAACGACATGGTCGACCACACAAACCAAACTCGATCGATCAAACCCTTGTCAAATACTCATCACTCTCATGGAGACACGACCACAAGGTCTCTCAATCTCCCCTTGATGAGAATATTGACAAACTCGTAAAAGCTTTAAGAAGAGTTTGAGTTTGAAAAATCCAACATGGTCCAAGGAATGAAATGAAGCTAATGACCATGTCGATGTATGAACGCTAGAGCAACAAGCTGAAAGAGCAAATTGATCTCAAAGCTCTAAACTGCTCCCAATGGACTTTTTCTTCTCTATTCTCCCCTTTTGGCAATAAACGCATCAAGATGCAATAGAGAGAATATGACATGTTAATGAATGAAAATGGTCAAGTTTGTTTATTTAAACATTTTGAGCCATGAGAATTATCCATAATGACCAACATGTAATACACCAAGCCATAACTCAATAAAACGCTATCTAGATCATAACAACATACATATAAGCTAGCTAGAGCACATAGATGACAATCAAATGTAATGCATTTAGAGAGCAAGTCAAGTCATCAATGAGCAAAGTCTAACTAGAGATATCCAAGGATGATGCAGGCCATGTCAATAAGCTAAGCGTAACAAGGAAGCTAACATTGAGTCCGAATAGAGTGCTATAAGCTCAAGAATGAATCATTTGGCTCAACTTTTGTCAAAAGCCCAAATTTCAACTATTTTTCATTTGCAATGAATATTCAAGTTGATAAAGGTCTATCTTAGTAAAGAAGGTCTGGACTAGGAGCCATCCACAACCTCTTCCTAAGCTTCAACCAATTTTGACAAATGGCATTTTAGCCATGTGCTAGATCTCAAGCCTCACTACGACCATCCCAAGCAACAAAAGCTTAAAAGAGTGGTCTAGGTCATCCAAAACTCCCCGAAGTTCATGCCAAGTGCAATGGCAAGCCGTCTCATGAGAAAGAATTGGTGAGATCGGTTTTTCGCACAAAAGAGATTTTTTTTAACAAGTTGTACTAACTCATGCATCATCAAGAGACTAAAACAGCTCTTTCTAAGGCTCAATATAGATTCATCACTCTACCCAAACCTATTTGACATGGCATGAATCATAAAAGGATAGCTCGAGAAAGACTAATCTCGAAAGTGCTAACACGACAAGTTTTAGTTTAAGTTGAGCAAGTTTAATTAACTTATCATGGCAAGAGCTAGTCTACACATATGAAGTCATGATAAATTTAGCAAGCTAAGCACAAGTCATGGCAAGGTGTAAAAACATTGTAGCATGTCATAATAGGATAATAGTCAAGGCTCAATGTTGTTATATTACAATGCGAGAATGCTAGAATGCAAGAGAATCCGGCTCCCCTCAACATGAGATGCAACTTTTAGTTCAAGTTGAGTTAAGTCAATATTAAGCTCGTAAGCTCCCAAAAGAACTCCCCGAACCAAAGCAATAAGATCGAGAAGTGGAAAAGAAAGCGACAAGTAGGCGTCCTTAAAGCATAGATAAGATATAGAGGCAACTATGGCTTAGGTCGACTCTCATCTACCCCATATGACACTAGGACTATTAGACCAGGTAATCTACCTTACTAGGAGCAAACACGCACCATGTCTACCCAAGGGCGGCCGGCCCTTGCTAGAACTGAAAGCGGTGAGTGGGCTCAACCTAGTGAGAGAAGAGAAGCGACTAACAGAGCGAGAACCCTAGGTCACAAGAAAAGAGCAAGGAGTCTAAGCAGCTAGTCGAGAAGATCACTCTAATTTATGCTAGAAGGACTAAACCCCAATGCACCCATAAAATGCAATGCTGTAAATGAGACGAAGCATAATCAAAATAGTAAAGCAAGAAAGCACAAAGCTCCCTCACTACAGGTCCATAAGGACAAACCACCCCAAGCTCTCCGCAGAGTGAAAACCTCGAACTATCCAAAGGCTTGGTAAAATGTCACCAACTGGTGGTCACTCTCCTGGCTCAAGCACTATATCGCCCTTCTCTACATGGTCTCTAAGGAAGTGGAACCGGATATCGATGTGCTTGGTCCGAATCTTGCTTTGGGTTCTTGGCAATGTTAATCGCAAGTGTTATCACAAAGAGTGGAACACTATCGATAACTAACCCAAAGTCCCGCAGGTCGAAGCCATCGAGCACTTGGCTACGACAATCGGCTGCAAACAACATACTCGGCCTCTGCGGTGGGTGTGCAACAGATCGCTTCCTCAAGACCAGAAACAAGAGAAGTGCCAAGAAATTGGCGGGTGCGAGAAGTGCTCTTCCTATCTATCCTCTGACCGTAAGTGCGCATCAGAAGGCTCTCAAGGAAAGCGGGATGAAGAAGAGTACCGGATACCATAGTCAATGGTAGCTCGCAGTACCGAAGATGCGCTTCACACTTTGGCGGTGAGAAACGCGAGGAGAAGCTCAACAGCGCACAAACACACGAGAAATGTATGTCCGGTCTCGAGGCGTTGAGGTACAAGAGGAGCCAATCATCTGCGAAACTCCTTTTGATCAGCGGCTCGCCATCCTCATCTGGTCAAGATAGGTGTAGAAGCCATGGGAGTCGACACGGGCTTACCATCACTCATGTCGAGCGCTTGGGAGGTCACGAGTGTACTTTCCACGATGAAGAAATGTACCTCTCGAGACCGCTTAATTTGGAAGCCAAGGAAGAAGGTCAACTCACCCATCATACTCATCTCAAACTCGGTGCTCATGACATCCGAGAACCGGGAAACAGAGTATGGGAAGAGCGCCAAAGATAATGTCATCGACATAGATCCGACGAGCGGAAGGGCGGTGCCATCTGGCGGATGAACAAGGTCTTGTCAACTTTACCCATCTCAAAACCATGACTTAACAAGTAGGACTTAAGCCTCTCATACCAAGCCACAGGGGCTGCTTAAGTCCATACAATGCTTTGAAAAGCTTGAAGACATGGTTTGGGTATTTGGGGTTCTCGAAACCAGGAGGTCACGGACGTAGACCTCTTCCTCAATAAGGCCATTGAGAAAGGCACTCTTGGCGTCCATCGGTAAAGCTTGAATCCCTTAGAAGTCGCAAAGGCAAGCGAGATTCTAATGGCTTCAAGTCTAGCTACTGAGGGCAAAGGTTTCCTCAAATCTAGACCCTCAACACAGGAAAACCCCGAGCAACCAATCTAGCCTTGTTTGGATAACCACTCCATCCTCGCTCTGCTTGTTCTTGAACACCCACTTAGTCCCAATAATATTGTGACCTCGCGGGGCTCGACAAGCGACGGACCTTGTTTCTCTCGAAATTTTCTAGCTCCTCATGCATGGCATTGACCCATGACTCATCGGATAAGGCATGAGAAACATCTTTGGGCTCAAAGGAGGCAATGAAAGCGTAATGGAGAGAATTGAGATAAGCAGATTTTGAGCGGGTAACACGCTCGAAGAGGTCTCAATGATCCGCTCGAAGGATGAGCTTCGGATGTGTCTAGGAGGTCTGGGAGAGATGAAGAAGTGGCCTCTACCTCATGGTGACGAGGTAGGAGCAGGCCACTAACTCCGAGAAGAAGCGAAGGCAAGGGTGATCACCTCGAGTGCGGTGGAAGATGGTACCTCAAGGAGTGGGTGAGGGCGGGATCGTAGACAACCATCGTCTCCTTCGTCCTCGTCATCCACGAAGATGGTCTCGATCGCTCTAACGAACTCGAGATATCGGCCTAGTCCCGGTGGCCTCATCGAAGGTCACCTCTGAGACTCTACCATTTTGCTAGACTCGCAGCCTGACCCTATAAGCCCGCTGAAGAAGGCGAGTAACCAGAAAGATCCCGTCACAAGAACGTGACTCGAACTTATCTAGGTTCCTGGACTTCAAAACAAAACACTTGCAACCAAACACACGAAAATGAGAGACGCTAGGCTTTCGCCCATATCTCGACTCATAAGAAGTGCGATGCAAGTGTGCAAGAAAAACTCGATTTGAGACATGGCACGCGGTGGCTATAGCTTGACCCAAAACTTCCGCGGTGTAGAGTACTCATCAAGCATCGTCTGGCCATCTCGACCAAGGTGCGGTTCTTCCTCTCCAACGCCATTCTCACGAGGGACGTATGGAGAAGAGGCGGTGCTCTACACTGTCTCACCACGAAACTCTCAAAGTAGGAATTCTTGAACTCCGTGCCATTGTCGCTGCGGATTGCTCGTAAGGCACACAGGAGCTCTACAGAAAGCCTACAGAAAGGCCTCGGAAATGCAGCGTCTCATCCTTCGAGGCTAAGAAAAACACCCAAGAGTACCTCGAGAAGTCATCGACCACGACAAGCACATACCACTTCCCTCCTGCCGATTGTTGACTCGAGTGGTCCCATTGTATCCATGTGGAGCGGTTGTCAGTGCATCGGTCATAATGCGTGTGATGGGAGGATGAGAAGCGGCAACCATCTTGCCGTCTTAGGCATGGAGAGCAAACAAGATCTTTGACCATCTTGAGTTTGGCAAACCACGAATGAGATCGTGGCGCTTAACTCGGGTCAAATGGTCAAATCAATATGACCAAGTCTCCTATGCGAGAAGGGCAGTCGCGGGACTCGAAGCAACTAAACACACGAGAGGATCGCGGAAGACTCGAGAAAAATCAGCACGAAAGATCCTCCCATAACGAAATCCATAAACCAAACTACAGAAGAATCAAGAATTTTACAAGCATTTTTCTTGAAGCTCACCTCAAAGCGTCATCGATAAGGTGAAAGCAGAAAGCAAATTGTCTATGACTTACTAACCAAGGCAACGTCTTTCAAAATGAAAGAATCATTAATCGCGACAGTACCTTTGGCGATGGCGCGCCGGATGAAGCATCTCGAAGGTGATCGTCTCATCACCGGAGCACGGGCAAGGGAGGAGAACCAGCGGAGTCTCGGTCATATGACGAGAACAACCGAGTCTACAAGCCAAACCTTCTCCTTCCCTACCCGTGAACTGAGTCAAGCAGTGAGTAAAGTCTCGATCTTGGGATAAATCAACAATGATTTTGGCACCCAATCTTGAATAACACGTCGGCGGATGAAGTAGTCAAGCACGGTCGACGTCTATCTACCCTCGCTCTCTGTAACTCAAGCGGAAGGTCTAAGAGTAGACCAGAAGGTGTTCTTTGGGTCCGGCACTCTGAAGGAGCGAGTCGAGCACACGCAACATCTTTGAACACGCCGCGAGTAGCTATCTCGATGGGAAAGCGAGATCTACCCTCGACGGCGGAAGTCACGGGAAAGCGGCATGAGGGCGAAACCGTAAAACTCGGAAAAACCAAGTCCTCGATCTCGCACAAACCCATCGGAAGAAACAAGCCTAGACCTCGTGTTGGTCTTAGGTGCACTCAAGGTGCAGGGTCGACCACAATGCGCCTAAGAGACTCAACATGGTCTCTACGCACGATCTTGGCGCTGAAGCATCGATCATTGTGTGTCCATCCTTCCGATGAAGGTGCGGTGATACTTCACCTTACGAGAGGTAGAAGCGACATGTGAAATTACCTTCTTGTCGAAATCCCTGGACATAGCGCCGACTTGAAATGGACTTTCTCGGTCCAGGCTCAGTCTCGATCACACACAGTGCTATGGAGTGCGAGCACGGCGGTGGATGCTTCCTCATGCCCTCAAAGAAGTCATATCCTAGACCACGATTAAATCTGCGGATCTTAGATTGGTCTAGAATAAGATTGAGCTTCTTCTTGCCTCCTACAAATCTCTCGAGAGTGTTCATAAAGTGCGACACTCCCGAAAGAGAGAGGTGCAAGAAGAGCGAGGGGAAAGAGAGCAGTGAGAAGGTAAGGGAGCAAAGAAGAACCGGCGAGAGAGGAAAGAATGGCTTGTGCAAGCACGGTAGACTCGAAGGAGCAGTCCTCATCGCTAGCGGTTGGTTCACGTTGCTAAGCGTCTCATCCTTACCACAGGGCTTCTCCCCTTCTCCACAATCATATTGCAAACACAATGTGGCTTCTCTAGAAGGTCCTTAGTTAGCTTCACACATTTCTCATCCAAAGCAATCAAGTCGATTTTAGTTTGTTACACTTAATGCATGGTGAGCTAACGAGGTCCTTAGAAGCAAACTTAGCCAACTTCCTTTCATGATCAATCATATCTTGAAAGCTGTTTGGAGACGACTTCAAGTTATTGATTAACTTAGGACAGCTTTAAGCATGAAACAATCGGCTCAAGTAAAAAGCTTGTAGTTGACAATTTTATGATCCGCCTGTTTTAAGTTCATCTTCAAGTTATTGCAATTTTCACAAGACTCAGGCGGATCAAGGAGCATGGCATAAGATCCTCTAGCGACAATGTCCTTACCCTCACATGAGGTGGGAGAAGTAGTCTTATCAGTAATAAGTAGGGTAACAGCCATTCTACTCAACTCTAACTCAGCAAGCAGACTAACATTCTCCACCTTAACACTATCAAGTTTGGAGGACACACTATCATGTGAGGTCCTTAACTTCTCCATATCAACCGAGAAAGCGAGCATGTATCACAATCATCACTAGAAGGAGCGGATGTAAGAGCAATAATCTCTAGTGACAGTCTATCTATTTCCTTCTCTAACTCAAAGACACCTAGCCTTAGCTTTAGCATGAAAACCTCCTAGCTTAAGAAAAGCATGATTGATTTCGTCGTAGGTGGGATCTACCTCGTCAGTGTCGAGAGTACATTTCATTGTCATTGAGTTCGCCCTTGAGGGCCATGAAGCACATGCCGGGAAGTCGTCGCCGCCATCCTTGGGCTCTTGGTCACCCGTCCGTCATCGTCGCTCCATCCCTCCACCTCGCCGAGGTCGAGGTCGTCGAAGCGGTGAGGCCTTGGTGGAAGCTTCTTGGCTTTGCCAAAGTTGCGGAACTTCTTCTTCTTTGGCGTCGAGTGGAGGCTTCTTGTTGCAGTTCTTGTCGGTGTAGTCGTTCTTGCCCGAACCGCCGTAGTCGTTCTTGCCCTTCTCGGCTTGAGGCGGTTCGCTCGGATGTGGTTGGGGCCACCACACTCGAAGCAAATCACGGGTCCTCCTCTCTCTGTCCCTCCTCCCTTTGTAAGCGTGGGAGAATCTACGAGCAAGGAGGGCAAGCCGCTCATCCATAATTTGCTCTAGCGATCATCGTTATGTCACGAGAGCGAGCAAGGAGAAATTGCAAGAGGACTCGGAAGAGAGACCGGTTGCTGGCGGGATCGGTGACGGGGCCATCGGTCGTGACTTCGACCTCGAGACAACGTCAATCTCGTGAGTCTTGAGCGTGAGTCTGCGCATCAAGAGTCAAGGTCGAGAGGTCTGTCGTGTCTTTGATGGTGGTCACTTTCATCTCCCACACACGCGGATCGAGTGCCGTAAGTATCGGCGGCGTTGTCCGAGTCGGGGTATGTGAGACCGACCGCTCGGAGGTTGCTCAAGATCTTGTGAAAGCGTCGCGAAGCACTCATCTAGGGATTCACCGACAAGCATCTCAAATTTGTTGTATTCTCGTTTGAGCTGGTCTCGCGAACCGTCTTGATCAGGTGGTGCCCTCATGGTATCGTCGAGGTCACCCGGATATCGTAAGCGGACGACGGGTGAGATATCTTGATCAAACTCACTCGACTCAAACCACGGATGATGATGTTCCTAGCCTTTGCATTTGCCTCAACATCAGCCATGTTCCGGCATTGATGTTCTCATCGGCAGAACAATAATCGAACCTTGACCTTTCGCGGATGGCATACCCACAGGCACGGATGTATGTCTCCATTCGGCTCTTCGAGAAGGGTGTCGATGCCATCAGCAGGCGGCTTGGTGAGTACTTGTCCATCGCCACGGCTCTTGAGACCGGTTAAGATCTATTGAAAAGAGCTAACCGGCTCGATACCAATTGAAGGACCGGAAGGCGACTAGAGGGGGTGAATAGGAGCACCTAATCTTTTTCGCAAAGAATGGATTCAACTTGTAAATTACTCCAATAGCTATGAGAGCTATGAAGATCAATGATTAAGCACAGAGGAAGTCTTATGTTGAATCCACTCCTCCCCCAAAGCTCGACAAACAAAAGCGAGGAAGAACCAGAAGAAATCGGGACAATCGGTACAACCACGAGGTAAGCGGCGGTTGTACCACATCGGCATAAACCATGAGCAAATGGCGGTTGTACCGCGATCGATACAACCACGATGTTAAGCCCGGTTCATCAGATTGTCCCGAGCGAGCAAAAACCTCTCGGGTTTCAAAGCGAAAATCGACGTAACTTTTGAACCGCTTGGCCAAACTCTACGAGATTTGAACCACACCTCCCTAAAGACACTAGGAACCTATTCCAAACAAATATTTCAGAGATCCATTCCAAAGTTCCTATCTTCTTGCATTTGAACGAAGAAGGATGCCAAACCGGGCAAAAACCGAAATGCTCCACAATCTCTCAACCTTGGCTCATGAGATTTTGCAAGAAGGTTAGTAATAACCTCAGGACATGCTAGCATGAGTCTTAGGCCAAATCCTCAAGGAAATCAAGAATTTCATCAAAAACCCTAGAAGAGGAAATGAAGAACAGATCGGTCACAGTGGAGAACAGCAAACGAAAACAGCAAACACAGCCAAGCACAGGAGTCCAGCATCAAACCTCACACGCACCAAAGAAAAGGACAGCCAAATCAATAAACATCATCTCATATTGATCTAAAGAAAGAGGGATACAAGATTGAAACAAGAGGAATGATTACAAGCATTCAACTCATCCTCTCCCACTCTCAAAACTCAAGAACACTCAGCCATCTTGAAGAAAAAGAAGGGGACAAGCAGGGAACAACTCTCAACAACTAAAGCCTAAAGCAAAACAAACTCTCTAAAGCCTATTTTGACTAAAGGAAACCCTAAAAACCCTTGGAGTGTTGATTTGAGCAGCACCCCTCCATCCTATTTATAGCCCATGGCTAACGGGTCTCCACCCGTTACGCGCGCTAAAACCAACGGAGCCGCTCCGCTTATGCGACCTTGCGAAATTCCCGTTTCGCCTCTCGCACCTTCTCAGGAAGCTTCAGCGCTCCTCGTCTCGCCGCCTCGCAACCACCTCGAGTCCACGTCGTCTTGACACATCCCGACCGTTCGACCTCGGTGCCACCGCACCTAGTCCGGTCCACCGTGTCTCGCCACGACTCCACTCGGCGTCCTGCAACCACACGGATAAAGAAACACAAAGCCGGAACAAGTTCTTCACAACTTGACCTAGCGTTAGCTCAAACATGCAATATGCAACACATATGCATGAACACATGGATATGACCTATCCCAAAACTCAAATCACCAAAATGGCGAACCTCACAATATAATCAGATAACCGCCATGTTACAGCGGATCAACCGCACTCGGTCGTCTCGCTCCAATACTGCGGTTGTTCCGATTTCCAATGAAAACCGAACTCGAAAAAAAACAACTTCTCGGAATTCTTCAACCGCCATTTACCAATCGGTACAACCGCCTGCGGTCGTCATCGCCCATAACACGGACGATCCGATTATCCCGACGGCAATTGAAAGACTTCACGAAACGCGTGAACGGCGCAGCGACATGGTCCGACCACACAAACCAAACTCGATTGGCCAAACCCTTGTCAAATACTCATCACTCTCATGGAACACGACCACAAGGTCTCTCAAAATCCTCCTCCTCGGGTCTTTGAGGCCTTCTTAGTGGAGTGCGAGAATGTCGAGATTTCCCTCGCGTTCATCAGTGTTGGTCCTCTCTATAGCGGTGGTGCCCTTGCCATTACCACGAGGGGCGGTGTGTGATCTTCGGGAGTGTTCTTATCTCGGCCTCCATGAGGCTGACCCTGATTTGGGGAAGGACGAAGACCTCCCGTTGATGATTCTCACTTGCGCTCGAGGCCTCCCCGCTTGAGGAGTGCTCGAGGGACACCATCTGGCGACTTGGAGTAATCCCCTCCAGGTAGGGGAACTCCGGGTTATAACTGTCTCCGTTCGCAAATGAGATCTGCGGGGAGACGGTCGAATTTGCAGGAAAAGCATGCTTGATCCCACCCTCTCTGGAGTTACCCTGAGAGAGAGAATCACTAGATGCTGGTGGAGTCCTGGAATGGTGGCTCCCAGAACTTGACTTACCAAGTCGGACCGTCTTAAGGGGACTTGAACACTTGGAGAAAAAACTCTCGTCGCGTTGTGAGTCCTCCACAGGCGGTCTGGTCGGATTGACCCTTGTCCTTTGAGGGAAATGGCTCCTCTGTTGGACGTATTGTTGTGGGGGATAAGGATCCCTCCTCAACTCTATTAATGGGATGGTTTCCTGGAGAATAATCTCCGAAGGCAACATCACCATCAGCGGATGCATCACTCGGTTCATAGTCGAAACCGGCATCCATGTCGACGTCTGCGTAATCTGCCAAGTCAAACCAGTTCTCCTCGTTCCATTCTCCTGCCATGATTGCATGAGATTGGAAAAAGAGAGTATGTTGACAAGAGATTACCGGAAGATCCCCACGGACGGCGCCAACTGTCGGTGTATTAGAACCGATCTTACGTAAAGATTGTTTGATTCGGGGGGTCTCCTAGAGATAAGATCACGCAGAGTGGATTGACACGGGATGTTTAGGCAGTTCGAGCCTTCTCCGAGAGAATAATAACCCTAATCCTGTGTGTATGGTATTCTTGATGATCAAGTAAAAGACTAAGACTATTACAGAGAATAGCACTTGTGTTCCTACTTGACTGGCTCTTGTTTTTTCTCCCCTATCTCTCTGATCGATGCCCTTATATAGTCGTGAAGAAGTAGCCGTTTGCCTGCGAGATGCGCTGATTAATCCAAAGAGGCGCATGATGGCGATAATTACCGCGCCTCGGCTTCTTCACGCCGCCCGCAATTATCTTCGGAGATAATGGAGTAATTACGCACCATTAATAAGCGGAATAATAGTGCGTGCGACTGCCGTTCGATTCCTTAATCAATTGGACCCACTCGCCTGTAGGTTTGATTATAAGGTGGTCGTAGTTTACCTGGTCGTAGAAGAACTTACGACCAGGTAGCAGTCGTAGAAGGACTTACGACCAGGTAGCAGTCGTAGAAAGACTTACGACCATGATATAGTCGTAGCAAGACTTACAACCACTTATTGGACTTCTCCCTTTTAGATAAGGGGTACCTCTGGGGACTATGTGACATCATATTTACCCATAATAAGAATTATAGATAAAAGATAAAAATGAGGATTATTAGATCCTCGTCAGGGGTGATTTGTTGAAATAATCTTGTTTAGTTAATTTCTATTGTAACGAAGTGACGTATTGTTTCATTTCTTAATGAAGTGACGCATCGCTTGATAGTGGAGGTTGCGTTGTTTCATGTAACAACACGTTGTTCAGATTAGTATAAATACCCTTTGTAAACACAGAAGTTGAAAAAGTATAACCTAAAGTTCATTATGATGTGCATTGTTCTTCTTCTCAAAAGAAGTTCTTAGTAAGAGAATAGACTTGATGTATTTTGTGATCACGCATGTATAAACACCTAGTGTGTTTCTAACATCCACCTTCTGATTTGTCTACCTCAATATTAGCATATTCTATACGTAATCTTTCACACGAGCAACATGCACCAGCTAATATATGCTCCCTGGGCTACTTGCACTACCTGCACGGTGAAAATCTTATCGCCGATTTTGCGGTTACACGCAGTAACGGTGTTACCGCGGTATCCGTAGAAATTCATACGGTGGCGAAAAATCGGTTTTGGTAAAATTTGTTCAAAAAAATTCGAATTTGCATGAATTATGTTCGAATTTGATCTTTTTTAATTTAAAATTCGAAATTTTTGATTTTTTTTTTTGAAAATTTCGGCCGAAATTTCGCCGAAATTTCCGGTTACCGGCGGTAACCGGGGTTACCGGCGCCCTCCGAAAAAAAAATCTAACCGGAAATGTAAACACTGCCCTGCACTCCTTTCTACCGTTCTACGTGCGGCAACGAACATGGCTGATGAGCCAACCAAGAGACCGACCACCACCCCGAGCCAAAACGGCTGCCCAAAAATGCCATCCCCTTCCGGAAGGATAAGCCCATCGGCCCACGGCCTGGCCACGCCAGCAGCAACGCCGTCGCAGTAGTCGCCATGGAGGCCGGGGTTGCCGGCGAAGCTGGAGCACGGGAAGGTGGAGAACTGGCTCAGGTTGGGGATCACGCCGCGCAGCCGGTTGTGCGAGACGTCGAAGCACGAGAGGAAGGTGAGCCCCGTGAGCGACGCCGGTATCCCGCCGGTGAGCTCGTTGTACGATAGGTCCAGCGTCTGCAGGGTCCTCAGGGAGGCCAGCGTCCCCGGGATCGGCCCAGATAGCGAGTTAAAGCTCAGGTTCAGAAGGTTGAGCATCCTGAGGTTGCCGAGCTCTGGCGGGATCGTGCCGGCGAGGCCGTTCTGGCTCAGGTCGAGCGACGGAGGGATGTACCGGTTGTACCACAGGTCGCCGCGCTCGACATGCCAGTTGTACAGCCGCACGCCGTAGTCGGACAGGGACAGCTGCTGGACTTCCGAGGCGTTCCCGGCGCAGGCGGTGAGCAATTTCAACCGAGTAAGGGCGACCGGGATCTCCCCGGTTAGCGCGTTGCTGGATAGGTCTAGCCGGAAGAGCGTGTCGAAGCTGCCGATCCACGGTGGTATCTGGCCGGTTAGCCGGTTCCACGACAGGTCCAGCACCCTCAGCTGGGCGCTGGCCCGAAGCCACCGCGGCACGGAGCCGCGCAGCGCGCAGTTGGCAACGCCGAGGAGCCGCACGCGTGGGAAACCTCGGATGCCGCTGGGTATCTCCTCGCCTTGGAAGTTCATGGTAAGAATGAGGATTGTGAGGGCACGGCACTCTTGCAGCGCCCGGAGGGCCTGTGCTATGCCGGTGATGCTGTTGTTGCCGATGTCGAGGAAGGACAGCGCCCGCAGCCGGCGGAAGGCGGATGGGACCGTCCCGGCGAGCTCATTTCGGCGAAGGTTAACCACCCTGAGATCTCGGCAGCGCGAGAGGCTCGCCGGTATGCTGCCGCGCAGCCGGTTCCAGCCGAGATGGACGGCGCGAAGCTTCGTGATGTGCGTGAAGTTCAAAGCCGCAAGAGTGCCATGGAGAGAGTTGTTCGCCATGTTCAGGTACTCGAGCTCCGAGCACGACGACAGCGAGTAGGGCACCACTCCGGTGAGCAGGTTGGACTCGGCTGAGAATCTCCGCAGCCGTGGAAGCCCAAAAAACACGCCGGTGCAAAGCCTGGTCAAGCCGTTGAAGGAGACGTCGAGGTCGGAAAGCTTCGACGCGCCGGCTCCTGGCGCCGCCGGCGCCACCCCCACAAGCTCGCCGGTGAGGCTGTTGTGGCTCAAGTCCAGCGCTCGCAGCTGCGGCATGCGCAGGAGGAGCTCCGTTGGGATGGGTCCGTGGAGCGAGTTCCATGAGATGTTGAGCCGGATCAGCTTCTTCAGGCGAGCCAGCGAGCTCGGCAGGCCGCCGGTGAGGCCCCTACCGGCGAGATCCAGGTGGACCACTCGCGGCTCAGATGCTCCAAATCGGCGGCAACGGACGCCCGGCCACAGGCAACAATCAACGGAGGAGTTTTCCGTGTCGCGAGGCCATGCGTCGATCGAACTGTTGAGACTCTTAGAAAAGCTGGCTAGCGCGCTCCGGTCGGCCAGAGCGCAGCTCGAGACGACATGATAGCGTTGGCATATTAGGATGGAAAAGAAGAGCATCCATGTCGAAACTTGAGAGAGCTCATGGACACTTGGCATGGTGCTGCCGCACACACTGACACACTTAGACTGTGGTACACATTCCATTGTGGTATTTATGCCAATTTAAGCTTATATATGATTGGAGAGTTGTGAGTAACAGATCAGCACGTGCTCGAAATTCTCATGAGATTAAATGCATATTGATGGATATATATGTGATATGTGATCTGTCAGAGAACGAGTCAATGGATGTTTAGTACACTTGTCTGCTGTTCAGTTCAGAGGGAATATGGATCGATGGACTAGTATATAATTAACTTCAGATATGGACCACATCAGCCTAAAATTCTCGCATGTGCTTGACTTGTTTCAACGAGGTTTTGTTGTTCTTAAAGTTGCTTGATTTTTTTTCTAAGTAAATTTTTACGACATTTGGATTTGTATGGATATGGAGATTGATGTGTCATATGATTGGACATTGATTGAATAGAGAAAAAAATGGCTTGTGCTTAAGAAAATTTCGGTCACCTGAGATAGGCAACCCCCTCTGAAAAAATGTCTTGACACATCTTGAAAATAAGATTCCATGTTTTGTCTCATGAATATATTAGTAACTCTTTCCAAAGTCTACAAAACTAAGTATTAAGACTCTCCTCAACTATCAATATGCTCCGTTTTGCCTCTAAATCAGCTTTGCTCATTGTGACTAGACACTCTATTTTTGTGTTGTTGTATTGTGACTTATTAATTCCTCTAATTCTAGAGGAAAAAAAAACAAAATGAAGAAGACAACAAAAATGATAAACTAAGTCAATGCTAGCTTGCCCGAGACTCAAACTCACTAAGTCCTCTAACGTGACGGATTGGGCCGATTATTCGTACAAAAATACAGTAGTTTCACTTCCCCATGTGACAAATTGAACGTTTCAAACTCGTCGCTGTTGAATATTAATAGGTGACTTGAGGAAGGTCAAAACTGCCGGCCACAAACGAAAGAATAGAAGTTTCACCTTCCCTAGCTAGTATCCATTATATTCAGTAGTCAGTTAATTAGTCACCCGTCATATTACCGTGGGGAAAATCTCAGCTCACAAATTTATATCACCTTTACATTTGTATAGCTTACGAGGTAATACATTGGCCATTGATAGTACCATAAGGTATAGAATTATAGTTTTATGAAACTATCTCAACGACAAATATACTAATATCACATTTTCGAAAACAAATACTAATAACGATCGGGCCGGTCGCAGTCAAGAAATATACTACTAGGCTAATACCATGTTGGACGTGTTCTAGTCCAGTCGCTACTACAGAAAATACTATACTTAGATGTCTCATCACAGACCATGATGAGGGCATCCCTACAACACATTCTTCTCCTCCACCTAATGCTCATGATATTCGTCTCGACTTGCCGACAGGACCACGTTAATGCATAAGAATAGAGAACACAAGTTATTGCTTGTTCTTTCATAACAGAGTTCATGCGAGAACTTCTGAGAGAGAATTAGGCAATCAATTGTTCGTTCTGCTTTTTAAGGTCAAGTTTGTTTTTCCACTGGGAATTGAGGGCTTGGCAATCTCCACTCGTGGTCTAGCGGCGATCAACCAGGTGCGTATTGACGAATATGCATAGAGCTGCAAATCCGTGCACTGGTGCGTGGTGTACAGCTGAGCGTTATTCGTCTTCAAGCGCTATTTATCCACGGTTCTACTCGAGAAGATCGGGCCACCCCGTATCATCGTGGTATCAGAGTCCAGACCACTCGGTAGAATCTCTTTTTCCCTATATTTCAGTAGATTATTATTTTTATCCTATACATTAAAAAAGCCACAAAAAAATATATCATCTTTCGCTATAGTTTAATTCAACATTTTTTTAGTGCATTTTGTTAGGTCTTGATCCACTCGTTCATAGTGTTTAGTTGCTGGTCGTGTTCCGTTCGCGTTTCTTTTTGTTTTCCATTCCATAAAATTTTATGTTCGTACTTGATTCCTGCTTTGTGCAACTAAACATTACTCATATCTAGTGGATTGCACGTTATTTTATTCATGAACCCTTCGATCCGTTCACGAACCTGTCGTACCTATTGAGACTAGTTTGTTGTTGTGCTCGAGGGACTGCTATTAGGATTTTGAGACGCCAAGTTTTCGCGTCTGGTACTGTTCGCATAACTTCCTGTTAGTAGTTGGCCATGAAAGAAACGAACAAAAAAGGGGGTTGATTGGCGCTGGCCGTCAGTGAAAAAAAAGAAGAGAGCAAAAGAAAAGGAGAAAACAAAAGAGAAACAGAGAACAAAAAAAACAGAAGGCAAACTTTTCGGCTATAGTTTTCAATCCTTTTATTGGAGCCAGTTTATATACTTGTATCCGCTGCTGTTCACGTACCATAATTTTGAGCAAACTTGTGCCCTCATATACAACTTTTGAGCACTAGCTAGCGTCTCTCCTTGAACTGTTGCAATACGAGCGTTCACCTCCATACATAATTGTTCGTGTTATCGCTCATTCCTTTGATTGCAATAGTCCCATTATCCTTGTGCGTGTGTTGCTGTCTACTTCTTACTTATATTTATCGATCAGCAATTAGGCATTGTGAGTCTCGTTTGGATTGCTACCTAGCTCGACAATCTTTAAATTCTGAATTTGTTAGGTTGTTTTCCTCACATAGCTCCACCAAAAACATCCGTGTCATGTATTGACTATCGTTCTTGATATTCGCTCGCACAATCTTGGTTGGTCGTTCGCTGCTATGAGCGTAAGTTTTTGCTGCTCTTAATTTACCTCGAAACGGTACAACTTGCTTTGTTTCAGAATAGTAGTTGAGAGATTCTCACTTATTTTCCACATATATTGTCACTTGGTATTTTTGCTTATTTACACATGTCAGGAAGCAAGTAGGACAACGATCTGGATGGCAACCTTGCTGATCCGGTCACCAAGATGCAATACCATACACTTCGTGCCACGCTCCGGGAAGAGTTTCGGGCTGAGGTTGACCAGGTGCGTGGCAACCTTGGGCGTGTCCAAACCAACTTGGACAGCTTGGGGACAGATTTCCAGAAGCTATCCGTGACTGTCGACGATAGCCATAAGGTACTGCTCGACGCTATTGCCAAGCTCACCGCTTCGATGCAGCTGGGTACACGTGGTGAGGCGGGGAGTTTACACCTCCCGTATGAGCCGCGCGACGAGACGGATGCGGAGGCTGCCGCTAGACGGCAACGCGAGGATGATCCACGGCTACGACAACTCGACGAACAAGAGTGTGTTCGTGAGGCGGCACAACAACGTCATGCTATTGCCGAGGTCATGGCGCGTCCCCCTACATGAGGGCGTGGCCGTGGCAACGCTACAGGAGGAGGCGGCGCCCACCTGGGCGCCAATGATGGCGTCCATGATGGCGCCTATGGAGGCGCGTATGTCAGCGCCTATGGGGGTGCCTACTATGGCGCCCATGGAGTAGGCCGTGGCGATCACCACGCTGATGATGACAACAATGAGTCCGTGTTCGATTACTATTTGTCGCTCCGTCCACATAATCAGTATGCACGCAATCATCGGCGCGATGAGTACGCTGATGATCTGGTTGCAAAACCCAAGTTCACGATACCATTTTTTGAAGGTACAACAGAGGTAGAGGTTTATCTTGCATGGGAGTTGAAAGTTGATAAGCTGTTCCGCATGAACCGCTATTCTGATCAGCGCAAGTTGGATCTTGCCGTTGCTGCTTTGGACAGATATGCTGCTACATGGTGGGAGCGTTGTGTGCAATAGAGTATGGAGCGACACGAGCCCCGTGTTGTTACATGGGACGAGCTGAAGCAACAGATGTGCACGCGCTTTGTACCTACACATTAGTAGCGCTCGCTGCATGAGAAGCTGATTGGGTTGCGACAGGGGTTGAAATCAGTTGATGAGTATTATAAAGAGATGGAGCAGATTATCATACATGCTGATGTGCGTGAGAATGAGGAACAAGCGATGGCTCGTTTTCTTTCTGGGATGAATTATGCTATTCGGCGGATCGTTAATCATCATCAATACAACAACATGATTGAGTTGATGCATCAGGCCCGTGAGGTTGAGAAGCAGGTCATTGAAGATACTAAGTATGTCGCACGACAACGTTATTCAACGAGCACAGCACCTCCGTACAACACAGGACAGCCAGGCAAGCCCACTCTATCAGGGGGCAATTCCGCGATGCGCAGTTCGGCACAGAGGAAGACAGATAGTACGCCGCCACAGGCGCCTGCTACTAGCGCGGCATCCTCGATGGGTTCTACAGGCCGTTCACGTGACCTGACATGCTACAAGTGCAAGGGGGTTAGTCATTTTCAGAAAGATTGCCTAAATAATAAAGTCATGATATTTACTGATGATGGGTATATTTCAGCTAGTGATGCGGAGGATACTACTCCGTTTGCTGATTTTGCAGATGATCCTACAGAGGATAAGAGATTGGACTCTAGACCGGGGTCGCCAGATGGACAGCATATGCTAGTGTGCACACCTCGTGTAATTAGTGTGTCACAAAGCCAGCTTCCGCACAGCGGTTGAAAGATCTAGACCCGCCATTATGAGTTAATGGAGTATTTTGGTGATTAATGACAAATCTAATTGTGAGACTAACTCTCTTGTCAAGTATTATCTTGTGTAGTCTCAGTTAGATATAAATGTGAAATTCAACGAGGTATGCATTTGACTCATACTCTTATATAATGTTGCATTCCTCGGATCCAAAATATAGGTTGAACTCCACCATAAGTATAACTTGAATATGTGCATATGTTTTCTTTACACATATGTGTATGCACACATTTAGGGGGAGCTCTTTCTATATTTTGTGGTTTCATTAGTATTGATCCATATTCCATTTTTCAGATATATTTGGGATCTTTACTTTGAAACATATCCGTTTGAGTATATAGAACTTGTGTAGTTTGTGTATACTCATGTTTGAGTAAAATAGAACTTGTGTAGTTCTTACATACTCATGTTGTGAGTATATGTAACTTGTGTAGTTCATATATACTCACGTTGTGTTACCTTTATTAAATCAAATTTATTTGTGTTTGAAATGGTTATCATCAATTACCAAAGAGGAAAACATTGAGGTATCCTATCCCACCATTATGAGTTAATGGTATAGTGTGGTAAATAATGATAATCATATTGTGGAACTAATATTTTCCATGAGTTGGATGTATAAGTTATGTTCCAGAATGATGAAGACTTGGGATGATCATGAGTTGATCATCAAGTCAAGAGCTTGGTGTAAAGGATGCATCATGAGTTGATCATCAAGTCAAGAGCTTGGTTTAAAGGATGCATCATGAGTTGATGCTTATCAAGAAGAGATGATCATGAGTTGATCGTCAAGACAAGAGAAGACTCATCATGTGTTGATGGAGGTCAAGTAAAGGATCATCATGCGTTGATGATTATCGAGTTAATGACTCGGACTTGAAGTGTTGATGTGCGTCATCAAGCTTCAAGAAGTTGCAAGGCAAAGGTATGACTAGCTAGCGCTAAGGATGTGTTCCTAGTCTTTTACCGGTCTTGGTATTTGGTTGGAAGACCGGATTGCTAGTATAGGATTGCCGTACTATTAAGAGGTGTCTTAACTAGTAGTTTGAGTTGGTCATGTCTTAATAGCACAATATGGTTGCTCTAGCTCCTCTAGGCATGATGCTATTTATTTGCGAATATATTTTGCAAATAGTCGAGGCTCATGCATAACCCTTGTAGCATGTGACTTAAATTTGTAAATGTGTTTTGCAAATGGTGTAAGTCCATGTACCTTATTCCTTGTGATGAGTATTCTAAAATGTTGGCAAATGTGTTTTGCAAATGTATACTCAAAATGGCACTATTGTGTATTCATGAGTTTATTCTCTATTATTCCTTGATTAATCCTTGATCTATATTCCTAGGAGCCATGCCGAACAAGAGATTAGCAAAACGCTCGAGGGCTCCTCCTTCTTCTTCACAAGGGGAGAATCCAATCGAAGATGAACTAGAAGATGAGCGTATGGAAGAGGTAGAGGAGTCAAGTGAAAGTGATGAAAACTTTGAGGCTTTTGGTAATGAGGAATCTGATAATGATGAGGATGAGGAAGGAGCTCCTGATGAAAGTGAATTCATCGGGCTTGATGTGTCAAAGATCAAGAGTGAATATTATACAATCCTGAGGCACATCAATCAGTTTCAGTTTGCAAGATCAGCGTCCATGAACATCTTTCACACAAAGTTCCAGCAAGACGTGTTTCAAATCATTTATGCGAAGAAACATTTTGCAAACCACCGCTTTGTCAAATGGAGCTATCATGCCCAAAATCAGACCTACAACGGGCTCTACCGTCTCTTCAAAAATGTTGGTTTGGATTCTTTGGTCTCACTGAGGTGTAACTTCCATGCCATGGCCATAGGCAGTTCTATGCAACATTGTTCGTCTCTCCTGATCACGATCACCTTATCTGGATGAGCGGGCAACAGAGGCTAGAGGCCTCTATGGAAGATTTTGTGTAGGCACTTGATCTGAGAGAGTCTAGGGGTAGAAAGGTACATCTTAAGGAACCCCTTGCGCTTACCTTGGTTGATGAGTATTATGATCCAAATCATCATCATTCATGTGGCAAGGTAACCGGACTTTTTCCCCTCCCCAGCATTATTAATAGGATAATGAGAGCATCGTTCTTCCCTAGAAGTGAGAACAACGATGAAATCCATGGGAGGGCATGGAATGTGATCATGTATATTATGGAGGGCACCAAATTTGATGTTATAGATCTGATTATCAGGGAGATTGCCACCTCCAAGGGAGATAAGTCAAAAAGTATATATTATGCTCCCTTTATTATGAAGCTGATAAAGAGCAGAACCAACTTTGACAGCCCCTGTGACATTGAGCACAAGGAATATAGACCCAGGGATGCTCCTCCTCCAGCTGCTCCTCCTGCTCCAGTGGCTCCTCCTCCACCTCCACAGTCTCAGGGACAGGGCTCCTCTTCTCAGGGTCCTCAGGCACAAGACCCTGTCCTAATAGCGATGCTTCATCTCCAGCTGAGTGTGGACCAGATGAGTTCTTCTCAGGAGGCATTTCAGGCAGCCACATACTCTAGACTGGATGAGATTCAGGCGGCTACATACACTAGATTGGATGAGATTCAGGCAGCCGCCACCTCCAGGTTTGATGCGCTGACTGCTCAGATGACAGATTTGCGAGCGGACTTCACTACTTTCCAGCAGCAGCAGGTGCCTCTATATTATCCGCGATCTGGACATGGACCGCACCTGCCTTCCTTCTTTCAGCGAGGAGATCAGCATCAGCCTTCTTCATCACAGGAACCTCCTCCAGAGCAGTAGCCTTCTTGTTTTATTTAGGTCATTAGACCTTGTAATGAAAAACAATTGTAATATCTTTTTGAACGCTTGGTTGTATGACTTTCATTCGAACTTGGTTATGTCTCTATATTACTCTGTGTGAGAAATTGGTTATTTATGCTATGAGTTGTCTTTGTATGATTTGTGGATGAGATATGACTTGGATTGGATGATTATTGATACCTTTTGCTTGATCATATCTTAGTTATCATCTGTCATGTTGATTGGATTCTTTGTTTTTCAAGAGAAACTCTGTCAATTTTTTTAAAAAAATAAAGGACCTCTCACAAGCATGAATTTCAAAGTACATCTCAACATGCTTTGTGAAAATTGTTTATTGACAAAATTTCCATTGGTCATGAGTATAAAATTCATATTCGTTGTGACCAAGCTCAAAATTGAAAAGATCTGTCTTTTTGACCTCATGTTATTGTTGACAATTTTACAAGTGGTGTCAAACGAAGAAAATATTTCAAGTGGTGTTAAAAGAAGAAAATGATTTCAATTGCCAAGTTCTTGGCGTTGCAAATCTTATTGCTTGGTTTTAAATTTGTTTTGGTCTTTTTAGTGTTTAATGCCAAAAAGGGGAGAATTTTAATGTTATCAATGTATATCCTCACATTTGGATGTTTGTTTTATGCCAAAAGGGGATGTTTGTTTTATGCTGTCAATATTCCCTTTCTTGGATGATCAATACATTCTCCTTATTTGGATGATTTATATATTCTCCTTTGATATTAGATTTATACCATAAAGGGGGAGAATTCTTTTAGGGAGAATGCAGTGTTTTTACAAGCATATTCTTTTTGCATATTGATTAATGCTTTAAATTTCACCTCTTGACATGAATAGACATAGTTCATTAGCTTATTTTCATATGTTATGTAGATTTATATCCAAATGTTATTATTGATAAATGATTTGTCATCAATCACCAAAAAGGGGGAGATTGAAAGATCTAAACCCGCCATTATGAGTTAATGGAGTGTTTTGGTGATTAATGACAAATCTAATTTGATACTAACTCCCTTGTCAAGTATTATCTTGTGTAGTCTCATTTGGATATAAAGGTGAAATTCAACGAGGTATGCATTTGACTCATACTCTTATATAATGTTGCATTCAACGGATCCAAAATATAGGTTGAACTCCACCATAAGTATAAATTGAATATGTGCATATGTTTTCTTTACACATATGTGTATGCACACATTTAGGGGGAGCTCTTTCTATATTTTGTGGTTTCATTAGTATTGATCCATATTCCATTTTCCACATATATTTGGGATCTTTACTTTGAAACATATCCGTTTGAGTATATAGAACTTGTGTAGTTTGTGTATACTCATGTTTGAGTAAAATAGAACTTGTGTAGTTCTTACATACTCATGTCGTGAGTATATGTAACTTGTGTAGTTCATATATACTCACGTTGTGTTACCTTTATTAAATAATGATAATCATATTGTAGAACTAACATTTTCCATGAGTTGGATGTATAGGTTATGTTTCAGGATGATGAAGACTTGGGATAATCATGAGTTGATCATCAAGTCAAGAGCTTGGTATAAAGGATGCATCATGAGTTGATGCTTATCAAGAAGAGATGATCATGAGTTGATCGTCAAGACAAGAGAAGACCCATCATGTGTTGATGGAGGTCAAGCAAAGGATCATCATGTGTTGATGATTATCGAGTTAATGACCCGGACTTGAAGTGTTGATGTGCGTCATCAAGCTTCAAGAAGTTGCAAGGCAAATGTATGACTGACTAGCTAGGGCTAAGGTTGTGTTTCTAGTCTTTTACCGGTCTTGGTGTTTGGTTGGAAGACCGGATTGCTAGTACAGGATTGCCGTACTGTTAAGAGGGGTCTTAACTAGTAGTTTGAGTTAGTCATGTGTTGATAGCTCAATATGGTTGCTCTAGCTCATCTAGGCATGATGCTATTTATTTGCGAATGTGTTTTGCAAATAGTCGAGGCTCATGCATAACCCTTGTAGCAACTGACTTAAGTTTGCAAATGTGTTTTACAAATGGTGTAAGTCCATGTACCTTATTCCTTGTGATGAGTATTCTAAAATGTTGGTAAATATGTTTTGCAACTAGCTGAGAATATCATCTTTTAACCTTGTTGGAATTGTACTCAAATGGGCGAATGTGTTTCGCCATTTGAAGTGAAGCAAATGTGTTTTGCTTCTGTGGTCTGCCGGTCAGACCGCCGGTGTGGACCAGTCTGACCGGTGGCAAATCGGTCGAACCGCCATGTGTTGGGCGGTCGGACCGATTTGCTTTGACTTGGAATCTCTGTCCGGAAGTTCCGCCTTTGTGAAAATAGAACTTCCGATGTGAGGAAGTTCAGTGGTTGGTGCGGAACGATTATTCCACAGAGCCCCCGTTTTGGGACTTAGCCAAATTTCAATTGGGCGGTCGGACCGGCCAGCTGCGGCGGTCTGATCGATTTGGCGACGGTCCGACCGGCCATTGCATGGCGGTCTGACCGGACGAAGGCCCAATGGCTAGTTTTCTAGCCGTTGGAGCATGGGGCGGTCCGACCGGCCATTGGTTGGCGGTCAGACCGGCTCTATGCTGATTTGTGGGAATCTTCTCCCAGTGGCTAGTTTTTGTGTGTGGGCTATATATATGAGCCTTGGCCGGTTGGGAGAGGTTGCTGGCGATATTGTGAACATCCTTTGAGCCTCTTGAGCTAAGAGCAATCCTTTCCTCTCTTATGTGCATGTGTTGCACTTGGTGAGCTTGGAGAGTAAACTCTAAGTGCATTTGTTGTCTTAGGTAGTGAATTGTGTATCCACTTGAGCGTTGACACTTGATTAGTTCAAGTGAGCATTGAGTCTTGTTACTCTTGGTGTTTGCCGACACCTAGACGGCGTGGAAGCGTCGTGGCTGGTGATCTTCTCAAAGAAGCTTGTGAGAAGGCCCGGTGTGTTTGTGAGTGGTTTGGTGCTCGCCATCTCTGGAGTGGAGGAAGAGCAACCATAGTGGAGCGAGGTGTTGGTTCAGTTTGGAACCGGTCCAAGTGTTGGACTTACCTCGGAGGTGTTGGCTTAATTAGTGGAGCCAGTCCAACGTGGTTGGGCTTACCTCAACGTGGATTAGGGGAGGCCGGCAAGTCTCCGAACACCACGGTAAAACATAATCGTATCCATCTTGTTTTTTACTTGTGCTTTACTTTGAGCAATTTACATTACATGCTTTAATTGCTTATATATCATTGTATGATTGCTCTCTTTTAGTTGTGGAGAGAAGGGGCATTTCGCAAATAGCTGCCCTCACCGTCAGAATACCGCCGCGAAGAACAAACTAGGAGTCGCCCCAGCACCACGCCAAGGATCTAGCCAAAGCAAGAGTCTCCAGACGTCTCAAGCCTCAAGGCCTACTCCGACACCGAGCCGTGGCCGTGTGAACCCCGCCACAGCAGAGGAGGCCCAGGAAGCCTCAGGAGTGCTGATGGGTATGTTCTCTGGTAACTCAGTACCCGCGTAAGTTTTGTTTGACTCTGGAGCTTCACACTCTTTTGTTTCGAGAAAGTTCGTTGAAAGGCTTAAGTTGCCGACCTTTAAGTTAAATAAACCCGTGGTGCTAAGTTCACCCGGGGAATCTCTCTTTGCTACCTCAGTAAGCCCCAAAGTAGAGATTGCTTTGGAAAACCCCCGACAGCATCAGCGACAACTGCGGTCATGCCGACCACAGAAATACGCACATGAGTCTTTTGTTGTCTGTCCACATCTGTGATGGCTGATCGCAGACAATGCGGCTTATGCTTCAACTGTGATGAACAATTTGTTAAGGTACATCGATGCAAATGATTGTTTTGGTTGGATCACAAAGGCAACCAAAGTCCTAAGGATATGTCGGATGACTAGATAACTGATGAGATGGAACTACAAAAAATTTTACTCGTGGTCACTAGTATATGCATGGCATAGACAATGCAATTAAAGTTATGTATCAACGCATTCGAGGGCATTGCCTTGTTCGACACATGCTCTACTCAAAATTTCCTCAACAAGGCATGTGTGGTCATAGTCAACCTCACCATCCAACGTCAGAGTGGCCTCTAGATCAAGGTGGCCAATGTGATAGGTTAGAATGAGCCGGCATTTGCAAAAATATGCCAATGACGATTGCGCCTTCCATGTTTGTTGTCGATTTCTACATCATATAACTGTTAGGATTCGATGTCATCTTGGCAATGCAATGGCTGAGCATGTTGGGGTCGGTATTGTGGAATTTCACACAGATGCAGTTCTCGTATTGGGTGCACAATACGCAGGAAACTTGGACTGAGTTGCAGCATCCACCTATGTCGGCAGCTATGTTACAATCCGTTGTTGGCAAAGATCTTCTGGCAACTCTTCTGGTAGAATTTGAACATTGATTCTCTACTCCTACGGGATTTCCCCTACATGATCATGCGATGATCGCATCCATGTTGTCCCCAACGCACCTGACATCTCGGTGCACCCTTACTGTTATGCACAAATCCAAAAAGATGAAATTGAGCACTAGTGCGCCACAATGCTGGTACAGGGAATCATTCGGCCAAGCTCGCTGCAGTTCTCATCACGTGTTCCTCTTGACCAGAAGAGAGATGATTCGTGGCATTTTTGGGTGGATTACTGCGTGCTCAATGAACGTGTCAAGAACAAATTTCTGATTCCACATGTTGACTAACTGTTGGATGAATTGGATGGCACCTGCTATTTCACCAAGTTAGACTTAAGGTTCGGCTATCATCAAATTCGCATGTTTCCTGAGGGTGTTCTAAAAATGGAATTCCGTACTCACCGTAGCCATTTTGAATTCTTGGTTCTTCCTTTCGGCCTATGCAATGCTCCCTCAACCTTTTAGGCGATGATGAATTCCGTACTACAGCCTTTCCTCCGTCGGTTTGTTCTCGTGTTCTTCAACGATATTCTAATTTACAGCAAAACATGGACGGAGTACCTTCACCATGTTCACCAAGTTTTGCAAACGCTCACTACTCATCAGCTCTTCCTTCACCAGAAGAAGTGCACATTTGGACAGAGGCAAATATTGTATCTGGGTCATGTCATTTTCGTCGCCGGGGTAGCTATGGATCAGGTGAAAGTGTCGGTAGTGCTCGATTGGCCGTGGCCTCACAACGTTTGATGTTTGTGTGGATTCTTAGGACTGGTGGACTATTATTACGAATTTATCCAAGATTTTGGCTATATTGCGGCGCCACTTAACAAACTACTCTGCAAAGAAAGTTTCCGGTGGTCTGAGGAGGCTTCAATCGCTTTTGGTACTCTGAAAAAGACCATCGCTTTGGCACCGGTCCTACAGCTTTTGGATTTTGCAAAGGACTTTGTGATTGATTGTGATGCTTCTGGGTTCAGGTTTGGCGTCATCCTGCACCAGGGTGGTCGTCCCATTGGATTTTTCAGCAAATCAATAGCTCCTCGTCAAGCTCAACTTCCAGCTTATGAACAAGAAATTATTGGGCTTGTTTTTGCAGCTAGACATTGGCGGCCTTATATCTGGGGTCACAAGTTTCGTGTCCAGATGGATCATTATATTATGAAACATTTATTGGATCAACGTTTGACAACGATGCGACAACATTAGTGGATTCTGAAACTCCTAGGCTATGATTTTGCCATCGAATACAAACCAGGCAAGGATAACATCATCGCAGATGCGCTCTCCCGCCAGCATGAGGATATCACTTTGCATACCCTGTCGACTACTGAATTTGCCTATTATGACTATATGCGTTGTCAACTCAAATTTCACGCATCCTGGACTGACAAGTGCAAAGAATGGAGTTCAGGTTCGTTATCGGCCGAATGGGATTTCTTGGATGGCCTATTTTGCTGTTTCGACAATGTATATTTGTTCCAACTGATTTTCCAGGCATCTAACAAATTTTGTGGGTTGCACACTCGGTCGGTCATGAAGGTATCACAAAACTTTGCATCACATCCATGCAAGTTTTTGTATAACTAGAGGACGATGTTTGCTTCAAGAGTTTATTCGATCGTGTGTCACTTGCCAGAAGCACAAATCATCACAGTTGCAACCCGCAAGATACTCGCTGTTTATGTGGAGATCGTGTAAGATCATGGCCGCAATGGTTGGCTTGGGCTGAATTCTGGTACAATACGTCATATCATTCAGCTCTTAAATCCACTCCTTTCGAAGTGGTTTATGGGAGGCAACCTCCTCCATTGATCCACTATACAGAAGGTATAGGTGAAACTCCTGAGGTCCAGAAATTGCAGGAAAATCGTGATGAATTCCTCCTAGAAATTCATTTAAGGTTATTGCAATATCAACAACACATGAAGAGTATGGCAGATAATAAACGTCGTGAACTACAATTTCAGGAAGACAATTGGGTTTGGCTCAGGTTACATCAGAGAAAGCTTTCTTCTATTGCTCTCGACCTCAATAGCAAATTGCGCCCGGTTTTGATCCATTCCAAATTGTGTCCAAAATTGGTTAGGTTGCATATAGCTTGGAGCTTCTGAAAGGTGATGTTATTCATAATGCTTGTCACGTCTCCAATCTCAAGCCGTTTTTTTGGTGTTCCTCCTGGGCATGTTCCGGAGTTACCTCCCTTACATCATGGCCATGTGCAATTGCAACCTGCAAGTATCGTCAGAGCACGACTTAATCGTGGCATGTGGGAATTACGGGTTTAGTGGAAGACCAATCCTACGTCCGAAGCATAAGAAACTTGGGTTAAATGAGATTATTTTCACCGAGAATTCCCAGTTATTAGCTTGAGGACAATTCGTTTCAAAAGGAGGGGAGGTGTTACGGATAGTTTACTTCGGCATTCAATACCCGGTGCAAGAATAAAGACAGGTTGATTCCGGAAGTTTAAATATAGAAGGTTAAGGATAGAAAGAGTTCAATTAGAGTAGTATACGAGTAGGGCTGTTAAAATCAGAACTCAATCCAGCTCTAAGGAATATATAAAGATTTCGGAGGTTTGTAATTCAGACAAGCTATGAGAATCAGTACAAATATCTTCTTCCAATTCTTCTTCGTCCCGTCTAATTCTGGCTTCACATTCATACAATCTTCGTTCTTCAACTAGAGGAGCTTCGGTTCCTAATAGATTTTCAATCGAGAAGATTGTGAGTTGTCTTGAAGTGTACGAGTCACTATTTCAAATCCAACAAAAAGATGGCACAACAAAGAGAATGGCAAAGGCAAAGGTGTGTTGCTGGAGTTGATCCCTATCGAGGCCTGACTCTCAGCATCGATCCATGTGGATGGAGCCTTCTCGGAGCAGACCAACCAAGCCGCCGGTCAGTTTGCCCGTGTTTGAAATAAGAGGAACTGCTAATTCTTTTCGTCATGCGATAATTCGAGCTTTCTTTAGTGCCCAGGAATAAGAGCTTTTCCTTGCCGGGAAACATAGCCGGTGTCAGCACGTGGATTATCCGGCCTTTCTGATTTTTTTTTCAATTAAAAAGCTTCAAAAAAGCATATCTTTTTCATTATAACTCCAAAAATTATGAAATTTGATTCTAAAATTTTCTAAATTCAAGATCTTGCTAATAACACTAGTCTGGTTCAATTTGGAGTTCATTTGTTATGAATTTTGTTTTATTTCCTCTCTCTACTGTTGTGCATTTTTGCTGTACTTTCGTCCCATTTGGGTTCGAAGACGAATGAGACCTCCCCTTCGTCCAAGCTCCAGACTACCAAGACCCCACTGCCTTTAACTAAGGAGAGTCAATACTTTTATCATTTTGAGCCTACATTTTATGCAAATTATATTTATTTGAAATATCAAATTGCATGTTATGTTAAAGCTTAAGGTAGTTAAACACTCATTTGATGATTAGTTAATTATTACCCATCCTTTGATAAATTGAATCTCTCATTCCATGTCACCCTAGTAAATATGTGGTAAATACTAGCATAGGTTGTACTTAAGCCACATGCTAGCATTGCTTAAGTACCGGGACAATAAATGTCCTGATCATCATCTTTTACTCATGAAAGTGGCTTTGGGCAGTCATTGTGGGTAAATGACTGGTGTGTTGTGTTAATTGACTTTTCCTCCCCAAAACCCTAAATAACTTGCTAGTACCACATCTGGGCGGAGGGAAAGAGTGGTGGGTGCCGTCGTGCACGAGAATAGTTGGTACGTGGTATGAACCGCCCGGATTGATTAAAGACTTAATCTTGTCATGACCTCCCGTGTAAAACAAGTAAAACCGCAAGTCTGTAAAGTACAACTTGGCTTAGTAAAATTATAAAACTCTGAATATCATCTCGCATAGTGGGAGAGAGGGAATGTGCAAGCGCGTGTTGCGACTGGCTTGAAAGGGACACCGATGAATGGTGAAGTTTGCCAGTCGCTGAGGGGTGGTTCGACTACGCGTCTAATTACTCCAGCCGCTGAGGGGAACATCTCGCACAACGTATAGGCGTAACCCCATATGGGTGAGATGACGGAAAGGGCGAGGTAGTTTGAAAAGTTACTGTGACAATCGCTCAACCAAATGACTACGGAATCATGTAGGGTAACGAGTATGATTATTTCTTGTGGGTACAATGTACAACCTGTGCAGAGTCTAAATTGTTTAAATAGCCGTGCCTACGGTCAAAGGCGCATATTAGAACTTAACTAGAGTTAGTTCTATTTCAAAAACCTTGTGGGTGTTATGAAAACCAGGTTGGCTCATCTAGCCTGAGGTTTGGTTTCTCCTAGATCGTCGTATCCAGTGTAAATAGGAAGATATAAGCATAAAGGTGGAGGTAGGCTCTGCTAATTTAATTATTTCAAGATTAATCTCTTTTAAAATGCAATTTGGTTCAAATGCTAAGTGATAGGAATTTATAAATATCATAATTGAAAATGTTGCTTTAGCAAATAAAAGAATCTGAGTCATCCTTGTTATGCCTTACATGTATACTATTGCATCTTGTGTGTTAGCTAGCGAACACGGAAGTTGTGCTCATTCTCGCTCTTCCCCCAAACCCTCTAAATGATGTGGATCAAGGGGACTACGCTTATTATAAAGACCCTAAAGTCGATGGGCAAGGAAACGACGAGGAGTAGTCTAGTCTGTAGTCTAGATCTCGCCTCAGTCTAAATGGACTTGTTCGGTAATTGCGTACAACGTATATTGTCCAACCCATTGAGTAATATATGTCGTACACAGGTCACCCCAGTCGTTTGCCTTTGGAGAGATGAGGTCCACCCCTCTTTTACTTCTGCTGTAGCTACAAGCTTTTATGTGATGTAATCGATTTGGCCTGCCCGGCCCTTATGTAAAACTTGACCAGACGTGATCTACGACACTCTGAGATTGTAATATATTAAATGTCTTAAATTACATCATTTATAAATTGATTCAGCAATGTATCTGTAAGTGCTATCTATTGATTCAGGAAATAGAACAGTACATTCAAAGAGAATTCAGGATTAGAAAATTCAGTTCCAACACCAGCTTTCTTCAATGCCTAGGAAGAAGAGCTTTTTTTTGCCGGGAAACATAGCTGGTGTCTCGAACGATCTAACGGGACCATCTTTGAGTCTGACACTGACTGCCTGGACGTTTGCCACAATCTATTCTCACCACGCTGGGCTGGGGACACTGGGGATTGCCCATATAGTGAGGGATCATGACACTTTTACACCCACTCGTCTCCGATGTGGTTTGTCTGCTGAAATTTTGCCGAGTGTACTCCAGGACCATAATACCACGGGAGAGGACAAAGCAACACTGCATTGTCTGACAAAAGCACATATCAATTAAATTCATACACGTTTTCCTTCCATTTCTTTAATTAGACAAGAACGTGGATACACCGGTACAGAACTGCCACCAAACAAATACACTCAATTTACAAGTCTACAACCAATTAAAGAAATAATTTCTGCTTTCTATGAGGCTATAGTGCTCTATACAGCGATTCCATCAGCAACACCGACACAGGTCGTGAAGCAAGCGCCACACCGCTGATCAGGTTTCGCCTCAGGCGACTCGGCCTCCGCGAACCACGGACACCGGAGCGCGTCCGCCGCGGTGAGCCTCCGGTCCGGTCTGCACTCCAAGAGCCCGCTCAAAACGTCGAACCCGGCAGCCGACAATGCGGGGAACATCTCCCGGAGTCGGCTGGGAGGCCTGCTTTGCTGGCAAAGCGCCGACTCGGCCCGCGGCAGCCGCGCGAATCCCGGCCATGCCTTCATGTCCTGCATGCCGACCGTGTCGAACACCCTATTCAGCTGGTCCATCTCTGACCTCCCGGGGAACAGCGGCGCGCCGGTGAGGAGCTCGGCCATTATGCATCCGAGCGCCCACGTGTCGATGCGCGCGTCGTACTCCCGCGAGCCCAGGATGAGCTCCGGAGCGCGGTACCACAGCGTCACCACGGGCGACGTGTACGGCGGCGCGTCGGCCGCCCTGGTGGTGCGCGACATCCCAAAGTCGCAGATTTTGAGGATACCGTGGTCGTCGACGAGGATGTTGTCCGGTTTGAGGTCCCGGTGCATGACTCCGAGCTCGTGGATCGCCCTAGCGCCGTCAAGGAGCTGCCGCATGAGCCGGCGCACCTCGGCCTCCGGGAAGGGCCGCCTGCCACGCTCCACCCTCATGACGTGCGTCAGGCTCGGTCCGATGTACTCCATCACGAGGAATGCGGAGGCGGAGTCGCAGTGCGCGGCGCGCAGCTCTACGAGGGACGGGTGGCCGCGGCACGCCTCGAGGCAGCGTGCCTCGCGGAGGAAGTCCTCCGCGCGCGGGTCCTCGTCGTTGATTCCGCCGCGGAGGCGCTTGACGGCGACGGTCTCGCCGGTGCGGCGGTCGCGGGCCTTGTAGATGACGCCGGACGCGCCTTCGCCTATCTTGCCGAGCATCTCGTAGTGCTCCATCGCCATGGCGACGGCGACGGCCCGGCAGGTGGTTTGGGTTCTTGGTTTCTTGCAGTTTGTGTGGCGGCAGAGAGGGAGAGGCGCCTCGTGCTTTTTTATAAGATAGGGTTAGGGCTTCGGGCTTGATCTGTCAGATTCGTCCGCGGCTCCAGCCCGCGAGTCGGTGCGGGTCTACGTTGTAAGGATCGCCTGTAAACGCGTTGACGTTCTCAAATCTCAAACGATTAAGGTTAGGCCGAATGTGTTTGGCGTGGGCTGGGCTGGCCACTTCATCTTCATGGTTGGTTGGTTGGTAATTTCAAACGATTAGTTAGGCGGGTTTAACGTTTACTTAGGTTTAGCGGTTCAGGCCGCCGACGGAGAAACCACCGCTCGACGACGACGACAACGACAACGACGGTGAAGGTTGCCGAAGTGCGTGGATTGGGTGCAACGGTAAGGGCTCGGCATCGTCGGTAGGGCGACGAGATGCCGGCTACAACGTGCTACCCGTAGCAGGTTACGCACGTGAAGTGTTCCTAGAAACGCACATGAGGTATACTGACCTTGATGATTAATTCTGCATTCTTAAGTGTGTGTTTGGTTCGTTGAATGGAGTTGTTTTGAATCATCTGGTACGAGAAATAAACTCGTTCAGCTGTTTGGTTGGTTGAATAGAACCAAACCATTCGGGATGAGATGGTTTAAGAAAAAGGAATATTCCATATTTATACTCTGTCATCCCATTCGGGAAAAAAATCCCGAACCACACCATTTACTCGAATTCCAAGGCGTTTGGTGACGTGATGGCTTGATTTACGAGTTTGAAATGATCATATTTTCTAAACCGAGTATCCGATTTGCGATCCGATTGAACCGTTGTGTTCCTTGTCATTTAATCAACAAAACAAGACCACTCTTAACATATTTTAGTGAAAAAAATATTATGCGGACTATCTTATCCCACCAACCAAACACCATCTTGAACCATCCAAGACCATCCTATTCCACCAACCAAACAAAATCATGTATCATCATATCCCACCAACCAAACACCAGACTTGTATCATCTCATCCAGAACGATCACATCCTACCTGTACTATCATATCTCATTTAACCTCGTCTCACCAACCAAACGCACCCTAAGGGCATGAAGTAGTTGTTGAATAGGGCCAGATGGCCTAGATGAGATTCTCTTTGATTCTTTTGGTCGGACCAGTGAAAGCAAGCATTGCGGTAGCACCGTAAAGCATAATTCAGCGACGAGTTGCAACTAACTTCATTGCTCCCAATAGTTTCATGTGCCTAATAGCTTGTCAGTATCTTTCTAGTCTTTTTCTCGAGGTTATTGTATCTTTGTAGTTTATGGTTAGAAATTGAGAGCTAGTGATCTTGTTGTTACTGCTTCTATTTTCATTTGTAAAACTTTTAAATATACGTCAAGGAACTAAAAATAGCCTTGGTGGAGCTGATGTGGATGCTTGGCCAAGTATCATAGGAGGCAGACGATGTGCTAGATAAGTTGGATTGCTTTATCATACATGACAAGCTTGATGGCATCTTTCATGGTGCTTTGCTCTTCACAATCACCACTATTGATAATACTATTGGTAATCGGCTTGCATCCTTTTCTTCTTCCCTTATACATGTGCTATCGATGAATGACGATGCATGGAACCCATCGAACCGGTATTTAATAAAGCGAAATTTCGATAGGAGGTTGGGACTGGGATGGGGAGTTCTCGCCTCGCTTTACCCACAACAATAACCACGTTATGTATCGTATGCAACTAAAGTTTTTTAAAATAATACATATTTAATAAAATTATATAAATAAATAGCCATTTAATAAAATTACAAAAATAGGCTTCGTCATTGCTTGAAACGCGACGACAGATCCTCGTCCACGCTTGGATTCCAACCAAACAAAGTTTAATGTCTTTGTAGCAATTTGAAATAACAACAAAGATAACATCGTCATTTTAAATAGCGACAAGAACTGGTTTTTTTGCAGAAACAATTGGAATAAATTTATATTTATATTTTGAGAGAATGCATCTTCAAATTTTACTCGATTTTACTCGGTTTGTTGGTAATATCTTGTAGTGCCTATATCTTAAGTGCAACCAAGTTATGGTTGCCGAGTGTAGTGTTTGCGCAACCGATTATTTCCAAAAAAAAAAAGAATGAAATATTAAGTAGATAACAACTAGGGAATTAAAATTTAAAAGACGAGATTTGAACTGCGGTAATAATACTTCATAATCTAGGTGCAAATTACATGACACAGATACATATGCGCCTTTTGGAATTGGAAAAACTGGTGGATCCGAAAAAGGTAAGTCTCGACGAAACATCTGTGCATTCCTCTTGTCTGCTGCAGACCTATGACCACGGCTAGTCCTGAAGACAACCGTGTATTGGGCATCCATGAGCTCCTCAGGAGTAACCACCCGCTTTCGAGGACCATCAGGAGATCAACAAGCCCCTGGTGGGACCTTGGGTGCCTTCCCCTTGTCCACTGCATGCTTGGCCTGGTCATCCTCAGTGTGTGTTGTTCCGGGGTTTTCCACCACTACCCTAGTTTCCTGGGCTCTATCGGTGCATTTCCCTTGTCTTCTCCTCTCTCGGGTACGTAAGATTTTCAAGAGTGGAAGGTTTCTGGTGGGAGCGTGTAGTTGAGTATGTACTTTTGCTCGATGAATGCCCTACCGTACTTGTTCAGGTCGTCGATCCATTGGAAGAAAAACAACGCTCCTCCGACTGCCATTATGCACGCATGAAGGTAGCGATATGTGAAATGCGGTTGCCGGGTGTGTGGACTGAATGATATGCATTGGGTTACCGTAGTTGCACTGCGAGCATGGAAACTTCGGTGGCATAGGCGCATCCTTCATCAAACGATCTGGGTAGGTGTAACACCCGAGCCCAACATTGAGCTTAGAATGCCACTAAACTACTATAACCATCTAATTTACATCAACTTACTATAAAATTTCAGCAAGCATAACAACATTAAAACCCATCCACGGGTCGCATTAACACAAGCATAACACTATGACAATCATAGATAAATTAGACCTAGGAGCATAGCAAAATAATAAACCAAGATTAACATAAACCAAGCATCTATGGTTATTCAATACCATCATGTCCTAGATATAAATATTCATGTTATTCTAAAAGTTTCTCATGTCCAATGAATCAAATAATTGGGTGAAGTGCATGATTCCAAGTCGCTAGCCCTTCCGAGTAAAAAGTCATCCTTTGGTCACCTAAAAACAACAATAGAGCAAGAATGAGTCCAAGACTAAGCAAATACATAATAAAACCATAAACAATAGTTTATTAACCAAAATCAAAGTTATCATCATCATCCATTTAGTTAATGCCATTGTCATTCTCAAACAAACAAGCCATATTTCATATAGGTAAAGTTGCACAATTTAGCAATTTACTTAGATATGCGAATGCACCAACATGCTCATGCTCATATGCATATCATCACCGATAATGGGGTATAGCGGAGTGTTCACCGTCGATGACACACTCTATCCTTCACTCCCGTGAAGTCCCCACCAAAATAGGATTTTATCTAGAGCTCTCCGGACTAGTCATGTATCTTTCTCACCGACCTCACCGCAATAGTTACATGACTTTCTCACCGACACAGCTCATGCAACCCTGTCATGATGAATGTAAATGATACGACATCTTTATTTATTCATCAACATAGTCCATCTCATTAACTCAATATCTCCTCCTCATTATCTCAATATCATAATATCATTCACTCAAGGTCATCAATATCATGTATAAGAATAAGCTGAACGAAAGCATAATAAATAGCATGATAAGTAACAACAATGATCATGGTGAACAACCCATTGTTCACCACTCTACCATGTACTTGCCTTCCGCGCTGTGACGAGTTAGGAGGCAACGACGGAATTTCTCCACTCCCTGCCCCACCGCCTACACAAATATTTATTCGAAATAAGAATAACAAAACAAGACGTGGCTACAAGCGTTTTACCATAACCCTCTATCTAATCAACATAACCAAAAACTCAAAATGACGAATTAACTAATCAGCCAATATCGGCCCTTCTGATCAGCAGTACGAGAAAAATCGTAATTAAATATCTGTAACTCCGAATGACTTGAAACCAGTGCTCAACTACTCTTAACGTAACAGGCTACGAAACTCTAGTTGGTGGGGTTCTTTGATTCGGCCAAACCAGTGGTCTAAACAACCGTTGAAAACACTAACAGATATCTGCCCAGAATTCAGAACAGTGGTAAAGAAAATGACGTAGCTTTTATTATACTGATCCAATGGAGGTGATCTTTATCAACTTGGAAAGCTTATTAAAAGGTCTACAATAACCTATTGGATGGAAGTTCTGAATCTGACTCTTACTAGATCAAAACCGAGGGGCAAACCGACAGTCCTCAAATCTCAGGCAGACAGGACAGCGCGCGATTAAAAATTCGTATCTCCTAAACCGTCGGGCGGAATCTCGTGATCTCGGTGCCCATGGAAAGATAACAACCAGGGCTACAAGACTCTAAGAGGGATGAACCTCCAGATCGGCTTCTAAGGTGCCGAAAATGGGTGTGCAATATACTGGACAGAATAGATCTATTACTGACAGATTTTGATTCAAACAAATTCAATCAAATTCGCATTTACCAAATTGACCAATGACCAAGAACGGCGATTGTTACCCTTGATGATTCCAGAGAGGCGATGAACGAGCACTTGGTGAAGATGATTCCCCTTCTCCTCTTTCTTCCTCCTCCCTTTCTTCCTCTTCTTTTTCCTTCCTCTCCTTCCTTTCTCCTCTTCTCCTCATCTTGGTAGAGCAACATGGAGGGGGTACTACAGTGTCGTGCTACAGTGGTGGCGTATACTGTAGCTACAGTATTTTAGGGTTTTCCCCCTCCTTTTATACGTGGCCAGCCCCTCATGGTCCGCCTGGGCCAAGGCCCAAGGCCCAGGTTGCCGAAAAACTACAAAAATCCTCTTTTTCTTATGTCTAATTTCTCTTTTGAGTGCTTTCGTCCTTGTAATAAATCGGAGTATTACATTCTACCCCCCTTAACAGGATTCGACCTCGAATCTACATACCGATCTACTCGAAAGAAAGCTCATGATCGAATTTAACAATGATAACCACGCACGTAAAGCGAATAGGTCTAGGTCTTCGCTCATGAAGTGGGACTCTAGCTACCAAGTGGCCTCTCTCTCGGACTAGTGAAACCACAACACAAAGGCGTAAAACGACGTTTGTCCTAACATGCAATCTGAACTTTCTAGGTACACTTATCGAAAGACGATCGAAGGTAAGATGTTACTCGAAGGTCAACGTCTTTAACTAAAACTCCGACTTTGAATGGTTCAGCTGCTCACTCAGCACCATAACACACCAGACGTTGCGTACTTCGCGTATGCACCCGAGACGGTCAAAGCGAAATGCCAACTTCCAAATTCCTACAACTGTCGGAAACGAACAGTGTACAGTGGCCACCTTCCCCTTTGGTACGAAAGAACACAACATGCTCAAAATCGAACTCTTCATCTAACAAGGAACACCTACTTTAAACAAGAATGCACAACAAATCTGGTTCTTAAACCACTGACTCACAAAGAGAATCCAACTGGAAATAGAGAGTCTTCATCGCACCCACGCAATACTAACTCTCCACCAAAAGGGTTAAATTCCAAATTTGACCATTCGTCATGAAAACACATCCATTTCCTAAATAGGCATATTACAAATGGACACTACGACAGCCAAAGGAGAAATCACTCGAAAGCCCATACCAAATACTTGCGATTTGTCTGAATTGGAAAGAATCAACATGCCAACACAACGCCAACTCAGATTGCAGAAAACAACAGTCAACAACACATAACTCAAACGAAATCAGGAAAACGCTTCACTAACCGAGGAAACATCCTTTTCCTCAGTTTCTCTTTTAGGAGTAAAACTTCTCTCGAACCTTGGAATTCGAATTCATCGCATACCACATGAGCTTAAACCTTTTAATTGAACATCCTCAAATTATGCTCAAACTGAAATACATCATTAACACAATTGTGAAGAGGCTCCATTGAATTATCCAATTACTCTAGGCATCTCATTCTACTAATCAACATTAATTTGATTGAAGGCACCCAAAGCGCCACAAAATAGACCCCACACAGTCACATTACCTCTGATTGTCAAGAACAACTCAGAATCCTCAGTACACACGCTCATATACTACATCAGAAAGGTTCTATCAATGATCATTCCACTGCTCAGAAAACTCTATTATTCTACTTTCTTTACACACACTCATTGTGTGACCAAAGGTCTAGCATAAAAAATGTAAAGCCCAGATTCAACCTCTAAGACTCTTGCAATGAACTTCTGGTATACTTGATAGGAAATTCTTTGATCGGATAACTAAAATTCCTGGAATCCAAACAATATCCTCAATCGTTAATATCAACATTCCTCACTAATCAAGTAACTGCCTAATGTGATTAGCTTCACCAAACTTGAACCCACTAAACCACACTATTCCATTTCACCCACACGACCGCAACATACACATTCGTAAGACTCTAACTAATTGACCAAGTTCCAAACTTTTGAATATTTCAATATTCCACCGACATGAACAAGGGTTCTTGAATTACAATTCACTATTGGTTTTACTAGTTGTAACAACATAATCAGTTTTACCTCAACGACCATCATTCCTTTTGGATCCAATTCTCTACAAGATTTATATCACAAAATCAATTCTTCCTCCAATGCTCTTGAAATAACTTACAACATCAGGTCTCACATCAACATATACTTTACCACTACTAACCGGATGCCACTGTATACCCCATAAGGTTTTGTAAAACAAATTGATGAAGTGGCAAATAAAATATTTTTTTTCAGCACCCGAAAAAAAATGTTTTCTTTTCACAACAAACATAAGACCGGGAGAAATAGACAAATAACAAGGATCTCGGAAAAGCAAAAGCGGAGACGACAATTGAGGGCACAAATCCCACAAAAAGAGAATATGAAATCTCAAATAAAAAAAGCACCACTTTTGAAAATCGAGAAACTCCTATGGGGCAAAAATAGAAAGTTTAGGCACACTTCAAGTAAACTGCGAGTTACAAAACTTGACTTCGATCTCGAATACTTCTACTTCACTCTTTCTTTAACAAAGAAAGTAATTCTTTTTTATTATAACGTCACGTTGCCCACTCAAACAAGAAAAGTTGTAAGACCAAATCACATGAATCACTTAAGAACCAATAAAGCTTTCCAACAAGCCACTTGCTCAATCCAATCCCAGCTACTACATAAACCATGAACTACAAAAGATCACGGATGCAAAACTTGAAAATTTTCATTTGAGCGATACCACGAGTCACGATCAAACTACCTTCTTTCTATAAGAATCGACAACATACTACCAATCTATTGCTGATAATCTTACTAACATCCAGAATAATACATTGTTAACGAAAATTCATCATAGTCTAACCTTCAATTGTACAGCTCTCTAAAAACTCACCAGATTGTTTCATACTACTTTATCATCTCGTCCTCAAATCGAGAGTCCACCAAAAGCTTACAAACTCACTACAATAACAACTTTATTTTAGCAGAGATCTACTACACAAATCAAAATGTTATACCAAAACCCTTTCATTATGGACATGGTATCGTCTGAAAATTCCACTATCATGAAAGCATAGGCCACCAATTAAATCCCACAGTTCAACTCTTATAGATGCTCAACACCAAACATCAACACACATTTGTTGCACTCCAACCACTGTTGCTATCAACTGGCTTCATCAAGAAATCTAGATGCTACCTACTTTCCTTTTCAAATCACATGAATAATCACAAATACATGTTCAACTGTCCATACTCATATTCATATTTTGGTGCAAAATCCCGACAAAACTTGCAAAATCATAGCCTTCCATCGATCAAAAAGTCTCAACAACTCTGCAACCAAATTCGTCCAATTATTCTAGTTAAAATAACTATCTAGAAACTCCTTCTATAATATAAAATCATCTAGTATCTACAGATAAGATAACTCCAAGATTAATATCCACTATGGTAATAATCTAGCATCTCCCCAACTTTTCCTTCCCACACAGTAAGATTAATCCACTGAGACCAACTAATCCAACAAGTTTAGCAAAACTAAATAATTTTAATGATCATACCAGTCATCAATGTTCTACAATTCTTAATAACTCCTTTTAATCCAATTAGGTATAGCCATACTATTAATCATAGTTCATCAAGAACTACCACAAGACACCATCAAGTTAATCAACTTTCCTTCCAAGGTTCTTGGTTAAGATTGATTATACACCACACTACAGAACCAACTTGATAACCCATACCATATCCATTAATTTATTTAATTACAACCTTTAACATAACCACAACAAGATATCGCTAAAGGGTTTTAATATTTTCTTTTATAACAGAGAAGCATTCAACTTCAATACTCAAAATACCCAAAAGAAATACATTGGGTCAAAGCTTCCACATGTTAAAGGACTTAAAAAAGAAAACTTTCGTTATCCAAAATACCAAGCTAACAAATGAGTCATTTTTTTCCAACAAGAAAGGCACATCTCTCGTGAAAAGATCAACCTTGCAAATTAACGACGTTCACAAGAAACAACAATGATCAACGAAATGAGAACAAATAATAACTTAATAGAACCAACAAAGAGCAATGAAAATACATCAACTGCATTGTAAATACTAACCCAAGAAAATTCATCAACCGCAACTATAACAAGAATAATCAAATTCAAACTCAAGGAAGAAAACAACTTTTCTAAAGAAACATATCCTCAACACCTGTAACTAAGTTACCCGATGTAAACACTTCACCACTATCATACAACAAACGATGATATAACTTGGCCATGCCTATGGCCACAACCACAATCTCTACCTCTCGACTATCATGACCCATAGCAATCACATAATCAAATCATAAGTAATCAGAACCAATTCATAACATAAATCATCAATACAACATAACGGAAGCGTAAATGCGATACTCATCCCATTCCCATCCTACTGTGCACCAGTGTGTCAAAATTTTAAGTTAAATAACCATTATCAAATTTTGGTTTATTTTACAAGTCCTAAAACAAGTTTTAGCAATTTCAGGTTAACTAAGTTATTAATCTATTCACCACGGACCTGAAGCCCGCTCTGATACCAACTGTAACACCCCAGCCCAACATTGAGCTTAGAATGCCACTAAACTACTATAACCATCTAATTTACATCAACTTACTATAAAATTTCAGCAAGCATAACAACATTAAAACCCATCCACGGGTCGCATTAACACAAGCATAACACTATGACAATCATAGATAAATTAGACGTAGGAGCATAGCAAAATAATAAACCAAGATTAACATAAACCAAGCATCTATGGTTATTCAATACCATCATGTCCCAGATATAAATATTCATGTTATTCTAAAAGTTTCTCATGTCCAATGAATCAAATAATTGGGTGAAGTGCATGATTCCAAGTGCGCTAGCCCTTCCCGAGTAAAAAGTCATCACTGGTCACCTAAAAACAACAATAGAGCAAGAATGAGTCCAAGACTCAAGAATACATAATAAAGCCATAAACAATAGTTTATTAATCAAAATCAAAGTTATCATCATCATCCATTTAGTTAATGCCATTGTCATTCTCAAACAAACAAGCCATATTTCATATAGGTAAAGTTGCATAATTTAGCAATTTACTTAGATATACGAATGCACCAACATGCTCATGCTCATATGCATCTCATCAGCTGATACCGGTATAGCGGAATGTTCACCCGTCGATGACACACTCTATCCTTCACTCCCGTGAAGTCCCCACCAAAGTAGGATTTTATCTAGAGCTCTCCGGACTAGTCATGTATCTTTCTCACCGACCTCACCGAATAGTTACATGACTTTCTCACCGACTGCTCATGCAACCCTGTCATGATGAATGTAAATGATGCGACATCTTTATTTATTCATCAACATAGTCCATCTCATTAACTCAATATCTCCTCCTCATTATCTCAATATCATAATATCATTCACTCAAGGTCATCAATATCATGTATAAGAATAAGCTGAACGAAAGCATAATAAATAGCATGATAAGTAACAACAATGTTCATGGTGAACAACCCATTGTTCACCACTCTACCATATACTTGCCTTCCGCGCTGTGGCGAGTTAGGAGGCAACGACGGAATTTCTCCACTCCCTGCCCCACCGCCTACACAAATATTTATTCAAAATAAGAATAACAAGACATGACGTGGCTACAAGCGTTTTACCATAACCCTCTATCTAATCAACATAACCAAAAACTCAAAATGACGAATTAACTAATCAGCCAATATAGGCCCTTCTGATCAGCAGTACGAGAAAAATCGTAATTAAATATTTGTAACTCCAAATGACTTGAAACCAGTGCTCAAATACTCTTAACGTAACAGGCTACGAAACTCTAGTTTGTGGGGTTCTTTGATTTGGCCAAACCAGTGGTCTAAACAACCGTTGAAAACACTAACAGATATCTGCCCAGAATTCAGAACAGTGGTAAAGAAAATGACGTAGCTTTTATTATACTGATCCAATGGAGGTGATCTTTATCAACTTGGAAATCTTATTAAAAGGTCTACAATAACCTATTGGGTGGAAGTTCTGAATCTGACTCTAACTAGATCAAAACCGAGGGGCAAACCGACAGTCCTCAAATCTCAGGCAGACAGGACAGCGCGCGATTAAAAATTCGTATCTCCTAAACCGTCGGGCGGAATCTCGTGATCTTGGTGCCCATGGAAAGATAACAACCAGGGCTACAAGACTCTAAGAGGGATGAACCTCCAGATCGGCCTCTAAGGTGCCGAAAATGGGTGTGCAATATACTGGATAGAATAGATCTATTACTGACAGATTTTGATTCAAACAAATTCAATCAAATTCGCATCTACCAAATTGACCAATGACCAAGAACCGCGATTGTTACCCTTGATGATCCCAGAGAGGCGATGAACGAGCACTTGGTGAAGATGATTCCCCTTGTCCTCTTTCTTCCTCTTCTTTTTCCTTCCTCTCCTTCCTTTCTCCTCTTCTCCTCATCTTGGTAGAGCAACATGGAGGGGGTGCTACAGTGGTGGTGTATACTGTAGCTACAGTATTTTTTAGGGTTTTCCCCCTCCTTTTATACGTGGCCGGCCCCTCATGGGCCGCCTGGGCCAAGGCCCAAGGCCTAGGTTGCCGAAAAACTACAGAAATCCCCTTTTTCTTATGTCTAATTTCTCTTTTGAGTGCTTTCGTCCTTGTAATAAATCAGAGTATTACAGTAGGTTCCCGCCTTCTTGGCAAGCCACTTCTGCTTCTGAAGCATCTCCCCATAGCCTGATGTCTCCAAGCTCAACGCACTGAAGTCCTCTAGCTCTCTTATTCGTTCTTTCTCTCTACTGTGCGAAGCTAGTTGGAGTGGAATTTTTGTTGTGGTGATGGAGTATACCCCCTTTTATAAGTAGCTAGGGTGTACCGTTGAGGGGATAAATAATGGCGAATGGCAAGGTGCGATCACTTCGGTCTAAAAAGGTGGCGTGATAGGCTGTGGTCACTTTGGTCTGAAAAGGTGGATAGCTGGTGAGTCATGTCTACTCACTGAGAAAAGCCCACCTGGGTTGTCGTTTCGGTCTAAGAAGGTGTCATGAAAGGGTGTGGTCAACTCTTAGTGATGCTCAATACCAAATTAATGAAAACAAATTGCACTCTAGATATTATCACTAACAATATGTGATTATCTTAATCATGAAAACAATTATGGTCCTACCTCTATTTGCAATCACATAAACATTTACAAACACTGAATCAGCATTCACCTTACCTTGAGAAATTAGAGAAAAATACCATTAAAACTTTAATAATGTAATCTCTATAAACAAAGTTTCACAAAGCGATACATCGACATTCATCCATTCCTTTATACATGTTTAAACAATTTAGCATGGTAAGAATTATGTAAATTCAGCATTTATATATGATCATCAAGTATCCAAATAGAAGATAAATTCAAGATTAATATCTACGAAGGCAATAATGTAACACTTCATTAACTTAACTATCTCAAACGGTTAGATTAACCCAATGAGACTGAATAATCAAATTTACACAACAAATTTAACAAAATTAAATAGTCTTAATGATCAAACTAGTTCATCAAGTAACTACTATAAGACAACATCAAGAAAATCAATTTCACTTCCAAGTTTATTAGTTGAAATTAATTATGCCCCCACACTACTAACCCAACTTGACAACCCACACCTTAGCAATTAATTTATACTATCACATCCTCTCGCTTAAACATAACAAGACATCACAAAAGGTTTTTAACACTTTCCTTCGTAAAAGAAAGACATTAAACTTCAACACTAGAATACTCGAAAGAAACAGGTAGGGTCAAAACTTCCACATGATAAAGAACTTACAAAAGACCATTTTTATTATCCAAAATGTCAAGCGAATAAATGAGTCGTGTTCCCAACATGAAAGGTAGAATTTCCATGAAAAGATCAATCTTGCCAATGAACAATATTCCCAAGTAAAAATAAATCAACAGTCGAGAAAGAAAATAATTGCTTTATGGAACAAATAAAAAACCAATGGAAACCCCTTGACTGCATTGTAACCACTATCCAAAGAAAGTTCATCAACCACAAGTATCTGTAACCCAAAATAGTCAATGCAAACTCAAGAAAAAACAACAACTTTTCCAAGGAAACTCATCCCCAACCTCTGTAACTAAGTTGGCTATTCCACACGAGGAGAGCACTCCACTATTCCTGTACTACGAGCGGTGGTACAACTTGGCTATGACCATGGGCACAACCATGCCCATGGCCACAACCACGATCTCGAATCACAAGTATATAGAATCATCTCTTATCATAAATCATCAATGCGTCATAACGGAAACGCAAATACAATGCTGGACCTATTCTCATCCTATTGTGTACCAGTGTGTCAAATTTAAAGCTGATTAACCATCGTGAGTTAAGTTCTTCAAATTAATTAACCAACAACAAATTTTAGTTAACTAATCCTATAGCAAATTTTAGTCGAATTAAATTATCCTAAGTGGTCAAACTATTCACCACGGACCAAAAGTCTGCTCTGATAGCAACTGTAACACGTAGGCCAACACTCAGCCCAGAATGTCACCTAACTATTCTAGCTACCAATTTAAATCTTAATTAATAATAATTCCAGTAAACATGCATGGAATAAAAGCAAACCAACGGGTCACAAGAGAATCAATTAAAGCAATATAAAAGCATAAGAACAAATGTCCACAACTTGGTCACACGCACCAATAACGCTCAGGTCACACACGCCTGAGAAATGCTAGAGATACATGCACTCAAGAAATGCCCAGGATACCCGCACCCGAGAAACGCTTGGGATACCCGCACCTAAGAAACGCCGAGACTTGTGAGACCCCGGTTTATCCGGCTTGTAATGCTTAACCATCCATTCGGTCTTAGCATCACAAAACAGATAATCCGAGACTCGAGACATGTATACTTCCCAGAGTGCAGTATACACACCTCTTTACAAAGCTCATGCATCAATTCCATTCATCCACATAGAACCGAAACACAGAACATAATTATTAATAATATTAAACCGAATCATTACAAAAGAGAGGCCAACCGGCCAACAACAAAAGAGACAACAATAATTAAACAGCGGAAGCAAAAGTGCCATAAGATGGCTACAACAAAAGAGCCAATCAAGGTGCCTTTAACCCACAAGGCAACCGACGGACCGCCAAGCTAGTCGCCAAACCCGGCACATCTCACAAAAGTGAGGCCCTTGGGGCTCACCTTCTTCCCCTCAGAACAAAAGCAATGCAAAAAGCCGGTGAGTACTTTGAATGTACTGCAAGACTTACATGTGGTATAACAAACTGTACATATACTACATGCAAGCTTAATCAACAAAAGAGGTCAGAGGTTTCATTTTAGCATAAAGCAAGTTTTCATTTGCAATAATGTAATAGATTGAAAGCAATTTAACAAATCTGTTTTTAATGTTCAAATAACCGCAAAAGACAACAATATAACAGTAGATAGAAAACAACAACAACCTTGAAGTGACTAACCCAATAGTCACAACAACAATAGTATGAATTACCCATTCATACCAACCATGTCAAATTTTAATTTAAAAGGTTGAAGTCTAACTCTTGCAAAACCTAACCAAGCGTGTCCATAACCTAGGACGAGGCTATTCGAATAGTTTTATCCTCGCAGGTGTACCAACTTACCCACACGCTGCATCGCCTTTTGCCAAGCTATTAAGCACACTTCCTTAGGTATGCCTAAGACGGCTAAGTCCTACGAGACGCTTCCAATATTGTGAATTATTCATGAGCCGCCCGTATGGATAGAAACCCATACGCTGTGTCGGGTCGTGGCCCACTCTGACAACTACCCTCACGGGTAAAGCCTCGAACAATCATGACGCCTCGAGGTGGAGAGTCCATCCCTAAACTCCACCACCGCACACCCAACACAAGAACACAATTCCTTTTCACACAACACACACAACGCTCCTCCCGCGACTGAGATAACCCACGCCAAAGTACTAAGTCAAGAGAGGTCCCATATCCCTCTCGCGTGGTTAGTACGCAAAAATGCTTGGAGAGTGTGACACAAGATGTTCGGTCCTTGTTGACTTAGGCAAGACAACCACAAACCCAATAACCCACCATCCAACCACTTGCCCAAGTCCAAATCAAATTTTTTCCATTTTCAGAATTTTGACTTTACAAAATTAACAAAGCACAAAGTGCTGGACATAATGGAAGAATAATAATTTTTGTGTGATCAAGACCATCGACTAAGTCGATGATCGCCCAAAGCTACCGAACTAGGCATGGCTAAGCACAAAGATTCGTATTCTACTAAGTGACAAGAGTTCATCCATCGAACTCTAATCACCGCAAATAACCTAGGCTCAAGTAGTAGAGAATAAACAACATCCTACAGATTATGCAACTATAGGATCAACTAACCATAATTTAACACAAAGTAGCAATGCATACATACAGTTGAATTCAAAATATTAAACTTGTAAAATAATAGGATTAACATGATCAAACTGCTTGCCTGCTTGTTGCGGGTCAAGATGTTGCTGGGGATCACTCTCGGTATCAATGTGCTCTTCGGATCCTATCGAAAGAACCAAAAAGAACCAATAAGGCAAAAGAAACCGAAAAGATCCAACAGCCAACTTCAACAAAAAGCTCTCAAATTTTTACAGTAGAAAGAGCATGATTTTTATGAACTAATGCAACAAGAACCAATTGATTTGGATTCTTGATGCAAAAGATATGGCCAAAACAATTTTGCTCAGCTTTCATAAATCAAAAATGCTACTATTCATTAGCAAAATTTTATGGGGCTATACTGAGTCTGAAAACATTTTTAACTTAAAGTCTAGTTAAAAACATAACCAACAAAATTTGAATCAACCGAAAAGGATTTGGAATGAATTAGTTATGCATTTTACAAGTTATCATATTTTTCAGTTGACAAATAAATCCTTTCGGAAATCAGAATTAAACGACGTGGTCGAACGAGGAGCGCCGATCAAAGATCCGACGGTCCACGCCCCAGCGCTTAACGCTGCGCTGGATTCACAAATCCTAAACGCCACCGTTGGATCTCGATCCAACGGTTCACGTGGATCGGGACGTCGGCGGTCCGAACGCTCACACGCATAGGAGCCGTTGATCTTGGATCCAACGGTCCACACGGATCGAACCTTTCGGACGGTCCGAACGTTCACTCAGATCTGGACCGTTGATCTAAGGATCGACGGTCCACATCAATTCACGTTCAAAACTCGCGCCTGATTTCATCCGACAAAACGACGGGAAGAGGATCATCGCCGCGACTCGCCGCGGCGGTGCGAGCAAGTGCCCAAAATGGGTTGCTAACAAACTTGCGCACCCAATGGAACTAATAATTTTAGTCGCGGCGTTTAGAACGCCGCAAGCCGAGATGACAGAGATGACCGAAAATGGTCAAAACGAAAATAGCAAATGAGCTCACAAGGTCCAACTCGAAAGCGGTGCCAAGCAACTAGGGACTAAAGAGGGGTTACTCGAGCACGAGAAAGCACAGAGGGACTGGAGCCGCCTCGATGAAGAAAAATAGGGCTTTCGGCCAAAAGGGGAACTCCAAAATTAAGCCGCCTCGCGCAAAACCCAAATTGAGTGAGGGTTAATGATCACCGAGGTGAGAGGAATCGAGGGAGCAAGACCGAAAGGAATGAAGCTCAAGGGTACCGCTTTCACCAAGAGCTTGAAGCTCAAGCAATGGCGCAATGAAGGTTTCAGTTTTTGAGCTCAAGCAAACACAAGAGAGGTTGCCGGAGCTTGCAGGCGCTTGAAAGGCTTCAATGGAAGGACCAGAGGAGCTTATATAGCGGGAATGGCAAGTGAGCAACGGCAATAACCCTCTCGGTCAAACTCGCCATGAGAGCCTTTGAGAGCGACGGGCGCTTGAACAATGGACCTCGAGGAGGAGCACGACGGCATTTAATGCGCCCAGAGCTAGCCGCTTAAAGGTGACCACAGAGGTGATCGCACACCGAGCGCTTCTCCTCGCCACGCCATTGCTTGACTCAGACGCGCGCCGCACTCCGAGGAAGGAGACGACTCATCCACCGCCGGATTGAAATCGGACGGTCCAAAAGCAACGGGTGATTAGAACGGTTTGAGCGCCCATTTTAGCCCGAGCCGCTGATTTGGATCCTACGGTTTACATTGCGCGAGGCGCTCGGACGGTCCGAACGCTCACGCGATTGTGGACCCTTGATTTAGAATCCAACGGCTCAAATGGATCGGCGCTCGGGCGTCCGAACGCTCACGCGATCGCGGACCGCTCGACGCCGATCCAACGGCGCACCACACTCGCGCCGACCGACCGGCAAAGGCGCTTAGTTGATCGGGCCGAGTCAAGTGGCTCGAGCCCGAGTCCGATCCAACCCGAGGAACAAAGGAAAACCGCTTAGAGTTTGAATTTGAATAATCGATTTTTGGAGGAATTATATGGGGTAGCAAACAAACTCCAAAATTTATGAAATTTTAATCGAGCTTGTGGCTGCAGGAGGAACCTCATATAAAATCTTCAGAGAGTTTTATGCAATGCATTTTTCTCTAAAAATTCCAGAGGGCCATTTTAGGATTTTGACTAATGTTTGACTTGTCTCAAAAATTATCAAATAATTCTTGAAAATTATGAAATAATTCTGAGGTGTTAAACATCACTCCTAGGTTCAAAGAAAATTGTTTTCAGGGGTTGGGCACAAGATTTTCATGAAGGAGATTTGTGTTGGTGTCCAAATGGCAATTTGATTTTTGATTTCCCATAATTCCTTTACAACAATTATGGAACTGATTACAAAAATCAAGATCAGAGAACAAGTTTTAATTTCTCCTCATTTTTATTACATTTGAAACACAAACCCAATTTGGGATGTTACAAAACCTCCCCCCCTTACAGAAATCTCGCCCCGAGATTTGGCTCACTCAGAAAGAAAGATGGATAGTCCGCACGAGACGATCTTCCCTTTCCCAAGTAGCTTCATCTTCGTAATGGTTTGACCATCGAACTTTAAGGAACTTGATGGCATGATTCCTCGTTCTTCGCTCACCTCTTCAAGGATGCGAACAGGTGCTCCTTGTAGGTCAAATCTTCCCGACATCGAGAGTTTCCAACTGAGCTTCCTCGTTGGAACACGGAGGCACTTCTTTAATTGGGACACATGGAAAACATCATGTACCCTTCGAGTGTACCGCAACTCCAACTTATAGGCAATAGCTCCTTTCTTCTCGATAACACTGTAAGGACCGACATATCGAGGAGCTAACTTTCCTTGACGCCAAACGTTGATGGCCCTTCAAAGGAGAGACTTTGAGATAAACAAAGTCATTAGGCTCAAAGCTCAACTCACGACGACGGCGATCCGCATAGCTCTTTTGCTCGGATTGAGCCAGGCGCAAACGATCACGAATAAGCCGGACTTGACTTCGGCCTCATTGATCGAGTCCGCCAAAGAATGGTCTTTCGCGGTCTCCACCAATTTAACGGGTTCTCGCACTTTCTCCGTGATAAGGCCTCGAAAGGTGACATGCCGAGACCGGCTCGAAAATCGTTGTTGTAGGAAAACTCGCAAATGGCAAGCATTTCTCCCAATTCTTTCCATAGGAGAGGACGCAAGCACGAAGCATGTCTTCCAACACTTGGTTGACCCTTTCGGTCCGACCATCGGTTTGGGGGTGATATGCGGTGCTAAATGTGAGACGGTTCCCATAGCCTCTTGCAAACACTTCCAAAACTCGGCGGTGAAAAGCGCATCGCGATCCAAACGATTGTCTTCGTACACCATGCAAGGCACGATACGGAAATATAGAGGTCCGCGAGTAGACTCACACTAAGGTTTGTCCGCATCGCGTAAAATGGGCTACCTTCGTCAATCGATCGATGACAACCCTGATGGAATCCTTGCCCTTGATGTTCGGGCGCACCGTGATAAAATCCATCCCGATCGAATCCCACTTCCATTCGTGAATAGGCAAAGGTCAAGTAGTCCCGCTGACGCCGATGCTCGGCCTTGACACGACGACATACGCCGACTTCGGCAACGAACTCGCATTTCTCTTCATTCGGTCCACCAAAATCCTCGACGGAGATCTTGATACATCTTTGTGGCCCCGGATGAATAGACAAAGGCGAATCATGGGCTTCATGGAGAATCAAACTCCGCAATTCCATGTCCTTTGGAACCACCAGGCGTTGCCCGAACCTTACAACACCATGCTCATCCTCAGAGAAGCACTCAGTTGTACCGTTCTTGATATTTCCCTTGATATGGTTCACTCCAACATCTGATTGTTGAGCGACCTTAATCCGATCTACCAAGGTTGGTTGCACAACCAAGGCAGCGAGGGAACCATGCTCAACCAAACCTAAGTTGAGACGCCCAAATTCCTTCGTATGGGTGGGTTGGCGCCTCGAGCAATAAGGCATTGCAATGCGCTTATGATCGAGCGCATCGGCAACGACATTAGCCTTGCCCGATGGTAGTGAATACCCATGTCATAATCTTTGATCAACTCCAACCATCTCTTTTGCCCGAGGTTCAGATCCGTTGAGTGAACAAGTACTTTAGGCTTTTGTGATCCGAATACACTTCGCAACGACACCGATTAGGTAATGTCGCCAAATCTTAAGTGCATGAATCACCGCAGCTAATTCTAAGTCATGGGTAGGATAGTTGAGTTCATGAGGTCTCAATTGCCTTGATGCATAGGCCACTACCTTGCCTTCTTGCATAAGGACACAACCGAGTCCTCGACGAGAAGCATCGCAAAAGATGTCGAAGCTTTGATGAACATCGGGAAGAACGAGGACGGAGCGTGGTCAAACGCTTCTTAAGTACTTGGAAGCTTTCTCACAAGCATCGGACCACAAGAACTTCTTGTCCTTCTTGAGCAACTCCGCCATCGGCCGCGATCTTGGAGAAGTTCTCGATAAAACGGCGATAATATCCCGCTAAACCGAGAAAACTCCGCACTTCGGTTACCGAAGTAGGCTGAACCCATGAAAGAACATCGCTGACCTTGCTAGGATCAACGGCTACGCCTCCTGCTGAAAGAATATGACCCAAGAAGGCCACTTCCTTCAACCGTAACGCGACTTGTCGAACTTTGCATACAATGATGCTCACGGCTTGCCTAATACAAGCCTCGATGCTCATCGTGTTGCTCATCGCCCTTGGAATAGATGAGAATATCATCGATGAAGACCACGACAAACTTATCCAAATACTCCATGAATACCGAATTCATGAGGTTCATGAACAAGGCGGAGCATTGGTTAAGCCAAATGACATGACGGTGTACTCATACAAGCCGAGCGAGTAGAGAAAGCCGCCTTTGAATATCCTCGTCGATCCGAACTTGATGATATCCCATTCTCAAATCAATCTTGGAGAATACTCGAGCTCCAGTTAATTGATCAAAGAGATCATCAATGCGGGCAATGGATACTTGTTCTTACCGCTACCTCATTAAGCGGACGGTAATCAACGACATGCGCAAAGTATTGTCCTTCTTCTTTACGAAGATTGCGGACAACCCCACGGAGATGAGCTAGGCGGATGAAGCCTTTTCTTGAAGCTCATTGTTGCTTCTTCAACTCCACCAACTCGCTCGGTGGCATCCGATAGTGCCTCTTTGAAATCGGGCGCATCGGAGCCAACTCAATGACAAACTCGAGGTCTCGAATCGTGGCATTCCCGAAGAGCTTCAGAAAGACATCAATGAAGTCACGGATGGTTGGGACTTCACCAATATCTAGAGCGGCTTCGCTCAAGCGCGAAGAGATGCGGGCCTAGCAGCCTTCGCTAAAAGCTAACCCGCCGCTCAAGGACTAGATAGGAGGACACACTTCTTGGCGCAATCGATCCGTCCCTTATGCCGAGACAACCAATCCATACCAAGAATTACATCTAGACTTGCTGAATGGAGGAGGATAAGATTCGCAAGAATCTCACTCCTCGATCTCGATTGGAACATCCCTACACTCGATTCAGCTCTCAACTCCAAACCCGAGAGCGAATGAGCAATGGGATCAACAATGGAGTAAAAGGAGCTCACTAATAGCAAAGAAAAGACTTAGAAACAAAAGAATGAGATGCTCTGAATCAAACAAAACAAAGAGCAGGATAAGAGTTAATGTAAAGCGCACTCCAACACAACGCCGCTTGCCTCCCGTGCTTCCTCCACGAGATGAGGTTGACGCGACCACTACCCACGCCTTGGGTAGTAGGGACTATCTTCCGGCCCCGCGAAGAACCACCTCCTGCCCGCCCTCCATTAGGACGAGGGGCTACTCCTCGCCTTCTTGGGGCAATTATTTGCATAATGCCCTTGTCGTTGCAGGTAAGAAGCGGTGACATCCGCACTGCAGCGGAGGCCTCTCGGCCGACTCGCAGTGCACGTGATTGGGGCACGGCCCGCGAAGGACGAAGAACAGTGCCGACGGCCTCTGGGTGCCAAGGTCAAGACGGGCGCCGAGACGAGACGGACACGAACGGGATAGCCGGCCCCGATGACTTGTGGGCCTCCCACTTGCGCTATGGAATCCACAAGTGCTCTCCCGCTGCTCACGACGATGGCCTTGTCCACCAAGGCCCGGAAATCGTGGAAGTCAACGATAGATAGCTTGTCTTGAAGCTCCTCGCACAAACCATCCTTGAACTTCTCTTGCTTGGCCTCATCGGTGGCCACCTCTTCCGAGCATAACGAGCCAAATGGTTGAACTCGACAGTACTGCGGATCGAACGACGCCCTTGCTCGAGCGACAAGAACTCCTTCTTCTTCACCTTCATCTGCGGAAGGAATGTGAGCGACGGAAGGCAAGACGAACTCCTCCCAAGTGACGGTGTGACCGTCCAGCCGCATGGCAGAAAGCTCTCCCACTAAGACAAAGCCGCACCTCCACCGGTGCGATGCGAATAACGCTTCTCGTGTTCTCGCATCGCGCTATGCGGTTGCGCCAACCGACGGCCAATCGTCAAGGGCAAGCGGTCCTCGACCTAGAGAACGAGGGGCCGAAAGCGAAGAAACTCCGCAAGTCCCCACGCGGCCGATGACCACTCCCTTGCCCGGATCCTCGATGCACCGTAAGGGCGGAAGTGTTGCGCGCGATGACGCCCGTAAGAACCTCCGCCCTCTCGCACGGTTGCGCCGATCCAAGAAGGACTCGCCATGGTCTGAGGAGGAGGAAGATCTCGTCCGACCACCGATCGCCTTGGCCGCTACGAAAAGGCCCGCCATCCCGATACAAGAAACTTTGGTTAAAACTAGACTCAAAGATTAAAAGCCGAAGAAAGTTTAAAAGCTAGCGACTAGGGAATGGAATATCACCCTAACCGAAAGCCAAAAACAGCAAATATATAAACTTTAAAAAGGCTTATGAAAAGACTCCAAAACAGCAAGGAATCATAAAACTAAAGCTCAACTTCCCAATGCAACTAACCCGTATTGAATGAACGAGTAATTGATTGAGAAGATAAAAATCAAGATTAAGGTAAGATCTATCACCACTAAAGAGCAAGGTTCAATCAACTAAAATAGTGTTAGATACATAGCTAACTAGTATCACATCTTGCCCTTCTTTAACCCCACCAGTTTTAGTTGATTAAACTCTCATTTTCTACCCCATTAGAAACCATCGAGCTTGCTGTCCGGAAATTGAGGTTGCTGTAGCGATTTCGCATCCAAGCTTCCAGCCGAAGTCTTCCATTCTAGAAACTTCAAAATCTGGCACACTTCAATTTGCCAAGCTCAGTGGTCCCATCAGAAACCATTGAGCTCGCTGTCTGGAAATTGAAGCGTGTTATCCAGATTCCGCATCCAAGCCTCTAGCCGAAACCTTCAGTCCAGAAACTTCAAAACCCTAAGAACTTCAATTTGCCAAACTCAGTGGTTCCCAAAACCCATTTAATCGATAACACTATCTTTGAAAAGGAGATGAGAGGAAAACAACCTTTAAAACTCAAATCAGAGTGAGATGAGATGAAGAAAGCTAAGATAGGTAAGGAATAAAATCTGAGAACTTACTTAAGCTTTCAAAAATCATTTGATACTTTGAAATTAAGTTTTTCAAAATATCCTAAAGACGACCAACTTGGGTTACTACGGTCAGTATGGCTCTGATACCAAACCTTGTGAGACCCCGGTTTATCCGGCTTGTAATGCTTAACCATCCATTCGGTCTTAGCATCACAAAACAGATAATCCGAGACTCGAGACATGTATACTTCCCAGAGTGCAGTATACACACCTCTTTACAAAGCTCATGCATCAATTCCATTCATCCACATAGAACCGAAACACAGAACATAATTATTAATAATATTAAACCGAATCATTACAAAAGAGAGGCCAACCGGCCAACAATAAAAGAGACAACAATAATTAAACAGCGGAAGCAAAAGTGCCATAAGATGGCTACAACAAAAGAGCCAATCAGTGTGCCTTTAACCCACAAGGCAACCGACCGGACCGCCAAGCTAGTCGCCAAACCCGAAGCACATCTCACAAAAGTGAGGCCCTTGGGGCTCACCTTCTTCCCCCAGAACAAAAGCAAAAGCAAGCAAAAGCCGTGAGTACTTTGAATGTACTGCAAGACTTACATGTGGAATAACAAACCTGTATATATACTACATGCAAGCTTAATCAAAAAGAGGTCAGAGGTTTCATTTTAGCATAAAGCAAGTTTTCATTTGCAATAATGTAATAGATTGAAAGCAATTTAACAAATCTGTTTTAATGTTCAAATAACCGCAAAAGACAACAATATAACAAGAGATAGAAAACAACAACAACCCGAAGTGACTAAACCATTAGTCACAACAACAATAGCATGAATTACCCATTCATACCAACCATGTCAAATTTTAATTTAAAAGGTTGAAGTCTAACTCTTGCAAAACCTAACCAAGCGTGTCCATAACCTAGGACGAGGCTATTCGAATAGTTTTATCCCCGCAGGTGTACCAACTTACCCACACGCCTGATCGCCTTTTGCCAAGCTATTAAGCACACTTCCTTAGGTATGCCAAGACGGCTAAGTCCTACGAGACGCTTCCAATATTGTGAATTATTCATGAGCCGCCTGTATGGATAGAAACCCATACGCTGTGTCGGGTCGTGGCCCACTCGACAACTACCCTCACGGGTAAAGCCTCTGACAATCAATGACGCCTCGAGGTGGAGAGTCCATCCCTAAACTCCACCACCGCACACCCAACACAAGAACACAATTCCTTTTTCACACAACACACACAACGCCTCCTCCCGCGACTGAGATAACCCACGCCAAAGTACTAAGTCAAGAGAGGTCCCATATCCTCTCGTGGTTAGTACGCAAAAATGCTTGGAGAGTGTGACACAAGATGTTCGGTCCTTGTTGACTTAGGCAAGACAACCACAAACCCAATAACCCACCATCCAACCACTTGCCCAAGTCCAAATCAATTTTTCCATTTTCGAATTTTGACTTTACAAAATTAACAAAGCACAAAGTGCTGGACATAATGGAAGAATAATAATTTTGTGTGATCAAGACCATCGACTAAGTCGATGATCGCCCAAAGCTACCGAACTAGGCATGGCTAAGCACAAAGATTCAGATTCTACTAAGTGACAAGAGTTCATCCATCGAACTCTAATCACCGCAAATAACCTAGGCTCAAGTAGTAGAGAATAAACAACATCCTACAGATTATGCAACTATAGGATCAACTAACCATAATTTAACACAAAGTAGCAATGCATACATACAGCTTGAATTCAAAATATTAAACTTGTAAAATAATAGGATTAACATGATCAAACCGCTTGCTCGCTTGTTATGGGTCAAGATGTTGTCGGGATCACTCTGTATCAATGTGCTCTTCTGATCCTATCGAAAGAACCAAAAAGAACCAATAAGGCAAAAGAAACCGAAAAGATCCAACAGCCAACTTCAACAAAAAGCTCTCAAATTTTTACAGTAGAAAGAGCATGATTTTTATGAACTAATGCAACAAGAACCAATTGATTTGGATTCTTGATGCAAAAGATATGGCCAAAACAATTTTGCTCAGCTTTCATAAATCAAAAATGCTACTATTCATTAGCAAAATTTTATGGGGCTATACTGAGTCTGAAAACATTTTTAACTTAAAGTCTAGTTAAAAACATAACCAACAAAATTTGAATCAACCGAAAAGGATTTGGAATGAATTAGTTATGCATTTTACAAGTTATCATATTTTTCAGTTGACAAATAAATCCTTTCGGGAAATCAGGAATTAAAACGACGTGGCCGAACGAGGAGCGTCGATCAAAGATCCGACGGTCCGCGTCCCAGCGCTAACGCGCGCGCGCGGGATTCACAAACCCTAAACGCTCACCGTTGGATCTGGATCCAACGGTTCACGGATCGGACGCTCGGCGGTCCGAACGTTCACACGCATAGGAGCCGTTGATCTTGGATCCAACGGTCCACACGGATCGAACCTTTCGGACGGTCCGAACGTTCACTCAGATCTGGACCGTTGATCTAAGGATCGACGGTCCACATCAATTCACGTTCAAAACTCGCGCCTGATTTCATCCGACAAAACGACGGGGAAGAGAGGATCATCGCCGGCGACTCGGCGGCGGTGCGAGCAAGTGCCCAAAATGGGTTGCTAACAAACTTGCGCACCCAATGGAACCAATAATTTTAGCTGCGGCGTTTAGAACGCCGCAAGCCGAGATGACAGAGATGACCAAAATGGTCAAAACGAAAATAGCAAATGAGCTCACGCGGTCCAACCGAAGCGGTGCCAAGCAACTAGGGACTAAAGAGGGGTTACCCGAGCACGAGAAAGCACAGAGGGACCGGAGCCGCCTGATGAAGAAAAATAGGGCTTTCGGCCAAAAGGGGAACTCCAAAATTAAGTCGCTCCTCGCGGCAAAACCCAAATTGAGTGAGGGTTAATGATCACCGAGGTGAGAGGAATCGAGGGAGCAAGACTGAAAGGAATGAAGCTCAAGGGTACCGCTTTCACCAAGAGCTTGAAGCTCTCAAGAATGGCGCAATGTAAGGTTTCAAGTTTTTGAGCTCAAGCAAACACAAGAGAGGTTGCCGGAGCTTGCAGGCGCTTGAAAGGCTTCAATGGAAGGACCAGAGGAGCTTATATAGCGGGAATGGCAGTGAGCAACGGCAATAACCCTCTCGGTCAAACTCGCCATGAGAGCCTTTGAGAGCGACGGGCGCTTGAACAATGGACTCTCGAGGAGGAGCACGACGGCATTTAATGCGCCCGAGCTAGCCGCTTAAAGGTGACCACAGAGGTGATCGCACACCGAGCGCTTCTCCTCCGCCACGCCATTGCTTGACTCGACGCCGCCGCACTCGAGGAAGGAGACGACTCATCCACCGTCGGATTGAAATCGGACGGCCCAAAAGCAACGGGTGATTAGAACGGTTTGAGCGCCCATTTTAGCCCGAGCCGCTGATTTGGATCCTACGGTTTACATTGCGCGAGGCGCTCGGACGGTCCGAACGCTCACGCGATTGTGGACCCTTGATTTAGAATCCAACGGTTCAAATGGATCGGCGCTGTCGGGCGGTCCAACGCTCACGCGATCGTGGACCGCTCGACGCCGATCCAACGGCGCACACACACTCGCCGGACCGACCGGCAAAGGCGCTTAGTTGATCGGGCCGAGTCAAGTGGCTCGAGCCCGAGTCCGATCCGAACCCGAGGAACAAAGGAAAACCAGCTAGAGTTTGAATTTGAATAATCGATTTTTGAGGAATTATATGGGGTAGCAAACAAACTCCAAAATTTATGAAATTTTAATCGAGCTTGTTGGTCTGCAGGAGGAACCTCATATAAAATCTTCAGAGAGTTTTATGCAATGCATTTTTCTCTAAAAATTCCAGAGGGCCATTTTAGGATTTTGACTAATGTTTGACTTGTCTCAAAAATTATCAAATAATTCTTGAAAATTATGAAATAATTCTGAGGTGTTAAACCTCACTCCTAGGTTCAAAGAAAATTGTTTTCAGGGGTTGGGCACAAGATTTTCATGAAGGAGATTTGTGTTGGTGTCCAAATGGCAATTTGATTTTTGATTTCCCATAATTCCTTTACAACAATTATGGAACTGATTACAAAAATCAAGATCAGAGAACAAGTTTTAATTTCTCCTCATTTTTATTATATTTGAAACACAAACCAATTTTGGGATGTTACAGAGACCATGCCCTCGATACATAAGATGGCAACAAGTAGTACTAAGAAATTAATAAATCAAACAAAATTGAACTAATATTAAATCTGTTGGAAATATGCCCTAGAGACAATCATAAAGATGATTATATTTCATTATGTTCATAACATTGGATAATATGTTATCTTGTTCCTAGAATAATATCAATAATATTTATTATCAAGTATACGACTTGATTATGAAACTCTATATTTCTGCGATGATTATTCTTAAACGTTCCTTGGTCGGAAACATATGAGAACACATATAAATAGACTAGCATATGTATTGGTTGATGACTATGTTTCACAGGTCATGGATATGGAGATATCAAACCAATAATATGGACACATGTTAGAGAACATGGTGTTGGAAAAGACCCACCTTGAGATACTGCTGAGATTGTTATGATTCTATGTATTATTAGTTGGTCTCAAGCAATGATGATGTATAATCCTTAGACCTGATATCAGCATGGTTTCCTACATGTGTAGTAGCACTCTTAGGGGTTGCCAAACGCTACTCGTAACTGGGTAGTTATAAAGGTATCTTTCGGGTATGCTATGAAATATGCAGAGGGATGTGACTGGTCGGATATGATATTTGCCCCTCCTAACATAACAAGAGAGATGTCTCTAGGCCCCTCATTGTGGTCGAATAAAGAAAGTGTGTGGCCATGCCACTAGTGGTCGAAGTGTGGACCACATGAAGTTATTCTACACTTGATCAAGAAAGTATTAAATAGTCCATGGATGATACAATATCTCACCTGGAGTTCAAACAGACATCGTGAGGCAAATGGAGAATACACGAGAAGGTCTTTCAGTTCGATCAGAAACGGACTAGTCATATGGAGATACGAGCTGGTCGTAGGCTGGCCGAACATGGTTACTAAGTGATCGAAACCTGGTCGTAAGGAGTTACGAATTGGTCGAGACAAAATATGGACTTGTCGTATAGAGATATGAGCTGGTCATTAGTGATATGGACCTGGTCGTAGATCATAGTGCATTAAGGTCCGTCCGATATATTCTATGTGTGTTCGGGAATCATTATGTGCTGCTAGGTACCGCTAACAATTCGTGGTCAGAAAAGAGTTTTCGAGTCACGACCGATTACACATGATCCTATAGGGTCACATACATAAAGCGTTAGGATTTGTTTTGGATGGTGATCCAAATTCATATAGTCCACGAGTTCCTAATGGGTTTCAAGTTTGAGACCCGTCATGGATGCCTATATATAGAGGGGCGGTGGCATGGGGTTCATGATGATCTTTCGAAGAACTCCCGAAACCCTAACAACCACGCCTTCCTCAACCACGCCGCTGGTGCTAGCACTCCAGCGCTTGGTGCCCTGCCCTGTACGTGTGGATACCTTAGAGGTGTTGTTGCAAAGCATCAGCACTAGGATGATCCACAACTCGTGACGATCACAGGAGCAGGAGGAGAATACGTGCAGCAAGTACGACCTCTCAAAGGAGAAGATGCGCGGCTAGTACAACTACTCGAAGGAGAAGATGCGTGGCGAGTACGACTACGACTGCATCAACTCGCTACATCGACTCTACTTCCACTATGAGTCGGCGCTTCTAGTGGTAATCTCATGATTTATTACTAGCAGAGATTCCTTGGTTGCACGATAAAATTTTATTTTGTGCTATCGTAGCCTTCCTGCGATCCTTCAAAATCAACCAATGTTCCAACTACCAACCCAATAATAACCAAGTGTAATAATGAATAAATCCTAAAGGTAATTATCATGTCTATAGATTAGTGAAAGCTAACTAGTTAAGAATGTTTGTGCGATAATTGCATGTAATGGACGTGTGCTACTTTATTCCATGCATGTCACAATCAACGATCACCTAAAATAACAACAAAGTAAGAGTGAGTCTAAGACTCAGCAAGTACATTGCAGAATAATAAACATACAGTTCAGTATGTAATTTAATCAATATCATGGTATTGTCATTGCAATATCATCCTTTACTCAATTATTCATCTCATCTCTCATGTATCCAATGCTCCATTATGCTCATACTCAAATGAAACACCATTAGCTAATACCAGTATAGCAGAGTGATCACTCGTTAGTGAACCACTCTATCCTTCACTCCCGTGAAGTCCCAATTGAAGTAGATTTTTATCTAAAGCTCTTCGGAATAGTCATGTAATAGCTACATGACAATACTCACCGACCTCACCGGAATAGCTACATGACAGTACTCACCGCCCTAGCTCATGCAATTCTATTATGATGAATGCAAATGATGCAATATTTTTTCATTATCCATTTAACACAATGCCATTATCATCATTACTATGTCATTGCAATATCATGTCATAACCCCAATAAATCATCATCATCATTATATTGTGGAATTTAAATAGCATAAGTAAAGCTTAAATAAATATCACATCAATTCAATTGTCAAGACGAGGGTTGACAAATCGATGTCTACCGCTCACTTGTCTTTTAGCCACGAAAGTCGGGACAAAGCAAAGGCGACACCAAACTCGAAGCAATACTCGCTGGACAAACATCAATAATACATTTCATAAATACCACAACAGTACACAATCATCATACAATATGCTATCGCGCTTATGGGCAAATGAGACACACTTAACTCATCTTCACCGGACAAACTACCAGCTGTCCTGGGGATCAAATGTCCATAACTTTTGCTTTTGAACTCCGAATTATATCAAACTCTATATTTTATGGAATCTATACCAAATTTTCTAGAAGTTCTTCATTATGCAAAACCTCTGATTTTGCAATCTAGTTTCCTGTTTTCAACACCGAAGGTTATTCTAGAACTTATCTGTAACACCCTGACTATAAGGAAGTCAAGATGTCACCTACAATCACTACTCTTCAAATGAATAACATCAAATCGCATGATATTATGGAGCAAGTATTAAGAATATATGTAATCAAGCATTCATCCTCAATACTTAATCAACGAAATGGAAGTAGACAATTCAGAAAGATATGGTAAACAATGCCATGACGGCTTATTACAATGCAATACAAATCATATTTAACGACAATCAAAGTCCTCAAATTGATTGATATATGAGAGTGAGTGCAACGTGATGAACTACCCTCCACAAGATCATTCTTCCTTGTCATTTACCTAAATAAGACAATAAAGCAAGAATGAGCCAAAGACTCAGCAAGCAACTGTATGTAACCACCAAGCATACCATGAGCAATATATCACAAACATAATTTGAACAACTATCGAAACGAATTTATGAATGGATGAAGTGGAATGGTGCATTGAAGGAAATGGACATAATGCAAAGATATACGGTATAGCGAGTGAAGCACCGTCGGTGTTCACTTAAAGTATTCGTATGAAGAACGTTTCATACGATCGTCCAACGTGGCCCACATTGGAATGGTGGACTCACGTAACGTGGCCCACATTGGAATGGTGGACTCACGCATCCATCTTGGAATTGATGGGATTTCAAGTGCCCATATGGAATTGATGGGTCTTACCAAAATAATGTATGCATGTCATGATGATCCCATGTCAATATTGAATAGTAATCATAAATGAAAAGAACACATGGCATTCATCTACAAATACGAACAAGTGTAAGCATTCATTCACACATCATACATGACATCAAACATTGAATACAAATTACTTATTCGCCATATGCAAGCGGGTTGGGAGGTAATTGTGATACCCTCCACTCACCGCTTCACCGCCTACAATAAAATATAATCGAAATGAGGGCAACGACTATGGCAATGCTACACGTGTCCTCCTCAATCTCTAACCAAACTAACCAATTAAAAGTTCAATTTGATCAATCTACCCAACTATTTCAATTAACCCCAATCTGGCAGTTTTACTAGAAAATTCACCAATAAAAAACCGTAAGTCCAAAAGACCTGAAACCAGTGCTCAAATTTTCTTAACTTAACAGGCTACAAAACTCTAGTTGATGGTAAACTCTAATTCGGCCATTACAGAGGTCTAACCATCCATTGAAAAACTACAACTGCAGTCTGCCCAGAAATCTGAACAGCCCTAAAGAAAATGCTATAACTTTTAAACCACTGATCCAAATAAAGTGATTTTTATCAGTCTGGAAACATGGTGAAATTATCTTCAAAAACCTAGTTGGGTGGCCGACCTGATTCTGACTCTAACTAGATCAAAACCTAGCTGCAACCGACTATACCCATCAGTTCTGACAGACAGACCAGCGCGTAGTAAAACAGCCATAACTTTTAATATACTGGGTGAAAAATTGTGATCCAGGTGCCAAAAGAAAGCTAATGAAATAAGGAACAAAACTCTAGAAGGCGAAATCATCCAATTCTGCCTCTAAGGCACCCAAAACCGAGTTGCAACCTACTGTACAGAACCGATCTACTAACAGAAATTACGCAATACTATCAAAAACATGGAATCGACAACTCTAACGCAATCAAACAGCGATGGGGTCTCTCGTTACCCTTGTAGACCCGAAGAACGATGAGGAACAACTTCCCAAAGCCTTCCCCTCTCCTTCTTTGGCCAGCCCCAAATCAGCGAACCCGAGTGGATGCAAACGCCCGGCGGGGGAAGAATCGAAGAAGAACGCGTTGAAGACCGGGTGTGCAGCTCCGGGGATCTCCAATGGCAGCCACCAATGGAGAGGGAGGCGCCTAGGAGGAGGGGAGGAAGAAAGGGGGCGGCTCCAAGGGGAGGAGGTGGGGGCTTTAGGGTTTGGGGGAAAGTGGTGCCCCCCCCTTTTGGCCTTTTGGCCGGCCCCTACATGGGCCGGCCGGCCCCCTCATGGGCCACCTGGGTCGCGAACTGCGGCCCAAAGTTGTCCGCAATAACATTTACCCCAAGATTTGGATTTTCCGACTAAAAACGATTTCTTTTACTCTCCCCGACCTCTTTCTTTCTATCAACCGATTAGGAAAGTTGAAAATTTCGTTTTCGAATAGAATTCCCATACCAATAAAACGATACAACCTAACCGGATAAATGAGGTATTACATTATCATTACAACATACTTCATAATTTTATAATTATTTTTCAACAACATGAAAAATAGCAAACCATACCACTTCTAGAAACTACAAATAATTATCTAGCTAAACCTAGCTATGACCATAATTTAATTCAAACATGTAATGCATGTAATTATGCAATCTACACAACTACTGTCAATGACGATGGGAAACTGGACAAACAGTACTCCCGAGGCCTTAACTTTTTAGTCACTTATCCAAATTTAATGATCTTGGACTCTCTGGAAAGATTCAAAAAATATTTACAATTTGACTAACATGGCAGAGTCATGAATCTTGATGGAGATACCCCAAAATCCCCCATAACGTTCTACAGTAAACTATCTGAACTAGGGCATCCCAAAACGTCCAAACCCCGCGACCAAGCTAATATAAATCATGAATAGACATTAACCTAAGATCAAACTAGGGTTTTTCATGTCATTACCCACGGATATTGGATGAAGATTAATGCGGAAAGCGAAAACTTAGCTTTCTTTTTTCCTTCTTCCTTCTTGCTGGCCTCTTCCTGGTCCTTCCTCATTATTGTCTCCCTTTGTAGCACAACAAGAAGGAGGGCACAACATGGGGCCGGGGCGGTGGCTAGGGCAGAAGGGGCGAGGCATAGGGTGTCTTGGCAAGAGGGGAGGGTGGAAGGAGGCGACTAGAAGGGAGGTGCTAGGGCAGCAGCATAGGGAGGCGAGGCTGGTGGCTAGGACAGCAGTATAGGGAGGCGAGGCTTGCGGCTAGGGCAATAACACAGGGAGGAGGCGCAGGGGTGGCTAGGACCGGCTACCACCTCCGCTCCTTATAAAGCAACCAATATGCTTCCCTTTTCCAAGTCCAATCCGGCTTGGGCATTGGCCCTGCCCAATTCCCCTATTTTTCCTTCTACTTCTAATTCTCTCTAAACAACCCTTTACTCTTAATTACTTTTCTCGTTATTTTAATTAAAATGGAATATTACAGTGGCCCACAAAGCCTTATGGGATTTTTAAATAGTTTTTATATTGAGACAAATACCCAAAAAAAGAGATAAAGCTACGAAAAATAGCAAACAAGCTAAGAAAATTTTGGGAAAATTTGAACATGAGGAACTCAAATAAATTACTTTTGGATTTAATTGACTTTCATATTATTCACATTAAATAATTTTAATATCAGAAAATCCATTTTTAGCTTCAATTAATTCAAGAAAATCTTAAATTTTTTGGAAATTGCTATTTTGACTAAAAAACTTTAAAAAGCTCTGAAAATTGGGATGTTACAGATTCCAACTTGAGTACTACAAGCTATTTGCAATACCACTAGTGTTCAAACCTATCCTTTAAAATTAAAGGTTCAGTGGTTTAGGTGTCAAATTTGCATCCTTGGTGAAATTCTATGAAAACAGAGGGTAGTTTGAGGGAGAAAGTGGGTTTTAAAATAGGTTGCATAGACCCAAAATCAAATTTAGATTTGAGTGGATCAGCTGGGCCTTTATATCTAAGAAACTACCCCTATAATACTAACCGCCACTCCCCGTCAGAACCCCGACCACTTTTGCTAACTAGACGAATTTGAGTTACTTGAGTATATTCCAAATACTATCCCTCTTTTGTAGAAGGATCGGCCACAGTTGGATATTGACAGGAGCCACGGTAAAGTAATGTGTAATCGAAAGACTTTCCAACACTTCAATCTTTCTTCGATTGCCTATATTGATTTGCACTATAACACTTTTGTTGACCAATTGTTCATCAAATGACTCAAGTTGCGACTGCAAATTACTGTGTGATGGTTTTTATGTATTTGAGTGCATATGCATTAGTGTTTGAGACACATGTGTTCCTTATCAAGGACGTCCTACACACTGCCACCTAAGTTCTCCATTCCAAGAGAAAAGTAGCGAGTGTAGTTCCATATGAGGGGAGTGTGAAGTTGTCACATGTGGATGTAGTTGATGGTCAACTATACACATGATTTCTCATTAATTTCCTCATATGTTGGTGTAAGTATGTTGTGTGCACATATGAACTAGAGAAGTGACATGGAATTGGATATAACCTGTGATTGATATGTGTGTTATGTTGCAAACATTCAAAGCCATGCATGTTATGGTTAATCGTTGTGCTTGATTTTTGTAATACATACCTATCATGTTCACTGTCAATATCTGCATACACTACACGTTTAGTATGCTGTTGATATAAATGGTATACATGACGTTCGTGTGGATCTCATGACTTATTTATGTATAAAAATGATGTTTGGCACACGTCACTATTCAAAAGAGGTTCAAGCAAGGGTCGAAAGATGAGGTCTTATAGGATTTTTTTTCTCAAATTGAAGAAGTTGGTTACACCATTTCTATGAGCGTGTTATGCACTAGAGTGCATGCATCAATGTGACTTGTGAATCCATATATCATGAGTTTCATTGTAAAGACAAGGTTTTGTCCTAGTGAAACGCTCATCTACCCACACAATGGCTAATGATGGTTAGTGCAAGAGCATGTGTGAATGGTTTTGGTTTTAACCGTGGTGGTCCGTTTCCACTAAAGCTCACTCCATTTTCTGCTGATCCTATTTTCGTATGCAAACCGTTACACAATTTTGCTTTTCAAATGTTTCAGGTTAAGAGAATGATGCGAACATGCATTCGTGGAGTGGGCAGATAGGATTGCAAGCTTAAGAAACACCCTCAGATTTATGAGTCATTGATCTTTGCAATTAAACTTTAATGACTTATATATGTTTGTCTATGATCAATGGTTGAATTCCCCCTACTTAACTATCATATTGGTGATAACTTGGTATTTGGTAGACCTCAAGATGAACTTGTACATTATTTTGAAACTTGTTTTGTTTCTCGAATTTTTCCTAACCGTGGTTGTAATTTGTACTGATTCCGATAGTATTGTGTAGGTGTGAGACCCCGGTTTATCGGGCTTGTAATGCTTAACCATCCACTTGGTCCTAGCATCACAAATCAGATAATCCGAGACTCGAGACATGTATACTTCCCAGAAATGCAGTATACACACCTCTTTACAAAATTTATGCATCAATTCCATTCATTCACATAGAACCGAAGCAAAGCAACAACCAGAAGATAACATAAATAAAGGATAGTTATTACACAAGAGAGGCCGACCGGCCAAAAGACATATACATAAAGAAATTTAACAGCAGAAGCAAAAGTGCCATAAGATGGCTATAAACCAAAAGAGCCAATCAAGGTGCCTTTAACCCACAAGGCAACCGACTGCACCGCCAAGCTAGTCGTCAATCCACAAGACATTTCACAAAAGTGAGGCCCTTGGGGCTCACCTTCCTCTCTCAAGAACAAAGAGCCCAAGAAAGCCGGGTGAGTACTTGGAATGTACTCGCAAGACTTACGTGTAGAGTAACAGACCTATACATAACTATATGCAAGCTTTTTGAGTGGAGGCTGTATGTTTTACCTTTAGCATAAAGCAAGTTTTCATTTGCAATAATGTAGTACATTTAAAAGCAAGTTAACAAATCTATTTTTAAGGTTCAAATAATCGCAAATGACAACAATATAACAGTGGATAGATGACAACAACAATCCTGGAAGTGACTAACACATTAGTCACTACAACAATAGCATGAATTACCCATTCATACCACCCATGTCAAATTTTAATTTTAAAAGGTTGTAGTCTAGTTCTTGCACGACCTTACCAAGCATGTCCATAACCTAGGACGAGGCTATTCGAATAGTTTTATCCCTGCAGGGGTGTACCAATGTACCCACACGCCAGACCGCCTTTTTGCCAAACTATTAAGCACACTTCCGTAGGTATGCCGGCACGGCTAAGTCCTACGAGACCTTTCCAATATTGTGCATTACCCCACGAGCCGCCCGTATGGATAGAAACCCATACGTTGTGTCGGAGTCATTGTAAAGCCTCGGACAACTACCCGTCTCAGGTAAAGCCTTGGACAACTACAATGCTCCTCGAGGTGGAGAACCTACCCGGAATCTCCACCACCGCACACCCAACACAAGAACACATATCATGTTTCACACAACACACACAACCCCTCCCGCGACTGAGATAACACACGCCAAAGTACTTAGTCAAGAGAGGTCCCATATCCCTCTCGCGTGGTTAGCACGCATAAGCGCTTGGCTTAGTGACACAAGTAACTCGGTCCTTGATGACCTAGGCACCAATCCATTCACACCAACATATCATTGTGCCCAAGTCGAAACAGTTTTGTTTTCAGTTTTTGACTTTACAAAATTAACAAAGCACAGAGTGCCGAACATAATGGAGTAATTGTAACATCCCAAAAATGGATTTGTGTTTCAAATGTAAGAAAATCAGGAGAAATTAAAACTTTTCTTGCATCTTGAAGCCATTGATCATATCTGTAATTCTTGATTAAGGAATTATGGAAATCACAATCAGAATCCTCAATTAACTCCAATCAAAAACCTCCTTATCATAGATCTTGTGCCAAACCCTTGGAGATATTTCTCCTGAGTTCTAGGGAGGCTTGGCAGCACCTCTGAATTATCTCATGATTTTTAGAAATTATTTGGTAATTCTTGGAGGCAAGTCAAATTCGGTCAAACCCTATTTCTCCTCTTCTGGAATTTCTCGAGGAAAATTCGGTGTATGAAAACCTCTGAAAATTTTATGGGAGGTTCCTCCTGCTATCAGCAATCTCCAGTTAAAATTTTGTAATTTTTGGAGCTTGCTTGCTACCTTAAATAATCCCTCAAAAATCAGTTATTCAAATTCAAACCCTAATTGGTTTGCACTGTTCCGTAGGTTCGAATCGGGCTCGGGCTCGAGCCGCTTGACTCGGTCCATCCGAATCGTACTCAACTCGGCCGTTCGGTGTGGGGTCGTGAGCCGTTGGATCGCATCGAACGGTCTTCGACCACCGAACGATGGAGTCGCTTTAATCCACCGATCTAACTCACCGTTGGATCGGATCGAACGGTCTTCGACCACCAAACGATGGGATCGTTTCAATCCGCCGATCTAGCCCAAATTGCTCGATTTCAATCCGACGACCAACGAAGTCGCCTCCTTCCTCCGTCTGCGCAGAAGCTCCCGCCATGGCGTGCGAGGAGAAAAGCATGGCGCAGGCCCACTCTATGACCACCTTTAAACAACTAGCTCTGGCAAGATTAAATGCCTCGTCGCGCCACCCTCGTGAGGGCCATGATTCGACCGCTCCCATCGCTCTCAAGTGCTCTCATGGCGTTGTTGACCCGACCGAAAACCGCCGCTGTTCTCGCCATTGCTCTATTTAAACTCCTTTGTGCTTCAGCCTTAACTTCCTTTAGCACCTCCGCAACTCCAGCTAGCACTCACCAGTTTGCTTGAGCTGCAGTCCTCGCAATCTCCTCGACCGCCATTGTTGAGTGTGGAGCTTTCGGTGAAGGGGGTGCAGCAGGGGTTTCTTCTTCAAGTCTTGGCCCCCTCTGCTCCCCCTTCGCTCTCTGGAGCTTGACCCTCACTCGGTTTGGTTCTCTCTTTGCTCAGTCGCGGGCCTAGTGAGGACCTTACACGCTGCTCGGTCACACTCACGGAATTCACTCCGTGGGTCTCTGGTTGTTATTCAGCTCAGGTATTTTCGCATTACCCTATAGGAGCTTAGGCGTGTTTTCGTTGCTCTTTTGGTATTATCCGTTCGGAGAGTTCTCCGAGCCATACCTACTCAGTCGCCCTCCGCGGTCGTACCACCGTTTCAGCCATACTCCGACCAAGATGGCGCAGTCGAACCGTTAAACTTTAGACACTCATCCTCGCCTTGGTTGGCGCCACTGTGGTCGGAGAAGCCGCCGAGCCACCGGCAAAGCGTGCGGAGGCGCCGCTCGTGGTCGAATTTCGACCAACATCGTAGCTTGGTCGCTTCACCAACCGCAGATATGATGGGTAAACATGACGTCGCGTAGTCCCCAGAAGTACCCCTTATATTTGTAAGGGAGAGGCCTACCAAGTGATTGTAAGTTCTCCTACAATCACCCCCATAGTCGTAAGTCTTGCTACGACTATGGCGTAGTCATAAGTTCTTCTACGACTTGTACTTAGTCGTAAGACCTGCTACAACTATGTCGTGGTCGTAAGTTCTTCTACGACCGCTACCTGGTCGTAAATCCTTCTACGACTATTGTTCAGTCGTAGGTTCTGCTACGACCTGTACCTGGTCGTAAGACTTTCTTTCGGTTGTTTATTTGGCATTAAGAATCCAAATCAATTGGTTCTTGTTGCTAAATTCTTTATAAATCAGTACCTTGCTTCGGTAAAAGTTTTCAGAATTTTTGGAGATAGTTTGCTATTGAGTCTTTGCATTTTATTCGTTCTTATCGGTTGCTTTTCGCCTTCTCGTTAGGATCCGAAGAGCACTGTGAGACCCCGGTTTATCGGGCTTGTAATGCTTAACCATCCACTTGGCCCTAGCATCACAAATCAGATAATCCGAGACTCGAGACATGTATACTTCCCAGAAATGCAGTATACACACCTCCTTACAAAGTTCATGCATCAATCCCATTCATTCACATAGAACCGAAGCAAAAACAACCATCTAGAAGATAACATAAATAAAGGATAGTTATTACAAAAGAGAGGCCGACCGGCCAAATGACATATACATATAGAATTTGAACAGCGGAAGCAAAAGTGTCATAAGATGGCTATAAAACAAAAGAGCCAATCAGTGTGCCTTTAACCCACAAGGCAACCGACCGGACCGCCAAGCTAGTCGTCGAATCCACCAAGACATCTCACAAAAGTGAGGCCCTAGGGGCTCACCTTCTTCCCCTCAGAACAAAAGCGTGGCAAGAAAAGCCGTGAGTACTTTGAATGTACTCGCAAGACTTACATGTGGAATAACAAACCTGTACATATACTACATGCAAGCTCATTGAAGTGGAGGTCAGATGTTTCATTTTAGCATAAAGCAAGTTTCCATTTGCAATAATGTAATAGATTGAAAGCAATTTAACAAATCTGTTCTTAATGTTCAAATAACCGAAAGAACAAAATTAATAATAAAGAATAGACAACAATAATCCCGAAGTGACTAACCCATTAGTCACCACAACAATAGCATGAATTACCCATTCATACCAACCATGTCAAAATTTTAATTTTAAACGGTTGTAGTCTAGTTCTTGCACGACCTTACCAAGCATGTCCATAACCTAGGACGAGACTATTCGAATAGTTTTATACCCTGCAGGGGTGTACCAATATACCCACACACCAGACCGCCTTTTCGCCACATGATTAGTGATGGAAACGAGGTGTCCGATCTTTCGATGAGATTGATAACTATCGATTTTGGTGGCGGTGACTCTCACGATTCGACTACAACCGTACGACGACGCTTGCGCTTTAGCAATCGCCGAACCAACTCAAGTGTTATTGACTACCGAGGCGTGATCAACTCGAACACGGTTCAATCCTCGCGAGCAATCGAAGAACTAGCAAGAATAAGACATAGGCAATCTAATATTGCGAATATGAAGGAAGCATAAATTGTATTGCGAATAGCAAAGATGGGATCCCTAAGTCGTCTTGACAGTGGTCGCTCGACACAATCAAGAATGAGTTTGCACAATGGCTAAACCTAAACTCAACGAAATCCGAAGTTCAAGCGAGGAGACGGCGGCTCCTATATAGGGGACACGACCAGGGGTGGCGGCCAACGAGGTGGACGCACGCCCTAGGGTTACAAGGCCGTGGGCCAAAGTAGAGGTGGCGCAGCACCTTTGACTCGGACTCGATACGGATACGGACTCCTTTGATAATTTCGGCCGTTCGATAGAATTTGATGATGAGGTTGGATCCGTTAGAAAGTAGACTTGATAAGCTTTCCACGAAGTCCGAAACGCCCAAACGGAGTCCGTATGAAGAAGTTACGCCGCTTAAAGTTAGTGCCGACGCCGTAGTCCGAATCGACTCGCAACGAGCCCAACTCGAACTCTTACTTGTCTTGGACCCAAAGTGACGTGATGATCTCCATTATGCCTTCCATACATCTCCACGACCGCATGCCTCTCCATGGTCCTTTCCCATATTCCTAAGCACAATTAAATCACTTGCATTAGGTAGCGGTCTATTCTCGAGTATATAATCCTAGGAACGAATTCACCGATAGTTAAGTTGGCGAGCATGAGCTCTGTAAGAGGTCCTTGTATCGTTGTGGTTGAGTTGTGTGTGTAGGCACTGTTATATCCATGGTAGGGATGTCCTCATCATCCTCCCTTCTTGCATTTGAGTCGCCCCGACTCAAGCTCATCCTCTTCCCCAAGTATGGCTTCAAATCAGAATGTTAAATGTGGGACTAATCCCAAAATCTAGAGGCGCTCAAGCTTGTATGCATTATCATTAATATTTTCTAACACTTTGAAAGGACCATCACTCTAGGCATCGCTTTGACTTTCTCAATTGGGAACCTATCTTTTCTCAAGTGCAACCAAACAAGATCTCCTGGTTTAAAAGTTATGTGTTTTCTCCCCGACTACCAAGAAGTTTATATTTAGCATTCATGCGCCTATATTCTCCTTGGTTGTCTCTGTATTTTTAAATCAGTTCAAAGACGTTGTTTTGCATCAAAGTTCAATTTCTCTCAAGGTGGGAGAAGCATTAAATCAATAGGAGCACGAGGCACAAAACCATAAACAACTTCAAAAGGGCACATCTTTGTAGTAGAATGCAATGACCGATTATAAGAAAACTCAATATGAGGCAAGCATTCTTCCTCATTTTTAAATTCTTTTTCAACACACTCTAAGCATGGTAGACAACGTTCTATTCACAACCTCGCTTGTCCATCACTTGGGGATGACAAGTAGTAGAAAATAACAACTTAGTCCCCAATTTAGCCCACAAAGTTCTCCAAAATGGCTAAGGAATTTAGCATCACGATCCAAACTATAGTATTAGGCACACCATGCAAGCGAATAACTTCACGAAAGAATAAATCAGAATATTGGTAGCGCCATCGCCTTATGACAAGGTATAAAATGGGCCATCTTAGAAAATCTATCAACAACCACAAATATGCTATCCTTTCCTTCTTTGTCCTAGGCAATCCTAAAACAAAGTCCATCGAAATATCTTCCCACGGAATGCTAGGGACGGGTAAAGGCATATATAAACCATGAGGATTAAGTCGTGACTTAGCTTTTTGACATGTAGTGCAAGCGAGCAACGAAGCGCCGACGTCCCGCCTCATCTTTGGCCAAAAGAAATGATCGCAAGTATGTCCTCTGCTTTCTTCACACCAAAATGTCCCATTAACCCACCTCCATGTGCTTCCTCAGAATAAAAGAGACGAACGGAACTAGCAGAATGCACAACTTGTTAGCTCTAAAATCAAATCCATCATTAATGACAAATTTATTCCACATTTTCCTTCTTCACAATTCAACAATATTCCCGCAAAATCAAGATCGTGCACATATTGCTCTTTAATAGTCTCTAATCCAAAAATTTTGAAGTCAAGTTGTGATAACATGGCATATCTCCTAGACAAAGCATCAAGCAATAACATTCTCCTTTCCTTCTTGTGTTTTATGACATAGGAAAATAAGCATCAAGAATAACATTCTCCTTTCCTTCTTGTGTTTTATGACATAGGAAAAGACTCAATAAATTCAACCCACTTTGCATGTCTACGGCTCAATTTACCTTGACTTCAATATGCTTTAGAGATTCATGATCGAATGTATAACAAATTCTTTGGGCCATAAATAATATTGCCAAGTTTCTAAGGTTCAAAGAGGGCATATAACTCTTTATCATAAGTAGAATAGTTCAAACTAGGCCCACTCAATTTCTCACCAAGTATGCTATAGGTTTGCCTTCTTGTAACAACACACCACCTAAACCAATTCCGCTTGCATCACATTCTAGCTCAAAAGTCTTATTGAAATCAGGAGTTGGAGTAGAGGTGCATGTGTTAACTTATCTTTCAATGTGGTGAAGGCATTCTCCTGTGCGGTGCCCCAAACAAATGGCACGCCCTTCTTGGTAAGCTCATTTAATGGTGCGGCGATAGTGCTGAAATCCTTCACAAAGCGGCGGTAGAACCCAGCAAGTCCTAAAGCTCCGCACTGCAGGACCGTGTTAGAGTCGGCCAACTCAGATTGCTTCAACCTTGGCTTGATCAACTTCAATTCCCCGTGGAGTAACAACATAGCCAAGAAACGCGACTGATCGGTGCAAAAGGTGCACTTCTCAAGGTTACCAAATAGGTGTGCATCACGTAAAACCTTAAAAACAGCACGTAAATGGTCCAGATGTTCCTCTAATGATTTGCTATATATCAATATATCATCAAAATAAACCACCACAAATCTACCAATGAAAGCACGCAAAACCTCATTCATTAGTCTCATGAAAGTACTAGGAGCATTAGTTAAACCAAAAGGCATTACTAACCACTCATATAACCCGAACTTAGTTTTAAAAGCCGCTTTCCATTCATCGCCTAATTTCATGCGGATTTGATGATAACCACTACGCAAATCAACCTTGGAAAAGACAACAGAGCCACTCAATTCATCAAGCATATCATCTAACCTAGGAATAGGATGACGATACCTAATGGTGATATTATTAATTGCTCTACAATCCACACACATGCGCCATGATCCATCTTTCTTTGGTACCAAAATGACCGAATAAAGACAAGGGCTAAGAGATTCGCAAGACATACCCTTTATCAAGCAACTCTTGAACTTGGCGCTGAATTTCTTTAGTTTCTTCTCGATTGGTCCTATATGGTGCTCGGTTGGGCAATGATGCACCGGGATTAAATCAATTTGATGCTCAATCCCACGGCGGTGGCAGCCCATGGGATGTCCTTTGAAAGACATCTTTGTACTCCTACAAAATGTTAGTGACAAAGAGTGGCAAAGAAGAAGGTATATCCTCAAATGAAAACAATGCTTCTTTGCAAATTAATGCATAGCAAATGTAATTACTAGCATCCAGCTTGAGTCATATCGATTTGGTAGCAAGAAAACAAGCACCTTTCAATTTAATTTCTTTATTTTTGTCATGAACAGATTTAGGTTCTTTCTTTTATGTTGCTCAAGCTCTTTACTACAATCTGATTTTCGCCTTAGTATTCTCCTTCTCTCTTCTAGCTCTAGCAAGGTCATCTTTAACAATTTGTTCAGAGTCATAGGATGCAGGACAATTTTCTTTCCCTTGAACATGAGAGAGTATTGATTATTCTTACCATGATGTATACAATCAGTATCGTATTGCCAAGGTCTTCCTAATAATAATGAACAAACTTGCATAGGAACAACGTCGCAATCAACAAAATCATGGTATGAACCCATAGAAAATGTATTCTCACCATCCGTGTTACCTTCAACTTACCATTGCTGTTGAACCATTGAATATGGTATGGGTGGGGATGAGGTTTAGTCGACAACGCAAGCTTCTCCACCATATCCATACTCGCCAAATTGTTGCAACTCCCACCATCAACAATTATGCGAATGGAACGCTTCTTGACAACGCCTTGATTTGGAATAAATTATGGCGCTGATTCGCTTCAAGATGAGACACTTGAGCACTTAGTACGCGTTGCACTATAATGCTCAAATACTTGTCGGCATCTTCGGCGTCAACATGTTCCTCATGGTTAGATTTATCATCATGTCCTGCAGGGTCATTTGCAAGCATAGCATATGTTTCATCATCTAAATTCCTAGCAGAGGAATACCCACTATCATCACGTATAATCAATACACGCTTGCTTGGACAGTCCCGCATCATGTGCCCATAGCCTTTGCAACGATGGCATTGAACGCCCTCGCTCATTCCGCCGGGCAATCAAGAGGAAGTTTTGCCGGAAGTTGTGGTGTTATTTTGGGTGCTTCAAAACTCTTGTCGCTGAATTTGATGTAGTAGGGCGCCGCTTGTTGTTGGCGGTTAATGGTGGGGCCGCCATAGTGGATGAGGAAAAGGTGTACGCGCCCATGAATTTGTGCGACCTGTAGAAGAGTTAGATCGTGTTCTCGCCTCAAGGCCCTGTAATTCTCGTTCAGCTTTGCAAGCAAGATGAAACAATCTAGTCATGGAGTTATAATCTTTATAATCAAGAATGTCCTCAATTTCACGATTCAATCCTCCCAAAACCTAGCCATGGATGCCTCCTCATTCTCAACTAACCCACACAAGAACATACCAATTTGTAATTCCCGATAGTATTCTTCCACGCACTTTGCACCTTGTTGTAAGCGCTGCAATTTATTTAACAAATCACGAGCATAATATGAGGGAACAAATCGATGACTCATAAGCAATTTTAAAGCCTCCCAAGTGTTAGGTATGTTATTGGGATGTTGACGGCAATGTTCTTTCCACCAAATAGAAGCAAAGTCGGTAAATTCACTAGTAGCACTCTAACTCGCCTATTCTCGGAAAATCATGACAAGCAAATTTTTGATCAACACTAGTTCCCAATCTAAATAACTATCGTGGTCATATTTACCATTAAAAGAGGGCATATAGAATTTAACCTTAGCAAAAGCATCTTCGTGGTCACGCACTCACGTCGTGGGGTTTCTTCGCATACCTTGTCGATTGAAACGCAATTGGCGACGAGCTCGATCGTTGTTGTGGTTAGCTCGCCATCCGCCTCGTAATCACCCACATATTCATCTTGTCCCCACCGTCACAAATAGGGGAACAGAGTCGGCTTGGAAAATCTCCTCAAGTCGCGCCATAATATCTCGCCAAAGAATTATTAGTAATACCTTGTGCTCTCTCCATCGCAATGAAGCGCTATGCTTGTCTCAACTGGTGCTCTAGTTGAGCAAGTCGCCATTTGTAACTCGACGCCCTCCTCAAGGCCCTCCAGATGATGATTCATTTCGCGAAATGTTGTATGATTCCTTCAGACGGGATCGTGAGATGTATCTTGATCAAGAACTCTCCGTAACCCGCCATTGTTAGCAAAAACACAAGAATATGTCCCTAACAAGAACTAGGGTATGGTGGTTCAAAGTCGCCGCAGACTCAAGCCTTCTATCGAATTCTTACCAATTCTTACCAAGCACACAGGGCGATCGGCAACCAATGGTGACAATATATCTTCAAGATTGATGGAGCGATTGCGTGTAAAGCTCAAATTGCACGGTGTAGAGAAGGTGTGGCGGGAGGGCTCAAGTTTAGTAGCAAGGAGTAGCAATAATCAATTCAGAAAATGCAAGTCGAAAAATCGCTCAACGCCGGCAGGCCGCCCTAGGCTAGACCGCATTAGAGACGCGAGCCTAGAACACAACGAAGACACACCGTGCGTAAAGAAACTAGATGGCTTTGCACACGGAGTTCGTGGAGCTCAAAAGGGTGCCGCCTTCACAGGGACCTTAGAATCACGCGCGTAGGGCTCACAATTTTGAGCAAATTTCGAGAAACTTGATTTTTCTCGGTTCATGGGCCCGCTTTGAGGCCCTAAACGACCTTTTTGGGGTCGGAGTCGCACAGATGTGCCCGGTGGCTTACGCGATCCGAAAACCCCTGATTTCGGACTTCTTCCGATTTCCTTTCCAACGGATCAAAATCGCCTCAATCGGAGGTCGATGCAAAAGTTAGGTTTTTCTCTCTTCTTTTTTTTAATATGCCGCGCTTTTAATGCGGTCACTGTGCCTTTATTTTTATGCCGATGCAAAACCAACTTCGAGAGCGTGTCCTACTCCAAACCAACCAGGCAAGGCTTCCAAAACCAACTCCGAGATCGTGTCCTACTCCAAACCAACCAGGCAAAGCTTCCAAAACCAACCCGAGATCGTGTCCTACTCCAAACCAACCAGGCAAAGCCTCCCTAGAGATCGAGTCCTCCTTTTCTACTCGTGGTAGTTCGGATCTAACCGAACGGTGAGACCAAAACGTGAATGTAACTCAAACTCTAGAGAAACTAGACACTAAGACCAAAGAAAGAACACGACGATGCAACCGAAAGTTCAACAATGCAATGTAATCAAAAGAAAAATTGCAGGCTAAGACCGGTTTGGACAGATTGAACTATCGCTATTTTTTTGTGTACTCTAGGTAAGGAAAAGCAATCTAATCTATGGTAAATCGAAATTCTCACCGAGCAACCTTGAGCTCGATACCACTTAATGGAAACGAGGTGTCCGATCTTTCGATGAGATTGATAACTATCGATTTTGGTGGCGTGACTCACGATTCGACTACAACCGCACGACGACGCTTGCACCTTAGCAATCACGAACCAACTCAAGTGTTATTGACTCGCCGAGGCGTGATCAACTCGAACACGGTTCAATCCTCGCGAGCAATCAAGAACTAGCAAGAATAAGACATAGGCAATCTAATATTACTAATATGAAGGAAGCATAAATTGTATTGCGAATAGCAAAGATGGGATCCCGAAGTCGCCTTGACAGTGGTCGCTCGACACAATCAAGAACAGAGTTTGCACAATGGCTAAACCTAAACTCAACGAACCGAAGTTCAAGCGAGGGAGACGGCGGCTCCTATATAGGGACGCGACCAGGGTGGCGGCCACGAGGTGGACGACGCCTAGGGTTACAAGGCCCGTGGGTCAAAGTAGAGGTGGCGCAAAGACCTTCGACTCGAACTCGATACGGATACGGACTCCTTTGATAATTTCGGCCGATCGGATAGAATTTGATGATGAGGTTGGATCCGTTAGAAAGTAGACTTGATAAGCTTTCCACGAAGTCCGTAAACGCCCAAACGGAGTCCGTATGAAGAAGTTACGCCGCTTAAAGTTAGTGCCGACGCCGTAGTCCGAATCGACTCGTAACGAGCCCAACTCGAACTCTTGCTTGTCTTGGACCCAAAGTGACGTGATGATCTCCATTATGCCTTCCATACATCTCCACGACCGCATGCTCTCCATGGTCCTTTCCCATATTCCTAAGCACAATTAAATCACTTGCATTAGGTAGCGGTCTATTATCGTGAGTATATAATCCTAGGAACGAATTCACCGATAATTAAGTTGGCAGCACGAGCTCTGTAAGAGGTCCTTGTACTGGTTGTGGTTGAGTTGTGTGTGTAGGCACGGTTATATCCATGGTAGGGATGTCCTCATCAATTAGCATACTTTCTTTGGTATGCTCAAGACACGCCTAAGTCCTACGAGATATTTCTAATATTGTGAATTAACTACGAGCCGCCTGCATGGATAGAAACCCATACGCTGTGTCTGAGTCATTGTAAAGCCTCACCAACTACCCGTCGCAGTAAAGCCTTGACAACTACAATGCCCTCGAGGTGGAGAGCCTACCCTAATCTCCACCACCGCCACCCAACACAAGAACACATATCCTTTTCACACAACACACACAACCCCTCCCGCGACTCTGAGATAACACACGCCAAAGTACTAAGTCAAGAGAGGTCCCATATCCTCTCAAGGGTTAGCACGCATAAGCGCTGGCTTAGTGACACTAGTAACTCGGTCCTTGATGACCTAGGCACCATTCCATTCACACCAACCGATCACACCAACATACCATTGTGCCCAAGTCTAAAACAATTTTATTTTCTGTTTTTGACTTTACAAAGTAACAAAGCACAAGTGCTGGACATAATAGAATAATAAATAAATGTGTGATCAAGATCATCGACTAAAATCGATGATCGCCCATTACTACCGAAACTAAGCATTTCTAAGCAATTCTAATTCGTATTCTACTAAATGACAAGAGCTCATCCATCGAACTCAAATCATAGCAAATAACCTAGGCTCATGGTATTAGAGAATACACAAGTCCTACAGATTATGCAACTATAGGATACTAACCATAATTTAACAACAAAATAGCAATGCATACATACAAGTTAAAATCAATATATTAGACTTGAAAAATAATGGGATTGACATGATCAAACTGCTTGTCTGCTTGCTGTGGGTCAAGATGTTGCTGAGGATCAATAATGTTGTCAACGTGCTCCTCGGATCCTAACGAAAGAACCAAAAAGAACCCATAAGGCAAAAGAAATCGAAAAGACCCAACAGACAACTTCAACAAAAGCTCTCAAATTTTTACAGTAGAAAGAGCATGATTTTTATGGACTAATGCAACAAGAACCAATTGATTTGGATTCTAAATGCAAAAGTTATGCTAAAACAATTTTGTCCAAATTTCAAAATATTAACAAGAATAAGCAATGATTTTAACAAAATTTTCTAGAATAGTGAAGCTACTGAAATTTTTACAGAAAAACAAGCACCACATAAGATGAACAACCCCACTGGATTCATCTCATTTGGAGCTTGCAAGAATTACTTATGAATTTTCTAAGTTTCAACAATTTTTAGTGCATTAATAAATCATTCTTGAGTTACTTATGACAAAACACATTTTCTAATACAGAGATAAAGTTGAAACCTATTTTAGCATAAAGTTCAGTAAAAATGAAAAATAACAGGAGTGGTTTGATTGTTTTGGGAGTTGAAATGAAATAGTTATGCATTTTTGAAACTAATAGCATTTTTCAGTTCAAAAATAAATGACTTCCGGCTTTTCCTTTACTTTTCTCGGAAAGAACCGACGTGGACAAACGTGAGCCACTGATTAGGAATCCAACGGCCCACGAGCACTCACAGTACATCAAACGCACGGCAGTTCGAAGATTCATCGAACGACGACCGTCGATCTTCGATCTAACGGCTAAAATTGATCGACAACCGACGATCGAGAAAAATGACAGTACGCGTCCGACAACGAAAACAGAGGAGGTCACCGGCGGCTTGCCGGCGCATCGAGCCAAAACGGAGCAATCAAAGGCTACCAAACGACGACGATAACGCGCGCACCGCCGGTACCAACCATACTCGAATGGAGGACAGAGCGCGCGGCAAGAACGACGACGCAGCCGGGCTTAAGCACCGATAATCGACGACAATGCGATACCGCGACGCCAAGGCTAACTAAAGGTTGCTAGAGCATCTAGAAGCTACCAGATGCTACCGGGTTAAACCAGAGGGGTTAGAGAACTCACCGCGCTACTGAGACGATGATGAGTGTTTTCTACCGAATTGGGGAAAACCGAAATTGAGCGCTTCTCGCAAGCAAACGAAAAATTGAGTGAGGGCTATTGCTCACAGAGAGGGAGGAAGCCGAAAGAAGGAACTTGAGGAGAAAGACCGAGCACCACTTCCACCGCAAGCTTTGAAGCTCGGCAATGGCAGCAATGGCACCGAGAACAAATTTTTTGAATGACTCTACCGAACGAGCCGAGGAAGACGATTTAACGACGACCGCTTCTGATCCGATCGATTTCAATCGCTTCGCGCCAAGCAATTAGAATTCCGGCGGTCTCCTTAGAGCGCAGACCGCACGATCGAGATCTAACGGTCGAAATTGAAAGCGCTCGAGGCGGCTGGGTCGGTGCCGTTAGTTGATCCGGTCGAACCGATGGCTTGAACCCGAGTCTCACTTGAGTCCAAGGAATAGTAAAAGCTGATTTTGAGTTATTTGCTGAGCTGACTTAGGATAATTAATTGAGATAGCAAACAAGCTCAAAAAATTATGAAATTTTAACTGGAGGTTGCTTACTGGATGATTAACCTTTCATAAATTTTCCACCGGTTTTTATGCACTGCATTTTTCTCCAGAAATTCCAGAAGGCTATAAATAGAGTTTGACCAAGGTTTGACTTGCCTCAAAAATTATCAAATAACTCCTGGAAATTATGAAATAATTCAGAGGTGTCAAATATCAACCCTAGGTCCAAGAAAAATTATTTCCAGAGGTTGGGCACAAGATTTTCATGAAGGAGGTTTATGACTTTAGTTTGATT